>OY744550.1:38407422-38514922 GCA_963556195.1 Sepiola atlantica
GATTTTTTACATGGGGAGAATGGGGGGGGGGGGTGCTTTGTTAACTATTCTGTACTTTCACGTAACAATTTAATAAACAGAAGATATCGTAAAAATTGAATTTAACTTGAAAATTTTATGTAAAAAATAACCCGGTCCAAACCTTTAATTTCGTAACGTAATTACGAACCGGATTTAAATAACATTATTTAGAAAGCCATTCTTAACATGGGGTGAGGGTGGCTTTGTTAACTATTCTGTACTTTCACCTAACAATTTAATAAACAAAAGATATCGTAAAATTTTAATTTAACTTGAAAATCTTATCTAAAAAATAGCCCGGTTCGTAAACTGCACAAGTACCAAAAAAATAATATAAAAAAATATTCTTCACTGGGGAGGAGGTAGCCCAGTATTTACAAGTATATCTCCTGTAAAAACGGTTCTAAAATCTATTTTCAATCGATATTTATTCGATTATTGCCGAATTTTCCAAATTTGGCCAAAATTGCCGAGTTTTCCGTTGCCGAGTTTTCCTTTGACGAGTTTTCCTAAATTGTGTACATACATACTTCTATCCAGTCAAGCAGACTATCTAGTCTAAGAGAAGAAAAACAACATAACTTTCACTAATACACTTAGGAACGGTATGAATCCACATATACCCCCCCCCCCCACAAGTTATATGAATAGACTGTACTCTGATAAAACCACCGCTCTTTAGTCCCAAATGGAGTTGCTCCCGCTCAACTCCTGCTGAATATAAAATGAGCCCTCCTCCTTTTTGGAGGGCTCCGTAAAGCCCTGTATATATATATATATATATATATATATATATTAATTGTGTGTATATGTTGCATTACCCGTTCTTTCGGGGTACCCAGTAAGATCCAACAAGAATGACAAAGAACATCACCGAATTGTTTATGCCGGCTACGCACACACATATAAAAAAAAATCTTTTGACATACTTTTGTCTTTTTCTTGCTGAGGTTACAGACTTAATTTCCGTGAGAAACTCGTTCGTATATACATCCGATTGGAAAGCAATTTGCTCTCCATTGTCTATCCGAGCGTGAACTGAAGCAATTGTTCCACAAGCACTTCCAATTGTCTGTTTCATGAAATACAAGTCAGGGGATTCCTTCACAGACCAACTTGCTTATCAGTCGCAGTGGACACGAAAGCCTAACAGCAAGACGGGTTTGGGTACCATAGCCAATAAAGCTTCATCGGTGCCATAAACATCGGTCAACTTCCATTCTTCCGGTACTTCGATACTCCGATCACCAAGCGCTCCGGCTCTTTGCGTTTCTGAAACTGCCGCCTTTCAAGTCTTGTTTGCACTGCGGAACCTTCTCCTTTTTAACAGTTATCAAGTTGATTTCTTTTTCTCTCGTCCACAATTCATGTTTGCCACTCTTCATTTTTTTACATATTTATTCAGCATTCTTTCATTTAAGCCAAAATTGTTAAGCATAACATAATTTCAACTTGATTACCTTTTTTATTTCCTCAATTTTTCTAATAATCTTTTTTGTTTAAAAAAAAAAATGAATGAATGTTCCATATGCATCACTAGGATATAAAGTGCTAGTGATGCATATGGAACATTCATTCATTTTTTTGATTTAGAAACAAAATAGATTATTAGAAAAATTGAAAAAATAAAAACGGTTATCAAGCTTAGGAATTATGTTATGCTTAACAATATATATATATATATATATATATATATATATATATATATATATATATATATATATATATATATATATATTATGTTACTGGTTTACATTTTATTATGATATATTTATAAATAATTGTTCTTAAAATTGTTCTTTTAAAAGAATATATTTTCAATTTCATTAATTTGTAATCTTATCTATCTTTCATTTTTCACTCTAAATTTCTTATATTTTTGTAAAAAATTGTTAATTGTAATTTTTTTTAGAATGGTGTCTACATTTTCCACTTTTGATTTTTTTATATTCTTTTTTCCTCTCGTGATATGTCTTGTTTCATTGTTATGTATGCTCTTCTGAAGAGGATTGATATTGTCACGTCCTTACCCTCCCAGTTCTTCTCGATTTGCTGTGTGATTGAGGGTGTACAATACTGTAATCTTTGCTGATCTGTTATACTTCGAACTTTAGTGTTTATACACTGTGCTGATGAAGATATATAATATCACTAAAAGGTCCATTTCGTCTCTGAAACGATCGTACACCAAACAGTTGTTGATGTTGAAATGAATATGTCACAAATTTGTTTATCTCTGAACTATAATATATATATATATATATATATATATATATATATATATATATATATATATATATATATATATATATATATATATTTGGTATACAGAGTTAACCAAAAAACGCATTCAGTCACAAAAACTAGGTACTCGCGATTTCTGGAAAATCTACGATAGTGTGGTGAATAATGGTCAATCACCGATTCCCCCACTATCAAACCACAATGATGTCGTTTGCACGGCCACTGATAAGGCTGAACTACTTACCCAGCATTTCGCTTCTAACTCTACGTTGGACTCAGAAAACCACACTCTCCCTAAATTCTCATTGCTTACCGAAGCCACACTTGATAACCTGGTCATCAATCCATCCCAGGTCAGAGACATCATAAAAAACCTTGACACCTCCAAAGCTTGTGGGCCTAATCTTATACCTGTAATAGTAATAAAGAAATGCTCTGCTGAGCTGGCCCCTGTCCTCTCCAAACAATACAACAAATGCCTAACTGAACCTTGCTTCCCCGATAGCTGGAAAATTGCCTCTGTGGTACCAGTCTACAATAATACTGGGAATAGAACTGCTCCTCAGAACTACCACCCAATCAGTCTACTCCCGATCTTTGTTAAAATTTTTGAATCCTTAATCAATCTAGCGATAGCCGGCACTTAGTTAATGCTAAACTTCTTTCTGACCGCCAGTATGGATTTAGACAAGCACGATCTACTGCAGACATCCTAACGGTCATCTCTGAACGCATGTATCATACACTCGACAAGGCAGGCGAAGCTAGGGCAATAGCGCTTGATATATCCAAGGCCTTTGCCAAGGTATGGCATAAAGGGCTTCTCCTGAAAATACGCTCATATGGTATTACTAGGCAACTGCTTAATATAATTAGATCCTTCCTAGCCAAAAAAAAAGATCCAGGTTGTCCTCAGATGCCCGTTCATCTAAGCAACATGACATAAATGCTGGTGTACCCCAGGGATCTATCCTTGGACCTTTATTGTTCCTGATTTTCATAAACGACCTCCCTATTAACAGTGTGTCTGAGATGGGTATATTTGCTGATGACACCATGCTCTACTCTAGTCATGTGGACAAAACGGACATGATCATATTCGAGGCAATGGTTGAATCCTTAGAAAATGACCTCCAGGCTGTAGCGGATTCGGGTCATAAATGGTTGGTAACTTTTAATGCCGCAAAGACAAAGCTCCTTTCCTTCAATAACTACAAGAAACCTCTCCAACCACCGATTGTCATGACAAATAACACCCTACCTGAGAGTTCAACATTCAAACTCCTCGGCTTAACCTTCACAGGTAACATGAATTGGAACAAATACATTGAAGACATTGCCAAGGCTGCAGCAAAGAAGGTGGGTTCCCTCTACCGTGCTAGTAAACTCCTCTCACCTGACATTATCCTGCATCTCTACAAAGCCACCATCCGCTCATGCATGGAGTATTGTTTTCACATCTGGGCTGGTGCATCATCTACTAGTCTCTCCCTCCTTGACAAGGTCCAAAAATGAGTCGCCAACTTAATAGGTCCCTCACTATCAACCAAGCTCCAGCCTCTGTCCCATCGCCGCAATGTAGCATCCTTGTGCTTGTTTTACAAATACTTCAATGGATTGTGCTCTGATGAATTGGCTACTCTGGTGCCCCCTCGACGTAAATTAACTAGACTAACCCGACGATCAGCTAAATCCCATCCATTTACTGTGGCGGTCCCCAGATGCCGGAGAGCTTTCTACTCCAATAGCTTCTTTCCTCGTGCTGCTGGCCTCTGGAACTCCCTCTCTGCTCCCTGTTTCCCGACAGTACCAACATGCAGAGGTTTAAAACTAATGTAAACAGACATCTCGCTACACTGCTCCCAACTTGGGGCGACACTCAAAACCTACACCCTAATTCTCAATAGCCCCTTACGTCTACAGTGGCAGCCTGCCTTGTTTGGAGTGAAATATGTTAAATGTTATTTTTTTTACTTTTTATAAATTAATTTTATTGTTTTTGTTTTTCAGATATTTTAGCTGGAACACCTTTAAGCACAGCCTCTTTATATGGTCACGGAAGTGCAGAGATGAGGTCAGGAGACAGTGTACCAGGCCAAGACATGATCGGTGTCATAGGAAAAGGTTTTACCAATTGTTTATATATCAACTCAATCTTTAACTGACTGATCGATTTAGTTTTGTTTATTCATACATTATTCAAAAACTAAATTGGTATTTTTCCAGAATTTTATTAACCCTAATACTTTTTAATTTTCAATATCACTTCTTCATTTGAGCCAAATCTTTTTTCCTGTTGCATTCTTTTGGGGTCTGAAAAAAGCCAAGAGTCGCTAGGGGCTATACCTGAAGAATAGGGGGCATATGGAGGTAATTCGAAGTGCAACTCATTTAGTTTTGCCATTGCTGCGATTGAATTGTGACACAGTGCTTGTTCTTTTTAAATCTAATTTGATATCTCCAGAATTTTATTCACCTTTTTATTAACCCGGTCAAATATTTTTACTATTAAATTTAAAGCTTACTTTAAATTTAAATAAATCAACGGATTGAATTGATGTGCCGTAAAATAAACAATTTCAATCCCAATCCCAACTCTATTATTATGTTATTTCTTGCTTCTAATATTATATTTCCATTATCAACCTAATGAATTGATTATGTGGAAAGGGAGTCAGGTGAAACTTAATTTTTTATGGTACTTTATTTACTTACTTAGACTTTATTTACTTACTTAGACTTAGGTACTCCCATGCCCTGAGACATATGAGGCAGTCAAAGTGATCCATTGCATTTATAAGAATTTGAATTTGGCAAATTTTTTACTGTTTTCGAAGCAAGAATATTTTACAGGGACAGGTCGTTAACCTGAAGTCAAACCACTAGCAGTTATAAAGAAGACTGTAAGTGGAGAAGTCTCCAGTAGATATTTACTTCCTTGTTTCCAAAGTGGAGCGAAAATTTCAAACACGTCTCCATGCCGTTGTTATTATTGTTATTTATTTTGTTGTTTAAGAAAATGTCATGAAACCAACGACTTTTGGTTGTTCAGAAGCTGGAAAAGATCCACTTTCTGCCTTTAGAGAAGTAAAGAGCGACAATTTCAAATACGACTCTACGTCGTTTTTGTTGTTGTTGTTGTTGTTGCTGCTGTTGCTGTTGTTGTTTTGTAAGCATTAGGTATAGAAGAAGTGTAGTGGAATTACTGGTAGGTTGAGAGAGAATGACAGAAATTTTGCGGTCGTTACCAAAATTCGTCTTTTGTTAACATGAATAAAAAAGTGGGAATCAACAATGAGACGAAAAGGAGCAAATAAAGAAACAGACTCAGAAATGTAACTCAATAAAGTTTATTTGTAAAAACAACAAATAGCTAGTTCCTGCAGAATAAAAAATATAATGAAATGACAAGTAGCTCAATAACATTAGAGTCAGATTGAGCTAAAAAAAATATACATATAAAATGGAGTCTCTACTCAGACGATAACAGAAAATAACTAAGTTATTCAAGTAAATATTATCGTCACAAACAACACCAAAAAATGGACAGATGGGACCAGAACAAATCCCTCTTAAATAAATGGTTATCGCTTCAGCCGATAACGAAAAGTGGCAATAAAAACGTGCTTTTCCACCAGATACACAAAAAAAGATATTTTACTTGAAAAGGCTGAAAAGAAGAATTCACACACATACAATAAAAACTGTCTTTTTTCTCTTCAGTCTTTCGATATCTTTCAAATGGTGGCTTCAGATCAAATTTATTTTTCTTTTAAATAAAACCCACAAAGGGTCCAAACTTCTTGGGTTTTCTTGCCCAAAATCTTTAAATGTTCTTTAAATTTCCTTTTCAAAAGGATAATTGTCGCTCTTCAAATGATAGGGTCTAACAAAGTATGTCAGGAAAAACTTTAAATTTCCATAATAGAACCAATTTGCTCTGGATGAGAACTCAGCGGTGGACAAAGCATATCTGGATGGTGAATCTATTGAGGTTGTCGCAAAGTTTTGTTAACTTGGTGATGCCATCAGAGCATAGGATGGATCAGGTGCTAGTGTGATTGCAAGAGTAAGGAGTGGATGGAGTAAGTTCAGGGAACTTTTGCCATTGTTAACCAGTAGAGCATTACCACTTTCGACCAATCAGGCATGTGTACACAGTGTGATGATGTATGGAAGTGAAACCTGGCTAGTGAGGGTTGAGGATATGCGTTGCATGGGGAGAAATGATATGAGAATGAAACGATGGATGTGAAATGTGAGTCTTAAGGACAGGCTTAGATCTGATGACCTCAAGGAAAGATAAAATCTGGACAGTATAGGGAGATATGTGCAGAACAGGAGACTTCATTGGTATAGCCACGTAGAAAGAATGGATGACAATTCTTGGGTTAGTAGTGTAGAACAGTTGAGGTAGCAGGTCCAGTTCACAGGGAAAGGCCAAAGAAAAGATGGAAGGAAGTGATAAAAATAGACTTGAGAGAAAGAGGGATAAATAAAAATGCGTAAGTTTAAAATGGCATTTTTGTTAGGCTGTCAAGCTTATGTTTGAAAAATCATTTTCGTTTGTATGTCATGCTTACGTTTGAAATAGTATTTTCGTTTGTCTGCGATGCTTAACTTTAAAATAGCATTTTCGTTTGTCTGTGACTCTTTAGTTTGAAATAGTATTTTCGATTGTCTGCGATGCTTACGTTTAAAATAGCATTTTCGTTTGTCTGTCACACTTACGTTTGTAATATAATGTTTATTGCTGAATAGGCAGATGGAATGAATGCATTTTAGATGCGTCCTATGGCAAGCTCTATCTTCGTCCGTCTGTCATGTTCATAATAGCATTTATTTTCTTTGGTCTATTTCACTTAAATTTGAAATAGCATTTTTGTGTGTCTCTTATGGTTGAATTTGAAATAACATATTCATTGCTAAAAGAATAAATTCTGACAAAATAATTTTCATCAATTTGGGCAGTGATTTCGGTGATGACCCAAAACACCAACATACAACATTTTACGAAAAAAGATATAATTAAACATTATTTTTTATTTATTTATTTTTTTAATGGAATTCGATCCAGACAAGGCATGAAGCCACTTGATGTAAGAAGCTAACAAAAACAAATACGATTATCGCAAAGAACGGACACACCTATTGACCTTAGTCTTGAAAAGACCAAGATTATAGGTAGGAGGTAAACAGTCAGCAGGAAGAGAGTTCCACAAGCCTGTGGTTCTTGGAAAGAATCTACTGGAATAGGAAGCTGTATTACTATGATGTATCAAAACAGCGAATTGATCAATGAGTCAAACGAGCTGGAACAAAAGAAGCGGGGAATAGATCACATAATTCTGAAGAACACATGCCATAATAGTATTTATAGAAGAGACTGAGAGGGTGTAGAGAAGAAGAAAAGGGTAGCGCCAATCAAATTACAGACACGTTTCTGCACCTTATCAAGAACCCTCAAATGAGACAGAGATTCACCAGCCCAAATATGACAACAGTACTCCATACATGGTCTGGTTGTAGATGTGTAGAGATAGAGGTGAGAAAGTGTTTCGAGCGATAGAGAGAACCGACTTTATGAGAAGCAGAAAGAGCAATGGATCTAACGTATGAACTTCAAGAAAGATTTGATGAGAAAGAAAGACTAAGAAGTTTCAGAGTCGATTTCTCCTCAAGAGCAGAGCCATCCATGAGAATCTCAGGAAGAAAAGGGACACGCCTATGATTGAAAGACACGAGCTGAGTCTTAACTGGATTAAATGAAACAAGCTATTTCGTACCCAAATCTACAACTGAACCCAAGTCAACTGCTAGATCAGCTGCATATTTCGACTGATCCAAGGGAGATGGGCGAGAAGCAACACCAGAATAGAGAGTGGTATCATCAGCATAGATGTTAATTTTCTAAACAATATTCTCTGGAAGATCATTTATATAGAGAAGAAACAGTGTTGGGCCTAGAACACCGGCATTGATAGGGAAAGAGAATGAGGAGACACCGTCCAAAGTTACTTGCAAGCTTCGATCAGAAAGAAAACACCTAATAATGTCAAGAACCTCACCACCAATACCATAACCCTGAAGTTTGTGTAGGAGACCAGAATGCCACACTCTGTCAAACGCTTTCGAAATGTCAAGCGCAATGGCTCTTCCCTCTCCTGAATTATCAATAAACTCAGTTACAACAGTTAAAAGATCAGCAGTTGAACGAAAACCATGAAAGCCATACTGAACATCACTAAAGAGGCCCAGACTTTCCAGAAAATACCGAAAATAAACATAAATAAACAATAAATAAAATTATAGCAATCATTTTTTTTCTCTTTGCTACTGCCATACGATCTGTACATGAGGTGAAACCGAATTCAGGATCTTGGCTCCGGTCATTCTCGACTGCCATTCCAGATTATGATTAGTGTTAAAGTTAATAAAAGACATTTTTTTGTTTAATTAGATTAGGGTTAGGGTTAGGGTTAGAGTTAATAAAAGGCATGTTTTTGTTTAATTGGATTAGGCTTGGGGATGTCAGTGTTTTCACTCATGTTACTGTTATTGTTAGGGCTTAGCGTCGTTTTGGTTGTAAACTCTTTTTACTCATCCACGAAATTTATAAAATGTATCTCCTCGGTGTTAAGACAAAATGTGTCTTTTTTGTTTTTTCTAATTCTGGGGTGCCTCAAATTTATTTGATCTTAATTTTATATTAAAATGAGATTTCCATTTAGATTGAACTTGTAACTAAACTTCTACCAAAAAAACACAGAATTTTATTTACAAAATATTTTATTTAAGTAAAATGTATAAATAAAGGAAACAAAAAAATAGTAAAATAAACAAAATATTTAAATTTAAAAATGTTGTCGAGAAATGGTGTCACACAATTGAAAAGGGTATTTTAGAAAATATTGGGTTGTATTACAAAATATTTCGGTGATTATATGAACCCCACACGAAGCTCCGCACCGTGGGTATCATTGGCAACAGCACACGCAGGTGTATGATATCCTGGTCGAGGTGCCAAGTTGTGAACCCCACGTGTGCTCACGATCCTGCCAGACCGTGAACACACTTCAGCCGATCGTCGTAGTGGCAATAAAAAAAAATATATTGATCGAAATTCCTCTAGGCTGGGATGGTGACGATGATGATGACTTCGTCGATCTCATCGTCTCGTCCAACTCCCACGTTGAAACTGTTTATATCAGCGAGCGATCACTGAGTAAACAGCAATCGGTTGGCTCTGTGAGGGTGAAAGATTATTCAAAGCAGAACAAAAGGAAAAGAACAATGTTCAACAACTCGGTCAGGGTTTTTATATGGAAGAGTAATTATTAACAAAAATAAAAAGATTTGATTTTACATTATATTAATGTCTACCATACTTGTAAAAGTTGTTGCTCTAAGCTATCTCGTTGGTTCTGTGTGTGTGTGTAAATTCGTTTACAAGTGGTTGCTTAGTCACAAATTAACTGGCTAAGAAAACAATGGTAAGTTCGCCCGGTTTTCTTCTCTTTGTCGCGTACCGTCATCGGCACGCGACGTCGAACGTCCAACCTTCTCGTTCTGTGGTCTCGTGGTTCTGTCTCTTCGTGCATCAAAGCGCACAGTCTCTTATTGAAAATGTCTATCGTCACACACTCTTCCTTTGCCATATTTCTCTCTGCGTCTCTTCCTCTCTCAATGGGTGGGAGGATGGGCGTCTTACTCTCTTGCCCCTAAAATAAAATGGAATTTCCTCTCTGGCTTAGCGTTATCATAAAACAATTACCTTTTCCTTCTCGCTGTGTGGGCCGAAGGCTGTCTGCCGTAATTAACGATGACAGGCCTAGATGATTATCTGCCCAGTTAAACGGAACAAGCATCGCTCCATTGATATTATTGGAGTTAAATCTAAGATTATGGATTTTGCTAAATCCTTAACTTACCATCTGGCAAGCGTCTTCTTTTGTGTCGCGGTGATCGGAATTGACACCAAACACGACTCTGCTAGACAGACCGGCGCCTTTTTCGTTGTTTTGAATAAACTCGTTTCCACGTCAAATATATACTAGTTTTATATCTCCACTTCGTCTCTACGCAGGGCGTAGCATCACCACCAAGATGCATACTAGTACGTAACCAGGGTACCCGATCCCCATGAGCCCGGATACTTTGTCACACTTATACAAATGAGAGTACATATGAAAGACGTATTTCCAAATAAAAACTATTGTTCATACTTATGTATCAGGCAAAAATAAGTATCCTCACCAAAAATTAGAGAAAATTATTAAGTAGAATTTTAATTAAAAATATAAATTCAGTTTTATCGTATTTTGCCGACCACCATTCATCCATTACTGGTTTATATGACAGACTGAGTTATGTCTTGATTTACATGTTTTTTTAATTTATTTTCGCTCTAATCATTGATTAGATAAATATATATAAAATACGGAAAAACTGATATTCATTTTTAATTAAAATTCTACTCAATAATTTTTCCTAATTTTTAGTGTAGATACCTATTTTTACCTGATACATAAGTATATCAAAGCGTTTTCCGGTTAATTTATTTGGAACTGAGATTTTAACCTGTGTAACCGCGTTTTTCATAGGTGCCCTCATCTGTATAAGCACCAAAGCATTTGTTTTAAATATTGGATTTTCCGCTATAAAAATCTTGAAATAATAATAAGCGATTAAACGGGAAGTCAAAAATAAAAGAAACCGGTTTTAAGACAAAATGTATCCTTTTAGTTGTTTCTCATTCTGGGGTGCCTCAAATCTATTCCAAAAAAAAACCCTGTCTAGAAGGCTAATTTTGTTTCGGATTTTTTTAGATTGATACTTGGGATTATTTAGATTATTAGGATTACTATTGATTGTTATTTTCACAAGGTTTCGGCCGGAAGTTTAAAAAAAGAAGAAATAAAGTGGTGTTAAGACAAAATGTGCCGTTTTGGTTGTTGCTCATTCTGGGGTGCCTCCAATCTATTTGATCCCTGCATTTTCTAATGTTTGGGAGCCATATTAGATTTAGGAGTATTACAGTAAAATAGCTCCAGATTTTGTAGTACTAAAAACTTTCCATTGTAAAGCCTCATTTCAAGTAAGAAGAGAGAAGTCAGCTGGTCTGTCGATAAATTAAACAGCATGCTTTAATTTACTATTTGTTCATTTCTTCATTCTCGACAATATAAATTACTACCATAAAACAACATTGTCTACCAGTTCACACGAGTTTCAAGAAAGTTTAAACACCCACAATTTGAAAAAGAGGTTTTACCTCGAAATATGAGACATAGTCACACACATTAGATCATTGTGTAGAAGTTGTGACTAAACAAGTAAGATTTACTATAATTTTTTGTCCTCCTTCTCAACACTGACATATTGCCACTTCTTGCACTGTGATAGCCTTCTACGACTCCTCTATATACATATTACACGTAATGCTTCAAGCAAACTACATTTCCTTGATATAAATTTTGTTATACTTTTTTTTTAGGCTTAAATCCATCTGACACAAATTCAAACAACCAGAATACTTCCAGCCCAACAGAATGCTGCAACATGAAATCTGATTTTGGCGACATGTCAGATGGAATCCATGGCTTAGGACTCTCAAATTATTTTAAAGACAAACAAAACTCATCAGAGAATAATGCCAATGCCAATGCAATTGATGATGTAAGTTTTCAGTTTCAGTTTTATAAAAATGGCTACTTGGTTCATTAAAAAGCATCATTTATTACCCTTGTTTTATTTTTTAATTCACAAATCTCTATCTATATATAGTTAGGTATGAGTATATCTGGATGATGAAGCTATAGAGGTTGTTGAGAAGTTTTATTACCTTGGTGATATCATTGGAGCACAGAGTGGAGCAGGTGCTAGTTTGATTGCAAGAGTTACAAATGGATGAAGTAAGTTCAAGGAACTTCTGCCATTACTAACTAACAGAGCGTTACCACTTCTGACAAAAGAAGATTCTATCAGCATATGTACACAGTGTGATGATGTATGGAAATGAAACCTGGCCATTGATTAATTATAAGAATGGCTACTTGGTTTTTGTTCATTAAAAAACATCATTTATTACACTTGTTTTACTTATTTTATTTTTTTAATGTATAAATCTCTATCTGTATAAAGTTAGATATATGTAGGACAAGAGCATGATATATATTTTATTTATATAGTATACAATCATAATGTTCTCATACAAGATCCGGTTTTTGCAGATTGACCATCACTATTTAGGAGGGAAGAGTCATATCGGTCATTGTCTTTTCATCCATGGCCGACGACTGATTTGACACTTCCCTTCTAGTCTCCTGACTAGTTGATGGTCAATTCGTGAAACCCAGTTTCTATATGAGGAAATTATGATTGTATAGTATATATCCCTATCTATATAAAGTTAGGTATGTGTACATGTTTATGTATTTGTATTGAGACTATTGATCAGAATCAGAATCGGAAAAATCAGAACTTTTTAGGGTATCGGAATCAGAAAAATTTGAGTTTAATTCCCGATTCCGAAAACGATTTTTTTCATTTTTTGGTTAAAACTTAATTTTCTGTTGCTGGTATTGATGATAAAATGATAACTATTAATTGATTTTAAACTACCAGTAAAACTAAAATCATCATTCATAATAATGAATTTAGATAAAAATGGCACCGGAAAAATAAAACGATCATGAATGGATAAATAGGAAAAAATGGCCCGGTAAAAATAGCACAGGTAAAAATGCCACGAATGTATTAACAGGAAAAAATGGCACCAGGGAAAAATATAGATGAAAATCTCATAATAAGTTTATCAAAATCTTGGATACAATACATAAAGAGAAAACATTAAGAAGTTTGTCAAATTAAAAAGAAAATTATATCTACATTTAAAAGTAGATGCGGACTATCCGATAACCCCCCCCCCTCAATAAAATTCTACTTTTTTAGGCGATTAGACGATTTTAGAATCGGAATTGGTAATTGTATCAGAATCGGGAAAAATATTAGAATCGTCCCATCACTAATTTGTATGTATAGGATTAACTTCTAAATTAATTAACCGATCATTATGAATTTTGGAACACAACTACTAGGCGAGAAATGTGGGCTATATTTAGTTTAATTTAGTGTAGTGCAAAGGGAGTAAAAGGGTGCTGGAAGCCCTTTTGTGAAAATTCAGATATCTCTGATATTTGTGAAATTTTAACAATACATATTAGACATCAATTAATAAATATTCCCCAAATTTCAGTTTCTTTGGGATATTTTAAACGTTTTTTTTATTCAATTTTATTTATTTATTACTTTTGTTCACCCCAAACAAGGCATATTGCCACTGAGACATAAGGGGTCAGATTTATAGGGGGCATCCTAAGTAGGGAGTTGGGTAGCAAGATTGTTGTTCACATTACATTTAAATTTCTGCATATTGGTAAAGTCGGGGGAACAGGGAGGAAGGAGGTAATTCCAGAGACAAGTGGTTCGAGGAAAGAAGTTATTACAGTAAAACGTTTTAGAGCATCTGGGGACCTCTACATTAAAGGGGTGGGAATTTGCTGCTAGTTGGGTTTGTTAGGGATACTTACGTTGAGGGGGTACAAGTGCAGTAAATTCGTCAGAACTAATTAACCGGTCCTTATAAATTTTGAAACACAACTGCTAAGCGTAATGGGTTGACTATATTTAGTTTAATTTAGTTTTAGGCAAAGGGAGTAAAAAAGGTGTAAATGCTCTCCATGAAAATTCAAATACTCCGGTTTTGGGGAAATTTTAACAATAAGTATAGGACATGAATTAATAAATATTCCCAAAATTTCAATTTCTTATTCCAAGAGTATTTTAAATGTTTTTTAGGGGGCGTAATATGGGCACAACCTCTCATTTGAACATTCAAATCTTCATTGAATTTAATCTATAGTCATTAGACACCAATTCAGCAAGATTCCCTGAATTTCAATTTCTTATTCTAAGAGCATTTTAAATGTTTTTAGGGGGTGTAATATGGGCACAACCTCTCATTTGAAAATTCAAATTTTCATTGAATTTAATCTATGGTCATTAGACACCAATTTAGCAAGATTCCTTGAATTTCAATTTCTTCTTAAGATTTAAAGAATCCTTAAATCCTTAAATCTTAGACATTTTCTAGAGTCAAAATCATGTAATGGATTTTGATCAAATTTTGAATAAGGATTCTTGACATAAGGTTTAGTAGCATTATATTTTGCTTTTAAGCCTCATAAAGGGATATAAAAATAGTACAAAACTGTTCTGAAACAGATATTCCTCGAGTTTAATATAAGAAGTACTTAGAGAAGCAAGACATAATATTTCAAATTCCTATGAAATCTGTTTTTCTAATCACCATCAACGAATTTTTTATTTCAATTTATTTATCACACACAAAAAACATATGTTTGTCTGGTGGTGTTTAATGACCCTTCAACCATTATAAGGTCATCCCAGGTCAAAGCTTAGGGCATTGCTGGTAAATAAGTATGTGGGTATTTATGAAGGCTGATAGCAATGCAGAAAGCCGGAATGGTGAAAGAGGGGATGACCAAAAACAAATAATCAAGATGGGATGGCAGATTTATTAATATTAACAGTAAGTCTTATATTTACTGATATTTTATGTGAAAGATTTATTGGAAAATAAATAGATAATTGTGAACATTAATACTTCAAATGTTGTCTTCGAATATTTGTTTTTGTTCAGTCGTCTCTTTAAACATTCCGGTTTTCTACATTGCTATCAGCCTTCATAGATATCTACATACAATATATATATATATATATAAATATATATATATATATATATATAAATATATATATATATATATATATATATATATATATATATATATATATATATATATATATATATATATATATATATATTCAATTTTATATTCCTTACAGTATCCGAAATTTTCCAAATACAAGCTCAATGAAGCTTTATTACAAAATTCAGAGCATATATATTATATTATATTATATTAATTCAATTGTAAAGACCATGTAAAAAGCAATTCAAAGACATAATTCACATCAGTTTCTTCAATTTTTATTTCTGCACTGCAGTGAAGATTTATCATTTACATTTTTGTCTTACATACGAGAACCATCAGATTTTCCATGTTAATGTGTTTTCTTGGCGGATGAAACAAAAATTACAGTTCGAAAGTCTATCCGTCAGTCATCAGGGAATAATAGAAATATATGGTGGAGTTGTAGAAACAACTCATACAGTCCAAAGGCAGAAGAAAAAAACGATGAGAGGACTTCAAAAACCTTGAGGAGATTCAAAAGGCGAGATCTGATAAAATTCTGATAATTCAGGAGGGCATGAGAATAGACTCATGTGAAGAAAACAGCAAAGACAAATGTTACAGATACTTAAGAATGGCTTGAATAGTTGTCACTGGCTGAATTGAGGTTCTCTACTGTTCCATAGTTCTCAAAATAGTCCACCCAGGCCTGAAGGGGACTTTTTCACATTTGAACTGATGCACCAAAGTTTCCTATATTTTCGTGAACGAGTAGGTCTGATAGTCATGTTTGACACAGTACATTCTTTGCTGGAGCTCCTATTTAGATCTGGTTGTGTTCACGGAATTTAGAACTGATTAAATTCTTTATTTGAGGATGTCAAGGTCAAGGTCACAGAAAAGGTGGAAGTCACACTTTTCGTAATAATTTCAGTTATCTTCATAGTAGAGACTCGCTACTCTGCCCATATTATAGTCAATTACGACTTTCATCTTATATTACCTTGACCTTCACATTTGAGCTTAACCTTGAAAAGTGAGACCTAGTTTGACATTTAGATGGAATTTCAACTTACGTTATTGGGCAGAGGTATGCTTTCTCACAACTGACTTATGTTCTTTTTTCTGTTTTTTCTTTGTATTATTTTCGAAGGATTTCATGCAGATATCAAAAACAATGAGAGAGCGAATGTCTGTCAGACGACGGAAAAGTGATAAACAAAAACAGATGGATAATAAATTTCCACTTGAAGGTAAATAAAACACTTCCATTAAAGACAATTTGCTAAAAAAAACTTATCGTTTTATTTTTTATTTCATTTCAGTCTGTAATTCTTGCAATTTTCGGTTTTAATTTGACTTTTTATAACTTGAAAATTTATAAAATAATTTTGCATGTTTGGATAACAAATTAAATCTATATATAAAGTTGTGGTTCCCGTCTGTTCATTTGGTTGTTCACAAATTCTTACGGGTTGGGAGATAGACCTCTATAACTATATATATTTTCTGTAAGTACATTACGCAGAGTACACGGATAAGTATATTTCATTTTGATCAAACAACATTATCATGGTGTCTCCATTCATGCTTGACAGCCTGGGAAGATAATATCATGATGAACGAACATATACTACACTGACCCCCAAAGGAGGAGGTAATGACTGAGAGCATGATAGCATAACAACGGATAGATAGTATACTACCCTCCTCCCACCAAAAAAAGAAAATAGAGGAGGTAATACCTGGGAGGATTCCACCACAAAAGGAAAAGGTAATGCCGATGAGTATGGTCTCATGACAACAGAACAGATATGATATTATCCCCTCCCCCCAAAGAAGGATGTAATACCTGGGAGGATTACCCCTACCCCTATAAAAACGGAGGAGATCATTCCTGGGAGGATGAATTTATGACAACAGAACCTATACTACACTACCCACCTTCACTAAAAGATAATACAATAATAGATTAAATCAGGGTTGTTGTTTTTTTCATTCGTTTAAAAATGCCTTTTCTTAAAAACATTATTTTTTAATGATTCCTTGGCCTTGTTGTGTCTAATTTTTTTAAATGTAATTATATTTTGTGCAAATAAATAATTCAAAGTGTAGTATCTGTTCTCAGCATAGCAACAGCATCAGAGGTACTATTGATGAAATTATTGTGTATACTATAAGAAAATATGACAATACAAATTAAAAATGTATAGATTCATCCTCCCAGGAACTACCTCCTCCGGGGGGGGGGGGGTAATGTAATATCTGTTCTGTTGTCATGAGACCATACACATAGGCATTACCTTTTTCCTTTTATGGTGGGATCCTCCTAGGTATTACTTCCTCTATTTTCTCTTTTTGGTGGGAGGAGAGAATATACTATCTATTCGATTGTCATGCTATCATGCTCTCAGTCATTACCTTCTCCTTTGGGGATCAGTGCAGTCTAATATGGATTTATTAGAAGCTGTTTATGAAATAAATATGCAAATTAAGAAATCCCAAAGATAATTGTTAGTAGTAGTAAGTTTTTGAAAGGCTGTGGGCAATGCAAATTCCGGGTAAGATGCAAGTTGTAAGGAACAAAAACAATAACAATAAATCGAATACGAAATATGACTTACTATTTATTTTTCCTTTTTTTCCTAAAATCTTATATAACAGCAAGAGTGTTTTTAGCTGTTCGTGTGATGTCCGGGTGATTAAAAATCACTATTTAATATTTCGGGAAAAGAGACTTCCCGTTGTCAAAAATAATTAAACCAGAAGAAAATTTTTTTCTCCGACTGTGCAGAGAATCCTACAAAACAATTCTCTGCAAAAAATTTTCTTCTGGTTTAATTATTTTTGACAACGGGAAGTACAATGAAATAAGTAAATGAAAGAACAAGCTAGCTTGTATATTAATGATTAAAACATTTATTAAAAATAAAAGGGAAATTTTTTTTCAGATTCTTCTGGCTCAAATCAACCAATCAAATGATGACTCAAAGGGCAACCATTTGAAACTGAATAAAAATAACGTCTGCTCAGAATATTTTAAGCACGTTTAAATAAAAACTTGAATCTGTTAAAAATTGAATCGTACAAACTTTCTTTTTCATTGAACGTTTTGATTCAAATGTATAGCCATTTAAAAGCATAAATTTTAAAAATGTCCTTGTCATCGTTTAATATTGCAATGGGTTTAGCAAATAAATCTACATGTTTTCAGACTTACTTGACTTGAGTTATTTGTATACTCAAGAGAGCTTCACCACATGCTTGAAAATAAAATGCCGCCACTTATCATGGTCTTGAGCCAGTCTGTCAGGAGCGGCATGCCAGTCTCAACCCTTATGTGGTCGACCCATCTCTTTGGTGATCGTCCTCTTGATCTTTATTCAATTAAATCTTCTTTATATGATTTTCTTTACATAGCTGGAGTCTGGTAGCCGGGAAACATGTCCTAATCTCTCTTATCAAATAACGTTTTTGATGGATCTGATAAGATTAAGATTATCTTCGAATCTGATCCACGAGTAGAGACTTTTATGATGTTCTAATATTCATTTTTTTTTTGTAATGACAGTATTTTGGGAAAATTTAAATTTTTTTTAAAAACTACAAGCAACCAAAATAAGCATTTATTATATTTTCTTATACATTTAAAATTCGTTTCAATCTTGTTTTATTTTAGTTTTATTAGCAACAACAAATTGTCCGGCCACAGAAAAACCTGGAAAACCCTCAATCGGACCAAAGATTAAGCCTAAGTAAGTGTTTTTCTTTTTTTACCTAAAACATATTCTTCAAAAGCTAATTTCTGTCTTCTGATTTAAAAAATGCTTAACAAATCACTCAATAAGTCCTGAGCTTGAGATATAAAGGGCGGTACTAATGAAAATTCACATAATTTCATTAAGTACTAACCTTCAAATGACACGTGTCAAAATTTGAGCCCTATTGGATTATTAGTTTACAAATTAAAGTTATTTTAGTGATGCTACTGTAAATTTTCAAAACAATGCCAAAATCTTAATTTCATGTGTTAATAAAGCATTGCTTTCTGATGGTAAAAAATATTGTTCAAGCAAAGTAGTGGTTTGATAAGTGTTAAAGCGACTACTGGCTGTTTGCAGCCCTCAAAAGAATGCTCAGGGAAAAAAGATTAGGCTCCAATGAAGAAGTGAAGTGGAAATTGGGGCGTATTTTGAGGATACAAATCGTTCTAGAAAAAAAGGCATTGAATTGTTAAAGAAGCGTTGGAATCAGGGTATCACCTTAGAAGTTGACTATGTTGATGAATAAAGTCGAATTTTGCCTAAAAGTTTTTTTTATTAGTTAAGAAAAATATTTATAAGCAAAGTAATTGCTTGAAAAGTGTTATTTATTTTTTTTTTTTTAAACTTTATTCACCCCAAACAAGTCAAGTCGCCACTGTAGATGTAAGGGGCTACTGAAATTAGGGTGTAGGGTTTGGGTATCATTCTAAGTTGGGAGCTATGCAGCGAAATGTCTGTTTACATTAGTTTTAAACATCTGCACGTCGGTACAGTCAGGGAAACGGGGAGCAGGGAGGGAGTTCCAACGGCCGGCAGTTCGAAGAAAGAAGTTATTGGAGTAGAAGGCTCTGCCGCATCTGGGGACCTCCATAGTGAATGGATGGAATTTAGCTGATTGTCGGGTTGGTCAAGTGTATTTACATCAAGGGGCAACCAGAACAGCAAGTTCATCGGAGCACATTCCATTGCAGTACTTGTAAAACAAGCACAAGGATGCAACATTATGGTGATGGGACAGGGGCTGGAGCTGTGTGGATAGTGAGGGATCTATTAGATTAACGACTCTTTTTTGGACCTTGTCTAAGAGAGAGACTAGTGGATAGTGCACCAGCCCAGATGTGACAACAATACTCCATGCATGGGCGGATGGTGGCTTTTTAGAGATATAGGATACTGTCAGGTGTGAGAAGTTTTCTAGCTCGGTAGAGGGAGCCCACTTTCTTAGCAGTAGCCTTGCAATGTCTTCTATGCATTTGTTCCAATTCATGTTACCTGTGAATATTAGGCAGAGGAGTTTGAATGTTGGACTCAGGTAATGTGTTATTTGCCATGGCAATCGGTGGCTGAAAAGGTTTCTTGTAGTTGTTGAAGGAAAGGAGCTTTGTCTTAGCAACATTAAATGTTACCATCTATTTATGACCCCATTCCACTACAGACTGGAGGTCACTTTTTAAGGATTCATCCATTGCCTCAGACATGTGCATGTCTGTTCACAGTGTCATCAGGGAGGTTGTTTAGTAAAATCAGGAACAATAAAAGGTCCAAGGATGGATCTCTAGGGTACACCTGCATTTATGTTATGTTGTTTGGATGAACGGCCATCGAGGACAACCTGGATCTTTCTTTTGGATAGGAAGGATCTAATTATATTAAATATTCGTCCAGTAATACTATATGAAATAATTTTTATGAAAAGGCCTTTCTGCCAGACCTCGTCAAAGGCTTTGGATATATCAAGCGCTACTGCCCTAGCTTCACCTGCCTTGTCCAGTATATGGTATATGCATTCAAAGATGACTATTAGGATATCCACAGTAGACCGTGCTAGCCTAAATCCATACTGATGGTCAGAAAGAAGTTTAGCATTAAGGATGTGATGGACTATCGCTAGATTGATTAAGGATTCAAAGATTTTAGCGAAGAGCGGGAATAGACTGATGGGGTGATACTTCTGAGGCGCAGTTGTATCTCCAGAATTCTTTAAGACTAGTACCACAGAGGCAATTTTCTAGTTATCAGGGAAGCAAGATTCGGTAAAGCATTTGCTGTAGAGTTTGGAGAGGACACGGGCCAATTCAGCAGAGCATTTCTTTATTACTATTACTGGTATAAGATCAGGCACACATTCTTTGGAGGTGTCGAGGTTTTTTATGATGTCCCGAACATGAGATGGGGTCATGATCAGGTTATCAAATGTAGCTTCAGTTCACAATGAGAAATTTGGGAGGGAGTTGTTTGCTGAGTCCAAAGTGGAGTTTAAAGCGAAACGTTGGCAAGTAGTTCAGCCTTATTAGTTGATGTGCAAACGAGTTCATTGTGGTTGGATAGCGGGGGAATTGCTGATTGCTATTATTCACCACACTATTGAGGATTTTCCAGAAATTATGAGTACTTGGTACTTATTCAGACTCTGCTCTATCTGAAATAACAGTTAAGAGGTGATATGCTGACTGTAAGACTGTAAATGTGGCCATACAAGCACAAATGATGCTGAACACTCAAGTTGCTCAAATTCGGCAGTTGTCTTGGAAAACATAAAAAAGTCCACAGACTCGTTTGGCTGATTGTACATTGAAGTTGCGTGAGATAGCAGAGGAGTTGAAGCTATTAAGGCAGTTTATTTACCATTTTGTATTAAATATTTGTCAATGAGAAAGCTGTGTTCAAAGTAGGTGCCGCCTTTGCTGAGAGTTGATCAAAAACAACAACGCACCAACCATGCAGAGCATTGTTTGCAACTGTTTCAATTCAACAAAAAGAAGTTTTTGCATTAATATGTGACAATGGATGAAACATGGATCAACAACTTCATTCCGGAGTCAAATCGGCAGTTAGCTCACTCAACAACAGCAGATGAAAGCCATCCAAAGCGACCAAAGATATAAACATCAGCAAGCAAGGTTTTGGTCTCCGTATTTTGATATGCACAAACTATTTTGTTCATCGATTACCTTGAAAAAGAAAGAACCACCAATAGCAAATACACTATAGCATTATTAGAAATTGCAAAAAAAAACAAATTAAGAAGAAAAAAGTGGTTCTTTACTGTGTCACAAGATCTCCTCGCTGTAACCCCTTCTCTCTTGATTGAACTTCAATTTTAATTTTAGATATTAATTCGTACACAGTCGCCTATATGTGACCTTCCTCTCCTCTTTTCCTTGGCTTCACTCCTCTCTCCCTCCCATACCATTTCCTTATGCAACCTTAATATCTAACCCCGTCAATCTCCTTCCTCGACAACCGCCCCTCTTACCCTAATAAACATAATGCACACCCCTCCTCCCTAACTGTTTTAATAACTCCAACCGCCACCAAATTCCCCACCCTCCACAATTAACTTAATCACACCCACCGCCACCATCTATTCGAGCTCATAATTTATACTTGCATAAGCGGCCTTTCGAGATTAATTCCTCCAAATGCTACTTTCATTCTGAACTTGAAATCTAGCATTAATTGACATATCCATTAATAGTTTCGACTTCCAACATCTATTCCTCTGAACCATTTGAAGCCGAGGATATTTTGGAAGAATGGATTTATACATAATTCTATTGTTCTCTAAGTAATTTTCAAGTATCATTCGGGCCTAAATGTCCGGGATTATCTGTGACCATAAAATACCATTTCTTGGAGCACTCAAGGTTTCGAAATAACATAGAACATTGTTCGGCTACTTTGTTAGAACTGTTTAAACAGTTTGGATCATTTAAATTTGATACAACTCTCTGGCCA
The DNA here is from genome assembly GCA_963556195.1 of Sepiola atlantica. NCBI lineage: Eukaryota > Metazoa > Mollusca > Cephalopoda > Sepiida > Sepiolidae > Sepiola > Sepiola atlantica. The sequence goes on from OY744550.1 coordinate 38,429,966, forward strand.
TAGTTCGAATAGTGTTTGATCTGTTTCAGGACTTATATTGAGACATTTTTTCCCTATAATGTTTTTCAAAAAAAGTGTTTCACTTTTGTATTTTCAAGATATTTACCTCTAATAATTAGTTATTATTCAATTGTCATTGGGCAGACCTTCTGCCGATAAGAGCGGCATCTTTGAAAAGCCATGGCTTAAAGGTCATTTTGTATTTGTATTCCTGGTCGACCAGAGTTTTGGATAGGACGAGCCTCGTATATGAGTTTAAATGCCCATTAGGAGACTGTGTCTCCGACAGTGAAAAAAACATGTACATTGGCTTGACTACTACAACTTTTTGGAGGAGATTAACAATGCATTTATCTTAGTAGAAAACACCACAATATTAGAATATAATAAAAAACAAAAGCTCTATATATTAGAAGCCTTATACATCAAAACAAAAAAAAACAGCCATTAACAGAATAAATTTTAACACTAGTGATATCATTCTAAAATGTTTATAGTTCAAACTTTAGTTCCGTATTAATAATATAATTCTCGCCCAAAACTACATATTAATATTAGCATTAACACCATGGTCTTTACCTGATTCCCCTGAAGATGGACCCGGATGGGCCTGAAAGTACTTGCGACACCTTACAGTTATGGCAGATTCATCAGGCAATTCCACACAAAATATCCAGACACAAGTTCAACAACACTTGTATTACAGAGAAAATGCTGCCTATATATATATATATATATATATATATATATATATATATATATATATATATATATATAGAGAGAGAGAGAGAGAGAGAGAGAGAGAGAGAGAGTTTTGTAATTGTTTTACTGGCGATATAACAGTGTTGTTTTTTTAGTGTTTTCCCATTTCCTAAGCGGTTAAGAATATGCAGAATATTGCATTTAGTCGCCCTTAATCGGACGTCTCATTATTTTTATTTTATATATATATATTTATAAATTAATTTACGTACATAAAAGAAATCCATTGACACGTGTTTCTGGCTATCAGCAGTTATCAGCAAGGATCGAACCCTCGATGTAAATGTCTATAGTCTGATGTTTTACCATCCAGCTATGACGCCTTGCCCGAAATATGTACGATTTTTTATTGCTTATCATGTAACATAGTTTTGTTAATGTTTTCACTCGCAATAGAACAGTGCTGATTTTTAGTATTATGGATTTTTTTATGTACGTAAATTAATTAATAAATATATATATAAAATAAAACTCCATATATATAGATAATATACAACGGATAACACGTCCGATTAACGGCGATTGAATACAATATTCTGCGTATTCTTTACCGCTTAGAAAGTGAAAAAATACTAAAAGCAACACTGTTCTATCGCCAGTAAAAACAATAACAAAACTAGGGGGGAGGGGAGGGGGGAGGAAAAGATCGAGAGACGGATAGAGAGGTGTAAAGAGATTGAAGATTTTTGCCCCGGGCAACGCCGGGGAGTCTTGCTAGTAATATATATAACAAATACTGACCCAACAGATCTTGGGCGGTCTAGTATACTACTAAAAATTTGTGAATCATCATGATTGTTATCTTGCTTGTCACCGAGCACACTGGATGATGTCACAAAAGACAAATAACGTAAATAAGGGCAAATAATGAGAGAAGTAGTGGAAAGAGGCAAGTGATGTAAATAATTAAAAGAAAGAGAGAAAGTGGGGGAAGAGTGGATAAAAAACTCCTATTTATCTACGTCCCACACAGTAGAATGTGACACAAGGTCGGAAAGTGGGAATGCACTCCAGAGGAGGAGTGCTAGGGGCTTATAAAAAATTGCCTGGGCAGAGTGCCTCAGACATTAAGCACTAAACTCAATCATCCCCAAAGAGGGGAGGCAAAGCCTGGGAGCGCCACTTCCCAGAACTGCACAGGACAGACCCATTGACCGGCGTAAATCCAGACCCGAAGATCCAGACAATACCAGTATGGGGTGCAGTATCCATCGGAACAGATACTACACTTTGATCTTAGCCAAAAGGCCGAGAAAGTGGATAAAAAACGAATGATTATTATCAAGAAATACATATATATTTACTGTAAAATGGTTGACGTCACAAAATGAGCTTTATTTTTTGAAAAGTTGTCAAATAAATTCTTTATGGCATCATCTATTTTTAAGTAATTATGTTCTTGCAAAAACATGATGTCAATGTTAAGAATTTATATATTTAATAATCTATTATATAAAGGGCAGTTGTATGTATGTATGTATGTATGTATGTATGTATGTATGTATGTATGTATGTATGTATGTATGTAAAAAACTACAACAATAATCACAAAGTCTGTATTTTCTTTATCGGTGTTGCCTTGAAGAATAATATCTAAACCAATTTTTAAATTATTCATTCTTCGATGGTAAACTGGGCCAGTTTTTGTCGGAGAAGGGAGGGAGGCATTTTATGTACTAAAGGGAAGTAACTCTGATTTTTTTATCAAGTAGTTACTTCCCTTAAGCATTTTTATTTATTCTCTCATGTTAATCTTCTTCTATTATCTACATACAGACAACTGCCTTTAAGATTAACTTGATCGGCATTGCCCTTGGAGGTCAACTGAGTCAGGTTTTGTCAGGACGCTTGGATTTTCAACCATTTTATGTACTAAAAGAAAGTTGTCTGTGTATGTGTATGTCCAGAAAGAGGAATCGGCTGGGAGGAGAAGGGAGGGGGGAAGAGAAACAGATAGTAAGAGGTAAAAAGATAGAATTTTTAATAGAAATATGTTACACTTTTGTCCCAGGCAACACTGGGTAGCCCTGCTAGTCTATTATATAAATGGCAATTGTCTTCTGTTTTTATTTCATTTTACTTCAGTCGAAGTTCTCAGAAATCAAGGGGAACCTTCCTGGGGCTAACACTTGATCTCTATATGAGATACATGGATATTCAAATGTTTCATTAAAGTTCTCGTTGGCCTCTCAAGCGTTGAGTTAGTAAAGAAGTTAAGAACATTAATTTTCCTCCCCCCCCCCCCCAATTGACCAGTTAACTATGTTATAATATATCTTTCTTATGGTCTCTTGGACTTACCGGATTCCAGAACACGTATTCATCTAGTCTGGTGGAGTATCCAGCTAAGTGCTGTTACTTGAGGTAACATTACTTGGAGAAAGTGCACCATTCCTTGTATGAGCAAGTGTATAGCCGTGTCGAGGGGATCTTATTATTGCTGTGAATACTGTTATTTTGAATATTTAGTCAGGGTTTACTTGTAGGGTGAAGTATCCTCAAGTCAGGTTGTCTTGACAAACCCTTGTGCAAAGAGACTGAAGACACTAGAGGGTGCTCTCTAGTAGGTAATTCAAACTCTCTTCTGTGTGTATGTATCTAAACGTCAAGAACTACACAACAAAGACTGACGAAGTTGGTATATTCTTGATCAGCGTTGCCTCAGATGAATAATATCTAAAATTTAAAAAGAGTTATTCATTCTTTGGGGGTCAACTAGGCGAGGGTTCTCCAGGGGTCTGGGGTCTGCCATTGTCAATGTTCTTATGTACTAATTTGGAAAGAAAATGCCGACTCATTCATCAAGGAATCTATATAAAGGAGAGTTGCGGTGTGTATGTCCAGAGAGAGGAATGGGCTGGGCAGAGGAGAAAGAGGGGAGTGGGGAGAGGGAGGTGGAAAACGGGGAAAGGGATAAGAGAAAGACAGAGAGACGGATAGAGAGAGGTAGAGAGATAGAAGTTGCAATAGAAATATGTTACACTTTTGCCTCGGGCAACGCCGGATAGCCCTGCTAGTCTATTATATAAAGAGCAGTTGTCTGTGTGTGTGTGTGTGTGTGTGTGTGTGTGTGTGTGTGTGTGTGTGTATGTTCAGCTAAAAGTTTTTAAAAAACTACAAAACAACATCCACAAAGTTGGTATATTCTTGATCAGCGTTGTTCTGGATGAATAATACATAAAATTATTTTTTAAATATTCATTCTTTGAGGGTCAACTGGGCCAGGTTTCTTTAAGGGGAGGGGCGATCGGCCATTTCCAATGTTATCTATTATCTAAAGGAAAGGTGAATGACTTACAGTATTAATATTTTCAGGGCTTGGCAGAGTGAAAGAGGGGTGAGGGAGAGGGGTATGGGAAAATGGAGAAACAGGAAGTGGGAAAGAGAGCAAGATAGGGAGACGTATTGAGATAAGCATGAAAGATAGGAGTTTTAATATAAAGATGTTACACTTTTTTACCCCTTCTAGTCCTGCTAGTAATATATATAAAAAATATGCACATACACTCCTAAAGTTATATATAAAAAATATGCACATACACTCCTAAAGTTATATATAAAAAATATGCACATACACTCCTAAAGTTATATATAAAAAATATGCACATACACTCCTAAAGTAATATATATAAAAAAATATGCACATACACTCCTAAAGTTAAAACTTTCCACCTTTAATAAAAACAAAAAATAACACCGCTTCTTTTTATTCAGATAGCGAATTTTCTCATTGGTCGCTCAGTAAAAGAATGAATTCAAACATAATTAAACATGAATTCAAACAATAATTAAACATGAATTCAAACAATAATTAAACATGAATTCAAACAATAATTAAACATGAATTCAAACAATAATTAAACATGAATTCAAACAATAATTAAACATGAATTCAAACAATAATTAAACATGAATTCAAACAATAATTAAACATGAATTCAAACAATAATTAAACATGAATTCAAACAATAATTAAACATGAATTCAAACAATAATTAAACATGAATTCAAACAATAATTAAACATGAATTCAAACAATAATTAAACATGAATTCAAACAATAATTAAACATGAATTCAAACAATAATTAAACATGAATTCAAACAATAATTAAACATGAATTCAAACAATAATCAAATAAATGAGTAAACATCATCAATAGCGTTGGAAACTATTTTGATAGTCCAAAACAATTTATTTTGCTTTAACTACGTATTGGTGTTAAAACAATTTAATATTTAAAGTTATCCTTGCTTTCACATGATAGCAACCCCTCTGCAGAGGCTAGAATTTGGGCCTGTAGGCCCCATTAATTCTAATGGTTTTAAATTTGTATTTTGAAAATTGAAGCAATAAAAAAATGTTCATTATATTTCCCGGCATGCCATGTGCTGTTAAGTTCTTATCTGTAGACTGTTTCAAATACACTACTTCATAACATCTTGTGGATCATAGCAACAACCAGTATAAATAAAAGAAAAACACCTTTAGTAAAAAACAGACTTTTTAAAAAATAATAATTATAATAAGGGTTGGACTGAGACAAAAGAAAACAATGAGTCACAAATTTATGTATTCTATTGTTTTTTTAGTGTATTATAAACTAATTATAATACACTAAAAAAACAATAGAATACATAAATTATAAATGTATTACATTATAAATGTAAGACGATTTCCACTTAGCATAAAGCAAGATTTTCTATCAAAGAAACTGAATCCTATCTATTATCAGTATCATAAAAAAATGTAAACAAATGAATACTTTCATTTAATACAATATAATTTCTTCTGCTTCAAACAACGGATTTAAAAAAAAAAAAAAAAAATTTTTATTGTACGTATATCTTCTAACGGCTTTATTGCTTCAATTTTCAAAATACATTTATTCTTTTCTTTGTAACCCCAAGCTTCACTGACACAAATACCTACATAGATCACACAAAAGACACAAACTCATTTTGGGGGATTTCTTTCTCGTTCATCACAGACATACAGGGTGGCCAAAAATCACTGAGGGATATTTAACTTGAGTAGATTCTTTATTTTTATGGTAACTTAATGGAATTTTAACATAATACGATGAAGACAATGGAGATTTGTTTGCAAAAAAAGAACAAAAATGAAAACGAATGGAAATATGTCACAAATCTGACAAGGGCTTTGGAAATATATCCAAATAATCAGATATATTCTGAAACTACATTAACCAGAATACTTAGATAAGTATTTTTTACTTTGAACAAAAAGGGGTACAGTAATATTATTAAGTCTGCATTCTCGCTGGACGTCCATATTATTTAGTTCCATGAGAAATTCCTACTTACTATTGAATTTTGGAGAATTAAAATCCGGACAAGCTGTATAGTCTCATTTAAACTGTTTAATTTACGTTTTAATTTAAATCAAAATTTATTTTAACTTTATTCTTATTGGCTTAACTTTTAAATTTTCACCATTGGAGCACGCGGTGAAGCAAGTGCGACTGTGATTACAAGAATTAGGAGTGGATAGAGTAAGTTAAGGGAACTTCTGCCATTGCTAACCAGCAAAGCGTTACCACTGTCGACTAAGGGAAAAGTCTATCAGGCATGTGTACACAGTGTGACGATGCATGGAAGTGAAACTTAACCACTAGGTTGAGGACATGCGTTGCATGCAAAGATATGCGAATGATACAATGGATGTGTAATGTGAGTTTTAAAGATAGGCTTAGATCTGATGACCTTAGAGAAAGATTAAATCTGGATAGTATAAGGAGATGTGTGCAGAACAGGAGACTTTGATGGTATGGCCACATTGAATGAATGGATGTGGGTTAGTAAAGCTTTTATTTCTTTCCTCCCTATCACCTACTACAGACTGCACAAAAGACACATTTTCTTCTTGCTCGTAACATCTCTCGCCCTCCCCCCTCCCCACACCACACAGGTGACAGTTAAGGTCAGGTCGTTTGAGTCTCGTGCTTTTTCTTGGAACAATAACAGCCTCTTCTTTTGTGGAAGTCGCTCTAGACAAAACATGAAGCCACTTGATGTGAGGAGCTAAAAAGAACGAAATATGATACTAGCAAAGACAGTTATTTTGACTAGTTATATAGGTAGAAGGAAAACAGTCAGCAGGAATCTCAGAATCGGCCAGACAAGATGGGACCCCAGAATACCACATCCTGTTTTTGACAAAAACCAGCCTGACGAACAACTCTCTTTATATTCCAGTGTTCTCTCTGAATAAAGTTGATTCCACAAGCTTGCAATTCTGAAGCTACTGGAATAGGAAGCTGTATTATAACGAGTAATAAAAACAGTGAATTGGTGAAAACCACTAGATCAATGAGTCAAACGAGCTAGAAAAAAAGAAAGCAAGGAATAGATCAGACAATTCTGAAGAACACATGCCATAATAGTATTTATAGAAAAGACTGAGACTAGCAACATCACGTCTGTGAGAGAGAGAGGGTGCAGTGAAGAAAAAAAAGGGTGGGGGCAATCAAATTACAGATACGTTTCTGCACCTTATCAAGAACTTTCAACTAGGACAAAGATTCACCAGCCCCAAATCTGACAACAGTACTCCATACATGGTTTGATAGTAGATTTGTAGAGATAGAGAATAGCCTCAGGTGTGAGAAATAGTGGTGACTTTAATAAGAGTCGTTTAGTGGTTTGATGGTCCCCAAAGTGCTTTCTTCAAGGGATGTATTCAAGAATTTTTCGATATTGATCAGTCTCTCATTTTCAGAAAACTCACTGTTACTATCACTTAATGATATAGCATCATGGTTAGCGTGTTCACTAATGGGCTGGGAGACCGGGTTTCAATCCTCGGTTGAGTCATATGAAAGACTCAAGAATTGTACTTGATGCACCCTTGCTAAGCACTTAGTGAGGATCAAGGATCAGTTGAGTAATCTTGGGAAAAGAGTGACGCCCCCCCCCCTACATAAGCGTAGTATCTAACAAAAAAAGAGTCTTCGGGTCGCCCTTTACTATGGTCGACCACTTTACCTTTTTTATTATTGATGCTTTCAGACTGGACGAGGGGCGCAGATCTATTACGTGTCGCAGCATCCCATTAATACCAATAGTGTATGGGCTACTAATCCCACTGACCCGTCTAAGTGATATCATGTAGTGCATGTGCCTTGTGAGGCTTTTACTCATACACAGTCTCCTATAGATGGATTGTCTGTTCTCCTGTTCCGATGAAGGTGCTTTATCAATACCTTGTAGCAGTTGCATGACACATCTATTTTATTTGTATATATGTTGCGTTAGGATTAGGGTTGTGATTAGGCTTGGCACAGGTGACATTGTTCAACAATTCCATTGCCAGAAAGGACGTACATGCAATGAAAACTCTCCAAACAATTTACTACAAGAAAGATACATATAAACTTTTCTGGATAACCAGCATATGTAGATATTCTACTCAATTCATAGGCTAATAACCTAAAACTTGTTATGGAGAAATTTTCAACATTTTTTTAAATTTTTGTTTTCTTACTTTAACCGATTTTTCAAATTTGAACATAATTAAAGTGTAGTTTTAACTTAAAAATCACTTTTTAAGCAAAAACATTACAAATTACTATTTTATATTCAGTGATGAGACGATTCCAAAATTTTCCCCGATTCCGATACAATTGCCGATTCCAATTCTGATTCTTTTAAGATCTCTAAATAAATATCTAACTGTTGAGGTGTTTTAGTTTTTTTTTTTCGGATTACCGTAAAAACCCATGTAATATGTGCATATATTTTCGCAAACATAAAATCACACTTGTGTATGTGGGGGTAGGGGGGAGGTCTATAGATTTTAGTTTTACTGGTAATTTAAAATCAATCAATATTTTTCATTTTATCATTAGTACTAACAATGGAAAATTAAGTTTTAAACAAAAACAAATAAAAGAATCGTTTTTGGCATCGGAAAATAGGCACACATTTTTCCGATTCCGATACCCCCAAAAGTTCCAATTTTTCTGATTCCCGATTCCGATTAATCATCCCAACACTAGTTGCTGTCGGGCTAAGGTATGGTTCTGTTCAGTGCTAGATTCGCCCTCCTAGGCTTTACCTTCTCTCTGAGAAGTGGTTAGTTTATTGCTAATCGCCTGAGGTGCCCCTTACCGAGAATGCTGACAAGGCTGCTCAGGCATATTTGTAGGCCAGAGTTCACTTCACCTTGTATGCTAGCTTTTCAAAACCACACCTGACCTTGTGTCTAACTTCCTCTTTTGTAAAAACCTTTATAAAAAACTCTAGATAAAACCACTTGGTCTGTATTGTGTCTTTGGAAATCTCACATGATGTTACATTATTGGAGTCTTCATTATTTGCTGACAATTACATGCATATCTAATTTCAAGGTGCCGAAATGTTTGTTTTACATGGTATACACATCTATTAAACATTGGTTTAAAAAATAGAGCTTAAATCCCATTCTTGTTAGGCAGTATATCTACCACTCGTAAACAACCGTCTTAAATGGCCACAGTGATTGGTCCATGTGTGTCTGCAAATAGGCCTTTGGTATTCCTGAGACTCAGACCCCATTGCTCTGCAATGCTCTCGATTTTTCTGCACAAATCTTGGTGTGAGTTGTATATGCATTATCGTGTGCATTTAGCTCTTGGTATTCTAACACAGGCAAATCTTTTCTTTTAATTTATTTTAATCACAGCCAGTGGTTCTCAAACTGGAGCTTTTTCAGATACGCTCCGTAGTATTTCTGAAAAGTTTATCCAGATATGAAAGGGAAATGTATACTGAGTTACTACATTATACCATTTCTTTACGAACACTCTGCTTGTTTCGTTGCGACATTATTATGGTAGTTATAAGTTACTGTTCTTGCAACTACATTCTGGTCCGCAAGTTTTGCACGGGTTTAAAACACCTAACAAACTTGGCTGGAACGGTATGCTAACATTGGCACTAGCTGTCATCACGTGGCAACTGGCAGTGTTGCATACGAGGTGCTGGTGAGTAGACACGTCGTGTGTTGTGAATTGCTGTGAAGAGTAAACGTGTTGTGCCTTTTACAAGTTTCAGAATATGATATGTAGAATAGAAAGACGAAACAACTTTATTGAGTCGTTTGTTGAGTCGTTATTGTTGTAGTGTAAATAAAAGGGAATGTAAGAGAACGGGTGTTAGTAAATGAATTAGTCCATGAGTATGGACGAAGACAAAAAGTTAGAGAGTTCATAGAGGTATGTTAGGGTTAGTTAAATGCATTATATTTTATATATTAAACAGTTAACTTAATAACATATGAGTCCTATTTTGTATACAGTGTGCTATCAAGTATTTGTAGTACTGTAAATGTGCCCAGACTGTATAAAGTTTGAAAATCACTGATCACAGCCATTAATGAGATTAGATCAAGGCGATCCATAATACAGGCCTGGCCAACATGCGCCTGGAGTCCACCATGTATAGTTGTTAATTTACTAATTACTGGACATTACTAAGAAATTCCTTACTAAAACTTTTCTCAGTAATTATTATGTAGTAGTAATTTTGGTCTTCACATGTCTGCCCCCAGTCGTGGACCCCAGTCGTATGTTTGCCAGGCCTGTATTATGGATCGCCTTGGATTAGATCCTTTGGGGGGGATCAACTTCTTTTTCCAAGTAGAGTATTAACCACTCATCTTCAAGCCATAACTGCAGTCTACAGTGGTACTTATCTGTGGTCTGCTTCAGTACAGGGTATTTATGTACCACGCTTTTTTGTTTTTTTGTACTTTTCTTAACCCTGAACAAGACATATTGCCACTGAAGCATTAAGGGGCTACTGTTATCGGGGACAGATTTATAGGGCGACCTGGGTGGGGAGTTGGCCAGCAAGATGCTTGTTTAGATTACATTTCAATTTCTGCATATTGGTTGGGGAAATAGGGAGTAGGGAGGGAATTCCAAAACTAAGTGGTCAGAGGAAAGAAGCTATTAGAGTAGAAAATCTTTCAGCATCAAGGGACCTCTACAGAGATGGGGTGTGATTTTGCTACTGCTAGTCGGTGAGTCGGAAGTATTTATGTTGAAAATGTACAAGTGCAGTAAGTTGAACAGAGCACATTTCGTGGAAGTACTTGTAAACAAGTGCAAGGATGCAACATTGTGGTGATGCGACTTTTTTACGCATTTGGGTGAGTGTCAATCTGACCATTTCCACGATGTTGTTCAAAATAGTGTTGGGACGATTAATCGGAATCAGGAATCAGAAGAATCGGAATTTTTGGGGGTATCAGAGTCGGTATCCAAATCGGAAAATTTTTAGCCTAATTTCCGATTCTAAAAACGATTCTTAAAAAAGAAATTTGTTTGTTTAAAACTTAGTTTTGGCATTTCTGATTTCCATCAATGATAAAATGATAAATATTTACTACCAGCAAAACTATTTCTGATTTCCATTAATGATAAAATGATAAATATTTACTACCAGCAAAACTATTTCTGATTTCCATTAATGATAAAATGATAAATATTTACTACCAGCAAAACTATTTCTGATTTCCATTAATGATAAAATGATAAATATTTACTACCAGCAAAACTATTTCTGATTTCCATTAATGATAAAATGATAAATATTTACTACCAGCAAAACTATTTCTGATTTCCATTAATGATAAAATGATAAATATTTACTACCAGCAAAACTATTTCTGATTTCCATTAATGATAAAATGATAAATATTTACTACCAGCAAAACTATTTCTGATTTCCATCAATGATAAAATGATAAATATTTACTACCAGCAAAACTATTTCTGATTTCCATTAATGATAAAATGATAAATATTTACTACCAGCAAAACTATTTCTGATTTCCATTAATGATAAAATGATAAATATTTACTACCAGCAAAACTATTTCTGATTTCCATTAATGATAAAATGATAAATATTTACTACCAGCAAAACTATTTCTGATTTCCATTAATGATAAAATGATAAATATTTACTACCAGCAAAACTATTTCTGATTTCCATTAATGATAAAATGATAAATATTTACTACCAGCAAAACTATTTCTGATTTCCATTAATGATAAAATGATAAATATTTACTACCAGCAAAACTATTTCTGATTTCCATTAATGATAAAATGATAAATATTTACTACCAGCAAAACTATTTCTGATTTCCATTAATGATAAAATGATAAATATTTACTACCAGCAAAACTATTTCTGATTTCCATTAATGATAAAATGATAAATATTTACTACCAGCAAAACTATTTCTGATTTCCATCAATGATAAAATGATAAATATTTACTACCAGCAAAACTATTTCTGATTTCCATTAATGATAAAATGATAAATATTTACTACCAGCAAAACTATTTCTGATTTCCATTAATGATAAAATGATAAATATTTACTACCAGCAAAACTATTTCTGATTTCCATTAATGATAAAATGATAAATATTTACTACCAGCAAAACTATTTCTGATTTCCATTAATGATAAAATGATAAATATTTACTACCAGCAAAACTATTTCTGATTTCCATTAATGATAAAATGATAAATATTTACTACCAGCAAAACTATTTCTGATTTCCATCAATGATAAAATGATAAATATTTACTACCAGCAAAACTATTTCTGATTTCCATTAATGATAAAATGATAAATATTTACTACCAGCAAAACTATTTCTGATTTCCATTAATGATAAAATGATAAATATTTACTACCAGCAAAACTATTTCTGATTTCCATTAATGATAAAATGATAAATATTTACTACCAGCAAAACTATTTCTGATTTCCATTAATGATAAAATGATAAATATTTACTACCAGCAAAACTATTTCTGATTTCCATTAATGATAAAATGATAAATATTTACTACCAGCAAAACTATTTCTGATTTCCATTAATGATAAAATGATAAATATTTACTACCAGCAAAACTATTTCTGATTTCCATTAATGATAAAATGATAAATATTTACTACCAGCAAAACTATTTCTGATTTCCATCAATGATAAAATGATAAATATTTACTACCAGCAAAACTATTTCTGATTTCCATTAATGATAAAATGATAAATATTTACTACCAGCAAAACTATTTCTGATTTCCATTAATGATAAAATGATAAATATTTACTACCAGCAAAACTATTTCTGATTTCCATTAATGATAAAATGATAAATATTTACTACCAGCAAAACTATTTCTGATTTCCATTAATGATAAAATGATAAATATTTACTACCAGCAAAACTATTTCTGATTTCCATTAATGATAAAATGATAAATATTTACTACCAGCAAAACTATTTCTGATTTCCATTAATGATAAAATGATAAATATTTACTACCAGCAAAACTATTTCTGATTTCCATTAATGATAAAATGATAAATATTTACTACCAGCAAAACTATTTCTGATTTCCATTAATGATAAAATGATAAATATTTACTACCAGCAAAACTATTTCTGATTTCCATTAATGATAAAATGATAAATATTTACTACCAGCAAAACTATTTCTGATTTCCATCAATGATAAAATGATAAATATTTACTACCAGCAAAACTATTTCTGATTTCCATTAATGATAAAATGATAAATATTTACTACCAGCAAAACTATTTCTGATTTCCATTAATGATAAAATGATAAATATTTACTACCAGCAAAACTATTTCTGATTTCCATCAATGATAAAATGATAAATATTTACTACCAGCAAAACTATTTCTGATTTCCATTAATGATAAAATGATAAATATTTACTACCAGCAAAACTATTTCTGATTTCCATTAATGATAAAATGATAAATATTTACTACCAGCAAAACTATTTCTGATTTCCATCAATGATAAAATGATAAATATTTACTACCAGCAAAACTATTTCTGATTTCCATTAATGATAAAATGATAAATATTTACTACCAGCAAAACTATTTCTGATTTCCATTAATGATAAAATGATAAATATTTACTACCAGCAAAACTATTTCTGATTTCCATTAATGATAAAATGATAAATATTTACTACCAGCAAAACTATTTCTGATTTCCATTAATGATAAAATGATAAATATTTACTACCAGCAAAACTATTTCTGATTTCCATCAATGATAAAATGATAAATATTTACTACCAGCAAAACTATTTCTGATTTCCATCAATGATAAAATGATAAATATTTACTACCAGCAAAACTATTTCTGATTTCCATCAATGATAAAATGATAAATATTTACTACCAGCAAAACTATTTCTGATTTCCATTAATGATAAAATAATAAATATTTACTACCAGCAAAACTAAAATTTATAGATCATAATCACAAATTTATGTAAAAATGCCACAAGTGAAAAAATAGCGCAGGTAAAATTGGCATGAGTGAATAAATAAATAAAAATATAGATGAAAATCTCACAATTAGTTCATCAAAATCTTGGATGCAATACATAAAGGGAAAACATTAAGAAGTTTGTGAAATTAAAAAGAAAATTATATATTATATATTTAAAAGTAAATGAGGACCCTCAGCTAAACCAATCCTTCCAAAAACCATGAAATCCTACTTTTTAGGCGATTTCAGAATTGGAATCGGTAATTGTATCGGAATCGGAAATTTAGAACAGAATCGGTAATTGTATTGGAATCGTCTCATCACTAGTCCAAACGTGGGTGGGTTAACCGAGCTCTATCTCAAAGTCGGGCTCATCGATTTTTATGGCTGTTACTGTCATTCACACAGAGGGTTGAGGATATGCGTTGCATGGAGAGAAATGATATGAGAATGATACAATGGATGTGTAATGTGAGTCTTAAAGACAGGCTTAGATATAATAACCTCAGAGGAAGATTAAATCTGGACACAAAGAGATGTGTGCAGAACGGAAGACTTTGATGGTATGGCGATGTTGAAAAAATGGACAAGATTTCTTAGTACATGTAGAATAGTTGGGGTAGCAAGTTTAGTTCACAGAGAAAAGCTAAGAAAAACATGGGAGGAAGTGATACGAATGGAGTTGAAAGAAAGAGGGATAAATAAAGACTTGACCAGAGATAGGTTAGTTTGGAAGTCAATTTCTAAAAGCCGTCCAACACATGCCAGCATGTAAAACGGATATCAAACAGAATATTATGATAATGAGGATTGCAATGGGTATTTTTTATGTAAGTTTAAATGTTGCTGGAGAGCAAACCCTCTTCGAAATGTGAAAGTTGGGCCGATTTCTCACACTAACAGTAAAGTCAAAACGTGCTATTCCTAGTTAATTCAACTGTACACAATAGACGATTTTAATGGCTGCACAATTGAGTAGATCAGAAAATCTTTCTTGGATCCCCCACCCTTAAAGACGTCGAACCCCAGCACTGCTATCAATGACTAAAACTACGTCTTAAAGTAATAGAAAACAATAATCCTTTAATTATTTCATAGATAAAAGATCATATTGTTTAATTTCAGATTGCATCCTGACAATGGTCAACTGACTGGGAATTCATCTTCAGATCTAAATAATAATCCAGAAAGTCTTGCTTTCATTCCAACTGGTGGCCTGGAAGAATTACAACGTAAACTTATTCAAGATGATTGGTAAGAATTGCAATAATACACTTTCTAATCAAGAGACATTGTGATTATATATATATATATATATATATATATATATATATATATATATATATATATATATATATATATATATATATATATATATATGTGCAGATTAGTCGTCCGAGGCTATAGCAATGCGATGTAGTTGCCGTAAGATGGAACAGTGAAAAGAAATAAACGAAGAGAGAAAGTGAAACTCAAAACGATTTATTAATAATTTCACGAAAAACTGATTAAATACCAAAATAGTAAATATTGTCTGGTAAGTAACAGTTCGGCAAAGGGTAATCTTAAATTTTCGAAAGAAAAACTTTAATTTTCAGAAGACAACAATAAAAGACCGAGTGGGTCGAAAAAACGGGAAAAACCGGTGTCAAAACATAGAAATACGGCAGCAGACAATTGGAAGTAGTAGGAATGCAGAGAATGTCAAAATCAACTAAAGTTAAAATATTATAAACATTTGCTTATTAATATACTAATTATTATAATTTTATTATATTTTATTTTAAATGATTCATTAATTAATTTTTTTTTTCTTTATTCAATTCAAATTTAAATTTACGTGTGGGTTGTTATTATTGTAATATGCGTCATCAAAGGGAGATAACTTATGGAAAAATATATTTAGAAATGAGATTTGAAATTTGAAAAGGGATTTGAATTATGAAATGGATCAAAGCCAAGGAGGGAACCGTTGGAACAGGGGAAGAGGGGGGAGTAATAAGAAGAGACGTTGGGGAAGGGGGGGGGGGCTAGGGATAAAAATAAATAAATAAACAAACAAATAAAAAAAATTAAAAATAAATAAATAAATAAATAAAAAAAAAAAATTAAATTTAAAAAAAA
This sequence comes from Sepiola atlantica, assembly GCA_963556195.1. NCBI lineage: Eukaryota > Metazoa > Mollusca > Cephalopoda > Sepiida > Sepiolidae > Sepiola > Sepiola atlantica. The sequence continues at coordinate 38,446,202 of OY744550.1, forward strand.
TATATATATATACATACACACATAAAGTGTAAATATCTAAATACATATTTATTTATTTATTCATTCATCCATTCATTCATTTTTTACTTCTAAAGTTAATTTAAGAGTATTCCAAGGGTATAATACTCCTAGAAGTAAATTTATATAAATTCATTCTATTTATTGATTTATAGATTTATTTATTTTACATTTATTATTCTTTCTTTAATTTTCCTTTGTTATTAGGATCTATTCATATATTTAATTTATTCTTATATTACTATAATTTATTTTTTTATTTTTTTATTAATTTTAATTTTTTTACTTCTCTTATCTTAACTTTTCTTTTACTATTATTTTATTTTATTGGGCATACACATACACACACATGAGAATACACCCATATTCACATACATGTATATATGCATACACATACACTAGGTCTAAATACATGTAGATAAAGTGCATATCATTCCATTCCACAATTATAATATGTAAAGTGTAAAAATGTGGGGTGGGTGGCACTGGCAAATACCGAGGAGACAAAAGCAAGCAAAAATGTGGGGTGGGTGGCGCTGGCAAATAAAGAGGAGACAAAGGCAAGTAAGTTGGGGGTGGGAGTGTGAGGATGTAGGAATCAGAGGATGAAAGGGGAAGACAACTCGAATCTGTTATTCAGGGTTGGACGAAATTTAGAGATTAGAATAGCTTCCGAAATTCGAAGCTGACCTATATTGCGGACGGAGTTGAGGATGCGGACACTAATGGAGCGATGTGTGTTGCCACATGATATTAAGTGTTTATGGAAGGAAGAAATGTGGGTGTTTAGATGCTCTTTAATGCGTTGGTGTAGAGGCCTAACGGTACTACCGATGTAGAACTTTTGTTCTGGTTTATTTTTGTGAAAATTAGATTCTATTTTAAGGCGATTACGTGTACACAGTAAACACCTTGCTACAATTGGCAGAATAGATAAAAAATAATATAATAATAAAAAAAATATGGAAATCAGCTTCACTCATAAATTTTACATAATATACCTCAACATTTCCAGCCTATCCCAGCGTTTTAGGTGTCAGTTAACCACAATTATTACTTTTATTTTTTCTTCGGTCAGAGATATATGCCGTGGAGTTGGGGAGGGGGGGGGGGCAGGGAGGAACAGGGGGGAACTTTTATTTAAATAAACTTAAATTAAAAACAAAATAGCAATAACAATTCACTTTTAAGTGAATTGTTATTGCTATTTTGTTTTTAATTTAAGTTTAAACAAAAACAAGACTTAAGAATAAAAATATAAAAATATTTCTACGTTTTATTTATTTACAAAAAGGAAATTCGTACTTCTACACAATTTGAACCAAACTGTTTTTTTTATTTTTTGTTTCGGGGAACACTAAAATAACCCTAAAATAATCCTAATCAAAGTTTTAAGTTTAGTTCGGCAAAAGTCTGTTTGGTTCGGTTCAGTTCAAATTCTGTAGAAGCGGTCATTGAAAGAGATATTCTTCTACACTATGGCGACTTGTATTTTTGTTACACTCCAAGGTAAACGTTTTCTTGGGTACATGGATTTTCCACAATTCAAAAGCGACATTTGTTTCGTTACATTAAAACTATCCGTTGTGACCTATTTGCGTTCGTTCGGCAGTTTACACATTTTATTTCATTCCTTACATTTATCCTGGGCAACGCCGGGCGATGGGTTCCCGCTAGTATATATATATATATATATATATATATATATATATATATATATATATATATATATTCTTTTCAAATTGACCCATATACACATGTGTTTCATGATACCCTGCAATCATCAGTATGGGAGGAAACAATACCTGCCGGTCATACAATTCGAACCCAATAACAAAGTCACCTTTGACTAAGTAGTCAGAGTGCTAACATATATTTATATATGTATTACAGAAGATCAGAACAACATCGGTACCGTCGGTTTCAAATCCTAACAAAGGGGGACCTAAAATAGGCCTATTTACCAGACTCTCTTCAGCCTCTGTTTTGGTACTGATGTTATTCTGATCTTCTGTAATATATATATTAATAAATATTACGCTCTTATTTTTTATTAGTAATCGAGCACTCTTCTGGGGTTCTCTCTCACTAATCTTATATATATATATATATAGAGAGAGAGAGAGAGAGAGAGTAGCCAATTCATTGAAGTATTTGTAAAACAAGCACAAGGATGCTACATTGCGGCGATGGGACAGGGACTGGAGCTTGGTTGACAGTGAGGGACGTACTAGGTTGGCGATTCTTTTTTGGACCTTGTCAAGGAGGGAGAGACTAGTAGATGATGCACCAGCCCAGATGTGACAACAATACTCCATGCATGGGCGGATGGTGGCTTTGTAGAGATACAGGATAATGTCAGGTGTGAGGAGTTTACTAGCACGGTAGAGGGAGCCAACCTTCTTTGTGGCAGCCTTGGCAATGTCTTCAATGTATTTGTTCCAATTCATGTTACCTGTGAAGGTTAGGCTGAGGAGTTTGAATGATGAACTCTCAGGTAGGGTGTTATTTGCCATGACAATCAATGGTTGGAGAGGTTCCTTGTAGTTATTGAAGGAAAGGAGCTTTGTCTTAGCGGCATTAAAAGTTACCAACCATTTATGACCCCAATCCACTACTGGAGGTCATTTTCTAAAGATTCAGCCAATGCCTCGGATATGATCGCGTCGGTTTTGCCAACATGGCGAGAGTAAAGGGTGGTGTTGTCAGCAAATAAACCAATCTCAGACTCTATGTCATCAGGGAGATCGTTTATATAGATCAGGAACAACAAAGGTCCAAGAATAGATCTCTGGGTACACCAGCATTTATGTCATGTTGCTTAGATGAGCGGCCATCGAGGACAACCTGGATTTTTCTTTTGTCTAGGAGTGATCTAATTATATTAAGTAATTGCCCAGTAATACCGTATGAGCGTATTTTCAGGAGAAGCCCTTTATGCCATACCTTGTCAAAGGCCTTGGATATATCAAGCGCTACTGCCCTAGCTTCTCCTGCCTTGTATTAGACATCAATTAATAAATATTCTTCAAATTTCAGTTTCTTCGGAGTATTTTAAAGGGTTTTTAGGTAGTAAAATATGGGCACAACCCCTCATTTAGAAATTCAAATATATCAGATTTGCATTGAATTTGATCTATAGTCATTAGACATCAATTTTACAAGTACTTCAATGGATTGTGCTCCGATGAACTTTAATGAACGTAAATACACTCGACCAATCCGACAATCAGCTAAGTCCCATCCATTCACTGTGGAGGTTCCCAGATGCCGGAGAGCTTTTTACTCCAAAAGCTTCTTTCCTCATGCTATGGAACTCCCTCCTTGTTCTCTGTTTCTCCAACTGTACCGACATGCAGAAATTTAAAACTAATGTGAACAGACATCTCGCTGCACAGCTCCCAATTTAGGATGACCCCCAAAACTTTCACCCTAATTCTCAGTAGCCCCTTACGTCTACAGTGGCAGCCTGCTTCGTTTGGGGTGAACTATGATAAAAAAATTCAAAAAATTAAGCAAGGTTCATTGAATTTAAATTTCTTCTTAAATTTCTTCTTAAGACCTTTAAGCTTAAACATTAAATTGTAAACATTTTCTAGAATCAAAATCATGTAATGGATTTATATCAAAATTTGAATAAGGATTCTAGACATAAGGTTTAGTATCATTATATCTTGATTTTATCTTTGTAAGGGGATATAAAAGTGGTGCAAAACTGTTCTGTTAAGGGAAATTAATTTTATTCATCCTGTGATGGCTATTCTGCTAGTAATATATATATATATATATATATATATATATATATATATATATATATATATATATATATATATATATATATATATAGCAATAGATAAAGTGAAAGAATAGAATAAGGTGCGAATCAAATTTTATTACAGTTCAATGTTCAGGCAAAGTTATTTAAAGTCCTTAACTCATGAGTTTTCAAAGAAAATCTTCTCCTGAGAGGACCATTACCGCAATGACATTACTGCAGGTAATAAAAATTAAACTTTTAAAAAATATATATAAAAATACAAAAAGGTATATAAAACATCAAATATATCGGCCCAAAACATACTTTTTTGTAAACCTATACAGTTCATCCACGTCAAAAAGTTCAAAATATCTCCAGGCAAGATATCAAAGAGGTTGACTAAGAAATAATCCAAATGGTGAATGGTGGTCCAAAAATGCAAAAAGTTATCCAGGCGGGAAATTCATTTGCTATCGATGCAGTAGATAGCAGTGAAAAATGTATTTAAGGTGTATGCAAATTAATAAAACGATAAGAAAACGATAGGGAAAACAAATCATATGAAAAATTCAGAAAACTCATACGGTATTACTGGAGTAAATTCACTAGACTAACTCGACAATCAACTAAATCTCATTCATTCATTGTGGAGGTCCCCAGATGTCGGAGAGCCTTCTACTCAAATAGCTTCTTTCCTCATGCTGCTGGCCTCTGGAACTCCCTCCCTGCCCCCTGTTTCCCTGACAGTACAGACATACAGAAATTTAAAACTAATGTAAACAGACATCTCGCTGCACAGATCCCAATTTAGGTTGACCCCCCCCCCCCAACCTTCTCCGCTTTTCTTTTTTCTCAGTAGCCCCTTATGTCTACAGTGGCGGCCTGCCTTGTTTGGGGTGAACTATGTTAAAAAAAAAAATTTAAAAAAATACCTAATTTCACAAAAATGGGAAGTATCTGCTTTTTCACAAAGGGTCTTAACTCCCTCTATTTATCTCCTTTGCATAAAACTAAATTAAACTAAGTATAGCCCACATTACCTACCAATACGTCTAGTAGCTGTGTCCCTAAATTCATAATAATCTGTTAATTAGTTTAGGAGTAAATTCTGTACACAGAAATATATAAACATATTCACATCCCTCAGCCATCCTTCAGGGTGGTAGTTTCATACTAAAATCAGATGGACAGAGTCTTGGTCATGCTGTGGCTGGTGTGGTCTTGTTCTCTGAGGTATGGTCCTGTGCAGTTTTAGGAGGTCCACCCTCCCAGGCTTTACTTTCTTGCCCTTTGAGAAGGAGTTTGTTTATTGCTAATCACCTGAGGAATTCTGACGGGGCTGTCGAAGCAATTTTTGTTCGCCCAGAGTGCTCGTGCTCTGGGGCGCTGGCTTTTCAAATCCCACTTTCCTGACTTGTGACTAATCTCTATATAAATAGAGATAGGTAGATTTAAAGCCGTCACATTAATTAATGCAGCATTATAGATTTGGGAATATGTAGGTATATTTATATTTACAAAATAAAAGCAAAACGATAATATAAGATTGTAACAAGGATGATAGTACGTTACCTGCAAAAAAAGTAAAGTGGTCGACCATAGTCAAGGGTGACCTGAAGGCTCCATTAATATTAGCTACTACACCAAAGTGGAGGGCAGGGCACCACTCCTTCCCCGTGATTACTCCACTTACCCTTGATTTTTCATCTTATAATGCTGAGTGTTTAGCAAGAGAGTATCAAGTACCATTTTTAAGTCTTTGATATGACTCGATTGAGGATTGAACCCCGGTCTCCCAACCCATTAGCAAACACTCTTACCAAAATAGCAAATGCTGTGCGGATAGTGTGAAGTGATGCAATAGCAATTCTACTGCAAAAGTAAATATATTTCTGTTTAATTTATTTACAGGATTCTTTTATAAAATAGCTAAAAGACTACCTGTCCCAGAACGGGTATAATAAATTCTCCGAACAGAATTTCTTGCACCACTTTTATGTTGAAATTCAGGAAGCCTTGCTTAATTGGTGTCTAATGGCTAAGAAACTGAAATTTGGGGGATATTAATTAATGTCTAATGCCTATTGTTCAAATATAAAAATTAGAGATATCTGAATTTTCACAAAGGGCTTCCACCCCGTTTTTACCCCCTTTGCATAAAACTAAATTAAACTAAATATAGTCTACATTTGGACCCCTTACGCCTAGCAGCTGTGTTACAAAATTCATAATGATCGGTTAATTAGTTTGGAAGTAAATCCTGTATATTAATTTTGGAACACAGCTGCTATGTATAAGGAGTCCAAATGTGGACTATATTTTGTTTAATTTAGTTTTATCCAATGTGGGTAGGAATGAGTTGGAAACCTTTCATAAAAATTCAGATCCTTCCAATTTTTGTGAAATTTTAACAATATGTATTAGACATCAATTAATAAATATTCCTCAAATTTCAGTTTCTTTGGAGTATTTTCAAGGGTTTTTAGGGGGCTTAATATGAGCACTACCTCTCATTATTTTTAATTCATTTTACCTATCCTGGGACGGGTTTCTTCTAGTTCAATATATTCAGTTCATAATAGCTATTTTAAATTATCAAATAAGGTTGGACGAAAACTAATGTTGGTTTTTAATTTCTAACTTCAAATGAATCAGCTTAAAGCCAACTTTTTCAATCGGAATAAAAGTCTGTTAAAATAAACACATTTAAATAGTTTGGGAATTTATATTCCTGTTACATTGATTTATGATTTAACAATTGTCAGGAATAATAGTAATTTATTTAAATAAATCAGTTGTATGGTTTCATTATGTCATCCATACCGTTGGAAAAGTTATCACCCCTCCCTTGTTAGCCAAGGATAAAAAAGCAATTTTGTATTCAATTAATCATGTTTTGTATTCTGGGTGACTCGGCATTAAACTAGTGCCACGAGGATTGTATGCATTCAGACTAGTTGCACTGTCAATAGTTTTGTGGCCCACCCTGTGTCTAATGATCAACAAAACTTTAGTATTTTACTTTGTTTGTTTGTTATGCAAGTCTGATTTCTGCATAGACTTCTGAAGATCGTACCTCAGGATTGTATGGTCTGCATGAAGTCCTCTTCGTTGGTTGCAGCTATTCATAAACCTGCAGGCTTTCCTGGCCTTTTGGCAGGGATCAAAGTGTAGTATCTGTTCCGATGGATACTGCATCACATAGACTGGTATTGTCTTGGCCTTCAGGTTTTGATTCCGCCGGTCTGTGGGATTGTCCTGTGCAGTTCTAGGAGGTCCACCCTCCCAGGCTTTGCCTCCCCTCTTTGGGGAGGAGTAACTTTATCGCTTACTGCCTGAGGCGCCCCTACCGGGGAATGCCGACGGGGCTGCCCAGGCAATTTTTAATGGCCAGAGTGCTCACCTTCTCGGGCGCTGGCTTTTCAAGTCCCACTTTCCCGACCTGACCTTGTGTCACATCTTACCTTGTGGGAGTAAGATAAAACTGGCCTTGTGCCTAACTTCCTGGAGAGGAGGTAAATAATAGGCTTGCAGGTGTTTATCCCCAATACCCAAGAACAGCATACAAAGTCGGGAAATGTTCGGGTAAAATAAATTCTCACTTGTCTAAGAGGGTGAAAGTAGTTTATTACTATATATATATATATATATATATATATATATATATATATATATATATATATATATATATATGACATTGCTTATTGGGTACAAACAATTCGAGCTCTCTAGCACTTGACAATGTTTACATTGAGTTTACATTAAGATTTCGCTTACATTCAGCAGGTGTCAGAAGATAGCGTAGGGGTTAGAAGCACTGACTGTCAGCTCAACAATCGAGTTGCAATTCCGGCTTGAGGCACTTGCTTGTCTAGCCGTACTGAAGAGCTGTGATACAGCGAAATAGTCTGTCGGTGGATGACTATGTATATATATATATATATATATATACTAGTTCACCCCAAACAAGACAAGTTGCAACTGTAGATGTAATGGGCTACTGAGAATTAGGGTGAAAGTTTGGGGCGTCATCCTAAATTGAGAACTATGCAGCAAGATGCTTGTTCACATTAGTTTTAAATTTCTGCATGTCAGTACAGTCGGAGAAACAAAGAGCACGGAGAGAGTTCCAAAGGCTGGCAGCTAGAAGAAAGAAGCTACTGGAGTAGAAGGCTTTTCGGTGAATAGACCGTATTTAGCTGATTGTTGGATTGGTCGAGTGTATTCACATTGGGGGGGGGGGGACACCAGAGCAGCAAGTTCATCGGAACGCATTCCACTGAAGTACTTGTAAAACAAGCACAAGTTTGCAACATTGTGGTAATGGGACAGGGGCTGGAGCTTGGTGGATAGTGGGAGACCTATTAATTTGGTGACTCGCTTTTGGACCTTGTCTAAGAGGGAGAGACTAGTGGATAGTGCACTAGTTCAGATGTGCCAACAATACTCTATGCATGGGCGGATGGTGGCATTGTAGAGATACAGGATAATGTCAGTTGTGAGGAGTTTACTAGCACGGTAGAGGGAGCCCACCTTCTTTGCGGCAGCCTTGGCAATGTCTTCTATGCATTTGTTCCAATTCATGTTACCTGTGAATGTTAGGCTGAGGAATTTGAATGTTGAACTCTCAGGTAGGGTGTTATTTGCCATGGCAATCGGTGGATTAAGAGGTTTCTTGTAGTTGTTGAAGGAAAGGAGCTTTGTTTGCAGCATTAAATGCTACCATCCATATATGCGATCTTACTAGTCGCGTATTTAATATTAATAATTGGGTCAAATGTTTTCGTATATTTCACATTTAAAACAAAAATTAAATGAGGATAAATGTGTGTCCTTAATATTGTGTATTTTGAATTTATAAATAAGCTTAGATAATTTAGATATGAAATATTCATCATCACTATTGCATACTCGTTAATTTAGTTGGCATGATTCTGTTACTAACAGATCGTCAGTCACTTCTGTCAGAACACCTAACTACATACACACTTTTTTTTCAATTTTCTTATCTTTTTTTTGCTGGGGATGGGGCATCCTACTAGATGCCAGACATTCACCCACTATTTCAGACACTCAAACCGAGAGATCTTTTTTAAGATTCTAACAGTCCCTTTAAGTGCAATTGTTTGTATCACTTATGCACTCGGTTCACCGGGTATATTCGCCAGATAGCTTTTTAAATTCTTTTTCATTAGTCCTGTTGCTCCTATAATTACTGGAATGATGGAGATTTTCCTAAGATTCCAGTTTCTTTTCATGTCCTACATAAGACCTTGGTATTTCGTAATCTTTTCCCTTTCAGCTCTGTTCAATCCTGCATAATTAGGGACACTGACTTCAACTAGGGTTGCTACTTTCCCCATTTTGTCCTATATGTGTGTGTGTGTATGTATAAATATATATTTCTTTGTACTAAGGGAAGTAATTCAGTATATATTGAAACAAAATCAAATGCAAGCATCAGGTGTGACTAACTCGAAGTATTAGTATCAAAGCTGTTTGTAAAAAAGGTGACACCTGTTTTTTTCAAGTGAATTTAATTATAAAAGCTGAAGGTATGTTGGGAACCAAAATTTGTAAATAAAAAATGTGTAAAAATAACAAAAGAACACATCATCATCATCATCATCATCATCATCATCATCATCATCATCATCATCATCATCATCATCATCATCATCATCATCATCGTTAAATAAGAATAAATAATTTAAATATGAAAGATTCATACTAATTTCTATCTGAACACCTAACTTCGAGTATACTGATGGTTTTGTTTATCTCGTTTTCAAGGTGGAAGTCTGATAGTGATTTGAAGTCTTTCGTCACTTGGTCGAGCCATGTCATCTTTAATCATCCTGATGGTCTTTCGGTGGGCTTCAAGAAGGCTTGAAGTGCTTGACGTGCAGCTGTTTCTGATGGCAGTTTCCTTAAATGACCAAACCATGACAGTTTTTAGTATGATAGCTCTGATGCGAATGTAGAGGTCTTTATTTGAGACTGTTTCTTGGATGAGTCATTCAAGTTAAAGCCTGGTTTTGGCAGATTTAAAGCATTAATTTTTTTTGTTTGTTTTTTTTTGTTTTTGTTTTTTTACTAAATTGATATCGATTAGATACCAAACTTTCAGATTATTGAAAAAAAAATTGAGAAAATTATTTATTTTCAAAATTTCTGGTGGGGGTCATTGCACCATATTTACTTATAGTAAAACGACCCTCCAATGGAAGCCATCCTATATATCTCTATAAGTTAGAAATTAAAAAATCTATTTGATTCGTGCATCGTTTCAAACACTGAGTGTGCAAGGGTGGAAAACTTTAAAATGTGATCCGGATTAGAAATATTCATATCCGCACACATGTAAAACGGAAAATACAAACGTTTAAATCAGTCGGTTTTTACCGGTTCTATAAAATCGGTTTTGCTTTTAACCAGTTTTATAAAGTCGATTTGGCTTTTAACCGTTTTATAAAATTAGTGTTGCTTTTAACCAGTTTTATAAAATTGGTGTTGCTTTGAACCGGTTTTATGAAATCGATTTTGCTTTTAACCGATTCTATAAAATGAGGGTTGCTTTTAACCAGTTTTATAAACACGGTTTTGCTATTAACCGGTTTTATAAAGTCGGTTTTGCTTTTAACCTGTTTTATATAGTCGGTTTTTCTTTTAACTATTTTATAAAACCAGTTTTGCTTTTAACCGGTTTTATCAAAATCGATTTTGCTTTGAACCCGTTTTATGAAATCGGTTTTGCTTTTAACTAGTTTTACAATGTCGGATTTGCTTTTAACCGTTTTGTAAAATCGGTTTTGCTTTTAACCGGCTTATAAAATTGCTGTTGCTTGTAATCGGTTTTATTGTCGTTTTAAGTTTGAACTGGTTTTATAAAATCGGTTTTGCTTTGAAGCGGTTTTATAAAGACGGCTTTTCTTTTAACCTGTTTTAAAAAATCGATTTTTCTTTTAACTGGTTTTATAAAATCGGTTTTGATTTTAACCGGTTCTATAAAATTAGGGTTGCTTTTAACCAGTTTTATTAATCAGTTTTGCTTTTAACCGGTTTTATAAATTAGGTTCGCTCTTTACAGTTTTATAAAATCGGTTTTGCTTTTAAACGGTTTTATAAAATTGATGTTGCTTTTAACCAGTTTTATCAAAACGATTTTGCTTTTAACCAGTTTTATAAAGTCGGTGTTGCTTTTAACCGTTTTTATTTTTTTTTAGTTGGGTTAGGTTTCAACACCTTTTATGAAATAAGTTTTGGTCTTAACCGGCTTTATTAAGTTGGTTTTGGTTTTAACCGGTTCCATAAAATCGGTATTGCTTTTAACCGGTTATATAAAATCGGTTTTGCTTTTAACCAATTTTATAAAGTCGGTTTTGCTTTTAACTGGTTCTATAAAATTAGTTTATTTTGAACCGGTTTTATTAAAATCAGTTTTGCTTTTCTATAAAAATTTCTATAAAATTAGATTAACTTATAACCTGTTTATTAAGTCAGTTTTCTTTTAACCTGTTTTATAAAATTGGTGTTAGTTTTAATCGATTTTACAAAATCGGGTTTGTTCTTATATAACGTCGGTTTTGCTTTTAACCGGTTTTATAAAGTCGTTTTTGGCTTTTAAGGAATTTTATGTAATTGGTTTCGCTTTTAACCGGTTTTATAAAGTCGTTTTTGGCTTTTAAGGAATTTTATAAAATTGGTTTCGCTTTTAACCGGTTTTATAAAGTCGTTTTTGCTTTTAACCGGTTTTATAACGTCGTGTTGGCTTTAAAACAGTTTTATAAAATTTATTTGGCTTTTAACCAGTTTTATAAACATCGATTTTGCTTTTAACCGGTTTTACCTAAAACAAACCAGCAAATGTATTTATATTTTTAGGCGTGACCCCATGGAAATTCCAGTGTTTTCTATATCGATCCGTTATATTTACGACTACTAATAATAATCTATTTGAAGTAATACATGTCTGTCAGGGTCAATACAATTAAGACAAAAATTAATTTTTGTTTATCCGTAAAAATAATTGTCATTGTCAGCTAAATATTTTAAAAATAAATACATCAAATATGTCTCTGTTATTTATTTATTTGAAATTGTAGCAACTTAATTATTTTTCAAACAATTCTCTGTCTTCTTACCATAAAATATTATTCAAATCAATAAAATGAATGTCACTTTTTGAAATGTATCTATTTAAAATTGTACTTCTTTAGTCAATAGTACAACATAATTCGATTTTGGAACAATTAATGGGTAAATCATAAGCGATATCAGATTAATCACCAATCACTATCTTTTTGCTGATCGGACGATCTAATTAATTTTTTTGAATATGTGTGAAAGTTGATAACGTACGTACGGACATGAAATTGCCTCAGCGTATTATTATATATATTATGAAGAAATGATTTTTGTTTATTTCTTTCCATTTTTCTTTTCCTTAGGTTTATTTTCCGTTGTTTCAAAATGGAGTTTACTAAGCCCTTTTTTTTTTTTTCAATTTTCTTTGTATTTTCCAGGAAAGCAAAATGTGAGGTCCTCAATCAAATTAGGCAACTGGCGAAGTTTCATCCAAATATTTTTGATTCTGGACTTCATCCATTGTTATTAGCAGTCACCAAAGAGGTAAACAATTTTATTGCACAATTGCATGTTTTGCTACAAGACAAAACCGGTATTTGAATGGAAAAAAGTTTGAGTGACACCTAAGGGGTCAGAGGTGACCCCAGAACGGAAGTCGATGAAACCATGTGACTTTCGGGCAGAGAGATTTTCTAGCTCTTTCCTGGTGACACTTCCAGCAGCGTCATCATGTCCAGGACGTCGTCCCTAATCTATCTATCTATCTATCTATCTATCTATCTATCTATCTATCTATCTATCTATCTATCTATCTATCTATCAATTTCTCTCTATATATCTCTGTTTCTCTTTCTCTTTCTCTCTTTCTCTCCTTCATCCACGCAAGTAACCCGTCTCTGATTTTTTCCTGTGGCTGTTATTCTCTTTTTAACAAACCTTTTTATAAATTAATATCGGCGTCCGAGTGGTTTTGGCAGCAGACGATCCATAACCTGGGTTCACGACAAAGGGTGTATAATGGTTTATATACACATCGCTAAGTGAAAACAAACATAACATCTCTATTATATGAATAAAAGTATACTTATAATAATTACACATTGGATTATTTTTTATTTACTAGAAATCGAATCAATGGTGTAAAATAAAACGAAATTTTAAGAATCTTATTTTAAAAAAATAATTTGATTACGAAATTAAAGCCAACAGAATACATCGGCCATGTTAATCTTTTTTAATAGTTAAAAAGAAAAATGAGTCGCGACCCGTTGAAATTTGGAACCATTTAAACTGACAAATAGAAAGTCATTTTAACTGACTTTAACATTCTTGGAAAATTCTCATGTATAAAAAGATTGAAAGTTTTGGAAGATAGCTATATCGAATCATTTTATAGAGATTAAAAACAACATTACCTTAACAACAAATAATTTATAACAATTTTTGGTTCTATTAATAATTTAATTATCAATCGATACCGTAATAATTAAATTTAAGTTTCAAAATTCTATTTAGAAAAAGTAATTTAGTAAAAAAAAGGCAAATTTTAAAAAAGAAGTTGAACAAAAAATGAAAGTTAAAAGACTCTCGAGTAACGCTGGCTAAGTATCATCATCATCAGCAGCAGCATCGTCACAACAACAACACCATCAGCATCATCATCATCATCATCATCATCATACTCGGTTTAACATCTGTTTTACATGCTGGCATGTGTTGGACTGTTTTTAGAAATTTACTTCCAAACTAATAACCTACCTCTGGACAGGCCTTTTCTTTATGCCATCTCTCTATCAAGTCCATTCTTATCACTTCCTCCCATGTTCCCTCACAACTAACTCGACTGTTACCTCAACTCTTCTATATTTACTAACCCAACCACTCTCATCCATTCTTTCAACATGACCATAAAAATGTGATCAACGATTATGACATCTAGAGGAAAATTTAACTTGGACAGTATTGAGAAATGTATGCAGATCAGGAGACTTCGTAAAACCGTTAAGGTAGAAGATCCAGTTTACAGGGGAATGCCAATGGAAAACATCGGAGGAAGTGATAAGGATGGATTTGAGAGAAAGGGGGTTGCATCATTGAATTCTTTGAATTCCTTTTGGTACTCCATACCAGTAGAGGATACGTCCTCGACGATCAGTCCAACAAGAGGTGGATTGTTGTGGTTTTCTTCTGGTCCTGCTCTGTCGGTATTTGTTCTGGGTAGTCCTAGAGGTCCAACCTCCCAACCTTTGAGAAGGGGTTGGTTTATGGCCAATCGCCTGAGGCGCCCCTACTGATCCTATGCATAATGTAAAAGAAACCAACTGCTAGATTTTCTTCCATTAACTTTATAAATAAGAAATATTGCTAAAAATGTTGGCATATTTTGTGTAAACGAGGTCCTACAAAATCCCAATAATAAAAAATATATACAACACTAAAAATCGCCTCTCAGCCTGAAACAGAAATGGTACTCTTTGTTATGAAAAAAAATCTAATTCACCTAGAGATGGTGTCTTGATAAAAGCACTGGTCCCCATCACCTCATTCGGTTGGCGTGAGAAAGGACACCTGGTCTATACAAAAAGTTTGCCTCAACTAAGGAAATGACTCCCAAAGAAAATCTGTGGCATTTCAGGTTATGTAGTTTGAATAATGACCTGGCCGGAGATAGGTTAGTTTAGAATCAATTTCTAAAAGCCGTTCAACACATGCCAGTATGTAAAACGGACGTTAAACCGACGACGACGATGACGACGATGATGACGTAAATAAAATTGAACTGTTATGTCAAATGTTACCTAATGTTAAAAAGAAAATAGTGACTAGTATATATTTTTGCTATTAAATTCATTACATTCCATTAAAAGTTGTTTTATTTTTGTAAAAAGAATGTCCAGTGTAGTGTGTATGTCAAAAAGTTGTGTATTTTTTTCTGTGTAATAACATTGTAAGACAGTAAAATATTTTTGGTGCAAAATTCAAACAAACACGGAAACAGCTTTGGCTGTCAGTGATGAAAACATTGAATTAAAGTTACATTCTGAACACTTTAACAAGTAAATTAGAATTTTACTTCAAGACAAGAAATATAATTATGCCCAAGAATTTTATCAAAAATTTGGGTGAGAAAATCCAACGGTCCTTACTACAATTGGACTATTTAATGAATAAGGACATTATGTATAATGTAAAAAAGAAGCCAGCTTTTCTATATTTTCTTCTATCAACTGCTATAAATAAGAAAATCGTTAGAAATTTTGGCATAGTTTGCATAAACGAGGTCCTACAAAATCTCAATAAAAAAGCAACACCAAACATTAAAATCGATATCAAATCGACTGCTTAAACGTGTGCAAATAATTATTTTTATTACTTTTTTCGTTTGAAATTCTCATTTAAAAAATGAAAACTTTTGGATTAATTTGTTAAAATGAGGTCTTAAACATCTGAAAAACCTCAAGACAGAAATCAATTTTTGCATCAAGCTGACATGAGGAGCTCATTGTACTACCGAGATACACAAATTTGTCAACCACATTCAATTTCTTGTCATACAAAAATGGCTCAATTAGATCTTCATCTGCCGCAGGTTGATACAAAGCAACTTTTTTTTCGAGCTTATGGTTAGTTCTAAGGTACTACATGCTCGTTCAAAAGAATCCATAAGATTTTGCATACATACATACATACATACATACATACATACATACATACATACATACATACATACATACATACATACATACATACATACATACATATTGTTGAGGAGAGAACATTACCAAAAGAAAGAATGCCAAAGTCTATCCGTATAAAATTAATTAATTTTATTCAAAAACTTGTTAAGACAATGAAAGATAAAGTTCATGAAGAATGAGAGTTCAAAGAGTTCAAGTAATGTTTTTGATAAAAATTGTTGTTTTTTTGTGTAAGAAGAAAGTGACTACACATGTTTGTTTCGAATGACGCCACGTGATTTAACTTGTATGTAAATGAGATAGGCATGATTATGTGTGTGAGAATATGAAAAGAATAACATAAAATCATTAACACTTTTGTCCGGTTATCGCCAGGGTTTATAATGCTTGTCGGATTTGTTGTATGCATGTGAAACTTGGGTGGTATATAGAAGACACATGAAAAGGTTAGAACGTTTTCATCAGCAATGTATTCGTAGACTCCTAGGTGTGAGATGGCAGATGCATATTAGTGATGTGAAGTTGCTTCATCGAAGTGGTTGCTGCAGCATTGAAAGTATGTTACATAAACATCGCTTACGGTGGTGTGGGCAAGTGAAGATAAGAATTGTAGTCTAAATAAGACAAATAATACATATTTATTTCCCCTTTATTGTATTTCCTTTAATTCAGAAGCTAAAAGAAAAAGACACCAATATTTAACTTGGACACCCATTTATTTTTATCCATTTTTCTTTTTTTTTTTTAATGGTCAAAAGCCACTCGAGGATAAGGGTTAATGAGATGGAATGATTGTCAAAACCAAGTTTGAATATTTGTGTGGACGGTTCTAGATAGGAATATGTTGACATTGGCTCTGAAGACGTCAAGTAATCTGTGGAGAACAGTTGCCTGTTCATTGTGGTAGAGACAAGTTCTTTCTGTGAATGTCTTACAAGGAGGAACCAGAGATTTGAGCTCAGCCAAGCACCTTCAATGGAAATAAAGATAGAGTAGAAAGAGACAAGCAACATCTATTCTGTGAGAAAGGGGCTGAAATGAACGGAAGCAATCATCGCCACTAGATTTCGAATTTTTCCAAGGCAAGTTTTACGTTTTTAAACAATAAAACAAATTGATAAAGTTTCTATTGACAAAATTACTCAATAATGGTGCTTTTGTTTTCTTTTCAGTTAGACAACCTCAGATCCCAAGTAAAGAGGGATGCCATCCTTTGTGTAACAGACATGTTTCTTTATTTAAAAAGAAGAATGGATCATGTATGTATGATTTCACTATCTTCCATTTTGTAATTATATTTATAGATATACTTATGAATTATATATGTATCAAATCATGATTTGATTTTTTTTCACTGCAAGAAAATTTTTTATGGTAAAAATGTAGGAAAATTGTTGGAGTAATATACTCCAACAATTTTCCTACAATGAAAACGATTGAAATATGATTACTACCGGTGAAATCGTGGGATATCCCTCCTCAGTGTTGTTGGGAAGGTCTTCGCCCGGGTCATCAACAGTTTGCAGTTACTTGCAAAGCGTGTATACCATGAGGCATAGTGTGGGTTTAGAGCAGGAAGATCAACTGTCGAGATGATTTTTTCCCTATGACAGCTTCAGGAAAAATGCCATGAACAGAGACAACAACTTTACATCGCCTTCATAGGCCTAACCAAAGCCTTTGACCTTGTCAGCAGAAAGGGACTTTTCACTCATACTTTTGCTGCAAAAAATTGGATGTTACCCCAGACTCCTGAAAATTATCAGATCCTTTCATGTGGACATGCAGGGCACCGTACAGTATGATGGCTCTTCATCGGACCCTTTCCTAATCCAGAACAGGGTTACATACTCACCCCAACACTCTTTGTCATTTTCTTCTCTCTGCTGTTGTCCTACGCATTCAACACGTCGGAGGATGGAGTGCACCTCCATACCAGAAGCAGTGGCAGCCTCTGCAACCTTGCCTGCCTTTGAGATACGTGGCAACAAGCATGGCTCGCTTGATGAAGAAAGTCTGGAATAACAAGATGCTGACCACCAATACCAAGATGAAGGTGTATGGGACCTGCGTGCTCAGCACGTTGCTCTATGGCAGTGAATCTTGGGCCCTCCACTCCCGCCAAGAGAACAGACTCAACACCTTCCACCTGCACAACCTCAGGAGAATCCTAGGAATCAACTGGCAGGACCACATCTCAAACAAGACCGTACTTGATCAGGCGGACATCCCGAGCATGTTCGCTCTGCTTACTCAATGACGACTCTGGTGACTTGGCTATGCCAGGTGAATGGACAATTTGAGGATCCCAAAGGATGTTCTCTATAGCGAGCTTGCAATCGGCTCCAGACCACCAGGAAAACCTGTCATATGCTACAAGAATGTCTGCAAGCGAGATATGAGGCCAGGTGGCATCGATTCAACAGGCTGGGAGTCCGTCGCTGAAGATCACAGCCACTGGAGAAGAGCTGTAAAGGCATGCTGCAGAAGTGAGAAGAGGAGGGACCAGCAGTGGAGGGAGAGGAGAGAGCACAGACGACAGAGGGCTGCAACAGAGCTCTCACAACCAGATACCACCCACATCTGTGACAACTGCAACAGAGCCTGTCGGTCCAGGATAGGCTTGCACAGTCACAATTCCCCTAACCCCTTACCTCTTATTTCAGATGATTTTATTTGAAAATAAAGTGAGGGTCGCAGGCGTATCCAGAAGAATGTCAAAAGTTAATAGCCTTTTTAATGCAAGGTAGATGCTTAATTCTGTTTTGCGAGTCGGTTATGGAAAATATTGTTTTTCCATTCAATTTTAATATTTAATCCTGTTCGATATTTTACTTTTGATTATTCACATTTAGAGGCGCTGGAGAAGTTTTTACTCTTACACTCAGATGTTCTCCTACTGCCACTCATTAAACCCCGAGAACATTTTTAATAAAATATATTTTTAGATCACATGTAGTAAATCATATTTCAATCGTTTTCTTTGGCTAATACACTCTGACAAGTTTCTAACATTTGTTGATAAAGCATTTTCCAATGGTGAAAACGAAAGACAAAACATGTTTGATAACTGACACGAAATTTATTGTTCAATTAATCATAATTAAGTGTTTGAATATTTGTGGAATTATGAATTTCTTTTACAGAGATCCAACATAAGCACGAAGAATACCTACATATTTATTTACTTCATATTAAGATTGCTTTTTATAGATCTCGATTTAGTGTAAAAAACGTCTTTACCTGATTTTATCATTATAAAGTAATTAAGATTATATCAAGCAAATTTGTGATCGTTTTTGCTGTCAATGGTTTACTTACAGATTGTAGCTCAGTCGAGCAGCTACCATGAAAATAACGATAGAGCAGAGAAAGACTAGCAACGTCTCTTCTGTAAGAAAGAGGCTGCAGGGAAGGGAAAAGGGCATAATTTTATTTAAATTAATTACTGAATATAATTTGAAGTTAATTTAATTACTTTTCTAAAGGAAATATAAACTAGTAAATAATGTTATACAGAGTTTATCTGTAATTGGTAATTATCATACTGTTATGAAAACTCAAATGAGAACAAAGTATATCTGGATGGCAAAGGTATTGAGGTTGTTAAGAAGTTTTGTTACCTTGGTGATACCATTGAAGCACAAGGTGGAGCAGGTTCTAGTTCGATTGCAAGAGTTAGGAGTGGATAGAGTATGTTCAGGGAATTTCTATCATTACTAATCAGCAGAGCGTTGCCACTGCTGACCAAGGAAAGGGTCTGCTATGCATATTTATGCAGTGTGATGATGTATGGAAGTGAAACTTGGCCAGTGAGGGTTGAGGACGTGTGGCATGGAAAGAAAGGATATGAGAATGATACGATGGATGTGTAATGTAGGTCATAATGACAGGCTTAGTTCTGATGAACTCAGAGGAATAGTAAATCTGGTAGTATAGAGAGATGTGTGCAGAACAGAATACTTCAATGGTATTGCCACATTGAAAGAATGGATGAGAGTTCTTGGGTCAGTAAATTTAGAACAGTTAAGATAGCAGGTCCAGTTCACAGGTAGCAGACCCAAGAAAATATGGGAGAATATGATAAAAATAGGCTTTAAAGAAAGAGGGATAAATAAAGACCTGGACAGAGATGGGTTAGGTTGGATGTCAATTTCTGCCACCATGTAAAATAGACGTTAGACCGATGATGGTGATGATGATGATGATGATGATGATGATGATGACGACGACGACGACGACGACGACGACGACGACGACGACGACGACGACGACGACGACGACGACGATGACGACGACGACGACGACGACATTGAAATTGATAGTTGAAAACATCAAAAGTATTGTCACTATGACTTTTTAATTTAATTTATAATAAGGATTTTGGTTTCAATTAATTTCAGGAATCATGAGTTGGCTATATTTAATGTTATGTCTAAATAAATGTATACATATTTTATATATTTAAAAAATATTTATCTAGAGTTCTTGTAGTAGTATGCTAAATGAAATTCAATTTTATTAGATTTTTGTTATATTACTGCTGAGATACACCAAAATAAGGGTTTAAATTAATGACAAGGGTGCCATTTAATTAAGGTTTTTTGTACTGCTCATATTTAAATTTATTTTTGTGCATACAATAGGAAAGTACTTCAGATTTTTTGTTTAGAAGATTGGAATCTACCTTCCTAATAGCTAAAGCTTTATCTATACATACATTACAACAGTTAGAACCAGTATGATAAGGTTTAGTTCTTTTACAAAATGATAATTCTATGCAGTATAGGGTGTATTTTTATTTTATTTTTCAAACATATTTTTACGATACTGAGTTTATCGGCAATTAGTAATTATCATACTGTTAAATACATTGAGATTGATTGTTAAAAAATATTATCGCTATGGATTTTTGATTTAATTTCTAATAAGGCTTTTGGTTTCAATTAATTTCAATATTTAAGTTATGCCTAAATTAGTTGATTACTCATGAGGTAAGGTTAGTTTTTAATTTTCCAATTTTTTTTCCTTAAAAAATATATTTTTATAAAAACCTTTCCCCAAAAAATATTTAGAATAGAGTCAAGGCCCCATCAGATTTACAAGTTAGCTTAGTTTTTCCTCAAGCAACAATTATTCTAATTTTAATTTAAATGTATAAGCCATACTTAAAGTAATTATTAATACCAGAATTAATTTATACATATTTTTTTAAATCACATAATCGGATGTGTATTATTTGTTATATACTTTGCACGACTTCGACCAATCGATTGCTTATTATTTATGTACTTTGTATGACTGAGACTATATAATCGGTTGCTTATTATTTGTTATATACTTTGCACGATCGAGATGAAACAATCGGTTGCTTATTATTTGTTATATACTTTGCACGATCGAGATGAAACAATCGGTTGCTTATTATTTGTTATATACTTTGCACGATCGAGATGAAACAATCGGTTGCTTATTATTTGTTATATACTTTGCACGATCGAGATGAAACAATCGGTTGCTTATTATTTGTTATATACTTTGCACGATCGAGATGAAACAATCGGTTGCTTATTATTTGTTATATACTTTGCACGATCGAGATGAAACAATCGGTTGCTTATTATTTGTTATATACTTTGCACGATCGAGATGAAACAATCGGTTGCTTATTATTTGTTATATACTTTGCACGATCGAGATGAAACAATCGGTTGCTTATTATTTGTTATATACTTTGCACGATCGAGATGAAACAATCGGTTGCTTATTATTTGTTATATACTTTGCACGATCGAGATGAAACAATCGGTTGCTTATTATTTGTCATGTATTTTGCAGGACCTAGACCAAACAATCGGTAGCTTATTAGCTTTGATGGCTGTCAGCCAAGAATTCATCAGGAATGACGTTGAAAAGGCTTTTAATGTGATGATAGACAATGTAACCTGCTCGAAAGCTTTGCCGATTCTCATAACCAAAGGTTTGAAGTAAGTTTAAACCTTTTTTTACATTTTGATCAAGTCGGAAGAAACAAGACAAGAACACATATACTTAACATGACTATGGTTAATCTGCAAGTTTATTAACTAATTAAAACATAAACGTGGCAGATCAACGAAAATGCTATTTGAAACTTAATCTGACGAATCAACGAAAATGCTATTTTAAACTTAAGCTTGACAGATCAACAAAAATGCTATTTGAAACATAATCTTGACAGATCAACAAAAATGCTATTTGAAAATTAATCATGACAGATCAACAAAAATGCTATTTGAAACATAATCTTGACAGATCAATAAAAATGCTATTTGAAACATAATCTTGACAGATCAACAAAAATGCTATTTGAAAATTAATCATGACAGATCAACAAAAATGCTATTTGAAACATAATCTTGACAGATCAACAAAAATGCTATTTGAAAATTAATCATGACAGATCAACAAAATTGCTATTTGAAAATTAATCATGACAGATCAACAAAAATGCTATTTGAAAATAAATCATGACAGATCAACAAAAATGCTATTTGAAAATTAATCATGACAGATCAACAAAATTGCTATTTGAAAATTAATCATGACAGATCAACAAAATTGCTATTTGAAAATTAATCTTGACAGATCAACAAAAATGCTATTTGAAAATAAATCATGACAGATCAACAAAAATGCTATTTGAAAATTAATCTTGACAGATCAACAAAAATGCTATTTGAAACATAAGCTTGACAGATCAACAAAATTGCTATTTGAAAATTAATCTTGACAGATCAACAAAAATGCTATTTGAAACATAAGCTTGACAAATCAACAAAAATGCTATTTGAAAATTAATCATGACAGATCAACAAAAATGATATTTGAAAATTAATCTTGACAGATCAACAAAAATGCTATTTGAAAATAAATCATGAAAGATCAACAAAATTGCTAGTTGAAAATAAATCATGACAGATCAACAAAAATGCTATTTGAAAATAAATCATGACAGATCAACAAAATTACTATTTGAAAATAAATCATGACAGATCAACAAAAATGCTATTTGAAAATTAATCATGACAGATCAACAAAATTGCTATTTGAAAATAAATCATGACAGATCAACAAAAATGCTATTTGAAAATAAATCATGACAGATCAACAAAAATGCTATTTGAAAATTAATCTTGACAGATCAACAAAAATGCTATTTGAAAATTAATCTTGACAGATCAACAAAAATGCTATTTGAAAATTAATCTTGACAGATCAACAAAAATGCTATTTGAAACATAAGCTTGACAGATCAACAAAAATGCTATTTGAAAATTAATCTTGACAGATCAACAAAAATGCTATTTGAAAATTAATCTTGACAGATCAACAAAAATGCTATTTGAAACATAAGCTTGACAGATCAACAAAAATGCTATTTGAAAATAAATCATGACAGATCAACAAAATTGCTTTTTGAAAATTAATCTTGACAGATCAACAAAATTGCTATTTGAAAATTAATCTTGACAGATCAACAAAATTGCTATTTGAAAATTAATCATGACAGATCAACAAAAATGCTATTTGAAAATAAATCATGACAGATCAACAAAAATGCTATTTGAAAATAAATCATGACAGATCAACAAAAATGCTATTTGAAAATAAATCATGACAGATCAACAAAAATGCTATTTGAAAATAAATCATGACAGATCAACAAAATTGCTATTTGAAAATAAATCATGACAGATCAACAAAATTGCTATTTTAAAATTAATCTTGACAGATCAACAAAAATGCTATTTTAAAATTAATCTTGACAGATCAACAAAAATGCTATTTGAAAATAAATAATGACAGATCAACAAAATTGCTATTTGAAAATTAATCATGACAGATCAACAAAAATGCTATTTGAAAATAAATCATGACAGATCAACAAAAATGCTATTTGAAAATTAATCTTGACAGATCAACAAAATTGCTATTTGAAAATAAATCATGACAGATCAACAAAAATGCTATTTGAAAATTAATCATGACAGATCAACAAAATTGCTATTTGAAAATTAATCTTGACAGATCAACAAAATTGCTATTTTAAAATTAATCTTGACAGATCAACAAATATGCTATTTTAAAATTAATCTTGACAGATCAACAAAAATGCTATTTGAAAATAAATAATGACAGATCAACAAAATTGCTATTTGAAAATTAATCATGACAGATCAACAAAAATGCTATTTGAAAATAAATCATGACAGATCAACAAAAATGCTATTTGAAAATTAATCTTGACAGATCAACAAAAATGCTATTTGAAAATTAATCTTGACAGATCAACAAAAATGCTATTTGAAAATAAATAATGACAGATCAACAAAATTGCTATTTGAAAATTAATCATGACAGATCAACAAAAATGCTATTTGAAAATAAATCATGACAGATCAACAAAAATGCTATTTGAAAATTAATCTTGACAGATCAACAAAAATGCTATTTGAAAATTAATCTTGACAGATCAACAAAATTGCTATTTGAAAATAAATCATGACAGATCAACAAAAATGCTATTTGAAAATTAATCATGACAGATCAACAAAATTGCTATTTGAAAATTAATCATGACAGATCAACAAAAATGCTATTTGAAAATAAATCATGACAGATCAACGAAAATGCTATTTCAAACGTAATTTCATACTGTAATTTTATTAAGTAAAGGGAATTTGTTAGAATTAACATGGACGGATATACTTGATCCTTAGGATGGCAGACTGACAGATTGACCAACGAATCAATATATTGAACGACAGATTCTCTTATAGAGATGTATGGGCACATATAAAAATGTTATTTGATCATCTTTCAGTACTAGTAAACACAATTTCTACTAGTAACCACAGTATCCTACTAGCTCAGAGTAATTTGGCCTTTTCAATTGTCTATGTGAAACAGATCCTCTGCAAAGCACCCACTTTAAATGTATCCAGATAATCTGTCTTATCCTGCATATATCCATATCCAACAACCCACTGCCATTGTCTCGACCACTAACCCGTGTAGGGTGGCTGATGGGTGCCATGCTTTGTCAAGGTCAACCCGTTATTTTGTTCGACACTGCTTTTTCAGTATATTCAGTTAACTTCCATATCTGAAGGTCTTTCACAACCTGAGGGACCGGTGGATGGGATTTATCATAGACTGGGTAAGTGTTCAGAAGAGCTGAAGAAAATTGAAGACTATAAGTTATTAGGGTTTTACTAAAAAATCAAATATTGGCGATTGTCAAGAATTTCCAACAGAAAAAATGGGCGAAAAAATAAAAATAGTCTTTTGATCTAACTTTGTCCCTTAAATAAATCTACCTCCAACCAGAAATTAATAATTTCCGGTCTTTTTCTCAATTACTCTCAGATAATCACCAGAACTGGCTGCATCTGTCTGTTCCTCAACTCAGTCTCTCTATCGTTATCCGGCCACGTGGAAGTTAACAACTAATTGTCATGGCGTCATTCCGTCTGTACAACACAATAGATCCATATTGTTATCTGCTTCCTCCTTATTTTTGCATTGTGATTAATTTCCTAAGTAACATTTTATGGCAGTATGGTGGCTGGCGTGTGCTATGCCTTGCCAAAGGTCAACCCGTTATTTTCTGCAAACTGGGGACCCGATGGATGGGAGTTAGCATCTCGACACCGCATAAAAACGATTCCTTTCAAACATACGGATTTAATATTATCCTATCTCCACCCTCGAGATAAAAAAGAATTTTAAATTTAGAAAGAAGTAGCAAAAAAATGAAAAATGTTCTTTCTGTTGCTTCCTTTCACGCATGAACATGAATTTTTACTGTTGTCAGTGAAAAAAATGTGACCTGAAACAATTGTCTCTTTCTGTTTCATATGTTATAATGGGATGAGTTCAATATTATGGACAAAAACCGATTTTTTAAGCACAACTTACTATTAGTATAACATGATTTTATGATTTTTTTTTTACTGACAGTACAAAATATACTCCCAGTGAAAATAATCGTTTTATAAAACTTTCATTTTTTTAAAAATATTTATTAAATTTATTTAATTTAACGTTTTTCAACGACATTCAAGTAGAATTAAATATTCAATAGCATTCAAGTAAAATTATGCATTTACTAACATTCAATAAAATTCAGCATTCAACAAAATTCAAGTAAAATTTATCATTCAATAACATTCAAGTAAAATTTATCATTTAATAACATTCAATAAAATTTAGCATTTAACAAAATTCAAGTAAAATTTATCATTCAACAAAATTCAAGTAAAATTTATCATTCAATAACATTCAAGTAAAATTTATCATTCAATAACATTCAAGTAAAATTTATCATTTAATAACATTCAATAAAATTTAGCATTTAACAAAATTCAAGTAAAATTTAGCATTCAATAACATTTTTCATATAACGTTTTTAACGTTTTTTGGCATGTGACCTTTTCCACGTTTCTATGTAACGTTTTTAATGTATTTTATCATTTAGGCACCGAAGTGTTGGGATAAGAAAAACTGCTTCATACTATGTGTTGGCAATAGCAAAAAAGATTGGCCACCGTAGACTTCTAAGTGGTGCCAAAGATCTAACAGATAAAATTCTTCAAGCCACATTGGATTGTCTTAGAGATGCTTCAAAGGAAGTAAGGTAAGTCAAAAAATGTTTAAGAAATGACCCATTTATGAACATAGTAATTGTTATTGTTCATATACAAAATACGTAATATTGAAAAGAGGTACAGTGACCCCCCCCCCCCAAAAAAAAACGTCTCCCATGGAGTATTGTTGCCACATCTGTGTTAATGTGCGAACTGCTAAATTTTTAACCTAATAGGTTCCGCACTGTCTGCCAAGCTTCAGCCCCTGTCCCATCGTCACAGTGTTGCATCCCTGTGATTGTTTTATAAGTACTTCCACGGAATATGCTACGATGAACTTACTGCACTTGTACTTTCTACACGAAAATACCCTAACCCGACCCACCCGACTAGCTGCTAAATCCTACCCTTTCATTGTAGAGGTCGCTGGATGCCGGAAAATTTTGTACTCTGATAGCTTCTCTCCTCGGACGACTTAACTTTGAAATTCCTTCTGGCTCTCTGTTTCCTTGACAGTACAAACATGCAGAAATTTAAATATAATGTGAACAAACATCTTGCTGCCCATCTCTCCACCCAAATTGACCCCTATAAATCTGGCCCCTACCACAGTAGTCCCTTACATCTCAGTGACAATGTGATGCCTTGCTTGGGATGAATAAAAGTAAAAATAAAAATAAAAATCGTTAATAAATTGTACAATTCTTTCGGCAAGCCAGATAAACCTCAGTCTATACCTGACTTGTCCACTAATTTCAATCATGAATGTTCGACAGTCTTTGTTTTATCATTGTTCAATGATATGTAGGGTGACACTTTGATGATCGTCTCATCAGTAAGAGGTGTGATCCTGAATGGGCTTCACACTAACCGACCTTAAACCCCCGGTTTCTATCTTTGGAGTTATCTCAAAGATAATGGCTATTAAAACAATCCCCAGACTATTCCTGAAATGAAAAGGGCCGCCATCATAGCCAACAATCAGGGCAGTGCGAAAGGAGGACTGTGTCAGAGTTAGTGACAATTTTGCACGTAGTATCCAGACGTGCTTATCATTGAATGGCGATAAAATAAAGAATGTTGGACATTCATGACTGAAACTTGGTGGTTTTTGAAAGATCAGCTTATTCATTCAGCACAACTTAATGGGATGCCTGCCTAGTTTGTTAAACTAACCTGCCACAACTCCCATTCAACACTTAAGTCTTTCTCCAAGACGGGTGAAATGATAATAAAGGAGTTCCAATCTAAGGGGAGACAACTAAAAACAAAGAGAAACTACTATTTCCATTAATCAAACAGTTAAAAACATATTTAAACAAAGAATAACAGAAGAAAATTCAGAGAATTTAAAGTCTTCACTAATACGTATTTTGTTAAATATCTAGTTTGACTGTAACAAAGAAATAAAACAAACCCACCTTTATAAAAATGAAAGTATCCAAAGAGTGGACTTTGGATTCTTGAGAAGGAGGAATATCCTCGAAATATTAAAAATAAAATTTTTATTAATTATATTTGTATTTATGCAAAGTAAAGCTCTTTTATATATATCATTAATGTATTTGTTAGAAGATGTCTTCAAGTTAAGATCGGATAAAGAAGGTGAGAGAACAATAATCATCATAATCATAACCATCATCATCATGGTTTCTCCTCATCAGTGAGGATGGCAGTCGTGTTCTGGTTCTGGTTCTGGTGGTATGCTTCGGTGGGTGTAGAGGTGACTGATGAGACTGATCTTAACCTGCACATCCTTCCACAATGAGGGCAGGTTGTTCTTGTTGGTCCAGTGTAAAGGTTATCTAAATAAAAAAAGAACATAATTTTTTTAAATAATACATACAACACTAAAATTATGTTCTGCACAAGTTAACTTAAACATGAGATATTGCTATTTATATATTTGAGAAGTCAGTTCTGGTTTAAAACACGTCAACATACAAAAAGCTGGGTGCAGAGGTGACTGATGAGTTCGATCCTAGCCATGCATATCCTTTCTCAGTGAGAACAGATTGTTCTAGTTGGTCCAATTGGAAGGTCTGCTCAAGAACGTTGTTCTCTCTTCTTCCTTCTACTTCTTTTCTTTTCGAGAACCTCGGCGATGATCTACCTTCAGGATGGTTCCCCAAGCTTGCAATAGTTAACATCACAAACTGGATAATCTATGAAGTGATAATCTTGATCTGTCTTCTGGTGTTCTGTCTTGCATACCTTCATTTCTTATTTTTATGAATAAGACATGGCCAGGCTTACGTGATCCAGAATGTTCTCTTATCTAAAGATCAGCCGTTCTCTCTAACACTCAGCGGACTCAAATTTTGATTGCACCTAAAACATTTGATATTCAGATCACCCTAGTTTAGTACAACTTGTAGGTATACCAAACCAGTCAGTTTGGTGTGCAAAAATGAGTAAATAAAGTGAGATTCCTTTTAATTTAAACTAGTAATAACTTGGAGGGGGAGGGGTATTTTGATAAATTTTAGATATTAACAACATTTTATATTTTCTCTTTATAAATGTACAATTCTTTCTCTTGTGTCATTAATATTTTTTTTTGGGGGGGGGGGTTCAGGTTACTTCAAGTTAGGTTACTATTTTCGATGATGGACGATTTTTTTTTAAGTTGATGTTTTTTTAACTTAATGCGCACAACATTGTATATCTCTATGCATATGAAAACAGTCCCATCTTAAAGTAAAAGGGGCACTCGTGAATATGGTAGATTTAATATAGTGTTTTAAGTTGTCTTTCACAAATATACATCCAAGTTGAAAACTTTAGGAAATTAAATTTTTGCCCTATTAGCAAATTTTGTTTATGTCTGTTTTTACATGATCCAAATCTGAGGTGTATTTTATTGATTTATTATTAAAAGAAAAATCTAACTTCATCTCTACTGTCATATTAAGAAGATTCAATGTGTTAGCTGCTGAAATAAATCTTATATAAACACTCAAAGTTGTGCTTCCATGTCATTTTTGCACGTTTTTTCAAGGGGTGATGGGATTTTTAAAGCTGGTTTGATCTAAAAATGATTGCTTCTATTATGATTAATTTTCATTTACCACAAGATAAAATTAAATTTGTAATGTTTTTTTTCGCTTGTTTGAAGCCTGCATTTTGGCTTCTGGGCCAATAGCACACAAGAAGGCAAATTTTCTAATTTCCAACAAACTTTGAACGCTCATAATTCGGTGCTGCTAAAATAAATTTGGTATCACTGTATATGTTTTGCAAAGATTTATCTGCCCATATTGAAAGTTTTTAGATATAATGAAAATAAAATGTTGGTCTGGGATTATCTAGTACAAGACCATTTAATATTTGACAATTTTTTATTCATATTTTTTATATTTTACAAGATTTATAAATTTAATTCAATAATCGTATAAAAAATGGTATTAAGAGAACAATGATACTTGACTTTATGCCTTTAAACTTTAATAATCAACAGTTTAAAGGCTTCAAAATTACTTTCGAATTTAAAAGTTTTATGATGCAATTCATAAGTCTGCCACTTTAATCTATTATTATTAGATTTTTAAAATGTTTGAATAAATTAAAGTTTAAAAGCAACAAAAGTCAAGTATTATGATTCATTTGTGTTTCTAAATCACTTTTGCATGCATTCATATTGTATCAAATAAATATTTAATTTCTGTCTTGAATTTAAAAAAAACAAAAAAAAACTAAAGTGGTCGACCAGAGACTCCATTTCCATTGGC
Organism: Sepiola atlantica; assembly: GCA_963556195.1. Classification (NCBI taxonomy): domain Eukaryota; kingdom Metazoa; phylum Mollusca; class Cephalopoda; order Sepiida; family Sepiolidae; genus Sepiola; species Sepiola atlantica. The sequence goes on from OY744550.1 coordinate 38,476,125, forward strand.
TACTAAACTGAGGTTAGGAGATGGCGTCATTCCTTTCCCAGGATTACTCTATTTACCCTTGACCCTCACCTTCTAATGCTGAGTGTTCAGCAAGGGGGTATCAAGTACCATTTTTTAGTCCTTGGCATGACTCGACTGAGGATTGAACCCTGGTCTCCCTGCTCATTAGCAAACACTCTTATCATTATACCAAATGGGCTGGTCACATTGAATTAAAGATTACCTGTAAAAGTCAAGTACTCTTGTAGGTCATTCAAACCAAGTTCAACAAGGGTCTATCCTGAAGATATCTATTTGTTTTCAAATTCCCCCCACATCTTTGGATAAATAAGTTTCAGCTCAATTATTTTCTAAAAACAGATTTTACGAGCATTTGAAAAAATTGGTAATTTCAGAAATTTTGAATTTTCTTGATTTTTGAGCATCTATAGTTCAGAGTAAGTTTTTATGTCATGCTCTAGTCGGCAAAGAGGAATTAACTTCTCGAAAAAAAATCAGAGTTACTTCCCTTTAGTTAGTGGCTGGAAAACAGAACCCCCAACAAAATCTGCACCAGTTTAGGGTCAAAGAATGAATACTTTTTTATAAATTTTAAATATTATTCATTCCGAGCAATGCTGATCAAGAATATACCAACTTTGTGGTGTTTGTTTAATAGATTATTTTAAATTTACTAAAGCTAAAAAAGGATTCATCCAAAATATTAACATCAAATTAGAAAATCCAAGTCTTGGTAGGAAAATTTTTTAAAAATCGAAAATTTGGGATATCTGTTACTTTACAGCATTGTCTCCCAGGAATTCATATTTCTATAACGGAGTCAAGATACTTTTCAGAAATTATCAATTTAGTTTTTCAAAGTAACAATTTAAATATTTGTTGAATCACTAAAAATGAAAAAGTGAAAAGAAACTCATTTGTTTTTTATTTAAATTTTTGAACATTCACATCTTAGAATAAAATATAAAACAACTAAATAAAATATAAAAAATAAAATAAAATGTAAAAAACTAAATAAAATATAAAAAAATAAATAAAATATAAAAAAATAAAATAAAATATAAAAAATAAATTAAACATAAAAAATGTTAAAAATATAAAAAAATTTAATAAAATATAAAAAAATTAAATAAAATATAAAAAAATTAAACCCATACATCTGAACATGCATGCATACATGTAGTTTCAAAATAAAATGTTGGACTTGTCAAAATTACTTATAGGTGTGTATTTTGTCGGTCAGAAGATATATGCCCCAAAATCTTCTGAAATAGATGAAAAAATAACCGACCATCAGATCGACCGCACCAACTTGGCCATATATTATTTTGCAATAGGTTAAAATGCATTGTTTGCAACACGATTAAGATAGAATAAAGTAAACAAAAATAAAATGTCCTCATTTTTGCATATTTTATGGCACTTTATAGACCAGATTTAGGCAAAATTAGCACCATTTCTTGTGTTCTCTTTGATTTTATATGCATGAATTTTACTGATTTTATCATTTTCTTTGTTGTTATGTGTCTAATTTGAATTCCGTTTTCATATTTGAACAAAGATTTGAGAAATATAATTTAGAAACACGTAAGAAACACCTGACAGGAGTATTTTACGAAACGTAATCTGCAGACCTGTATACATCAAATAAGCAATCTTTAAGAAGTCATATTCTCAAAATCCTAAATCTTAATACCATCACTAAAACTGTCATCCAATTCGGCTTGTGAGTCACGGTCATACACTTATGATTCATCGACATCCATATTGACAGCGTTTCCATAGTTTTTACATCCATAAAGGTTGCTGCAGGGAATTGAGATTGAATCCCTGCATTCAGAGTTGTTTGTAGATAGAAGTATCAGAGATCAACTTTAAACACATGAAGGTCAAATTTAAAGGTTACTTCAAAGATGATGTAGCTGTCTTCCAAAAGAAACTAGGATTGCTTATGTTCTTCAGGACAGACCCTTGTTTAACTTGGCTGGAATGACCCTTGTGTTCCCCATAACACTACGACATACAAAACCCTCTTTGCCCTGTCCTTGATGTGACTCATAAAAAGACTGGTAATATTGTAACAGAAGCAACGACTTCAATTAAAATTAAGGCCTGAAAACAAGTTGAAATTATCCTTAAGGGAATTCAATACACTTTTTAAGAAATCACACCTTTCACTGTGTGAACCTCTATGAATGCATGCATTCACTGAACTAGCCGTAATCGTTTCCACATGTCGTGCCGGTCCAAAGTTGCTGTTCGATCTCACTCAGTGCTGCAACAAAGAACTCTCATGCTAAGTAAAAACCCAGGAGTCCAGTTTATCAACAACTAACATATGTATTTGTTGGATGTTGGATGTTATAAATGATACTTGTGTTCCAAGTTGAATGGCAGACTTGCAAATGAGATTTCTCTATGCGGGCAAAATAAAATATGTCTCACATAGTCCTTTGGCTAAGAGGCCCAATGGGCCCGCCTTGCCTTGAAGGGCACCCAGCTTCAAACTCATTGCCAGCTCTCCCAAAAAAACAATTTCCTGTCATGCCCAGTGGGCCAGATCTCTCCTCACATCTCTTTTTTCCTGGCCAGGTCTTTCTCACTGGCCATAGACCACCCAGAAACTGATTACTTGAGATATCCCTAGAGATAACTTTCAGGCAGAGGATTATTATGGCGATCTGTGAACATCCCAGCATGAGTTCCCTTCTTTTTATGAGGTACTTAATTTATTTCAAAGAGAAATAAACTCTTGGGTGACCCAAATAAAACCAACAACATTTTTTACTTTTTCCTTTGGCCGAGCATCTAACACTTGCAATGTCCGCCATTTATATTAATTGCTAAAAACTCTTGGGTGACCCAAGTAAAACCAACAACATTTTTTACTTCATCCTACTGCATTTTTTAAACTGTAGAGGTCCGTAGATGCTGGAAAATATTCTATTCCAATAGCTTCTTTTCTTCAGAAAAACTTGCCATTGGAATTCTATCCATTCTCCCTGTTTCCCCGACCGTACCAGCATACAAAAATTTAACTGTAATGTGAACAAACATCTCGCTGCACAGCTCCTCACTTAGAATGCCCCTATAAATCTGGCTCTTATCACAGTATCCCTTTACGTCTCAGTGGCAATATGGCTTGTTTGGGGTGAATTAAAGTTGTTTTTTAAGGGGAAAAAGAAACGTCACCAAATTAACTTAATTAAATAATTTGAATTTCTCTTTCAGAATCCATGATAAAGAAATACTTTATTTTTATTGGAGCAGAAATTTTAATGTAATATGAACATCTTACTGCCGAACTCTCCACTTAAGTTGCTCTCTATAAATCTGGCTACTATCACAGTAGCCCCTTACGTCTCAGGGGTAATATGCCTGGTTTGGGGTGAATAAAAGATTTTAAAAGAAACACCTCCAAATTATCTTAATTTAATAATTTGAATTTCTCTTTCAGAAACCATGGTAAAGAAATACTTTATCTTTTATTGGAAAATCCAAACCTTGATCAACTTCTTGAAAAATATCTTCCTTCCGAATCTGTTGCCACAGTGAGAGCACAAATGGAGGTCTTAAACAAAAAGGTGACTTAGAACGATTTAAAGTTTGAAAGATAACACATCACTCAATGAGTCCCGGACCTAACTAATAAAATAACAACTGTTAGGCAAAATTCAACTTTATTCATCACCATAGTCTTCTTCTCGGGTGATACACTGATTCCAATGCTTTTCGAACAATTCGATGCCTTTTTTGTAGAACGATTTGTCTTTGGCTTCAAACACTTTTAGATATCCCTTCTTCATTGAAGCCAAATCTCTTTCTGTGGAGCATTCTTTTTAGGTCTGCAAACAGCCAGTAGTCACTGGGAACAAGATCTGGAAAATAGGGTGGGTCGAAAGTCGAAGTGCAATTCATGTAGTTTTACCATCGGTGTAAGCGACTTGTGACACGGTGCATTATCTTGGTGAAAGAGCACTTTTTCTTTTTCGTTTGTGGAGGTTATTTGCTGATTTTTCCTTCAAACGCACCAATAATGCTATATAAAATTCGCTATTGATGCTTCTTCCTTTTTCAAGATAATTGATGAACAAAATACTTTGCACATCCAAAAATATGGAGGCCAAAACCTTACCTGCTGATGTTTGTGTCTTTGGTCGCTTTGGAGCATTGAGTGATGTGTTAGTATCCAATTGAACTAACATATTTCATATATATTTTTGTTTGTTTGTTTGTTTTTCATACTTACTTTAATTAATTTTATTGAGAGCATAATTTGCATTTTTCATATTCATTTTTTGCTACAATTATTAAAATAGTGTTAGGATTACGGCTAATTAGGTGTGTAGTTTTAGAAATATATGGAATGAGAGATAACGTTACAATGATAGGGGAAAAAGAACACAAAACAATGGTTGAAATTGAAACGCTGTTATGTAATATTAGCTGGCTTTGTCGGCTCACTATCACTTTGCAAAGCTATTTTAAATATTAACTTAAAATAATAAACATTTCATTCATAGTTTTGTTGTAAACATGAAACAAAATATTTCTCATTTATTCATATAGATAGATAAAAATTAACATTTTGGTAATTTATATACAAATTTATTTATCTTTTAAATGTGACCGTAAACAAAGGAAAAGAAAAAAGAAAGCAATTTGCCTTTTCACTTACAATTTACAAATAGATCGCAACTTGTTTAAAATCAAATCGGTCCCTCTAAAGAATGGAACATTTGAACACAAATGCTAAATATTTGTCCAGAAAATAAAACAATATTGCGAAAAACAATCATTGAATTAAAAAAACAAAAAAAATAAGAGTTAATTAATAAAATGTCCTTTTTCAAAACCAATATGCAAATTAGTTAATCTTGTGACTGATATCGCATATACATAAGCAGTATATAAAAAATATGACGCGTCTATTGTGTAGAGTTGAATTAACTTGAAATAGGGTGTTTTGAGACATTACCATTAGTGCAAGAAATGGGCCCAACTTTCGCATTTATTCATTTAGATATGCCGGGAGAGAGAGAGAGAGAGAGAGAGAGAGAGAGAGAGAAACAGACAGACAGACAGACAGACAGACAGACAGACAGACAGACAGACAGATGTTGTTGTTGTTTTAAATAATTGATATTGCAGGACTTATCTGTGTTGGTATTTCCTTCCAAATAGCAGTTCTTAATGTTCTTTCATACAATTCTGTGGTCACCATTGTTCTTTTGCTACATCTGCTCTTAGCTTCCCACATGTGTTAGATGTCCGTAGTAGTAGTATTATTATTATTATTAGTAGTAGTAGTAGTAGTAGTAGTAGCAGTAGCAGTAGTAGTAGTAGTAGTAGTAGTAGTAGTAGTAGTAGTAGGCAAAGGCGTCTGTGAGGTCCATCTTGCTTCTTTGAAAGGCCAGGACAAGAGAATGATTTATTCAAACACACGTGGGCTGTCAGCAGAAGCTAGTTTTGCTAGACTGCCTGTGATTCGTTCCTTTCCAACGCACCACAGACCCTTTAATAGTTTTGATAATAGAAAATTTATACATTTCACCTTAAAATGCATGTATGATAACTAAAAGAAAGTTGAGTTTTTGGTCCGGAAATCAGGGAGAAGCACAGCTCACGCATTTAGGATCAGACAGATCGAACATTAAGATTTGCGAAGAATAAAAATAAAATTATATATATATATATATATATATATATATATATATATATATATATATATATATATATAGAGAGAGAGAGAGAGAGAGAGAGAGAGAGAGAGATATAAAACTCAATATCTGTGTGCATGTGTGTGTGTGATGGTTGTGTATACCCTATAGAAAGAAAGGTTAAATAATAAACATAAAATCTAAAAGTGTATTCTTATGTAAAATTTACCGAAGAAGGCAATGGAAGTGTTCCCGAATCTCTCAGTACACTCCTAAAGGAGCTATGAAAACATACCCTCTTTTAAAACTTTAAACATGTCCTATTTTTATGAAATTTAAATCATACATATAAAATTTTCTGGTGATGACAATAGAAGTAATAACGAATTTCTAAGTGCTCTCTTAACCTAAGGGAGCTATGGGGGCCAAACCTGGGGACAAACCTCCTTTAAAACTTCAAATATGTTCTATTTTGATGAAATTCAAATCATATGTATAAAATTCTCAGAGGAAGAGAATGGAAATGGTCCTGAATCTGTATGTTACCCTCCATATGCCGAATATCTACGTGCTGAATATCTACGTGCCGCCACCTCTAAATAACTCATGGGAACAGGATCCTCTTAAAACCTCAAATACGTTTATTCGATTTTAATGTATAAGACACGAATTCAGAGAGTTTTCTAACATTTCAGCTTCTTCCAACTATATTAGTGGGCGGAACAGGAGGATAGTGGTGCAATAAAAACCAAAGAAAGTAATTATGGTGTTATGAACATAGTGAAAACGTACATAGCAGTGATTCTCATTCAATCCCGAGCAACGTCGGTTCTTTCTGCTAGTTTAATATAATTAAATTGATCTACTATTAAATTTAAAACAACCACTTTTTGAATACCTGCACAAGTTTGCCGTTATGTACAGAATTTTGTTGGGAATGTAGTGTAAAAATTAGTGATCTGACGATTCCAATATTTTCCCCAATTCCGATACAATTACCGATACTGTTCTAAATTCCCGATTCTTATACAATTACCGATTCCAATTCTTTTAAAATCTCTAAATATTTAGCTATAGGATATATAGTTTAATATTTTTTTTACTTTTCGTATTACCGTAAAAACGCATGTAATATGTGTATATATTTTCGCAAAGGTAAAAATACACTTGTGGGGGAGGCGGGTGATTTTAGTTTTACTGGTAGTTTAAAATCAATAAATATTTATCATTTTATCACTACCAGGAATGGTTAATTAAATTTTTTTTTTTAATTAAGATTAATTTTTCCGATTCCAATATCGATTCCGATATCCGAAAAAGTTCCGATTTTTCCGATTCTCGATTCCGATTAACCGTCCCAACACTAGTCTCAACACTCTCAACAAACACCACCACTCTACACTTCCGTACAGATAGATAGACACATAGCTCGTCTCGCTACACTCCGTTACATTTCGCCGTTATGTACAGAATTTTGGGTACTTGTCCGGATTACGATCCAATCTCCAACAACTTTGCGTCAGCAGCTTTCGGACAGGTTACGTAAGCAGCCGGAAGATACCGAAGTGATTAGCCAATCAGCTGTCAGAAGACGACAAGATTTCATTAAATCAAGAAAAATTTTTAAAACCGAAAATGAATTTCAACACACTATGTCAACAGATTCAATCTCCCGAAGGAGTCATTGTTTTCTGTAAACCTTCAGAAGTAAACAAAAAACAAAAGAAAAAAAAAACAACAGATTTAGCAGAAAAAAGAAAATGTGTAACCAACCTTAACTTTGATCAGTTGACTTATTTTATTTTCTTCGGCAAAAGAAAAAAGATTATTTATTTGAAAATTTTCTTGAAAAAAAAAAAATTATTAATTACAGTTGTTTCCCTATGTTCTTTGTTTTATAAAAAAAATCTTTGGCGAGTTGTTTAAAACAAACGAAACAAATTGTTTCATATAATTAAGCATACGGTGACTACAACGCCGTGCATTTTAAATTTATCGTCTTCGCGTCGGCTTTTTTCGACTGCTTACATAACCTGTCGGAAGATGCTGCCGCGAAATTGCCAGAGATCGGATCATAAACTGGATAAGTACCGAATTTTGTTGGGAATGTGGTGTAAAAATAGTTTTGTTGGGAATGTGGTGTAAAAATAGTTTTGTTGGGAATGTGGTGTAAAAATAGTTTTGTTGGGAATGTGGTGTAAAAATAGTTTTGGTGGGAATGTGGTGTAAAAATAGTTTTGGTGGGAATGTGGTGTAAAAATAGTTTTGTTGGGAATGTGGTGTAAAAATAGTTTTGTTCGGTTAGTATTATGTTGATTACTTAAATATACTTAAATTAGTATGAAGATTTTTTTTCTTTTAGGGTTTGATGGAAATGTCTTATGATTCATCTGTCCCTCATTCTGCCAAGTCGTTACCCTCTTCACGGGGTGGGTCAGCTGGAAGGTAAGTCATAAAGCTTTCTATGGAGACATGTCTTAAAAAAGTAGCAGGACTGATCTCATAAACAATTTATTTCAATTCTAAACAACAAACAACATGGTTTCCTCTTTCAACATAACCACATTCAAGTCTAATGAACTTTCCCACACTTCTCTGTCTTCTATGCAACACCGAAAGAATTCTTATAAATGCCCATCAACTTTGTCCTTATGGTCCTGTTGATGCCCTACACACCTTCAAATGACTCGTCTTACGATTCCCTTGAGCTTTAGGAAAAGGACAAAAAATCACAAGAAGCAAGAGCAGGTGATTAGGAAGGTTGTTCCAATACAGTAATGTTCTTCTCGATCAGAAACTGCTGGTTGCTTAGGGCATTGCAGGCAAGTGCATTGTCCCTATTTACTTACCTTCCCACGAGGGCAGAGTTTGTCACAAAGTCGGTTTTTAATGTGGGTAACAATCCAGCTCCTCCCAAAAAGGGAAACTCTGGATTGGGACATAAATAAAAACTGCATCAAGTCTAGAAGTATTTCTCCTTCACTAACCGAGGACAGAAACGATGAAGTGTAATATTAGAACAGATACTATGCTTTTCTCCTAGCCAAAAGGCCATGATCCCTATTTACTTACCTCCCCACGAGAGCAGAGTTAGATATAGAGTCAGTTTTTAATGTAGGTAAAAATCCAGCTCCTCCCAAAAAGGGGAACTTTGGATTAGGACATAAATAAAAACTGCATCAAGTATTTCTCCTTTACTGGCCGAGGACAGAAAAGATTAAGTGTAATATCAGAACATATACTACACTTTACTCCTAGCCAAAATGAAATGTATTATTGTTGTGAACAAAGGGATCTGTCAATAAAAGCATGTGGTTGCAGAAAACTAAGATTTTGTATATTTCCAATTTATAACACAATCTGCTTATCCCTCTTCCTTCCATAGCTCACACATCACATCCATTTCTATTAGTATTCAGACAAATATTGTAGAATGAAAAACAAAATTTCAATTCATCATCATCATCATCATCATCATCATCATCATCATCATAGTCGGTTTAACATCCATTTAACATGCTGGCATGTGTTGAACCGCTTTTAGAAATTGACTTCCAAACTAACCTATCTCTGCCAGGTTTTTATTTATCCCACTTTCTCTCAGATACATTCTTATGACTTCCTCCCATGTTTTCTTTGGCTTTCCCTTGCAAACTGACCCTGCTACCTTAACAGTTCTACGTCTACAAACCCAAGAACTCTATCCATTCTTTCAACGTGACCATACCATTAAAGTCTCCTGTTCTACACACATCTTCCTATATTTAATATCCAGATTTAATCTTCCTCAGAGTTCATCAGATCTAAGTCTGTCTTTAAGACTTATATTACATTAAATAACTCCCAAATTGTTAATATGCCATAAAATAGACAAACCAAACCAAACAAACCTAACACAAACCAAATCAAATCAAATCAAACCAAATCAAACCAAACCAAATTAAACCAAATCAAATCAAACCAAATCAAACCAAATCAAATCAAATCAAACCAAATCAAACCAAACCCAACCCAAACCAAACCAAATCAAACCAAACCAAACCAAACCAAACCAAACCAAATCAAACCAAATCAAATCAAATCAAACCAAATCAAACCAAACCAAATCAAATCAAATCAAACAAAACAAAACAAAGCAAAACCTACCTAGCATTTTAAATTAAATCCCTTTTCTGTTTAGTTTCTGTAAGTTGTCAGAAGAAACACTTTTTTAAGTGAACTCTCTCTCTCTCTCTTCATCTCTCTCTCTCTCTCTCTCATTCTCTCAAGCTGCCCTTCACTCAAAGCCCATCTCTTTTATACCTTCTCAGTCTCGACTGAGAAACGGTAATTTGTGCTTGAATCAGCCTCGTTTTGCCCGATAGCGGATGCGCTGCGTCATCCCATTGTAGCTTTGTGGCCGTTCGCCTCACAAGTTTGCTATGTACACAAGCACATGTAGAGACAATTCACCTCCTCTTGCTTTGGAGAAGTAAGTCTCCGCCCGCCACAGTATTTATGCGAAATCGTAGGCAAGTCCACATTACTAAACTTATCTGAGTTCTTATAGTAATGATTTCCTTGAATTAATTATTGGTTTCAATCTGGTTGTATGCTGATTTAAGATCTAGTTTTGCTAAGTATTTCATGCCTCCCAGTTTCAGTGGAAATGAGTCTGAGACAATTTTGCGATTCACCCGTATCTTGAAATGCCCCACATATACAGACAATTCCCCTCCTCTTGCTTTGGGGAGATAAATCTCCATCACACTCCTTCCTCATCACAAACAACAAATCCAGGAGCGGGTCTCTTCTGCTGGTTACTCCTTTGAAAAGGGAGCAACACAAGCTTCGTCTTCAGATGGACTATCATCTGAAGTTTCACTGGTTGAGTCGGAGCTATCATTTGGTGAATGGCGCATGCGCTGTGTCATTTCATTTTAGCTTTGTGGACGTTCACCTCATAAGTTTGCCATGTCCACAGGCACATGTACAGACAATTTGACTTCTTTTGTTTCGGAAAGGCAAGTTTCTGCCACCATTTCTAATAAATGTTCTTTGTTTGTATACAAAATCTAAGCTTTTTTTCATTTTTTCTCTTCAACTCTGACAGTCACAAAGTTTGTGTCTCAACACTGACCGTAAATTAAAAGTAAACATTTTTGTGCACTGAATACTTCCTCCCATATAGACATTATTCTATCTACAAATTTTTATTTCTCTCCTTAACCATATAATTCTTCATTTTCATCCATTGTGTTCCTGCTGCCGATAATGAAAGCAACCATATTTCTTCTATTCATTTAAGCGCAATCTTGAATATGAGGGATAGGGTAACGATCGCGTACAGTAGATGAGTTCGACCAATGGAAATCTCCAGTAGGATGCTAGTCCACAGAATGCTTCGGAACCATATATAAAGTGGATGTCCAAGGGCTAGGTGAGAGATAAATAATACCTGGCTGGAGCATGTCTGGCTGCCTTTAACTTCTCTGGGGGAAGGCGGCAAGGAGATGAAAAGACAGGAGCAGCGGTTGTTTCAATAAAATCCATAGTAGAATTAGTAAGTTTGTTTATCTCAAAATTTAAGTTGGTTGGATCAGGAAAATAATCCAATAACAAATTATAAGGGTTATCAGCGGAAGCTACAAAAAATACAGGACTAGTAAGCCTGTCGGAAGCTTTTCTACCAGATAATGATAGGTTTGTACTGGAATCTATCAAATCTACGCATCAGCAATTATAAAGATCCACATGAAGTCTCTGCATAGTTGCAAGATTGTGCAACTTGACCAAACGTGGGTATAAGAGAACGGTTTATATATATATATATATATATATATATATATAAAGAGAGAGAGACAGAGAGGGGGGGGGAGAAAATAGTTCTCCATATATATATATATATATATATATATATATATATATATATATATATATATATATATATATAGTCATCCATATACAGACTGTTTCGCTGTTTCACAGCTCATCAGTACGGCTAGACCAGTTAGTGCCTCAAGCCGGGATCGAAACGCAATATATATATATATATATATATATATATATATATAAAATATGGGGCGACAGAATGTATGTAAGGGAGTTAACTCTCTTTCAAAAACTTTGTTGAGTGTGCATAACCATATAAAAGCTCTTTCAGAAAGCTGATATTATCGCAAAAAGAAAACTAATAAAAACATTTATTAGCGATAAAACCATCACATATTTTAGACAGGTGGTAAAGCACCTGACTACAATCACTGTGGTCACGGTTTCGAATCTTGCCATAGTCAGCCAAACTGATGAGCCACAGTAATGGTGAAATATGTGTCCGTGGATAACTAATATATATATATATATATATATATATATATATATATATAGTCTGGGAAGTTTTTCAACCATTAAAACTATATGTAAAAAAAACAAAAAAACTCTTTTAGTTCCAAGTCTTTCGTTGGAAAACTACTTTGCTTGTAAGTCAATTAACTTTTTACACATATTAGTTTGTTTCCAAGAATTTACGCTCGTCTTGACATTATTTAAGGGATCATCAGTTGTTTACCATCAAAAACTGTTTCCGAAATATATATATATATATATATATATATTTATATATATATATTTATATATATATATATATATTTATATATATATATATATATATATATATATATATATATATATATATATATATATATATATATATATATATTCTTCTTCCCTTTATCTCTCTTTGTCTGTCTCTCTTTCTCTGTCTTTTTGTTTTTACCCGTGCCAGAGATGAACTGATCCTAACCCAAACCCCACCCACCATTCTTCTTCTTTTCATTTAAAGGGCATTTTGGCGAAGTAAGTCTCCGCCATAGTGTTGCACATTAATAGAAATAAAACTGATTCTAAACGCTTCTTCTATTTTTTTTCTCAGTCTATTGAGCGCACAGATAAGTCCTAAACGGCCAGTATCCTTTAAGAATATAGAATCAATACAGGAAGAAATAAAGAAGATGGGGAACCTTATTTCGGCAAGCGATTGGCGAACAAGACAAAAAGGATTGGAAGCTTTCAAAGAAATGTGTGACATTCGACCTGAAATTGTTATGGCAAATATTACCCAGGTAAACAATTTTGGTAATCATTACTATTACCAACATTAATTATTTTAAAGGAAATACAGTTGGGATATAAGCAAAAACAATTTATTTTATTTTATCTACTAATTTGTGGCCTATTTGCGTTAAAAAATGTAATATTTAATAATAGTTATAAGCCTTTATAGTTTGCGTAAATACCGATTCTGCACAAAGCAACAATCTTTGATTAGTCAGTTAGTAATTTGCTATTTAAATTTGACAAAAAATATTGTGTTTTCTCGGATTATTTACGTTAACGTTTCCCAATTCTCTTCTATTTCTACCCATTATGTTAGCTGTCTGAAAATAGAATTGGAAAATTAATCAAAAACATTTTATTTTGCTTTACCTACTTATTTGTGACCTATTTGCGTTAAAAGAATTCAATATTTCATATTTAAAAGATGTTAAAACTTTAATTTGAATACTTTGCTCCTACATTTTAGGTCTTTACTCGCTTCCGCTTCGGTTATGTACTAAGTTCAAAACTTAATTCACTATTTACAGTAAAGTAAAGTGGCTTAAAACTTCTTTTAAATATTAAATATTAAGGAGCCATATAATACTGGCATGAATAAAGTACCCTATCACTAGTATATACAAGAATTCAATCCCGGTCAGCAATAGAGAAAAAGTGCTCAATATTCCTTGCACAGAGCATTAAGAGTAGGAATTCAAAGATTTAAATAACCAGGTTTCAAAAGCTAAAACTTCCAGCAAAAGATGATTGTTACGTACGTTTCAAGATAAATTTGATTAAACTGATCGGCAAAAGAACAATAAAAGCATGTTCTCAAGAATCCAGCAAAAATAAAATGGAACGACTTCCCTCTCATCAGAAAAGCACATTTAAAATATATTTAAATCAAACGTGCAAAAGTCAAACAATGGAATATATAAATTAGCTGGAAGTAAGCAAAGTAAATAAAGTAAATTATATATATAATCTTTTCAACAACTTACTGATACATTCATTACTACAATGACTTTCTGCTCATTATTTAAAAAAATGTTTGTATTATTTTTGGTTCGAGCATAACACAAAATTGTTTTGTGGAGTTTTCAAATTAATAGTTACCAACAATTAGTAAATTATTGATTTTTTTCTTCTGAGGATAAGAGGAATTTCTTTGAAAATCCATGGATTAAAAGACATTCTCATATTTTATTCCTTGTTTGAACATTTGATGATTATAACAAACTTGTGAAGTGTGTCATTTTACTTTCGTTTTATTATTTAGCTAAAAGAAAAAATTTTAATAATTTTTTTTTTAAATAAGAAAATAAAAACAATTCCTAAACGCCTTGGAAACGATCGTACGCCTAAGTGTTGTTGATCTTGAACTCTTGGAACTATAATAAATAATGGTGTAAAGGAGGAGATTGAAAACATATTTAATATATAATTTTGCACGATTTATGTGATTCCGTGTTATTTTTGGGTTAGGGTTAGGGCTAAAGCAATAACAACAAAAACAGCAACCTAATATATATATATATATATATATATATATATATATATATATATATATATATATATATATATATATATATATATTAGTATTTCATGTATCCACATAAAATTTTATAAGGAGATATAATTTTTTATGTATCATATTTCAGTATTTACTTCAACAGTGCTCGATACGTAAGTAGAGCTAGGTAGTAAGCTATGAGAATATATTTATGGCAATTAAGCTACACAGATGCACCCGCGTTTCATCCCCGGGGGGAATCTTCAGGCTAAAATGCATGGAGTTATTTTTGCCGGGTGTTTTTATATACACGGCTAGCTAGTTAACCAATCAGATTCTTTGTTGTTCTCTCAGCCAATCGTTGGGCTTCCCGCGAACAAAAGTCTCGTTGGTGTTACTTCCTATATCCTGTTCTATTGTTCTGTTTTTTATAGATTTGTCTATATCCTGTTTCCTTTGTTGTGTCAATATAATGGGTGAATTTATTTTAACACATGGTTCCTTGTATTTCTATTTTAGGTTTTAATTTTTAAATTGTTAAGTTTTTGTTTAGTTTTGTTTTTTTACTTATTTATTTATTTATTTATCGTTAGCCTAAGGTAAATTTATTTCTGTGTAAGCAGCTGTTTGCTATCTCACTTCTACAGTTTAATAGATTTCTGGGATCTTTAAAGCTCAAAGAAAATGGACGCTCACCAATAATTGAATGGAAAATAATACGACAGGCCAGTACATGTAGAAATTTAGACGACCCGTGTAGATTATGCCTGAATGAAAAATTTGAAATCCTAAATTTTAAAGATCCCCGAAATCTATTAAACTGTAGAAGTGAAATAGCAAACAGCTGCTTACACAGAAATAAATTTACCTTAGGCTAACGATAAATAAATAAATAAATAAATAAATAAACAAAACTAAACGAAAACATAACAATTTCCCGATTTGTACAACTCTACAATCGCAATTATTTTATTCAAATCCTGCCCCATTTTTCCAGAAGTGATATTAAACTTAAATGTATATATATATATAAGTCAGTTGATATTATATTCCAATAACCATGGTTTTATTTTATTATTTTATTTTTTCACATTTCCAAAAAATATAAAATTACTGTGAGATATATTTTTAAATGGCGTAATAGTTTGATCTCACACGTGTGAGTTTTTGCTTTCTCTTTTTGTTTGTTTTTTGTTTGTTTTCACCCTAAAATGAAACTGCTGTATAGTGTAGGTGTTTTCAAGACACTTTAATCCAAGAACTTTTTACTCTTTGTTAATTTTTTCTGATGATTTTGTAGTGTTGCAGAGACGATATTGACATAAACATGTTGTTTGCCACAAGACAAATGAAACAAACCGTTAAAAATATATCTCACAGAAATTTTATATTTTTTGGAAATGTGAAAAAATAAAAATAATAAAATAAAACCATGGTTATTGGAATATAATATAAACTGACTTATATTTTGCTCTGTTATCAATAATTGACAAGCATTGAGCTGAATCTTCAAAGGAGACTACAAAGTAAAAGGAACTGATGGTATATGGTAATACATATATTGTCATTAATAATTATATATATATATATATATATATATATATATATATATATATATATATATATATATATATATATATATATATAAACCTGAAAAACAAAAAAATGTATTAGATTTTAATGAAAATGCATAATAATAAAAATTTGTAACCGTAAACATTAAATAATCTGTATATATATATATATATATATATATATATATATTGATCAATTTCAAATGTGTTAATGACATGAACATAAAACCAATATTTTCAAAAGTGCTCAATACCAAATAATTATATATATATATATATATATATATATATATAGAACAGTTTTTATTATATTCCAATAACCATGGTCTGTTTTATTACTTTTATTTTTACTTTTTTCACATTTCCAAAAATTCCAAATTTCTGTGAGATATATTTAACGGTCCGTTTCATTTGTTTTGTGCCAAACAACATTTGTATGTCAATATCGTCTCTGCAACACTACAAAATCATCAGAAAACGTTCACAAATAATAAGAGTTCTTAGATTAGAGTGTCTTGAAAAAATCAAAATGGCTGATTAGTTTGATCGTACACATGTGAGTGTTTGCTCTAAAAATTTTGTTTGTTCTTTTGTTTATTTTCACCTTAAAATAAAACTGATGTATGATGTGGGTGTTTTTCAAGACACTCTAATCTAAGAACTCTTATTATTTGTGAACTTTTTCTGATGATTTTGTAGTGTTGCAGAGACGATATTGACATACAAATGTTGTTTGGCACAAAACAAATGAAACGGACCGTTAAATATATCTCACAGAAATTTGGAATTTTTGGAAATGTGAAAAAAATAAAAATAAAAGTAATAAAACAGACCATGGTTATTGGAATATAATAAAAAAAAAACTGTTCTATATTTTGCTCTGTTATCAATAATTGACAAACATTGAGCTGAATCTTCAAAGGAAACTACAAAGTAAAAGGATCTGATGATATATGATAATACATATATTGTCTTTAATAATTAATTATATATATATATATATATATATATATATATATATATATATATATATATATATATATATATATAGCATTAGATAAAGTGAAAGAATAAAATAAGGTGCGAATTAAATTTTATTACAATTCAAAGTTTCAGCAAAGAAAATAAAAGTCCTTAACTTATGAGTTTTCAAAGAAAATCTTCTCCTCAGAGGACCATTACCGCAATAACATTATTGCAAGTAACAAAATTAAACTTTGAAAATATATAAAAATATATAAAATACATAAAAGTGTATAAAAATCAAATATATCGGTCCAAAACACACTTTTTTTAAAAAACATATACAGTTCATCCAAGTCATAAAATTTAAAGTAGTTCCAAGAAAGATGTCAGATAAGTCGATTAAAAAACAATCCAAGTGGTGAATGGTAGTCCAAGAACGGAAAGGTTATCCAGGTGGGAAATTTTTGCTATCGATGCAATAGATGACAATGAAAAGTGTATTCAGGGTATATGCAAATTAATAAAACGATAGAAAAAACAAAATCATATGAAAAGTTCAGAAAACTCACTCGGTGTTGAATATTATAATGACCAATTAAAGGTTCTTATGAGCCGATGAGTCTTATGAGACTTTTAATATCTGTAGTTAACATAACTGATTTGACCCAGACATTTAACATCCGGTTTACACATAACTGATTTTACACATCCGTCACTATATGATACTGTTCCTGTTTTAACCCAGACATTCAACATCCGTTGTACATGCCAGTTGTATTAGTAGACATGCAACCACTTTTGAGCGGCTGGCGTACCGAAGAGACTACTGGGTGTATGGGAGCTTGTGCCATATAGGTTTAACTTCGAA
Organism: Sepiola atlantica; assembly: GCA_963556195.1. Classification (NCBI taxonomy): domain Eukaryota; kingdom Metazoa; phylum Mollusca; class Cephalopoda; order Sepiida; family Sepiolidae; genus Sepiola; species Sepiola atlantica. The sequence continues at coordinate 38,493,783 of OY744550.1, forward strand.
CATTATCTTTTATTTTTCACTTTTCACTGGAGTAACTTAATCGGACCTGGAAGAAAATTATGGCCGAAAATATCAGGTCAACTTAATATCGTTCGAAGTGACCTTAGCGGCGCTTGAATCTAACCAGGAAGTTATGGTTTGCACAACTCTTATCAGGAAAAAAAAAAGCAAAAGAATTACACTTCAGATTAAAGATTTATATCTGATAATTTTAAAGGCCATTTTACTTTTTAATCAATATGTCTGCAGTTTACAATTTGTGTACAACAACAAATATTTATTGGAATGCAGGTGTGTAACTATGATAAAAACGAAAAGTTATGTTCTTGTTTAAGAGAAAAGACATGTTGAGGAATTTGACTTTCTTAGGGGACTTTAAAGTTGTCCTTATTGGGTTGGGCAACAACCATTCACTCCTTCATGCATGATATTTTACAGACATTCTACATACCTGATTTAACTTGTTCTTGAACCATGTACCTTCAAGTTGAGCTGACTTTCCAAAAGGCCCGTAACAACTAATAATGGAGGCAAAATGTATTCCACGATGTCCTTGACTTTCACAAAAACAAATATAATTGGTCAAATCAAAAATTGTGATAATTTTTGACAACTTTTCTATTTCTTGTTGTGGAACAACAGTATGCTTGAAATATAATTGATTAAATCAACATTTTTGATAATTTATAACAACTTTTCTGTCTTGTTGTGGAACAACAGTATGCTTGAAAGGGTTAACACGATTAATTTCTTGGAGGAGGTGCTAAACGTTCCTGAGGATATGATATCAGCCAGCCGTTTGTAATACACGTCTACAACTCTACCTCATATGTGTCCCTACTTTTAGCAGACAATGCATATTTTGCGATAGTGTTGTGCAGCTGATCTGGTGCTTAATTCCTCATCCACCCCCACCTCATAACCCAAGCCTTCTTATTGTAGTCAAAGGAACTACAAAAGTCAAGTTCCCCAATTATGATAGCTTCACATGATTCCAGTGTTTGCTACCGTTTATGTAAATCAGAAATATCCACAAAGAAACTATCATTATTTGATTGCAATAAAGCCGGTAAAACTCCAGGAATAAAATTACACCTCAAATTAAAGATTTATATCTAATAATCTTAAAGGCCATTTTTCTTTTTAATCAATATGTCTGCAGTTTAAAATTTGTGACTTGTTTTATTTTTTGTTAATTCTTGCAGGTATTTGATAAATTTTTGCCTCGTCTGCACGATCCCAACAGTAAAGTGAATTTGTTGGCTTTGAAAAGTCTTCATGAAGTCATCCCAGTTCTTCACGATTCTATGGGTCCCGTTGTTACTTTGACTGTCAATTCTGTTGCTTCGAATTTATCATCAAAGAATATAGAAATACATAGCACAGCCGTTAAAATTCTTGATTCACTTATGAAATATATTGGTAAGTATATTTAATATATTTCCTATTATTATCAATAGTAGTAATAGTGGTTATTATTGTAGTAGTAGTAGTAGTAGTAGTAGTAGTAGTAGTAACTATTCTAACCTACTTAGTATTCTCACGTTAACAGTGATTTCTCACTGATATTTTTTCCTCCTGGAATCTGAGCAATAATAAGTCTTTTCAATATTCCAGTACTCTCCATTCCTTTCCAGTCAATGTCTGAATGGTGCTATATATATACATAAGTCAACAGTGAGTGTTTTTTTTTCTTTAGTTCATCAGAAATGATAATATATTAAAAATTAAATTACTGACGTAATTCTATGATTTTATACGAATGTTTTAGTAATATATCTAGATAAATAGACGTGCGAACACTGGCGAAGCATAATTCTTTTCCAAGTCATGTTTATACTAATAGCAATAATACAGACTAGAAAATATATGTGCATAGAGTACGCATATATTTGCTAGCCTTAAATTCTTCTCAATATTCAGAAAATAAAAATGTGAGAATATAAAGTAATATTTTTGATAACTGAGACGTAGTTTTAGTTTCAGACATGCAAACACAAAACGTCCATTATATTATCCTTATTCGTTTTACAAATATTTTTATGTACAAATGTATGTAGTTCGAGGATATTATTTGTAAATGTTTAGCAGTTTGCTATAATGTGAGGCGAGGTAAAAAAAAATCCTACTTTACTACATAATAACAACGGAGAAAGAATCATTAATTAATTAATCACTCTCTGTTTCATCTTATCGAGCTGAGAGCAGTTTTCCCACTTTGTTTATGTTCCTTTGCTTGCTCGGGATTTCTGCCCATAATAAGAAACACTAGTATAACACTAATATAACACTAATAATAGGAAACACTAATATATCTAATCGTATCAATTTTTTCTTCATTTTTAGTCTATGATGAATGAATTATACTGATTTGGATTCTTTATTGTTTTGGCAACTCTTCTCTGGTTATTTAATGGCGAATCCAATTATTTTGGCAAAAGATTTGAGTCTTCAAATTCTTAATATCCTAAAATATTTATTCATGCTGTAAATTTTGCTTACACTTATGAGTAATAATATAAAAAAAAATGGTGAAAACAAATTATTGTTGAAACTACTATCATCTCGTACGACTTACATCATGTTCTCTCATTATTATTAAGACAATGTTGAACATAAATATAATAAATAAAATTAATTTATCTGGAGAAATAAATAGAGTAATATTTATCTAAACAAATATAATTGATTATCTGAAAGCTGGCATAGATAAGGAAATGTACAATTTTTCTTTTTTTATTAACAACGTAAGTAGTCGATGCTGTGGAGGTAATTATTCAAAGATGGCACCAATTTAACATTGTTCTGAGTGAGAATAATTTATTTTTTGAAAGAAATATTTTTCTATTGCAAAAGAACGTGGTCCAAAGCAGAAAAAGAAAAATTGGTTATTACGAATGAAATATTCTGAATAGCAAAAGTTAGTGATTAAAATTATTCTGTTACTTTATCTAAGAGAAAACTATAGCCGAGAGAGAAAGAGGGGGGAAGAGAGAAAGAGAGAGAGAAATAGAGAAAGAGAAAGAGAGAGAGAGAGAGTGTGTGGGTGGTGCACGAGCGTGTGTGCATGCGTGTAAACAGTAAAAGAAATGGCGTTTTTGTTTTTCATTAGAATAGCTTCGTTTTCGATTTCAATTTCCTCACTTAAATTTTTTCAAAGAAATGTTTTATTTCACTACCGAATAACAATAAAATGTCGAGAAACCACATAACTTTTTAAAGTCTATAAAATTGAACATTTACAGCAAGATATTGTCCGTCTTGACTGTTTTTGTTTCAATAAAGAAGGTTCGACGTTTATAGTTTTTCACTGAAAACTGTTTATGGTGTTATTTTCTGATTAGATTTTCGATTGCAATTTTATTGCTTAGTATAGCTTTAATTTTTTCTGGCAAATGTTTTATTTTACTATCGAATAACAATAAACGGTCGAGAGACCACATAACTTCTTAAAGTCTTTGAAATTGAATCTTTACGGCAAAATATTATCTGTCAGGAATATTTTCTTTACGATAAAGAATGTTTGAAGTTTATTGTTTGTCACTGGGAACTGTTTTTGTTGGTAATGGCTGAAGCTATTTATTATTAAGCAGAGTAAATACGTGGCCATTCTAAGAAAAGGAAATTGAATATATTGGACCTCTTTTAAAGTATTCCGTAGTTAAGTTTAGACATTGTGACCACCTGTGAATAAAAAGTCCTATTATCTAAATGTGACATAGTGAGCGAACGTGGCGTACGCATAAATAAAAATTTCGAAGGGAGAAGGATTGGGTTTGAAACAGTAAGAAAAGAAAAACAAATCAAAAGAAACTTTGAATATAAACAAAGACGCGTTTGCGCGTAGTATTAGGCTCACACACATAGAGTATCACAGAGTATCACGCTGTCTGCTTCTTTCTCTCTGTCTTGCTTAACGTCACCAGGTAGGCAGAGAGGGAGGGGAGGTTATGCAGCAGCGCCGTGACTAGCTTGGTAGTTTGGTTTCTTTCTTTCTTTTTCTTTATCGCTCGCCGGCTTAGCTTAACAGAACAGGAGGAGGAGAAGGGAGTATATGGTGTAAAAAAAAGAAGAAAAAAGAAAAGGAAACAAAAATTGGAAGAAGCAGACGATACACTTTTTTTACGTCAGTCGAGTTTGAGTTTTCAGAAGAGAGATCGGAAAGAAAGATGGTTGAATAGGAAGCAGAATAGTTGAGAAAAAGGGTTTGAAGTGCAATGTTGTGAGGAAAGATTCAGAGAAGAAAGAAGCGATTCAGTAAATAAAAAAGTTATGTAAACAGATAAGTGAATATTGAAATTTAAACTATTGACCAACGTAAATATGTGTTAAATGTTACGCATGATTTTCGAACTTCATCAAAAGAAAAACCTTTTATGCCTCATATTCTTATTTTCGTTGCACTTAGCATTAAATTGCTTATTATAATTATATCCATGTGTTCGTCTTTCTTTCGTCAATTTTCTTAGCTCATGTGTTCCCTGTAGACATTATTATAGAAACATTCCCGTAGCCAAAACATATTCCGCAAAAAATATAAATGCTAATTTTCGTCCAATATTACCCGCCGTCACAAAAAAAAACGAAAAGTTAGTAAATAATTAATTTATTATATAAAGGAAAGTGGTTGAGGTCTTCTTCTTCTCTTCCCTGTAGCCTCTTTCTCACAGAAGAGAGGTTGCTAGTCTTTCTCTACTCTATCGTTATTTTCTTGATAGGTGCTCGGCTGAGCTCCAATCTATGTCCCCCATGTAAAACATTTGCAACAAAAAATGATCTCACTGTAAATAATTTCCCTTTCTTCCTCTGTGTAGCTAAGACTAAACGTAACTTCCATGAGCAAAGTTTATATCCAAAAACTTCCCATCTCTGGAACGCAATACCATGGGGCTGCTTCCCAGCTGACTACAATATGGTCGTTTTCAAGTCCAATGTTAACAAGTTCTTGTTGAGCGATTCTCTTAAATAATCAAATTCCAATCATTACGTTGTTGTTTCACTATCCTTCTGACAAACTCATTAATTCTTATCCTCAAGTGGCTTATGGACCTTGATAAGCGGTGACTCATTAATACATAAAAAAAGTGGTCTGTGTGTTTGTCTGTCTAGGATCTAGTTTATTATATAAAGGAAAGTTGTCTCTCTGTGTGTCCAGCTAAAAGTAAAAAACGACACAAGACACACCCACAGAGCTGATATATTCTTTGTAAATATATATTCTTTTGAGGGTCACCAGGAACAAAATTAGTCGGGGGACGACATTTAGAACGATTTTTTTAAAATGTTATTATGTAGTAATTCGTCAAACGATTTTTTCCAATTGCCAAAGACAGCAAGAGAGGGGGTGATAGAGGGGAGGGGAATAGGGGAGGGGACAGAGAGAGGGAATGGAGGGCGAGTAGACACAGAAAGTTAGATAGAAAGAGGGATAGAGACAGCTAGAGAGAGGTAGAAATACGTTTTAAAAGAAAGATGTTACGTACACTTCTATTTTGTTGTCCATGCTCCCGACCAACGCCGAATACCCACACTAATCTTATATATAATAAGTGTTTTCATTCTTAAACGTATTCTGATGATAAATGAATTAATAGAATTGCTAGACCCATTTTTAATTTTGCATTTGTAAGAAACGCAGAGTTTTCATTGACTAATCAAAAGATATGATTATCCAATGAGAATCTTGCGAAAGTTATGCTACTGAAAGAATTTTAGGGACAGATAGAATATGTAATCGATGAAATCGATCAGAATTTTTTTTCAAATATCGATTTATCAGATTAGATAAGATACTATTTTCTATTAATCTACTTTCGAAATAAATTATTATTAGTAGTATTATTATTATTTACTCCCTAAGTATTCTCATACAAATCATTATCAACAATTGCTCACTGGTGTTCTCTGGAGTCTGAGTGACAGCAAGTCTGCTCAGATTTCCAGCACTCTCCACACCTTTCCAATAATTATTGCAAATTATTTTGTTCTATCGCATTAGCCGTTTACCATTGATTTCTCACTGGTAACGACTGCTAATCTTCTCTGAAATCTTAGTGACAATAAGCCTCCCCAAGATTCTAGCACTCTCCACACCTTCTCAGAGATCTGGTTGGTGCTCTACCTCCTCGATCTTTCCATCCTTCTTGGCTCTTCACAGCCACTTTGCATAGTATCTTGGGTAATGAGTTTAAACTTTTAAAGAAAAATGTAAAACTTGAAACTAATATTTACGCCTTTCAATGTATTAAGCGGGCTTCTCAAAGCATCATGTGTATCAGTAAGCAGATGCCAAAGCAACATTATGTCTATCGTGTTGATCGACGCATCGACACAAGCAATTTGTGGCAGTTAGTGATTTAGGTATTGTCTTTCTTCTGTGCTTAAAAGAATGACAGCAAACACTGATGCATTAAAATAGAATGATATATCTTCATTGTCGGTGAACAAGTAGGGGTTGAGTAAGGAAGTAAGACACACAGGGATTAATGGATTGGTTTTCTCACGCCCAGTCGCCAGTCAATTATCGATCTCAATTTCAAGTTAGTTTATATAATAATTTGTGACACCCACACATCCACCTGTAAACATTCATTGTGGGATTTCACCTTTGCTGTCAATGTAGGTATGCCACGAGAGCGTTTATTTAGCAACGGGGTATTTCCGTCTGCAGCTAACTTTTCTGGATAGCATAACATTTGCTGGTGGTTTTAAATCAATCAACAATTTTATTTCCAACAATCAGTCATCTTTTATTTCTTCTGGCCAGGTGCGTGTCTGTGTCAAGTATGTTTTATGTTTTATTCATGTGAGGTTACATTTCCGATACACCCAGCCCGGATATTCAACTAACATTTTGGCAAACATGTTGCTTATTGTTTAGGATGAATAATGATGAAAATATTATCTTTTTTTAAATAAATAAAATCTCTGTTAGATTTAACACATATATACATTCAATGTATGTGCATTATTTTTGCATGTGTGCATAGAAGAGAGCAATAGCAGCAGTGGTGATGTGTATCAAATTAATGGTAAATTAATGTATATGTTTATTTTATGTGTGAGCCGTGCGAGACTGCGTATTATGTTTCAGATATACGTGTAGAGAATAACATGGTTGTTCTACTATTTGTTTTAGCATGAAATGTGGCTTTTATTGTCTTTGTGTTAGTTCCAGTAATAAAATTTGTACGGACCACCTATGTTTTCAACTTCGTCTCGTCACTTGATTTCATCATCATGATGATCATCATGATGATCATGATCATCACCACCACCACCACCATCACCACCACCACCACCACCGCCACCATCACCACCACCACCACCACCACCACCACCACCGGTTTACTTGTTGAATCAGGCCACAATTAATCCTCTGATGAGGGGGGATGGGCCTGATTGTCTAGTCATAGTTTTTAAGGCAGTTTTACAGCTGGATGCCTATTCTTCACCAACTTGAACACTTTTGCCAGTCCAAGACCTCCACCGTTCCCATCTAACTAGGGCTGATGTGGTTTCCACTTGAGCATGCACCAATGTCACATATTACCTGTGAGTTGCCGCATACATTACTGTCACCTAGGTTGTAACAGGCCATCCAAAGATAGCATTTGCCACATGTCCTGTGGTCGGGGATTGGATTGGTGAGTGTCGGGACATGTCCACATACAAGCAGGGAAGACTTACGCACTCGGCTTCCTTTTCGTCCAAGGACTAGCTGGCGGATGAGGCTGAAAGCAGTAGGTGGGAAGCATATGCAACCACATCCACACACAGCAACACCACTTTACAAATCACACAGACTTGTGGCATATACCATAACACCACAATAAAAATGAACAAATTCGTACAGACCACCTGTGTTTTTCACCTTCGTCCCTTCACTTCATTTAAATACCGTATTTTGCTTCTACATTACTTTTTCTATGTTGGGAATTCTTTACATAGAGTTACCAGTCGAGGATACGTCCCCGACAATCAGTCGACCAGAGGGTGGGCCATTGTGGAATGTTCTGGCCCTACTGTTGGACTGAGGTATTTGTTCTGGGTGGTCCTAGGAGGTCCACTCTCACAAGCTTTACCTTCTCTCTTTGGGAAGAGGTTGGTTTATGGTCAATCGCCGACGGGGATGCTCAGGCATTTTTGCGGTGCAAGAGTGTGCTACCTTTTGTGTGCTTTCCTACCATTTCCACTTTCCGACCTTGTGCCACATTTCCCGTGGAGGTAGGAGGGAGGTAAGTACCTTCTATACTAGTTTTTTCAATATGAATAACTTTACAGCAACTGAGACAAGCATCACTATTTTTTAAGAGCTACATGCCAACACCTGTGCTCCCCTCGCCTCCAATGCGTGTCCTGCTTCTTGATCACATAGTTCTTAACTTCTACTTCTCGTCTTTCACCCACGTTTTCCTATGCATGTAAAATTTGAACTCCTGATCCCGTTGACAACCCACTTCCTATCCTCATTCCTCAAAGCCATCTCAATATATAATAACAATGAATACTTTCACAATGTTAAATGTTATAAATAACATCATGTAATTCTTATTTCATTACAGAACCATCTGTTTTACTTCGGCCATTTGTAAACCAAGTGACTTTGAATGCTAGACGATGCCCTGAAATTATACCAAAGATTACAGGTTAAGTACTTTTAAGTATTGATTAAGTATCGATTAAGTATTGTTTAGGTATTTTAAGTATTGTTTAACTATTGATTAAGATTCACTGTTTTGATACCTCATTGTAATACAGCTTCCTATTCCAGTAGTCTATTTCCATGCACTGTAGGCTTGCAGAACTCTCTTCCTGCTGACTGTTTTCTTCCTACCTATAGCCTGGGTCTTTTCAAAACTAAGGCCAATAGGCATCTCATGCCTTTGTGATTATCATCTTTTGTTCTTGTTAGCTCCTTACATCAAGTGACTCCATGCCTTGTCTGGAGCGATTTCCATTAAAAAAAAATTATTGATTAAGAATTGTTAAGGTATTTTCAAGTGTCATTTAAGTATTGATTAAGTATTGTTTATGTATTTGTAGGTATTATTTAAGTATTGATTAAGTATTGTTTAACTATTTTTAGGTATTTATTAAGTATTGTTTATGTATTTAAGTATGGAATAAGTATTGTTTATGCATTTAAGTATACAATAAGTATTGTTTATGTATTTTTGAATATTGTTTAATTGTTGTTTAAGTATTGATTAATATTGTTTAGGTATTTAAAGTATTATTTAAGTATTGATTTAGTATCGATTAAATATTTTTCAGTATTGATTTAAGTATTGATTGAGAAATGATATGAGAATAATATGATGGATATGTAATTGACTCTTAAAGATAGGCTCACATCTGATGTCCCCAGAGGAAAATTAAATCTGGACAGAATAGGGAGATGTGTGCAGAACAGGATACTTCAATCGTATGGCTATGTTAAAAGAATGGATGAGAGTCCTTGCCTTAGTAGATGTAGAACAGTTGAGGTAGCAGGGTCAGTTGGCAGGGGAAGGCCAACGAAAACAGGAGGAAATGATAAGAATGGACTCAAACAAAAGAGGGAGAAATAAACACCTAGCAGAGATAGGTTAGTTTGGAAGTTAATTCCTAAAAGCCGTTCAACACATGCCAATCTGTAAAGCAGACATTAAAAACTGATGATGATGATGATGATGATGATGATGATGATGATGATGATGATGATGATGATGATGATGATGATGATGATGATGATGATGATGATGATGATGATGATGATGATGTAAAAGTGAAGCTGGTCATGGCAAACAAATAAAATGTATCACAATCCCTCACTGCAGTGGCGTAGCTAGACCTTTTGCCGCCCGGGGCGGTAGTAAAATTTGCCCCCCCCCCCCGGCATTTGGGTGCCCGGAAAATTCGTCCATGGATAATTCGCCCATGGATAATTCGTCCATGGAAAATTTTTTGCTAGGTAGGAAAACTGGTCCATTATTATTAAGTTAACATTATTCTTAATTTTCATACCTTGCGAAAATTAGTTCTACGGTATCTAATTTTCCTGAGTAACGGTGGAGGAGTCGTTTCTCCGCTTCATCGAAACAAAGGGTAAAAGCGCGGAGGACATTTCTGAACTCATTTTGAGAGAATTGGAGAATGATGAGATACAGATTGGTGACTGTATTGGCCAGGCATTTGACAATGCCGCTGTTATGGCAGGTCACCGATCGGGTGTGCAGAAACGAATCTCTGAAATCAACCCAAAAGCTCTATTTGTGCCATGCACCAACCATTCACTAAATCTGGCTTGTGTACATGCAGCTTCAGTAGCGGTTCACTCTGTTACATTTTTTGGCACACTGGACCGGTTATTCTCGTTCTTTTCTGCATCTACACATCGCTGGGACATCTTGATTCAGTTGACCGGTCTAAGTATCAAACGGACTGTGGATACTAGATGGAGTAGTCGAGCAGATGCTGTAGATGTTGTGATAAAAACAATAGTGGAAGTCGTCATTGCCCTGGAACAGCTCACAGAAGAAGGAGAAAATGCAACCACAAGATCAGATGCATCTTTAATTCTCAACTCGGTACTATCGTTTCCGTTTCTTTTATTTCTGAACCTTTGGAAAACTATTCTCCCAGAAATCAATGATGCCCAGAAATATCTTCAAAAAAAAGGGCTGGATCTGCAACAAAGTTCTGTCAGGCTGACGGCGTTGAAAGATTTCCTTCTTCAGAATAGAGAAAAGATAGTGGACACTGCAATAGACGAGTGAAAAACACTCTGCTCTGAAATGGGGATAAGCATGGAGCGTCGTATTCGCAAAAAGAAACGAATGGATGGTGAAGGATTGACTGATGCAGCGCTGAGTTTTGATACTGAGTTGAGACGGGAAATGCTGTCTGTCATAGACAGATTGACTGAAGAAATATCTTGCAGATTTCAACAAGTTCACAATCTTGCAAATAAATACGCTTTTCTTATACCGTCAAATCTGCTTGATGATAATTATGATTGTCAGCTTGGTGGATTTGACGAAGATATAGAAAAAGAGAAATTCTTTGCTGAAAAGAAGAGGTTACAGTATGTTGTAAAAGCTTCAGAAAAAGACAAAATCGATGGACCTCTTGAACTTTTGAACTTTATACAAAGATACCAACTTGGGGATTCCGTCCCTAATATTGTGATCTTGCTGAGAATTTTCCTCACCAGAGCTATTAGCGTTGCTAGCTGTGAGCGCTCTTTCTCAAAACTGAAGCTCATAAAAAACTACCTTAGATCAGCAATGAGCCAGACAAGACTTACAGACTTGGCAATCCTCTCAATAGAGAGGGAACTTGTCGAGGAAGTGAATTTTGATAGAGTCATTGATAACTTTGCCGAAAAAAAGGCGCGAAAAATCTGTTTGTAAATTTTCAACCGACTTGATGCCTTGCGACAGTTCTCTCACAAAAAATAAATTTATAGCCTTATTTTCCATTCATAAATACATTTGTTTAAAATATATTAAAACTATTTTTAAAAGAGTTGAAACGTTATTAACAACAACAAATTTCTGAAAACCGAGCGATTACACACACGGATTTAAAAAAGCACCGATACAAGACGTTTTTTCTCTTCGGAGGGCTCGCCCTCTTAATAATAACATTATGAAGACAAAGAAAAGAAAACTACATCGGACTATTCTCTCCTTGATACATCCATGTTATTTGGCGAAAATTCGGACTTTAACAACAACGACAAAAAAGTAAATAAAAATGATTTTATCATTTCATAACATTTTCAGGTTTTCAAATGTTCTCATTTAAATTTATTATTATATAAAATTATAGTATAAAATTTCATATTTTTTGTTAACTTTTGTTTTTTTAAATTTTTTTCTCTACTTTCTATTTTTACCCTCTCAAAATGCCGCCCCCTCAGGTGTGCCGCCCGGGGCGGCCCGCCCCCCTCGCTCCCCCCTAGCTACGCCAGTGCCTCACTGTAACCAATAATGTAGTTTTTATGCTCAGGCACTTCAAATGTCAGGGGCTAATACCTCTTCTGGTGGTTGATGTGACATCACCAACTTTGGGCATATTCTCAGGTCGCCAGCCTTAATGAAAGTTTCCACTTCCTTGAAGAAGACTGGTGGTGTCGTAGCATCTTCATTGACCAGACTGTGTTGATCAATCATAAGTCCGGTATTAGGTCCAATTAAAGAAATAGACATCAACTGAAGGATGAGAAATACATTTAAAACAAGCGAGGTACAGATAACTGGAGGAAATATTCTTAATATAAAGATAAGAATATATTTCTGTGAAATTGTTAGTTATAAGAATAAGTTTTCCTTTGATTGCGTTTCTGGACTGGGTTAAATTCTACCTTCATTTCACTAAGTTACTTGACAGTTGGTGGTTAAGTTTTTGGGTGTATGCGTCTAGAAGCGTCTTCTCCGGGTGAAGTAACACAATTCTTGTTGCATGGGCAAAGTCAGTTTCTCTTCTCTAAACTCTGTAAAGACTCTCTGTAAACTGAATAAAATCGAAAATGTAATGTATTATATTAATGGGCAAGGTTACTCGGCACTGTCAGGCCAAATTCCGTCTACCTTGCTTAGAACCATTTCCATTGGTCCCTTTACTTTACCGGGGTCCCACCACTAGCAGTTTCTCCTGTCAATCATGGTTCTCCCGTCTTCTGCAAACCTGGCTGCAACTTTCCCAGTGAAGATTTTTCATCAGCTTCCCACAGCTGCATTTGTTAATTCCAGACTTTCCTGGCTTAGTACAATATCATCTAACCTCAAAACTATGACGGTTGGTGACAGCAGCTGACCTCTAACCTCCGGCCATCTCCCGCTGTGTCATTCCAACTCAAAAACAGAATATAACATTTTTGTTTTAAATTGTGAAAACAATATTTTCTCAGTGAATTTAGAATTTACGACTATGATTTTGTTTTCTCTTGATGTATCTTGCATGGGTCGTCTCACAATATATACTAGTGCCCCAATCTTTCAACATTCTCCGCCAGGTCCGACTGCTTTATGATGATGATGATTAATTTATTGATTTATTTTTGTTGTAAATATTTGTTTAAGTTTTGCTTTGAACAAAATTTTAAGTCTGAAAAGTTCTATTAAAATTTATTTTATGTCAAAAACTAATTGACAATATGACGACATTTGAATTTGAAATGCTTCTATTATTTCCATTGTTTGAATTGTTTTTTTGTGTTTTTTTTTTCATTTTAGAATTTGTGGAACGTGAGTACAGGTTGAAACCGAAACAAATTGAGATGCACATTCTCCCCATGTTGTTGCATCTTTTAAATTGTGTCAATGGCAGTGGCACTGTACAAGGAGGGAGCAGCAGCATACGACAAGCCACCACAAATCTTATATGTGCCCTCAATCAACAAATGGGGCCTTTATTAATGGAAAAGTTTAGTCAAATGGTAGATGTCAAACCTAGGCATCAGCAGTACCTTCAAGATATCATGAACCACACATGAGGTTTCAATTAATTTATAAATGAAAATAAAATTATTATTATTATTAAACTAATTTAGCCAGTGGAAGATACCCAACATTTTCTGAGAAACGGTTTAGTCATTGTATTATTTGAATTATTTGGACTACTATTTGTTATATTCTCAACGTTTCGGCCGATGTTACTTCCAGCCTTCTTCAGGTGCATCTGTTCGAACTTGGAAACCTTCTAGTCGAACTCGGGAATCTGAACAGAATTTCGAACTGAATCCTTTATTTAATCTGTGAGGGTTGATTGTTCTCATTCCATCAGCCATGACCGAGTAGAAGTATTAATTATGTTATTCTTAGTTATTATTGCCTGTAGTAAGGATTGAACCTTCTACACACAGAAGATTGCCACTTAGATCTTAACCGTTAGGCCATGGGTCCATGTGGACATTTCAACTATGAATTTTGAGAGCCTTAAACCTAATCTTGTCCAGATATGTATTATTACTACTTATTACTATAGAATTACTATTTTCTTTTTTACTGTTACTCATATTGCAATTATTGCTACTATTTATTATTATTGGTTCCCATATTGTATTTACTTTTATACTAGATCTACTCAGGAGGCCATTATCGCCTAACATATGCGCTACTTCTTTGAATATAACCAAAATAAGAATAGTAGTCCTAGGTGTTCTAATCTATTATTTACAATTATTGTATTCAATTCTATACTAGGTCTACTTAGGAGGCCACTGTCGTCCAACATATGAGACGCTTTACTCTCCACTGGTCTTCTCTGTCTATAAGTTTTACTCACGAGAGCAGATGTTTCCCATTTTCCCTTCATATGTGGTAAGTCACACCTGACTACTATCTTTTTATAGTCCGAATGATACAAATAATACAAATTATCAATCCCCATCTTCAATCATTGTCTTCATATTTGACAACATTAATTATTATTATAATTATTATTATTATTGTTAATGTTATTATTATTATTAGTAGTAGTAGTATTATTACTATTATTACTATTATTGTTATTAATAATATTGATCTTATTTACTAATGATATTATCATTAGATATTGCATTATTTCAATAGTCATATTTTCCTCTTATCATTGTTATTGTTTTAATCTTAATCTATCTGTTGTCAAAATGCATGTATTATCATGATCTGTATACTAATAGCATTGTTCCTACCGTCATTACTAGGGCTGAAAAAAAAAAACGATAATTCTAAAAATGATAAGTGTTAGCCATTCCAAAAAACAGTTAAAAATCGGTTTTGGCAGGCTTAGAGCAGTGCTCCCCCCACCCCCACCCCCACCCACCCACTTACACACAATGTTTTCATTTTTGTTTAATTCTTAACTAGTTGTGCCAGCTCGCTATCGCTTCTAAAGTTAGCTACTAATATTTTAAATAATAAACATTTCGTTCATTAGCTTGTTATAAACACAAGACAAAATATTTCGCATCTATTCATATAAATAGATAAATATTAACATTTTTATAATTTTTATACAAATTTATTTATCTTTGAAATAAGACCAAAGAAATGAAAAGAAAGAAGAAATCAATTCGTCTGAGTGATAGTGTGTGTGTGGGAGAGGGGCTCTTTTAAAACAATAAAAGAGAAAATCTTTCTTGAGAAAGAGAGAGGGTGAGAGAGAGGGGGCGAAGCAGAGGGAGTGAGAGCGACGCCAAATTTTCTTTTTTTGTGTTTAAAAAAAGCCCCTCCCCACACAAATATATATATATATATATATATATATATATATATATATATATATATATATAGAGAGAGAGAGAGAGAGAGAGAGAGAGAGAGAGAGAGAAAAGATAGAAGTAACCTCCCTCCTTTCTCAATGAATACTTATGCCTCAGCGGTATATCTTTCTTGCTAGCTAAGATATATTAGTTTCATTAAAATTATCTTCCTTGATATTTAATGAGCATATTTTAAGAAAAGGGTTTCGTAATTTATCCCATTTTATTAAATCACTTTAATTAATTACTATTAATATCGACAAAACTATTGTAGATATATAGGAAAATAGGACAATAAAAGTAAAAATGAATAACACCAAGCATTAATTTATTATGAATTGTTTAAAAAATAGTTATACAAATTAGGCGTTTATATACTTTATATACAGTATTTTAAATTATTATGTTGTATTATTGATTTAAATAACAATAAGCCATTTTGATGATAATATAGGAGTGATGAATGAAAAAAACTTTCGCATTTATTATTGATATCGATTAGATACCAAACCTTCAGATTATTGCAGAAACATTTTGCCAAATGCATTATTTTCCAAATTTATTTAAGAAAAAAAAAATTAGAAACTTGACTAAAAAAAGAAAGAAATTCTATTTCTTTAGAATTGACTTCTACTGCACTAGGGGAATGGGGGGCTGTCATTGCGTAATTCAAGCTTATAGTAAAAAGATGCCTTAATAGAACCGGTTTTAGCTGCAGTTACAAGGATTTTTCTTCAAAAGAAAGCAATAGAGAAATGTTTAACGGAAATCAGAAACTACAAACATTAAAATCGGTTTTAGCAAATCGGTTTCGTTTTCAGTGATCAACCGGTTCTACAAAATTGGTTTCGAGCCCCAGTCATCACCTATCTCCCTATTTGGAATAATGGAATCACCCAGAAGTAAAGGGAATTTTATTTCAATATTTATTTGATGCTGCTAAAGTTTTTTCATTTTGATGGATCCAATGAATTAGAGACACCCCAGAAATACTAACAACCAAAAGGATACATTTTTGCCTTAACTCCTCCTTTTTTTTTTTTACTTCCAGTTGAATCATGAGCAAAACAATACGACAATATAAAAAAAGTTTTGTTCACAAAAAGTTTTACTAATAGCCTAAAGAAAATGCACAGCTTTATTTACAAGCACTTTTTGTTATATGCACATTTAAAAAAAAGTTTTATTTCCGAAACGTTTTTTGTAAATTTGTAAATTTAATAACAGAGGAGAGTAGAAAGTGGACCTTGGCAGCCTCGCAACTCTCGCTTCCCTTATTTTCTCCTTTAGTCCTCATATTTCATGAGCTATGTTTTCTGGGTCGGAATCTATCCATCTAACACTTATCGTTGGCTAGTTTTTGACCTTGAAGTAGTATTTTTTTTTTTTTTTTTGCTCCTTACATCAAGCTCTGTGCCTTGTCTGGAGTGATTTCCATAAAATAAAAAAAAGCGACAGATACATAGTTTTATTTACAACATTTTTTATTAAAACAAACGAAACAAAGAAATATTTTTAAAAAAAAACACACGCATTTAAATAAAATGATGTTATGTTTTACAAAAATATTTTTTAAATATAAGATTGTATTCAAAAATAAATATTTTTTAAATATTGGATTTTTCGCTATAAAAATCTTTAATTTACCATAAGCGATAAAACTGGAAGTCAAAAATAAGAAAAAATCGGTTTTAAGACAAATATGTCCTTTTGGTTGTTGCTCATTCTGGAGTGCCTCACATCTATTTGATTCAATTTTTGTTTTTACTTTTATCCTAATATTTCAGAGAGTTCATATTTGTTTATGGGTAATCTTGCCGTATAGTCAATAGCCGAGAAATCAAACAAAAAAATACAACTAATAACTTTCACTAAACGCATTAAAATTAAATTTTCTACCGACCTGTATACTTTTAAACTGTGGAAACTGATTGTAAGATCTATTATCTCTTAAATTCTTATCAAAGCATACAAATAAATGATGTCGATTTTTTTTTTTTTTAGATGGTCGCTTAACTTTTGATAACTTTAGGCTGAAAAGCTATTTTTTAAAAATGACTTACCTTACCACTAACCCTAAATATCGTAGTGGTAAGGTAATTCTTGACTTTGGGTTAGTGGTAAGGTAAGTCATTTTTTTTTTTTTTACTAATTGTTAAAGGAATGAAGCACCACCAACAACAGAGGGCCAAACAGTTATTTTTGTTTCTCATGTGTCGAAAGATAGAGCTTTGAACGAATTCTAATTTTGAAATTTAAAAAACAGTTTCAGGACATTAAAAGTATGCAGGTCGATAGAAAATTAAATGTTCTTGCGTTTGGTGAAAGTTATTTGTTGTATATTTTGTTTTGTATTGTTTTTTGATTTCTCGGCTTTTAGCTATACTGCAAAATTACCGATACAGTAACTAGGAAAGAAGGAAACCTGTTAAGACAAACATGTTTTAAATCTCTCCTCTGTAAAATATGGCTACATCCGCAGTAGGCAAACAAAATACGGTAAAAGCATAGTTTAGAGTCCTGAACATAATGCAATAAAAATTCCGTATAGGCGATAAATATGGTTTCCTGTTGTTGTTTTTTTTATAAATATTGTTAAATTAATAAATGAGGAACCATTTCGCGTTAAAATCTAATTAGTTGTACGCATGTAATCTTAAAAACACGCTCGGAATGTGTAAATAATCGCTAGAGGAAAAAATGGAATCTTCATAGTAACAGAAGTAATGGTTTGCAAACTCCATTTTTTTCTAGCAATTATTTACACATTCCAAGTGTGTTTTTCTTAAGATGTGTAAAACTAATTAGATTTTAACTCGAAATGGTTCCTCATTTACTAATTTAACAATATTTAACAAAAACAACAACAGGAAACCATATATATCACCTGTACAGAATTTTTATCGCATTATGTTCAGGACTCTAAACTACGCTTTAACCCAAAAGACAACTTATTATTCATTTGAGCCTTTTTGCTTTCATTTTTGTTTCGCTTTTTTCTTTCTTTTTTTTTTTCTTTTAACTATAACGTATTTTTTTGTTGTTTTTTGCTAAATTATTATTATCCTTTTTAATAAGATTTTGAAAGTTAAACTTAATTATTACGGTATCATTTGGTCATTAAATCATTAATTGAACCTCAAGCAATTGTTGAAACTCTGGTAATGGCACAGTACCAAATTGCTGGTCCTTTGACAGGTAAAGAATTCCTTCTTAAATATCTGTTATCGATTTTTTTTTAAATCTCGTGGTGCTGAGTTCAATCCTTGGAGAAAGCATTTAAGGAGAAAATTGACTGATACTCGATATCTAAAGGACATGGGATGCAGAATGAGCGCAGTCTCTACCTCAAATTTTTTTTTTGGGGGGGGGGGGGTAAATAACGGGTCCAGTTCGAAATTCCGTATAGGTTACTGAGTATGATAAGAGGCACCTGAAGAAGACCGGAGAGTATGTTGCGATCTTGCTTCTCTGAGGCGTGTATGATCCTGTCATACATTCCGATCGCCTTCCCCCCTCCCTTGTTCTCATTGTCATCTCATCAACTCACACGGACACTAGGACTTTTTTTAATGGAGGTTTATTAGTTTAGATAGATAGACAATTTACAGAAACCAGAGAGAGCTAAACCTTTTAAAGGTGGGTTACTATGTCAGAGAGCGAGAGAGAGAGAGAGAGAGAGAGAGAGAAGGGGGGACAGATGGCTTGGGCCACCATGCTATACTAGTTCACATCGTACACCTGCCCCATTTCAACTGGGATCTCTGAAGACAAGCAATTTTCGTACGACTGTCCTGGTCGAGTGTCTGCCGGAAAAGAGAGACAGAATTCT
Organism: Sepiola atlantica; assembly: GCA_963556195.1. Lineage (NCBI taxonomy): Eukaryota > Metazoa > Mollusca > Cephalopoda > Sepiida > Sepiolidae > Sepiola > Sepiola atlantica. Next base: position 38,512,847 of record OY744550.1, read on the forward strand.
CTTTCTCCAGAAATCGTGTGATACTCTTAACTTCCGTTTACCCACTGAGGTCATTCTTTTGAACCCTGATCTTTCAATCATTGTCTCCACCCAAGCTGTGGGTTTCGGTTATGTAACAAAGACAACTGAAATGTTATGAACACGAGAACAACGTTTTGTAAACATCTTATTATAATGGAGATAATGTGTTTGTCTGTAACCAAAACAATGCTAATTTTATCGTTTTATAAATCATGATTTTTTTTACAATTTACCTAATCTACCCTTTTTTAATAACCGATTCCATTCATATATATACAAGAAAATAGTGATTCCCTAATTCAAATATTCATTTTAAAAAACTCGTTTTAATTATTTAATTCCTGAATATTATTGATTTCTAATTCTTTGATTTTATTTTTTATATATATTCAAAATAATTTCTTGGGTAAATTTGAAATATGTGAACAAACATCTTGCTGCACAACTCCCCACTTAGAATGATGTCCCCTATAAATATGGTCCCTTATTCACAGTAGCCCCTTACGTCTCAGTGGCATTTTGCCTTGTTTGGGGTGAATTCAAGTAAGAAAAATTATGAATGTAACTTGTATTTACTTCCTTCCCACCTCAGGAAGATATAGCTCAAAAATTGTGGTGTATGCGTTTATTTTCACATCTATAAAATAGAAATAGGTTTTACTTTATTTTATTTATAAAAATATCGTGGTGTCTTCGTTCGCGCTTTACATCCATAAATAAGTTACTTTACTTTCATTATATTTATAAAACACTTTTATAAATTATTATATAAATACCGATTTTGTCCGTCAGTCACATTTTTTTAACGTAATAAATATGCGACTAAAGGGAGCATATATTTAATAGTTAATTAAGTTTGAAAAACATCATTTCACAAACCTTGCTATATTTCGTAGGACTGAAGTTATCTTGCGTAATAAAATGTATCCAAGTCCGAAATAGTTCCTTATCTTTCGGAAAAGAAAAGACATTAACTTTGGGGCCATTTTTACAATTTCCCTCGCAATATGGAATGACATAAGAAGAATAAGGCATGTTTATCTTTTGGAAATGACAGAAAAAACCGGAAGTGACTTCGGGCACTTCCGGTCCTGATTGATAGTGGTTTTTACTCCCACTATCAATGACATTGTGAGAAAATCTCGTCTCAGTCAGGAGGCCTTAGTTAGTTTACGAACGACCACGACAGAACGGACTTTTTTTTAAAGGATTCCCCTAAAGTTAATATTAACCGCAACAGCTTGTCTATTGAACAAGTAATACTTGATGCCTCAAATATTTTAAAACTGGGAAATAGCTGAAAGTCTGGCCAATATTTTGTGACTAACAAGCATGCATACATGGGGGATTCATAAAAACTTTGACTGCGAACTATATTTTATGCTCCGTCTCTGTCTTGTTTTCTTTTATTTTCAATTTTCTTATCTTTTTCTTTTTGCTGGGGATGGGACATACTACCGGATGCCAGGCATTCACCTGCTATTTCAGATACTCCGCCCGAGAGATCTTTTTAAAATTCTAGCCGTTCCTGAAGTGAAATTGTTTGTATCTCCCTTGCACTTGGTTCACCGGGTGTATTCGCCAGGTATTTTTTAAAATTATTTTTAATGAGTCCGGTTGCTCCTATAATTACTGGAATGATGGAGATCTTCCTGAGATTCCAGTTTCTTTTAATGTCATACATAAGACTTTGGTATTTCGTTATCTTTTCCCTCTCGGCTCCGTTTAAGACAACATCATAAGGGACACTGACTTCAACAAGGGTTACTACTTTCCCCCTTTTGCCCCACATCACTATGTCAGGTTTAACAGCTCCATTTTCTAGATATGTAGTTGTAGGAATTGCATAGTCATAGTAGATGGTGTATGACTTATTTCTAACTGTTACTTCTGGTATATGTTCCCAGGATTTGCTGCGACACTGGATATTCAACTTTTTGCAGATAGTCCAGTGCAGATATTTACAGACTCCATTGTGTCGTATTGTATAGTAGCTACAGGGCCGGCGGGACAGTTATAAAGAGGGGGGGCTTCTCCTAAAAAGTGGGGGGGGCG
>OY744550.1:38524922-38544922 GCA_963556195.1 Sepiola atlantica
TATATATATATGGAGACATTTTCCCTTATCATTGAAACAGATTAAAAGGAAGTTATTATCTTCAATTATACCGTTTCTTTCAAATGGAAAATTCAAAATGGATTCTAGAATCGTTGAGTATGTAAAAAAAAATCACTTCTTTTAGTTTCTTTACATTATGACGAAATTTTAAGATTTAAATTAAAACACTTACCACATATATTATTTTAAGATTTAAATTCAAACACTTACCACATATATTATTTTAAGATTTAAATTCAAACACTTACCACATATATTATTTTAAGATTTAAATTCAAACACTTACCACATATATTATTTTAAGATTTAAATTCAAACACTTACCACATATATTATTTTAAGATTTAAATTCAAACACTTACCACATATATTATTTTAAGATTTAAATTCAAACACTTACCACATATATTATTTTAAGATTTAAATTCAAACACTTACCACATATATTATTTTAAGATTTAAATTCAAACACTTACCACATATATTATTTTAAGATTTAAATTCAAACACTTACCACATATATTATTTTAAGATTTAAATTCAAACACTTACCACATATATTATTTTAAGATTTAAATTCAAACACTTACCACATATATTATTTTAAGATTTAAATTCAAACACTTACCACATATATTATTTTAAGATTTAAATTCAAACACTTACCACATATATTATTTTAAGATTTAAATTCAAACACTTACCACATATATTATTTTAAGATTTAAATTCAAACACTTACCACATATATTATTTTAAGATTTAAATTCAAACACTTACCACATATATTATTTTAAGATTTAAATTCAAACACTTACCACATATATTATTTTAAGATTTAAATTCAAACACTTACCACATATATTATTTTAAGATTTAAATTCAAACACTTACCACATATATTATTTTAAGATTTAAATTCAAACACTTACCACATATATTATTTTAAGATTTAAATTCAAACACTTACCACATATATTATTTTAAGATTTAAATTCAAACACTTACCACATATATTATTTTAAGATTTAAATTCAAACACTTACCACATATATTATTTTAAGATTTAAATTCAAACACTTACCACATATATTATTTTAAGATTTAAATTCAAACACTTACCACATATATTATTTTAAGATTTAAATTCAAACACTTACCACATATATTATTTTAAGATTTAAATTCAAACACTTACCACATATATTATTTTAAGATTTAAATTCAAACACTTACCACATATATTATTTTAAGATTTAAATTCAAACACTTACCACATATATTATTTTAAGATTTAAATTCAAACACTTACCACATATATTATTTTAAGATTTAAATTCAAACACTTACCACATATATTATTTTAAGATTTAAATTCAAACACTTACCACATATATTATTTTAAGATTTAAATTCAAACACTTACCACATATATTATTTTAAGATTTAAATTCAAACACTTACCACATATATTATTTTAAGATTTAAATTCAAACACTTACCACATATATTATTTTAAGATTTAAATTCAAACACTTACCACATATATTATTTTAAGATTTAAATTCAAACACTTACCACATATATTATTTTAAGATTTAAATTCAAACACTTACCACATATATTATTTTAAGATTTAAATTCAAACACTTACCACATATATTATTTTAAGATTTAAATTCAAACACTTACCACATATATTATTTTAAGATTTAAATTCAAACACTTACCACATATATTATTTTAAGATTTAAATTCAAACACTTACCACATATATTATTTTAAGATTTAAATTCAAACACTTACCACATATATTATTTTAAGATTTAAATTCAAACACTTACCACATATATTATTTTAAGATTTAAATTCAAACACTTACCACATATATTATTTTAAGATTTAAATTCAAACACTTACCACATATATTATTTTAAGATTTAAATTCAAACACTTACCACATATATTATTTTAAGATTTAAATTCAAACACTTACCACATATATTATTTTAAGATTTAAATTCAAACACTTACCACATATATTATTTTAAGATTTAAATTCAAACACTTACCACATATATTATTTTAAGATTTAAATTCAAACACTTACCACATATATTATTTTAAGATTTAAATTCAAACACTTACCACATATATTATTTTAAGATTTAAATTCAAACACTTACCACATATATTATTTTAAGATTTAAATTCAAACACTTACCACATATATTATTTTAAGATTTAAATTCAAACACTTACCACATATATTATTTTAAGATTTAAATTCAAACACTTACCACATATATTATTTTAAGATTTAAATTCAAACACTTACCACATATATTATTTTAAGATTTAAATTCAAACACTTACCACATATATTATTTTAAGATTTAAATTCAAACACTTACCACATATATTATTTTAAGATTTAAATTCAAACACTTACCACATATATTATTTTAAGATTTAAATTCAAACACTTACCACATATATTATTTTAAGATTTAAATTCAAACACTTACCACATATATTATTTTAAGATTTAAATTCAAACACTTACCACATATATTATTTTAAGATTTAAATTCAAACACTTACCACATATATTATTTTAAGATTTAAATTCAAACACTTACCACATATATTATTTTAAGATTTAAATTCAAACACTTACCACATATATTATTTTAAGATTTAAATTCAAACACTTACCACATATATTATTTTAAGATTTAAATTCAAACACTTACCACATATATTATTTTAAGATTTAAATTCAAACACTTACCACATATATTATTTTAAGATTTAAATTCAAACACTTACCACATATATTATTTTAAGATTTAAATTCAAACACTTACCACATATATTATTTTAAGATTTAAATTCAAACACTTACCACATATATTATTTTAAGATTTAAATTCAAACACTTACCACATATATTATTTTAAGATTTAAATTCAAACACTTACCACATATATTATTTTAAGATTTAAATTCAAACACTTACCACATATATTATTTTAAGATTTAAATTCAAACACTTACCACATATATTATTTTAAGATTTAAATTCAAACACTTACCACATATATTATTTTAAGATTTAAATTCAAACACTTACCACATATATTATTTTAAGATTTAAATTCAAACACTTACCACATATATTATTTTAAGATTTAAATTCAAACACTTACCACATATATTATTTTAAGATTTAAATTCAAACACTTACCACATATATTATTTTAAGATTTAAATTCAAACACTTACCACATATATTATTTTAAGATTTAAATTCAAACACTTACCACATATATTATTTTAAGATTTAAATTCAAACACTTACCACATATATTATTTTAAGATTTAAATTCAAACACTTACCACATATATTATTTTAAGATTTAAATTCAAACACTTACCACATATATTATTTTAAGATTTAAATTCAAACACTTACCACATATATTATTACTTATCCACACTTATTTCATGTTGTTGCCTTTTACTTTGTGACCACTGTTCATTTACAGTTTGAAATATTTACCCTTTCGTTCGGATATCAATTTTTACTTACCAAACTACACCGTATTTATCAATATTAACTTTCTAAATATACTTTATTTACTAAAAAAATCTTTTAATTAAGAAAATTCTGAACAAAATATATATATATATATATATATATATATATATATATATATATATATATATATGTATAGTCTCAGAAGTTTTTTTAAACCTTCAAAACTGGAAAAAAAATGTTTTCGTTGAAAGATTTTTGTCTAGTAAGTCAATCAATCTACTGCAATCACTATATTAGTTAACTTCCAAGAATTTACTCTAATATAAATATATTTTTATATATGTTTTTTTATATAAGGGATCGTCAGTTGTTTACCATGAAAACTGTTTCGGGATTTTAAAAACAAAACTGTATTTCTTTATTATGGCATCCCAGCAGTGTTAATCAGACACCACCTCCCCATTTAATAATTATTTTTTAATTAAAAAGTTTACAAATATTTGATTTAGTTTTGCCTCCAGATTTTTTATTTTTTAAGTTATTAAATATAGTTTCTCCTTACGTGTGTTGTTCCTTTCAAATTGAGTTTACTATTTTACAGAACATCTATTTTATAGAGTTAGATGATTCCATTATAATACCCCCCCTTTTTTTCAACTTGGTTATTTTCTTTATCTACAAATGTTTTTAAAATTAAAAATATATATTTATAAAAATATTTCATATATACATATATATACATTTATTTATTTATTTCATCATGGATTATTTACATATGTTATACATTTTTATAGTAGAGTTTTGGATTTCTTTTATCAATTTATTTTGATTTATTTCATATAATTTAAAAGTGTCAGGATAGCGTGTTATTGCCTTATTTAATTGTCTAAATATTTTATTTTTATCTCCACCTTGTTTAAGCATTCGTATTACATATATATATATATATATATATATATATATATATATATATATATATATATATATATATATATAGATTTTCTGTTGACACAGTTGTCACAAAAAGTTAAAAATATGTATTTTAATTGTCTCTCTTTTCATAGGAAAATATTGTTTATAATGTATTGTTAAGTCACTTGGACCCATTTGGCATAATAGTTAGAGTGTTTTCTCATGAGTTGGGAGACTAGGGTTCAATCTTTAGTCAAGTCATACCAAAGACTCAAAAAATGGTACTTGATAGCACTTGCTTAAACACTCAGCATTATAGAGTGAGGATCAAGGTTAAGTTGAGTAATATTAGGAAAATAGTGGTGTCCTCCCCTACATCTTAGTGTAGTAGTTAATGAAAAGAAAGCCTTTGGGTTCCTCTCAACTATTTTATTTTAAGACACTTTGTAAGAGAAAAAAGAAATGATTGTCTTAATGAGTAAACATTTGGTTTTATTGACGAATTACAATTTAATAGTGGACGAATTTTCAGTCAACACCGGTTGGTGCAAAAATGCGAAAAATATTTCTTTTAATTATACTGATTTACAAAGAAAGTTATTCTTTACAATCTACTGTTAAGATGGGTCACAGTTTAATAGTGAGCCGATTTTTCTTTTGATATCAGTTGGTAAAAAAGTGAAAGATATCCCCTTGCAGTATTTCGATTGGCAAAGGAAAATACCGTTTATAGGCAATTGTTAAGATACTTGTAATTTTTAGGAAGTGGAAGATGTACACAACCCAGTCAAGACTGTAAGCAATGAGCTATGAGATATTTATGCTTCTCGTAAAGTCGGTTTTCTCTATCGCTCCAAACACTTTCTCTATCTCTACAAATCTACTATCAGACCATGTATGGAGTACTGTTGTCATATTTGGGCTGGTGAATCTCTGTCCCATTTGAGGGTTCTTGATAAGGTAAAGTCTCTTCTATAAATACTATTATGGCATGTGTTCTTCAGAATTGTATGATGTATTCTCTGCTTCCTGTGTTCAAACTCGTTTGACTCCTTGGTCTAGTAGTCTTCATCAATTCGCTGTTTTGATACCTCATTGTAATACAGCTTCATTTTTTTTAACTTAGTTCACCCCAAACAAGGCAAGTTGCCACTGTAGACGTAAGGGACTACTGAGAATTAGGGGGAAAGTATTGGGGGTCATCCTAAATTGGGAGCTGTGCAGTGAGATGTTTGTTCACATTAGTTTTTAATTTCTGCATGTCGGTATAGTCGGGGAAACAGGAAGCAGGGAGGGAGTTTCAAAGGGCGGCAGCTCGAAGAAAGAAGCTACTAGAGTAAAAGGCTTTTCGGCATCTGGGGACCTCTACAGTAAATAGACGGTATTTAGCTGATTGTCAGGTTGATCGAGTGAATTTACGTCACGGGGACACCAGAACAGCAAGTTTATCAGAGCACAATCCATTGAAGTACTTGCAAAACCGGCACAAGGAAGCAACATTGCTACGATGAGACAGGGGTTGGAGCTTCGTAGATAGTGAGGGACCTATTAAGTTGGCGACTCTTTTTTGGACCTTGTCTAAGAGGGAGAGACTAGTGGATGGTGCACCAGCTTAGATGATGCACCAATACTCCATGCATGGGTGGAGGGTGGCTTTGTAGAGATATACGATACTGTCCGGTGTGAGAAGTTTTTTAGCATGGTAGAGGAAGCCCACTTTCTTTGCAGCAGCCTTAGCAATACCGTAAAATAAATATGTATTGTGTTTTGGAATTAAATCATAAAACAAATAGGCAGTGTGATTCCATATTAAATAACCTGGAAAGAGGGTTGATATACTGTAAAATAAATAGGTATAATGTACAGTTTCCTATTTTGGGAGATTCTTTCCAAGAACTGTAGGCTTGTGGAACTCCCTTTCTTGCTAATTGTTTTCCTCCTACCTATAGCCTTGGTCTTTTCAAGACTAAGGCCAGTAGACATCTCCTGTCTTTGCGATAATCATCTTTTGTTTTGGTGACCACTTACATCAAGTGGCTTTATGCCTTGTCTGGAGCGATTTCCATAAAAAAAAACAGCGATGAAAGCATAGAATTAAAGTTAAATTTAGCAATCTATAAATCATGTCAAGGAAAGAAAGAGAAGTGGGAGGACATTTCACAGGTATAAATGAAAAACGGCATTTCCAAATTTTTGTACTTGTAACAAATGCAGCAATTTCAATGGCTAATGAACATAGATGATTAGCTAACGAACATAGATGATTAGCTAATGAACATAGACGATTAGCTAATGAACATAGACGATTAGCTAATGAACATAGACGATTAGCTAATGAACATAGACGATTAGCTAATGAAGATAGATGATTAGCTAACGAACATAGACGATTAGCTAACGAACATAGATGATTAGCTAACGAACATAGACGATTAGCTAATGAACATAGACGATTAGCTAATGAACATAGATGATTAGCTAATGAACATAGATGATTAGCTAACGAACATACATGATTAGCTAATGAACATAGACGATTAGCTAATGAACATAGATGATTAGCTAACGAACATAGATGATTAGCTAACAAACATAGATGATTAGCTAATGAAAATTGCTGTGTCTGTCTGGAATTGTCTCCTACTAAACAAAATTGCAGGTTGGATAGAATATGTAATCTATTAGATTAATTGAAATTCCTTTGTTTAATATATAAAGAACACAGATTGAATATTTTTGTAATTCACTGTGTAAGGCAGGATCAAATATCGAGTTGTGGGATGCAATGCTAATTTCGAAAATCTGACTGACTGTTTATATATATATATAAAGTAGGTTGATATAAATAAAATTAGCACATTATTTATATCAGTTCAAAGAATTCAAACACAACAAAATCTGGAGCACAATCGTTTCTAAAACGATTTGAAATGTGTTATTCTAAAAGAGTCTTCTTCATCACCCCTCATAACATATCACAAGTAGAAGCAAGAAAAACATTACAATTTAATATTATTTAAGAATACATATATCCAGTTATAATAGGAAAAGTAGAACTTCTCATTATATATATAGTTCTATACCACTCTATATATAATATCAATAATGATAATTATAATAATGATAATATATAGTTTTAAAATAAAGTAGAAGAAATAATAAGATGAAAAATAAATAAATAATAAATAAAAAATAATGATATATATATATATATATATATATATATATATATATATATATATATATATATATGGGAAAATGAAAAAGGAAAACCAAAAAATGGATGTTTTTTATGTGTACATCAACGTTTCGTCTTTATTTATAAGACTTCATCAGGATGATAAAATAGAGAAAAAATGTCATGCAAGCACAGATACATGTAGGGTAGACATATTGGGAAAAATAGAATGAAATAGTGGCCAACTGCTGGGTGGACGTCCGTATTTGTTGGAGAAATAGAAATGAATGTAGAAAAGAATGAGTGGGGAAAAAATGGAAGGATGGGGTGAGCCAGGACTACTGTAGCTGGTGGTAAGAGAAAGAGGTGGGAGATGAGCAGGGGTAAAGTGGATGGCAGAGGGGGAGGTGAGGAAGAGGGGGGGGAGGAGGGGTTGACCAGATGGCTGCGGTTCAAGATTGAAGGGGAAAAAGTAGGTTGGAATGTTTGTGTGTGTGTGGGGGGGGGGGGTGTATGCAGGGAAAGGAGGATGGGTAGAGAGGAAGGGGGGCTGTGATTTTGGTGGATGGGCGAAAGTTATGGTCTTAGAGAGCGTTTTGAGAAAATGAAGGAATTTGAGAAGGGGTATGGGAGAAAATAGTTGAGTGGGGGAGAGGGAGGATTTGTTGTGATAGGGTGTGAAATATTTGAAATATTTGGAAAATACTATCCACCAAAATCACAGCCCCCCCTTCCTCTCTACCCATCCTCCTTTCCCTGCATACACCCCCCACACACAAACATTCCAACCTACTTTTTCCCATTCAATCTTGAACCGCAGCCATCTGGTCAAACACCACCCTCCCCCCCTCTTCCTCACCTCCCTCTCTGCCATCCACTTTACCCCTGCTCATCCCCCACCTCTTTCTCTTACCACCAGCTACAGTAGTCCTGGCTCACCCCATCCTTCCATTTTTTCCCCACTCATTCTTTTCTACATTCATTTCTATTTCTCCAACAAATACGGACGTCCACCCAGCAGTTGGCCACTATTTCATTCTATTTTTCCCAATATGTCTACCCTACATGTATCTGTGCTTGCATGACATTTTTTCTCTATTTTATCATCCTGATGAAGTCTTATAAATAAAGACGAAACGTTGATGTACACATAAAAAACATCCATTTTTTGGTTTTCCTTTTTCATTTTCCCATCACGTCGGATTACTTTCATCCTTCTCTTCCCATATATATATATATATATATATATATATATATATACATCACTCTAGCTGATGGATAAATTAGTGAGCAAAGTTTTGTATATGATCATGTGAATAATACTCTTCCATATATATTTATGTATATAGCATACACAATAACAACCACAATAATAATAACAATAATAATAATAATAATAATAATAATAATAATAATAATAATACATTTATCTGTGCAAGTTTATAAAACTATTAAGACATGCACACCTTTTTATAACATATGTGTATAAAAATATACAATATTTTACAAATGTCATACATGCTAAATATAGATATTTATGGGTGGATGTCATCTTGTGATTGCCATTTATTTTTACTCTTTCATATCAAGTGTGTTGAATAATTATAACATTTTTTTCAAATAGACCAATGAATATTATTTTGGTTTCAATTATTTCAAACAGAACTTGTATTTTGGGTATCATATTAAGTTACTATTAACTTTAGGGGAATTTAAAAATGCTGTTTGGCACTATTTCAAAACATCTTAATGCATAAAACCATTATATTCAATAAATTGATGGTCGTTCGTTTACAAAGCATTGTTGATATTTGAAGTTTCAATATAAAAAACAAAGCCATACAAGTCAAATATTTTTATTTTTTAAATTTTAATCTTAAATTTTTCGTCGACAGACGCCCTCATCAGAGAAAATAGATGTTTAATTTTCTGTCCTTGGTTGTTCTAGATTTGTGAGATGTTTTTCAGCGGCAGTAAGAAGACAAGTCGAGAATGGTCGTGCATGGCAGTGGTATTAAAGACGAAATTGATGGTCGTTCTTTTATAAAGCAGTGTTCATATTTAAAATTTGAATATAAAAAACAAAGCAGTTAGAAGCCATAAAGAAAGTTCCTCGAGGCGAATTTCAGAATGGCTCTGACTTGTGAACATTGATTTACACACTGTGTGAAGATATTTCCAAAATAGCCGTTCTGTGTTGAGTGATGCATTATGGTCATGAAGGGATTTTTCAACAAACTTTTCACTTTTCCAAAATTGGTAATTTTATTTTTCAGCGAATTTATTTTGTTTCAGAAATTTGTTTTTAAATTCCTTCATCACCAGAATGCATCATTTAGCATAGAACGGCCATCTTAAAATTACCTTCACTCGGTGTTTTAAAAATTTAGCTCATGTTGGCATAGAAAGACTACCATGGTAATTTTTTTATTTTAAAATTCAGCTCAAGTTGGCATAGAAAGACTACCATGGTAATTTTTTTTATATTAAAATTCAGCTCAAGTTGGCATAGAAAGACTACCATGGTAATTTTTTTTATTTTAAAATTCAGCTCAAGTTGGCATAGAAAGACTACCATGGTAATTTTTTTTATTTTAAAATTCAGCTCAAGTTGGCATAGAAAGACTACCATGGTAATTTTTTTTATTTTAAAATTCAGCTCAAGTTGGCATAGAAAGACTACCATGGTAATTTTTTTTATTTTAAAATTCAGCTCAAGTTGGCATAGAAAGACTACCATGGTAATTTTTTTTATTTTAAAATTCAGCTCAAGTTGGCATAGAAAGACTACCATGGTAATTTTTTTTATTTTAAAATTCAGCTCAAGTTGGCATAGAAAGACTACCATGGTAATTTTTTTTATTTTAAAATTCAGCTCAAGTTGGCATAGAAAGACTACCATGGTAATTTTTTTTATTTTAAAATTCAGCTCAAGTTGGCATAGAAAGACTACCATGGTAATTTTTTTTATTTTAAAATTCAGCTCAAGTTGGCATAGAAAGACTACCATGGTAATTTTTTTATTTTAAAATTCAGCTCAAGTTGGCATAGAAAGACTACCATGGTAATTTTTTTTATTTTAAAATTCAGCTCAAGTTGGCATAGAAAGACTACCATGGTAATTTTTTTTATTTTAAAATTCAGCTCAAGTTGGCAAGAAAGACTACCATGGTAATTTTTTTTATTTTAAAATTCAGCTCAAGTTGGCATAGAAAGACTACCATGGTAATTTTTTTTTATTTTAAAATTCAGCTCAAGTTGGCATAGAAAGACTACCATGGTATTTTTTTTTATTTTAAAATTCAGCTCAAGTTGGCAAGAAAGACTACCATGGTAATTTTTTTTATTTTAAAATTCAGCTCAGTTGGCATAGAAAGACTACCATGGTAATTTTTTTTATTTTAAAATTCAGCGCAAGTTGGCATAGAAAGACTACCATGGTAATTTTTTTTATTTTAAAATTCAGCTCAAGTTGGCGTAGAAAGACTACCATGGTATTTTTTTTTATTTTAAAATTCAGCTCAAGTTGGCAAGAAAGACTACCATGGTAATTTTTTTTATTTTAAAATTCAGCTCAGTTGGCATAGAAAGACTACCATGGTAATTTTTTTTATTTTAAAATTCAGCTCAAGTTGGCATAGAAAGACTACCATGGTAATTTTTTTTTATTTTAAAATTCAGCTCAAGTTGGCATAGAAAGACTACCATGGTATTTTTTTTTATTTTAAAATTCAGCTCAAGTTGGCAAGAAAGACTACCATGGTAATTTTTTTTATTTTAAAATTCAGCTCAGTTGGCATAGAAAGACTACCATGGTAATTTTTTTATTTTAAAATTCAGCTCAAGTTGGCATAGAAAGACTACCATGGTAATTTTTTTTTATTTTAAAATTCAGCTCAAGTTGGCATAGAAAGACTACCATGGTAATTTTTTTTATATTAAAATTCAGCTCAAGTTGGCAAGAAAGACTACCATGGTAATTTTTTTTATTTTAAAATTCAGCTCAAGTTGGCATAGAAAGACTACCATGGTAATTTTTTTATTTTAAAATTCAGCTCAAGTTGGCATAGAAAGACTACCATGGTAATTTTTTTTATTACATAAAATTAAACATTTTTTGTGAGTCTTAAAGACAGGCTTAGATCTGATGGCCTCAGAGGAAGATTAAATTTGAACAGTGTAGAGAGATGTGTGCAGAACAGATTTCGATGATATGGGAACGTTTAAAGAATGGATGAGATTTCTTTGGTTAGTAGATGTAGAACAGTTGAGGTAGCAGGTCCTGTTCACAGGGGAAGGTTATGGAAAACATGGAAGGAAGTGATAAGAATGGGTTTGAAAGAAAGAGGGATATATAAAGACCTGTCCAGAGATAGGCTAGTTTGGAAGTCAATTTCTAAAAGGCGCTCACCATATGCAAGCATGTAAAACGGATGTAAAACCGATGATGATGATGATGATGATGATGATGATGATGATGATGATGATGATGATGATGATGATGATGATGATTATTTCATTAAATATAATGTTGCTGTTATGTTCAATTCCACTTCACTTCACTTTCTTTGAAAGATAGGACAATTTACTAAAATGGACCTTGGCTTTTATTAGTTATTTCATATAATACTAGTAAAACCTTCAGTGTCACTTTGGAAAAAATTCAAGAACCGAAGAAACTCCTGCTCCAGACCTTAAACCTTATATTAGTAGTGTTAATCGAATTGAATACAATGGTTTTTTTTTTACTTGATAATAAGTAGTTTTGAAATAGTGCTGAGCAGTATTTGTATTTTATTATTATTAATATTAACAACCAGTGTAGATTGAAGTCTTTTTGCTTTACAACCAAAAAAGAAATGTGGAATATTTTACTACTATATGGCGCTAACTGGGAATGCACTATTGCACATGCATGAAGAGAGGATTGAAATATCTGACAAAGGAATGTCAATAAAAGTGATAATTACCGGACAACTATGTTTTGACTGATTCTTTCGATGAAAACTTTATCATAAAAATGTAAAATTTTAATTTTGAAATTAGACATTACAATTGTTTAAAAAAAAGTCCGAAGAAACCAATCAGAAGATGAGCAGATGCTGGTTACTGCTAACAGATATGTGTGATTTAGACAACTTCATTTTCGATTTAAACTTTCTGATATTTGAGTTTTGTATTGATTTTTTTTTTGATTGGTTTGTGTTGTGGAATAACCCAAGCTACCTCTTCAGGAATATAATGAACTACTCCAACACTATATGTGTGGCAGTAAGGAGTGTTGTATTTAGTATTGTCTGTTACTGCCTCAACTCTAGCTATTTATTGTGTATTACTGAAAACCCTTTTTATATGTATTAGCATATCTGAATCATGTTAGTCAAGTATATTAAACATGTGGCCCACAAGCCGCATGCGGACTTTACAAGCATACTTGTGGCCCCCATAAAAGATACTGAGTTTCATCATTTAAGGTAATCCGGGCATCTGAATTTTTGGAAAGGTTCCATTCTGAGAGAATTAAAATCAAATCCAAAGTGAGAGTTCGTTGGTGGTGAAATTAATCACTAAAATATAGAAGTATAAATTGTAAAAAATTGATAAAATAAAAAATCAGATGTGTCAAAAGCCATTATAATACTTCCTCGGCTGTGTGAGAGAGTGGTAGTAATTGTTCAAATCAGGGGAAAATAAAGATTCAACAAAATATTAAGCTGTAATGAAATCAGTTAAACCCCTTGTTTGAACAATTGATGATTTAAAAAATATTTCATTTTATCCAATTTTTATTCTCATCAATTATCTACTTATACTATTGCTCTATCTCGTATATCGAGATTTGACTTTTCACGATAGAATATAATTTAGAGGTATTATCTTTATCTTCATATTTCACACACACACATGAAAATCAATGAACATAATATTTTTTTTAAAGTTTTGGTAATTTATCCTTTTTTATCAAATAAATTTAATTAAATAGTGTTAATATTGACAAAACTATTGCATATATATAGGAAATTTGACAATAAAATTACAAATGAATAATATCAAACATTAATTTATTATAAACTATTAAAAAATAGTTATGCAAATTAGGCATACAAATAGCTGTCTTTGGTTTCTACTATATATACAGTATTTCAAAAGACTATGTTATATTATTAATTTATATAACAGTGAGCCGTTTTGATCATAATATAGGTGCGATAAATTAAAAATAACTTCCACATTTATTGATTTAGATAAGCACTAATCCCCTTTGAATTTGTTATATGGTAAAGGTGACACCCACAAACACAAAACTAAATGAGATTGACTAACTTTTTAACTGTTGTGGTTTGCCTTTCAAAGAGTTAACCTCATTGTGATCGGTACTTATCGAAAAAAAAAAAAACATCTGTTGGGTTTTTACAAATATAATGTTTGCTTTCAAAATAAATTTTATCATTTTATGATGAAGTTCTCGTAGAACATAATGTGTCGAAACAGTCTCCTGTTGTTTTTTTTTTTGTTTGTTTTTTTTTTTTTTTTGTTATCATTTTTATTACTTCCACAATTGTATTTGTATGCACCAAATAATATTTTATATATCGAACCAATGGAATAATAAAAAAAATAATTTTCTTTAAAAAAAAGATTTTTTTAAATTTGTTACCTTTTAGCAGAAGACATTTTTCTCCCGAATATGTTGTATCAAATATTACTTAATTGTGAATTCATAGCATTGATTTTTTCAAATATTTTTTCTTTGTATTTTTTTTTCATTTTTATTCTTTTTATTGATTGCTGTTAGTTTATTTTTCTTGATTAGAAACAATGATCATAACACTGATCATAACAATTATCCTAGAAACAATGATCATAACAATGATCATAACAATGATCATAACAATGATCATAGCACACAATAAATCGTTTCACCTTCACATCAGGTTTTCTTGAATTCAAATGTATATAGACAAAAAAGAACAAAAAATTAAAAGATTATGCCAATCTATATCTTTTTTTTTTACAATAATTTTTTTCTTTGTTGTTGTTATTTTTAGTTTTTCTTCCTTGTTTTTGCTGTGAAAGTTTACATTTTTTTAACTTTATTTTCTTGTGGTTTGAATTTTCCTGAAAGAAAAAAAAGGTTTATTATTATTTTATTACTTTTATTTATTTAAAAAATAGCTAATAAAATAAGCTGTTCATTTTAGTATTTACATACACATATACATGCATACATATGTCTATATATACATATAATATATACACATATACACACATGTATATGTACACAAACACACACGCATGTATATATACACAAATACACACAACTGTATATATGGTCCTGGGTATGACCATAAAGTGCATTCGGTGATGGGGACCCAATTTGGGAGAATGTGGGGTCAGCTCTTAGTTTCCACTATTCCCAGTTCCTCTCTCATCCAGAATGGTAGTAATATTTATCAATTACAGACTATTTATTTGCAAAATATATGCTTACAAACCAAATTAATCTTTGAAGCATGAACATCTTTACCGAAATGACTGTAATTGGCATTAAAATAACCTGCAAAGGGTTGATGTGCCGGAAACAAGTCAACCAAACATGTACATATATATAACTGCATTTCTCTACTGACTTTCATAATTTCATATTTGGTTGAAAAAGGTGACAAGGGTTGTTAGAAATGTCAATACCCCAATGAGAAAAGAAAAAGAAAAGAAATAAACCTATATATTTAACAATATACATATATATACCATACTCCTAAAAAAAGTCCAATCAAGAGTGGAGGGATTGTATAAACAAAACGATGAGTTAGAGCGATCCATAATTAACTTATATTAAAAAAACTTGTAACACAACTAAAAGTGTGTGTGTGTGTGTGTGTGTGTCTCTCTCTCTCTCTCTCTCTCTCTCTCTCTCTCTCTCTCTCTCTCTTTCTCTCATTTCTGGATTCGCTGTGGTTTTTCAGCAAATCCATAGATTAAAAACCCGGGTACCATCCAATGGACTCTTAAGTGTATAGTATATAGATAAAAGCGCGCGCACACACACACACATATATATATATATATATATATATATATATATATAAAGTGGTGTACTAAAAGCGAACTTTTAGGAAAGGTAAAACCTATTGTGAAGAGTATACAGCTCAATATCCAGGATAGAGCAGGTAGATATGAAGAAGAATGGAAAGGAATTAGAGAAGCAAAAGCCAAATCAAATGGCGAATATTTTCCACCTCAATCTTCTCTGAGCCTGCCTGCATCCACGAGCGTACCTCTTATTGGACTTTTTACCCTTTTGGATTTTCTATTTTCGCCGCACCTGAAGTTGTGGCTTCTTGGAATTTAACTTTGAATCCTCTCTCATTACATCTCGTGCCTTTAACAACCTACCTATCTACATCTTATTCTCTCCGCTGGACTTTTCGACACCGAACTTTTTAGCAATCGGACATTTGCTTGCATTCGGGCAGAGTTTTGCCCTGTGTTTCTTTCCCTACAACTTTTATTTCATTTTTTCAAATTTCAAATCTTGGCCATTGCCAACTTATCTATCCCAGCGACTTCCTCTGATGATAAGATTTTGATCTTTGAAAAGCCTGGCTTAAGGAAAATTTAACTTGATTAAATTGCCTTTTTGTGGAATATACCTTGCTCTGAGCAATTGAATTGAATTTTGATTTGGCTTTTGCTTCTCTAATTCCTTTCCATTCTTCTTCATATATATATATATATATATATATATATATATATATATATATACTAGTCGATGAAGAAAATCTGTTTTCAACGAACAATGATCAGAGGAGTATAGTTGAATTTTTATTTTATTATCCCCAATCATCATTTGGGATCTTTTAAGTAGCTTAGTTCATAGAGTAAATGTGGTATTATGGTGATTGTAAGTATGAGTGAAGTCGATAATTGATCATGCTATATGGTATTGCAAGTATTTATGGGTCAGTGAATGTGTTTGGTTAAAAATTCAGATAGTCAGTGGTAGACCAACAGACCTAGCCACCCACCCACCCATCCCTTTCCCAATCCATGAAAAAATGTGTGGTTTTAGGTTTAAATTGTATATGATGGTACCATAAAAAATACCCCCCAAAATTATTATTCAAAATTATATGTAAATTGAACATTACAACAACATAAAGAATAACATAAAGAATTGTTGTTACTGATTAACCTTTACTACTCTAATATCTCCATCCAATTGGGGGAATGATGAAGAGGCAGGCATGTTTGTATTTATTTACCTCTTCTCCAGCAGGTTAGACACAAGGTCAGATGTAGTTTTTAAAAGCCTGCACAATAGGAGAAGCTTGAGCAGCCCCGTTGACATTCCCTGGTAGGGGCGTCTCGGTCGATTAGCAAAGAAAGAAAGTAAAGGTTGAACGGGTGGACCTCCTAGGACTAAACAGAACCATACCTTAGCCCGACAGCAGAAAATCCATTCGGACTGATTGTCGAAGACGTACTCTCGACTGGTACAAACAACATCTACTCAAGCTGTGCCAGGAAGGAATGTTTGTAAATATTCTTGACCATAAAAAGGTGTAGGGAACCAATTCTGGTGGTGTACAGGTTCTGAGCACTGAGGATTGTTTCCCTTTCATTGTGCCCAAAAAGGACCAGAGAATATTAAAAATCAACCACTGTCCGACCTCTCCCGTGGGGGTCCCACAAAATAAAGAATCTAGCCCCTCATCCCTTGTAAAAAAATGCTCCTATCTTAAAGGAAAAGTAAGAACTAAATATCTGTTATTGTTTTGTATAATGTACGTTGTTTGTCTTTCATAATTGTCAACTGTAAGTAAATGTGTTAACCTAATTTTGGGTCTTATCCTTTCGTTCTAATGATGGATATGTCTGGAATATATGTTTAATACATGAGCTGTGACACAAAATAACGTATATTCTAACAAAGGCAGATCCTACCTGTATAGTGCAGTTGGTAAATAAGTATGCTGTAATCCTTATGATATGGTTTAAATCTTTTATACGGCCATTATAAAGATTTCATTGGACATATAGTGATGGTATTGACGAACTGTGATGCGCAAGTATTATGTGACACAACGTCAATATAATGTGAGGATCTCAGCACTTTTTAATGATCAGGCTCATATACAACAATGTCTCCACCTCTATAGCATTGCCCTTAATTGGAAAGTGTCGTCTCCTTCTGTCCTGGTGCAACACACACCCTGAACGGGTTCAGCTAAAGGACGAAGTTTTGTAGGAAACATCAAATTAACAAGGCGCATGTATCTTCAGTTCAGGCAAGATAATTGTAACAACATTAGTTTTTAATTTTTGCCGGTAGGTGTCGCTGTCCTCACACATACAGCGCCTAGTATTCCCAAATGATCATCCATCTAGTACTGACCAATGGAAACTTCGCTTAACTTCGAGAACCAGTGTGTCAACGTGATTATGCTGTACAATTGGAAAGTGTCAGAAGAGACAAAACCAAATGTACAATTTCTATTTCTATTAGATGTACATATTTACTTGCTTCCCCACAAGGGCAGAGTTAGAGTCAGTTAGACGCACAGAAGAGATACTACACTTTGCTCTTAGTCAAAAGGTCAAGAAAAAGTTCCTATTTACTTGCCTCCCCACGAGGGCAAGGTCGGGTTTTAATGTGGGTAAAATCCAGCTCCCTCAAAAGGGTCTCTCTGGATTGGGACAAAAATAAAAATTCTCTCAATCTATAAGATGTTCTCCTTCACTGACCGAGGACAAAAATGATGAAGTATAGTAGTACCAGAACAGATACTACACTTTGCATTATTAATCTAGAAAAAATATAAAAATTACAATTTAAATTTTGAACAAATTAGGCACGAGGCCATCAAAAGTGTGTGGAAAATGGGGGCCATTGGTCATCCTTTGTCTATTCTATTAGTCGGTCCTGCTCTTAGCTAGAATTATTGCAGTCACCACAATACCACATTTATTCTTGAGGCCATCCTACTTAAAATATCCCCAATGTGTTGAAAATTTTCATTTTATATATATATATATATATATATATATAGGCAAACATTATTTTTGCTTGTTAAGATTTTTTTGATTTTTTCAATTTTCTGAATAATCCATTTAGTATTTTGGTTAAATTGATGTATGTTTGATTACGTTCTAAGCGCGTGCAAGATTCAAACGTATAATTGCTTAATGGCTAAGAATTTGGTAACGTTTATACTATGCTAGATATTTTAAAATGTTGTGACTAGTTTCGTAATTTACATTATTGATTGTGGGATGTTTAGTTTTTATGTAGAGAGCTTCAAGAATTTTTAATCTGAGAACGTAATCAAATTCTTAGCCGTTAAGCAATTATACTTTTGAATCTTGCACGCGCTTAGAACGTAATCATGCTCGCATGTAACATCTCAATATTATAGACATTCTTTTTAAAGTTGGAAATTATTCGCCGTTATAATAATAAAAAAAACTCAACAGTAAAGACACCAAGACTAACACCGACCGAAGCTGATTTGACAAATCAAATCGAAAGTACCCACGATAAAGGAACAAGAAACCCACAGAACTTACATCCACCAATTTGATCTAAATACAAAATGGAGTATTCGGAAAATTATCAAGCAAAAACACTCTGTTTGCCTAAATGAAAATATGCTGCCTAAATACACAAATAAATAGAGAGAGAGAGAGAGAGAAATGCATAAATTCATTGGAAGTACGGAGTGCGACAACAAAAAACAAAAACAGGTTAATAAGACCCTCTCAACCCTTTCTAAAGAATAGACTGCCCACCGTTTTCTGATTTGTTTAGGCTCTAAAACAAGCAGGTTGATCTCTAAGCGGGAGTGAGAATTAAGTGGGAGGAAATGAAGTAAGGATGGAGTTTGGTAGCGGATGGTGTCTTCCAACATTAATTTAATTTGGGAAGGACAAGTTCAAAATAAGAGTGGGAGAGCTATATTGCCAAAAAAAAAAAAAACTGTTACGAAGATTTATCCCAACCCTTTCTAAATAATAGACCGCCCAGCGTTTTCCGGTTTGTTTAGGGCAGATACTACACTTTGCTCTAAGCTAAGAGGCAAAGGAAACTGTTATGTTCAAAATGCACTTAAATTCCCTTCCCCGACTGTACCAACATGCAAAAAATTGAATATTATGTGAACAAACATCTTGTTACACAACTCTCCACTTAGAATGCCTCCTATAAATTGGGCCTCTAATTCACGGTATCCCCCAAGTCTCAGTGGCAATATTATGCCTCGTTTGGGGTAAATGAAAGTTTCTAAAAATATTACAAAAAAAAATTATAACTATCTTCCCTTCATGAGTAAATCGAAAGATCTT
>OY744550.1:38547422-38699922 GCA_963556195.1 Sepiola atlantica
CACACTGACACAGGAATTTATATACAACAGAATTATTTTGAATGGTTGGCAAAACATCCTTACAAAAAGAAGAGAAAAAGGTTCGAGTTGTGTAAACTACTCTCAGCATGGTTGCTGGAAAACAACGTTGAGTAGAAGAAGAAATACTTTTGACAATGTCAAGGCCGTCAGAACCTAACCATGGAAGTTTCAAATAAATAGGGCATTGTAACAAGCCAATAAATTTACCACCATTAAATATAGCAACTATATATATATATATATATATATATATATATATATATATATATATATATATATATATATATATATATACATACAACAAATTGACAAATATATATATATATAACAAATTCTTGGACATGGATATTGATCGTGTTGTTTTTCTTCTGTAGCGTACCCAAGGAAAAAATTTTATGAAGATGGTCTTGTGTTTAAAAAAAAAAATGGTTCATTGTATGCCTTAAAATAAACACTACCTTGAAACAGCTGTAAACAACTACACTACTTTTGTGTAAGCTCTTTATTTGGAACTTGATTTGAAAAATGATTAAAATCGTAAATACATATAACAAAATAGAAAATATATATACAATAGAAAAATACAGATATATAAGTAAAACGAAATTGTTATTATTTGCATAAATATATAAAACAATTTTTTTAACTTTTATTATATATATTTTTTTTTTCAATCTTAAAAATTTTTTTAATATATATGTATAACAAAATAGAAAAAATATATATAAAATAGAAAAAATATATATATAATAACACATTTTAAAATATATTTATATATCAAAATAGAAAAAAAAAATTCTTTTATTTAAAATTTTTTTTTTCAATTTTAATAAAAAATTGTAAAAAGTATATATATATATATATATATATATATATATATATATATATATATATATATATAACAAAATAGAAAAATATATATATATAACAGAATCTAAGTTATTTGAACATTCTAACTACCTATATATGTCATGTTGTAAATTAGATAAAAATGCATAATAACAAAAAACCCATTGATGTCTTAAGAATGTAATTATCCATTCTACAAAAAATAATAGAAATTGTTTGAGACATTTGTTAACGTAGGTACATAGGTCAGGAAAGGTAGTGACAACAATATTTGTATACTGATACCTTATCTCCAAGGAATTTCCAAGGATATAATCTTTTTTTATGTGATAATAATAATATTATTATTCCTTCCTACACTAGTCAGTGGATGGTTATTATTATTATTATTACTATTATTATTATTATTATTTGTCAATTGTGAAAATTGAAAGGACTATGAAAAAATGGCATTGGCGAGCCTCCAAGATTTTCGAGAGAATAAAAGAATCAGGATGATAAAAAGAAATGCAAGATGTTTAATTTGAAGTCGCCAAGTCCAAAAATTTAAATGATAAAAAAAAATGTAAACCCCCCAGTTTCGGCAAGCAAATTATTTTTCTGATTGGAATCGGATGATGTAATTGTGGAGATGCTGATGATAATAAACTGTTTTGTTTTCTAAAATTTACTCTTTTGTTTGTCATTTTTTAAATTTATTTTTAGATGTGTCAACGCAAGACATAAGCCAAGAAAATTAGATTCACATTCATATCTGTCATGGTATCATTTTAAATAGCATTTTCATCTGTCTGCCATACCTCAGTTTGAAATAACATTTTCATCGCTTTGAGAAAGGGTTAATTTATTGCTAACCGCTTGAGGCCCCACTACCAGGGAATATCGACAGGACTGCTCAGGCTTTATTTGTAGGCCAGAATGCATTTCTTTTAGTATGCTGCCTTTTCAATCCTCACCTGACCTTTTGTCTAACCTCCTGAGGAGGAGGTAAATAAAAACCACGAGGACATTCGATGTCGAAATGTCAACATTCCAACCGCTATTTTATCTACAATTCTATAGTGAGTTGTTGGTGTGACTTGAAGAGTCGCTTGCTGGAGACAGGAGATCGCCATTTTGTTTAATTGGCCGTGTCTGTATCTATCTGACTGAACTAGCTTGAGATGAAGAAGAAATAGGGTCACCAGGTTCCAAATAAAATACCAACATCTTCTCTACAAATAAATTAAACTTTATTTAACATTTAATTAAAACAGGAACACAAGTATAAAAGGCAAGTTTGCTCGGCAGGCAGGTTTAGGCTAAAGACAGAATATGGAGTTCTAGAGTTCCATCTCGTCTTGACATTTTCTGGCAAAGAACGAGAACATGTTTATAGTGTCTTATCTCCACACTATTTTATTCAGGAACTGAATTGCATTTGCACGTGAACCAAGATGAGCAGAAATTAGGAAAAAGGCAGATAAATGTACATGTGCTAATTGTCCGTGTATCACTATGCAAGTTTTGATATGCCTGTTTTAGCCAACCGTTCACATCGTTCATGTCAAGCAATACTTACTATTACCTGCAAATTCTACCAAACACTTTGAAGCAAGCCAAAAGACGAGCAAAAAAGACGAGTGATGTCCATAAGCTCAACAAATGTCAATAAATTATCAACCCGAAGTATGAAGAAAGACCAGTGCTCACCTCCAAGACCAGCATTGACCATCATATCCTTAAACATTGAACGGCTATCCCCAACCAAAGAAGAACTTATTGCAAAACTCTGCAGAGAGTATCAGTGTGATATTCTCTGTCTACAAGAAACACACCATGGACCTAAACATCCCCACCCTCATGTGGATGAAATGACCACCATCACAGAAATACCACATTAGAAACATGGAAGCATCATACTAGCCAAAAATGGTACAACCATCGAATCAAAAGCAAAGATCGATGAAAATAAGATCAAAGGAATCACCATCACCTCAGCATATAAACCACCTCTCACACCACTTGTGATGCCAAATATGCCATCACCATCTGGGAAACCAAAGATTGTGATTGGCGACTTTAACAGCCATAGCACCTAATGGGGATACGCTAAAAATAATGCGGATGGAGATGCAGTGGAAGCATGGGCCGAAACTAACCAGCTTAATCTGATCCATGATGCAAAGCAACCAAAATCGTTCAACAGCGGACGATGGAAAGCCGGGTATAATCCTGATATTGCGCTTGTCAGCCAGATTATCACCAAATTGAACATAAAGCTGGTCCTGGAGCCACTGACCAAAACACAACATCATCCCATTGGTATCACGGCCAATGCTGAAATCACCCCAGCCACAGTTTGATTTCAAAGACGATTCAATTTTGAGAAAGCGAACTGGCCTGGCTTCCAAGAGGATCTTGAAAGGAAGATTGCCCATCTCCCAGCAGACCCAAAAAACTATGACAGCTTCACTAGATTTGTGCACCAAGCAGCCCAGAAGAACATCCGAAGAAGCTGCCGCACTCAATACATACCTGGACTCGATACCCAAAGCAGCAAATTATACATATTTTCCGATTTTACAATATTATTTTTGGTGTATTTTTATACTTTTTAGGTCAGTTTACTAATTTTTTCCCCCATTTTCTCCAAGTCCAACTGACAAAATCGTAAAACCACATGCAATCGCCTAAAAAAGTAGACCTCCTTCCCAAAAATATTTTTTTATTATTTCTTAATACTTTTTTAAAGAGAATTAACGTTAAAGGAATTAAGCCCCCAACAGTTAAACAACAAGCGAACATTTTTCTGCGTAAAGACAGCTTAAAAAAAGTGAAGAAAAAAAAAGTTTCAGAACGTTGAAAGCATACAGGTCGGTAGATATTTTAATTCTACTGCATTTGGTATTAGGCATTTGTTGTTTTTTTATTCAAAATTTCTCGATTGTTAACTATTATGCACTTTTACCATTTACTCTGTTGATCCTATTAAGATACCACCCCACAAAGTTAGACCCAAGGTCGGGTTTTAATGTTTGACTGACCGACTGACACAGCCAATTTAACCAAAAAACAAAAATGTCTGTCACTTGGGATGCCGTCAGCTACATCCGTCACACCACGTGGTTTAAATCGCATTTTGGCGCAAAACTCAAGGTGCTTCGTGGGAGCCGATAAAGTGAAATAAAAGTCCATATTTTCGTTGAGAAAATCAGTTTGGAAAAATATCGGCAGACTCTAACATCTATATTACACTAAGCTTCCCTTCCCCTTTTTGAGGTAAGGTACCCAGGCAAAATCTCAATTCATGTGCACACACACACACACACCACACACACACACACATTCGTACAACTACGCACTTTGACACAACGCGACAAGCACATTCATACACTTCCGCGTTCTAACGCAAAGCATCGCACTAATGCCTGCACATACTCACTCATAAATTACGGACATAAACATTTTATTACTTCTCTAACTGTATTTCTTTAAATATTATTTCTTCTTCCTATATCTTATTGATTCATTTTTTTCCCCTTGTTTTTTTTTTCTGTTTCTAACTGTTGTGAAGTTGTCCAACAGTAAATAATAAATAAAGGAAGTCAAGTCGAGGGTTGGTTTAACAAGTGTATTAACAAAGTAAGAAATTGACTAGCACTTGGCTAGACAGTTACAAGACTGCTTTGTCTTCTCTGTGTCTCTGGTGACTCGCACTATTTATAGTGACAACCGGTGCAGTTTCTCCTGTGTAAGAACGGCCGGTGTAACACCCCCCTTTGAAAATATCCCCTCTGGGGATTAATAACGTTTTTGTTTGGGAATCACCATCATCAACTCAGTCGATTTCCGTTTTCTTTTTGATCTCCTAATCTCAGGAGCAGTCTCTGGTATGGGCACCTGAAAAGTATCAAACACTGCATCCATGATGTCCTCCTCGGGCGATCTGGTCACCTCACTGTTCAGGTATCTTTTCCGGATTTGGTTAGTGTGACGTTTGTGCATGAAATCTGGTCCCTTAATCATATAGACCATGTTGCCTATTTGTTTATCCACAGTGCCGGACTCCCAGAAAGTCGTATTGTTTCTGTAGATCTTATAAAAAACTTTTTCGTCAACTTTATACCGTTTTTTTGTTATCGTTCTTTTTATATTTGCCCTATCCTGGTTTGGTAACAACTTGTGGAAAATCGATCTAACCTTGCGTCCGAACATGACCTCAGCAGGTGTCTTCGACGTTTCGATGTTTGCATTCGGAGTGACTCTGTAAACCTGCAGAAACTGTTAGATTGACTTATCCGTCGGTGATCCACTAGCTTTTTTCAGAGCTCTCTTGAATGTGTCAACGAATCTCTTCGCCTGTCCATTGCTTTTTGGATGGTATGGAGGGATTGTTATATGCTCGATGAGATGATCCTCGCAAAGGTGTTTAAATTCAGTAGACGTGAATTGAGTACCATTGTCGGTGACAATGCAGTCTACTACTCCAAACCTAGCAAATAGTTCGTATAGGAAGTTGATAGCTGCCTCGGATGTGGGGTTCTTGCATTTTAGTACTTCCGGCCACTTAGCTAGGCTGTCTACAACAATGAGATAGTAGAACCCATCCAGTGGTCCCGCAAAATCTAAGTGAATTCTAGGCCAAGGTCGGTCCGGTTTAGTCCACGATCAGAATTGAGTTGGAGGAGCTTTCATAGCTAAGGCGCATCCTCTACACTCCCTGACTTTTTCTTCGATATGCTTATCCATGTTTGGCCAGTAAACGAAAGAGCGCATAAGGCTTTTCATTCTCGATATGCCTGGATGTCCTACATGGAATTCCTTGAGCATTCTTTTCTGTAATGTCATAGGAATTACAACCCTGTCGCTATATAACAGGACGTTGTCGCAAATTGAATAAATTCCATCATCTAGTTGGCTATTGTTGATTTTTTCTTTTGTGCTTATGATAAATTCATCCACCTCTGCCTTACTCTTAATCTCATCAAGCATTACTGGAAGTTCTCTTATTGTGTCACATAACGTATTTTTTACTTCAGCTTCCGCTTGAATAGCTGCTATCACCATATCCTCCAATGGTTCTGTCTGCTTAGGTATCAACCTTGATAACCCGTCTGCATGACCAAATTTCTTAAATGGTACATACTCCATTTAAAAATTGTAGTTAAGAAGAATGGTACCCCATCTTTGGAGTCTATTCGCAGTGTGTTGTGGTAGTCCCTTTTTCGATCCGAAAATCGTTAATAAGGGTTTGTGGTCTGTTTGTAACAGAAATTGTCTACCGTGCAGGAAACGATGAAATTTCTTTACCGCGAATATAATGCTTAGAGCCTCTTTCTCAATTTGAGAGTATTTTTTTTCGGCTGGTAGAAGTGTTCGGGATGCATGGGCTATGGGTTTTAATTTTCCATCATCCATTTTGTGCAATATGCATGTTCCTATACCATAGTTGCTGGCATCGCTTGCAACTACAATATCGCGCTTGGGATTATAATGTGCTAGAAACAAGTCAGACGTTAAGAAATCTTTAATTTTCTGAAACGCTTCTTCGCAATCTTACGTCCAGACCCATTTTTGGTCCTTCTTTAACAGTTCATTTAAGGGTGATCTTAGTTTATGCATGTTTGGTATGAACACATTGTAGTAATTCGCCAACCCTAAGAAGCTTTGTAGAGATGCAGTATTTTCTGGAGCAGGCATGTTCCTTATCGCCATTGCCCTATCTGGGTCTGGCCTTCTTCC
This sequence comes from Sepiola atlantica, assembly GCA_963556195.1. Taxonomy (NCBI): domain Eukaryota; kingdom Metazoa; phylum Mollusca; class Cephalopoda; order Sepiida; family Sepiolidae; genus Sepiola; species Sepiola atlantica. The sequence goes on from OY744550.1 coordinate 38,554,017, forward strand.
TTGCTCATCGATGATTTGCCCTAAGTATTTTATTTTTTCCATGTAAGAACGGCCGGTGTAACACTAACATATAACTATTCATGGGACCACGTCCCTACATGGGGAAAATCCATCTCTCCCCCAAAAGGGGACTCCGGATCGAGACAAAAATTAAAATTGCTGCAGTCTAGAAGGATTTCTCCTTCACTGACCGAGGGCAGAAAAGATAAAGTATAGCATCAGAACAGATACTACACTTTAACGTTAATTCTACTTTAAAAAGTAAAAAATAAAAATAAACCGAAAAAAAAATATTGTAAAGTCGGCAAAATTCAGAGCAGTAGGGATCTCCAAAGTTAACCACAGAATCCCCCCCCCTATATGTAACACGATGTAACTTTAATCTAGATTAAGATTATCATCATAACATTTTTACCATTCAAAAGAGGAAACATAAAACAAATTGCTGATGATTTTTTACAATTTTTTCCAGCATACAAAAATTATGAAAATGTGAAGCTAAAATGATGTTTATTTTATTGACGTCTTAAAATAACGTTCTTATGTAGTGGCCATTTTGCGCGCTCTGATAGACACATATTTAATAAATCTAGCAAAAATCAACTTATGGTCAGATTTTCACGAAATTTTCAATATTTATTCACTATTGGACTAATTTATCTTTAAAATGATGTTTTCGTAAAATATATTAGGGAAAATATTTTTTCTATGTACCAACCCCCCCCTCCGTTCAGCATCTGAGAGCGTTCGGGAGAAGTAACATACTGGCTTTTCACTGCCATCTTCATCCTATGAGCCAACACAGCTCCCAAGCCATAAGGAGAAGCATCCACTTGTACAAGTGTGGGCTTGGACAGGTCAAAATGAGTCAGAAGGGATGCTGTACACAGCATTTTCTTTGTCTCTTCAAAAGCTTTTTGTTGGCAGGCTTCCCACTTCCAAACTGTGCCTTTCCTCATTAGACTGTGCAGTGGCTCAAGTCGTGTGGACAAATTTGGTAAATGGCTGCGATAATAATTTACTGCCCCAAGATAGTCTTTCAACTCTGTAACATTCCTGGGTGTGGAGGCTCTTGCCATCGCAGCCACTTTCTCTGGTAGAGGATCTGTACCATCCTTGCTAACCTTGAACCCTAGATATGTTATTTCCTCAAGAAAGAATTCGTACTTACTTCTTTTAAATTTGAGTCCAGCTATGCTCAGCGTATGAAATACTCTCTCTAGGTTCTTTAAGTGGCTGTCATCATCGGGACCTGAAATTAGTATATCGTCTACTCGTACCTTGCAGAAAGGAACATCTTTCAATCGTTTGTCCATCCCCTGTTGAAAAATGCCTGTAGCACTGTGTGCCCCGAATTGTAACCTTGTGGGTTGGTACAGTTAACAATTCCTGGGTACCTTCCTCCAATTTCAGCTGCTGATAGGCGTGGCTTAAATCCAGTGTGGCAAATATATCTTCGGTTCGATGAATAGGGTAACTGACACATGGAGCTTCTGCATTGATGGTTTGCTTATAGTCCCCACATATTCGGATCCCCCCATTGTTACTTTTAACAACGGGCACTATGGGTGCAGCCCATCTAGAATATTCTACTCTTTTGTAAATGCCTTGGTTTTCTAGGTGGTCTAACTCCTTCTCCACCCCTTCTCTCAAAGCATAAGGTACAGGCCTGGCTCGACAAAATTTGGGCTTGGCTTCTTTATCAATGGGTATATTCACCTGAAAGTCCTTCAGGCATCCCATTTTTCCATTAAATAAGGCATCATATTTTGTAAGTAATGTTTTAGCCCTAACTGTTATTAATCATGAAAGACCAACATTGATATAAACTTAATAGTATTTACTTTCGAAAAGCATACTTATTTGCTAGTTAGCATTTTTCGTCATTTCTTTGGAGATACGAAACTATGGAAGCCCAATATATCCGTAATTAACGAGTCAATTCTTAAAGTGAAAGTAACATTTTTGCAAACGCACGCGTGGTCTTGTGTTTACATTATAAAAAAAAACTATTTGTACGACACGTCGACAAAAGTAAGTATTATTTATTAATTATTATTATTATTATTATATATTTATATTATTTATTATACCTTTTTTTCTTTTTCCAATTTAAATTCAGAATTTTCGGGCATCTGCGTAAGAAATTGCGAAAACATGGGATTACCTGGCAAATGGTCTCGGTGCGCGCTTTGCAGGGCTGGACCGCCCAAAAAATGGCAAGATGGCGTCGGTGGCTTAATATTACCAGGTGATCACGTGAAATCTCGTGTTCTCTCACGCACACGAGAGTCCGGTTTGAAATAAAAGCGGGTCGCTGGAGGCAAGATGGGGGAGGAAAAACGTAGTCAACGGAAGACGACGGTGACGCTTTTAAAGAAGAAGACATGGAAGAACAAGACATGGAAGAAGAAGGCGTGGAAGAACAAGACGTGGAAGAAGAAGACGTTGGAGAAGAAGGCGGTGTGCACTAATCCAGAGTCCCTTGCGAGTGTTGTTTCGGTGTCTACTAAAAAGAGTTTCTTGGGCGTTTTCGACCGTCGTTGAAATTTTTCTGCTACAAACACTGGCATCTAAACGTACGACAGGGAAAATAACTTTTCCTGCTACAAGCTATTTCGGCATTGTTATGGAGAAATTCGACATTAGATTAATTCCGGAATTTGACGGCTCTCCTGCTGGTCCATCGGTGGTCAAATGGCTGGAGAAGGCCGAGCGTGTTTGCCGGTTGTGCAAAATTAAAGACCCAGCTATGGTCATCCCATTGAGACTCACTAAGGGGGCTTACGCTGTGTACCAGCAGCTCGAGGATGATGCGACCATGGAGCAGATTGCACAAGCGCTGTACGGGGCATTTGGTACAGATCCTTTTGTTGCCTGGAGGCAATTTTCCGAACGCCGGCTTGGGCCGGGGGAGACAGTGGACGTCTACATGGCCGACTTGAAAAAGCTTGCTGCTCCCTTCGGCGGTACGAGTGACCGCATATTGGCATGCGCCTTTTTGTCTGGACTTCCGGACGATGCAAGTCGACTGCTGCGGCATCGTCGAGACTCACAGAGATTGGATTGGAGGAGTTGTTGGCGAGAGCACGAAACATCTTGAAGGACGATCGAGAACTGGTCTCTGCAGCGGTTGACACCCTGGACTCGCCAACAGAGGGCCTACGATGCTATACATGTGGTGGCCCCAACCACTTCTCCAGAGACTGCAGAAGCGGCACAAGGCGCACCCCAAATTATGGAGCACGAAAAGTAATACAGTGTCACCAATGCAATAAGCCAGGCCACATAGCACGGAATTGTCCGGGAAACGGGCAAGGGGAGGACACCGCAGCGCTAGCACCCTCCCCAAAGCGGCATTGAACAAAGCGCTTCCTGCAGTGACAGTTCAAGTTGATGGGTGTAAACGTTCTGTGCTGGTTGACACCGGCTGTACTCAAACCCTCCTTCAAAAGGAATGTTGCACCACATGGAAGAAACGAAAGATCCCCGTCCTAACTGTCGGCAAAGGCTCATTGGTGTGTTGTGGGGTCAGTGTTGTTCATATCAGCATTGACAATGGCCCCCCGGTGGCTGTGACGGTGTTGGTGGTCGATGGGGAGCTGCTCGGATATGACCTTCTCCTTGGAATGGACACTATCACACAGCTAGGCGGAATTACTGTGAACAGCGCCGGTAATGTGAGATTCTCTCTACCAGACAAACAAATGTGTGCAGCAATCACTCTTGATGAACCCGATTTCCACGCAGAATACGACAAGGGCACAAACACTTGGACAGCGTCCTGGAAGTGGGCAGGCGACCAGCCACCAGTGTCTTTGCAGAATCGGCTGACGGAGTATCCCCCTCCTGCGTGGCTTAGGGGGCAGTACGAGGCAGAACTTCAAGTGTGACTGGATAACGGCTGGTTAATTCCATACCCAGAGGATGAGCTCGGGCCCCCACGGGGGCTAATTCCCCTGATGGCTATCAGACAAGAGAACAAGCAGAAAGTTCGACCTGTTCTTGATTACTGGGAACTCAATGAACACGTTGACCCGTACACTGCGGGGGCTGACGTCTGTGCTCATAAACTGTGAGAGTGGCGGCGGCAGGGTGCGGAAGCGGCCATACTGGACTTGCGAAGAGCCTACCTGCAAATACGTGTTGAGAAATCGCTGTGGCCGTTCCAGACGGTGGTAATCAAAGGAACTCGCTATTGCTTGACCAGGCTGGGGTTTGGCCTGAATGTAGCCCCGGGCATCATGACGGCGATCATGCAGGCGATCCGGCATCAGGATGAAGCTGTGCAACACGCGACATCGTCTTATATAGACGACATTTTTGTCAATGAGAGCCTCCTGTCTGCCCAGGCGGTCAAAGAACACTTTGAGCACTTCGGGTTGTCGTGCAAGGAGCCGGAGCGGCTGCAGGATGGAGCGAAAGTGCTCGGGCTGCAAGTGAGCGGAAGTGCAAGAGGCCTCTAATGGGGAAGAGGTGGTGAAATCCCGGAAATCCCATCTACCATCACACGTCGGAGCACGTTTTCCGTGTGTGGAAAACTGGTGGGTCACTTCCCTGTGTGTGGGTGGCTCCGAGTGGCTGTGGCGGCTATAAAGCAACGGGCAACTTCTTTGTCAACAGGATGGGACGATGAGGTGCGTGATCCTGCCCTGCGAAGCATGCTGGTGGAAGCTGTGGCCAGAGTGACCAATGATGACCCTGTACGGGGGAGCCGGTTTGTCGATGGGAGTGAGTTTACAGTTTGGGTGGACGCCAGCTCACTTGCCCTTGGCGTTGCTCTAGCAGTCGACGGAAGTATAATAGAAGATGCCTGCTGGCTCCGGCCAGAGAATGATGCTAAGCACATAAACCTAGCTGAACTCGATGCTACACTGAAAGGAGTCAATCTAGCGCTTCAGTGGCAGGCTAGAGTCCTCCACGTTATCACGGATTCCACGTGTGTGCATCGGTGGATGACCGATGCCTTGAACGGAAAAGCACGGCTGACAACGAAGGCATCGGCCGAAATGTTAATCCGGAGGCGGCTTGCTACCCTAACCGAAACCATCAAGGAATACAACTTGGTCATAGATGTGACACTGGTGCAGTCCTGTTTGAATCGAGCGGATCGTCTGAACAGAGTGCCACTCCGTTGGCTAGATCTGCCGAAAGAAGTGAACGAGCCAGCACCTGTAAATTACGCTGCGATGGGACGTAGACTCAGCCCGGAGCGTATCGCTGATGTCCATTGCCAAAGCGGGCACCCCGGTGTAAACCGAACCCTTTACTTCGCCAGGTTGGTTGACCCCTCTGTGTCGCGGAGGGCTGTGAAATCTGTTGTGAGAAGCTGTAACATCTGCCAATCGATCGACCCAGCACCTGTCCGGTGGAAGAAGGGCACACTCGGTGTGAAGTATAATTGGGATAGGATTGCAATGGACATAACTCACTACAACGGGGAGCATTTCTTGACACTTATTGATTGCGGACCGTCCAGATTTGCATTGTGGCGGTCCCTTCGCCGTCAGGACACAGCTGCCATTGTCCATGAGTTGGGAAGTGTGTTCCTCGAGCGTGGCCCTCCTTTTGAGATATTGACCGACAATGGCTCCGCTTTTGTTAGTGCGCCGTTCAAACAGTTTGTAGATGGCTGGGGTGTCCGTCTGCGTTTTCGGTGTGCCCAGTGGGAACGGAATTATTGAGCGCAACCATAGGACTGTCAAGACCATCGCAGCGCAGAAGGGGTGTACGGTGCCTGAAGCAGTCTATTGGTATAACGTCACCCCTAAGGACGATGTTTCACCCTCCACCGCGCCAGCCAACGCGCTACATACGTACCATGTCAGGGCGAGAGGTTTGGAGAGCAGCTCACTGCCCGAACCAGAGCCACCACAGGAGAACATAAAAGAAGGAGATGTCGTTTGGGTTAAAAAAAACCCGAGGCCAGTGCACGACTCGCTACGGAACCAGTCGTGTCACTGAAGTGATCAGCCCGCAGGCGGTGTGAGTTGATAGAGTACCCCGTCACATTAAAGACTTAAGATCGGTATTCCAAACGCAGCTGCCACTTGACGAGGATAGTGAATTTGAATCTGGTTCATGACGGCTTCATCGCACAGCGACACTGAGAGTGGTAACCTTGAATGTACTGACCCTCCTACTGCTGATGAAAGCCCGGACAGTGATGCTGCGATGCGCAGCCTTAGGTTCGCCGACCTTCATGCCACGGAAGACAGCACAGATGATGATGAAGCCCCGAATCCCCCTCTCTGAAGAAGCACTCGAAGAAAAAGGACACCGCCTCCCTGCTCTTTCTGTGATAATGAGATTAGGGGGGAGTGTGTAAGAAATTCCGAAAACATGGGATTACCTGGCAAACGGTCTCGTGTGCACTTTGCAGGGCTGGACCGCCCAAAAAATGGCAAGATGGCGTCGGTGGCTTAATATTACCAGGTGATCACGTGAAATCTCGTGTTCTCTCGCGCACACGAGAGTCCAGTTTGAAATAAAAGCGGGTCGCTGGAGGCAAGATGGGGAGGAAAAACGTAGTCAACGGAAAACGACGGTGACGCTTTTAAAGAAGAAGACGTGGAAGAACAAGACGTGGAAGAAGAAGACGTTGGAGAAGAAGACGTTGGAGAAGAAGGCGGTGTGCACTAATCCAGAGTCCCTTGCGAGTGTTGTTCCGGTGTCTACTAAAAAGAGTTTCTTGGGCGTTTTCGACCGTCGTTGAGATGTTTCTGCTACAAACACTGGCATCTAAACGTACGACAGGGAAAATAACTTTTCCTGCTACAGTATCTTTTACTATAGTCAACGGAACGAAAAAAGGGTTAAAAAAACTTTCTTTTTTTTAATATTTCTAAATATCAAAATCCTAAAATTTTCCATTTTAATATTCTTTCCTTAAACAAAAGTAAATACTAGTTTAAGCAGGTAAGTTATTAAGGCAATTCTTTTTTTTCTTTTTTTTTTTTCAGTAAAAAAAAGTAATAATCTGTCTAAAAAAATGTGCAACTCAAGGAAAAGTAAAAAAAAAAACGTTAATTTTGTCTACAACATAATGAAAGTAATTCTACCACTTTTGGACATCCAATGTCTCACATGATAATGTTAATTTTTTGTGTGTAAACAATACATCCAGCTGTAGAAAAAAAAAATTCACAATTGTATCGCAAGATAAAGAAGGGTTTCTTTCCAAATTAGATAATTTAATCTTTAAATATAAGTATAACGTTATTTTAGGGAGATTTTAAAAAACGCTAATTGAAACGTGAATGTATGAATTTATTAAAGAACGCACAAACCAGTGACGTCAACGATTCTATGGCTGCGCTTGGAGGTCCCTACAGAGCAGGCAAAAATAAACACCGATTTTTATTTTTTAAATATTCAAAGCAAACGGGTTTCTTTAATTTAGAATGGGTGCATTGATTGGTTAATTTGAGTCACATGAGACAAATCCTTGATTGTGATTGGTGGTGGGCAGTGGCGAGCATAAAATGTGCTGCCCAGAGACACAAACGATAATAATTGCCAATTCGTTTGATTTTATTCATTTATAAAAAACACTGATTTTATTATTTGTTAATTAACATTTGGGAAAAAAAAAAAGGATAAAAGAAACAATAAAAAAAAAAAAAAAATATTTTTATTACTATCTTACCCAGCGCAGTTTACCCCTTTAGAAAGTTCAAATTCTACTTTTTTGTGCAAATACATTTAAACAGCTTAAAAAAATATCCGCAAAGAAGGAATTAAATTTTCTTTTTTAAATATTTAAGATTTTAGAGTGGGGGATCACTTTCCTTTATACATTTAATGAAATATGAGCACCCATTTAGCCAGTTAGCGTGAAACGAGACATATAACCGACTTGAGTTTTTAATAAAAACGCATACAAAATTTAGCCAATTTCGTGTTTTGACAAACTTGACTTTTTTTTTGGGGGGGGGGGGATAACCAACTTGACTTTTCAATGTGTTCTTTTTTTAATTATTAAATAATAACACGTAGAAATTTAGCCAAATTAGTTTTTTTTGGGGGGGGGGGCGATGAAATTTGAAATTAACGAATTATAGCAAAATAAAAAAACAAATAAACCACGATGGAAAATATTTAAAACATTGGCGCATGTTCGTCTTTAACCACTGTCCGTTTTTCACAACTTTTTACTGACCATTTTTCTTTTCTTTTTTCGGTGTACACTTATCTATCAGGCTGCTAGAGAATTCCGGCGTTTTTGGATTTTTTAAAAAAATATTTTACATTTTAGGAGGGGGGATCAGTTTCCGATGTTAATTCATCGTAGACTGATTCCCCTCTTTTTGACCATCTCAATTTTTTAAAAATTATTCTTCTGCTTACAATTACCTATCATGTCACGAGAGAATTCCAGCGTTTTTGGAAAGAAATTTCAAAAAATTGTTCGTCTTTTACCATAGTTCGTTTTTCACAACTTTTTACGTCTTAAAATCTCATTTTTAAAAAATGTCTTTCCCAAAACCCCGGAATGCTCTCGCGACATGATAGGTAATTGTAAGCAGAAGAAGAATTTTCAAAATTTGAGATGGTTAAAAAGAGGGGGATCAGTCCACGTTGAATTTACAATGAAAACTGATCCCCCGTCTTAAAATCACAATTTAAAAAAATTTATTTCCAAAACCCCCGGCATTCTCTATTGACATGATAGGTAATCGTACACCGAAAAAGATTTTTTTAAAAATTGAGATGGTCAAAAAGAGGGGATCAGTCTACGTTGAATTAACATTGGAAACTGATCCCCCTCCTAAAATGTAAAATATTTGAAAAAAAATATCCAAAAACGCCGGAATTCTCTAGCAGCCTGATAGATAAGTGTACACCGAAAAAAGAAAAGAAAAATGGTCAGTAAAAAGTTGTGAAAAACGGACAGTGGTTAAAGACGAACATGTGCCAAAACATTTGGTACTTCTGCAGTTTACGGACCGTGCTATTGAATGGTTTTCTAAATAATAACGTAGTTATTTCAGCACGGTCCGTAAACTGCAGAAGTACCAAATGTTTTAAGTATTTTCCATCGTGGTTTATTTGTTTTTTTATTTTGCTATAATTCGTTAATTTCAGATCCCCCACCCCCAAAAAAGAAGACTAAATTGGCTAAATTTCTACGTGTTTTTATTAAATAAATAAATACCCCCCACCCCAAAAAACCCTAAATTGGCTAAATTTCTACGTGTTTTTATTAAATAAATAAATAAATACCCCCACCCCCAAAAATTAAAATTAAAAAATGAAATAAAAAAGAAGCCCCCCACAAAATCTAAATTACCTAAATCTCTACGTTTTTTATGAAATAAATAACCCCCCCCCCAAAAAAAAAAACGAAATTGGCTAAATTTTGTGTGTTTTTATAAAATAAAAAAAATAAAAATTACAAACTCAAGTCGGTTACATGTCTCGTTTAACGTTAAGTGGTCAGGAAATGGGTGCTCATTTGACGTTAAATTTATAAAGGAAAGTGATCCCCACGCTAAAATCTTAAATATTTAAAAAAGAAAATTTAATTCCTTCTTTGCGGATATTTTTTTAAGCTGTTTAAATGTATTTGCACAAAAAAGTAGAATTTGAACTTTCTAAAGGGGTAAACTGCGCTAGGTAAGATAGTAAAAAAATTACCCCCAAAAATTGTAAAATATTATTTGTTACCGAAAAAAAACAGAAAACAAATTATTTGCCAAAATAATGCATCGTATTTTTCTCTAACAGTGTTTGAAATGTGTGACGTCACATTTGGACGCCATAACACAGTGCACTACTTCAACATTACCCACGGCCGTCGTAATTACGACAGCCACGACATCACCATACAAATTTACCATCAGTTTTAATGCGAAGGTTAATCAAGCTTAAAAGGTAACGAAAACAGGCTGGATCGGACCCGTCGGCATTCCCCGATAAGGACGCTTTCGACAATAATCCCTCGCCTGGAACGATGGCCTTCTGAGACCGAGCAGAAGTATACTTCAATTTTAAACATGTTTGACAAGTATTTTCGAGCTGTAACATGTCGGTTAAGAAGAATGGCAACTATATAAACAATAAGAGCGATTTGTAGTTGTCTCCCTTGCACAGGTTCACCTACAACCGTATAATATGTATAAATATTAAATAAATTGTCTATGTTATTAGTTTCTGTGGAGATGGATTCGTTTTACGATTTTAAGGGAGAATAATTTTTGTACAATTTTTTATGTAGTTTTTTTTCTTATCATTCTCCAAATACACAACTTTTAACAAAGTAAATATTACTTTTTAAATCTATCGTAGTCGGACATATTAGTTGCTGGAATAAATAAACGTGAATACAGATATATAAGCAAAATACTTATATTTCTTGGATAAAGACTGTGTTTTATACATTTTTATTGCAGGAAAACGTTTTCAATAATGTATTAAATAATAAAATGCCAAAAATGTTTTCTTCGGATTAATTAGTATTTAATTTTAGCGTTCGATAAAGTTGAATATGCAAACGAGCTAAGTGTTCAGATATAATATAGCTGAAATGGTATATATTAAATAGCGTTTGATGGAAAAGTTTTATATGCTGACCAAGCATTTTAGAGAGTAACAAATTTTAAACAATTTTTTGAAGCCCCTAAAATGGGCTGAAAATGAACAAAAATCAGAACGAAATTGAAAAGTAGTACTTTCCACAATATTTGACACTCGAAAACTCGTAAGAAAAAAAAACAAACACATTTTATGTAAAACGCATTAGAATGAAATTTACGACTGAACCCAGTTAATTTTAACGTGTGGACAGATTTTTTTAAATGTTAAAATTACAGAAAAGTTAACATTTTTGTGTGGAAAGGATTTTTTTAAAACGGTAAAAAATCTTACAAATCATTTCCACATGTTAAAACTAGGCGGGTCAAGTAGAGAATTTCATTGTAATGTGTTTTATATAAATTATGTTTTTTTTATGAGTTCTCGAGTGTTTACTAAAGAAAGCTGACTGACTGTTTGACCTAATTTCAGTGTTGTTTTTGTAAAAGAACGGAATTTTGTTAACCCCACCCTGCTCTAATTTGGTCCATAGTAACCCTAAGAAAATGAATATTACAGTTTTGTTTACCATCAGGGTCACACTGAGTCCGATGATGTAAAGTTTTTAATATCTGAAAATATTAATAAAACTAGCAGAACCCGTGAAAATTCCACAGTTGTATCCTTTATCTGCCGTACATTTTCTGGGCGTTCGGTGCGAACGCAAACCCCACAATATTATTGCACCACCTTTGTTCAAACTGAAACATACTTATCTCAGTACTCTGCTTAATGTAGTTTCAGAATATATCTGATTATGAGGATCTATCTCTAAAACCCGCGTAGGAGTTTATGAGATATTTCCATCTATGGACGTCCGGCATGAATGCAGACCCACAATATTATTGTACCACCTTTGGACTGAACAGATACTACACTTTGAATTATTTATTTAGTATAAGGTAACAACTTTTTTTACAGTGTAACAAATTAGGCACAAGGCCATCGATAGCATGGTGAAAATAGGGGTCGTCGGTCATCCTTAGTCAAAAGTTGTAAAAATGGCTGTCTTACTTTTAACTAGAATCACCACAATACCACATTTACTCTAGGAACCGTCCTACTTAAGATACCTCCAAATTTGTTGGAAATTTAATTTTTATAAATATATTTATATACAAAGATTTCATTTCAATGGGAATAGAATAAAAAACAAAAAATTTGGTTAGTAAGACCCTTTCTAAATAATAGACCGCCCACTGTTTTCCGGTTTGTTCAGAACTGAAAACAAACAAGTCAATCTCTAAATGAGAGTGGGATCTAAGTTGGAGAAAAAAGAAAACAGGAGATGGGGTTTGGAGAATGGATTGTATCCTTCCAAGATAAATACAATTTGAGGTGGAGGGGGTGAGGACAAAAAAATCAATTGTGGAGAGTGGGCATCTTGAGAGGGGGGGGGTTTAACTCATTCACTCGACTAGCTAAGAGGCTAAACTTACCCGAAGGGCTGGGGTCCAACAGGACGAGGAATCGTATTAGTACTTTACTCCTTTTTGTACACACAAGGTTGCTACTTGTATCGATCTTTTTTCAAAAATCGAGGAATGTAATCTTTTTCTATCACATCTGATCTTGACGTTCAGTTGGTGTTTGAAGAACACGATCAGATCCTGGTCAGCAAAAGATTCAACTTCTTGGGTTTCTTTCAGACACTACGTCCACACCACCATTCACGCTACAGTCAGGATCGCAAGAAACAACTCTCCCTGTCCCACAGCGGCCAGACGTAGTCAATTACGTAGGCTCCAGACAAGGCATGAAGCCACTTGATATAAGGAGCTAACAAGAACAAAAGATGATTATTGTAAAGACAGGAGATGCCTATTGGCCTTAGTCTTGAAAAGACAAAGGCTATAGGTAGGAGGAATACAGTCAGCAGGAAGAGAGTTCCACAAGTCTGCAGTTCTTGGAAAGACGCTATTGGAATAGGAAGTTGTATTATAATGAGGTATCAAAACAGCGAATTAGTGAAGACAACTAGACCAACGAATCAAAAGTGCTGGAACAAAGGAAGTAGGGAATATATCACACAATTGTGAAGGACACATGCCATAATAGTATTTAAAGAAAAGACTGAGACTATCAACATCACGTCTGTGAAAAAGAGGGTGAAGAGAAGAAGAAAGGGTGGGGCCAATCAAATTACAGATACGTTTCTGCATCTTATCAAGAATCCTTCAATGAGACAAAGATTCACCAGTCCAAATATAATAACAGTATGCCATACATGGTCTGATAGTAGATTTGTAGATGTGAGAAAGTGTTTGGCGCGATAGAGAGAACCGACTTTACGAGAAGCAGAAAGAGCAATTGATCTAATGTATGAACTCCAAGAAAGATTTGATCAGAGAGAAAGATCAAGAAGTTTCAGAGTCGATTTCTCCTCAAGAGCAGAGCCATCCATGAAAATCTCAAAAAGAAAAGAGACACGCCTACGATGGAAAGACACGACCATTTTTTTCAAGACTGAATTACGACTTTCCTTTATAAGTAAAATAATCAATATGTAGCAGTCACACATTTTGATGCACTATTTTTTCTTGATGCAAGTAGACAGATACCACTGAGTAATTTACCCATCGGCCAATCAGATGTTTTCATGTAAGAATACAATTTGTAGGACTACTTGCAGTGCATGCGCAATCTGCTTCTTTCCTGCTTTTCAATCAGTTGGATTTTTTGAGAACATACTGGGTGGACGTTCTGAGGCTGGCCCTTCCAACGCACAAGCGACAAGATGAAATCTACAAGAATGAATGCCCCCCCCCCGTGTTATGTAAAGATTAACTCTTAGCTGTTTTTAATTCTTTTTCAGTCAAAATAAAGGTATTTTCTGATAATCTTTAATGTTTCTGTCTCCTTATTTCATCTATGAATCGGATGGACATTCTATCTAATTGCTTCAAACTTGGAATCAGATGGACTTCCTAAACTTTTTTTATACTTTTTGTTCACCAATTACCAAGGCCAAAACCCACTCAAGGATAGTGAGATTTTCAGTTGGATGATGCAACGATACTATGAAAGGATTGAGAACTATGATTAATTCACAGAACGACTCGAAATATATTTATTGACATTAAATTTGAAAACGTCCATCTTGTAGTCTGTAGGGAAACATTCCTGCAGTAATGTGTTCCAAAGGTGGGAAGTTCTTAGAAAGAAATTCTGTTCATGGAAGTTACATTTGATTTTAAGTACACAGAGGAAGAAAGGAAAGTTCTTTGCGAAGTGGGAAGCAAGACGGGTTCTTTTTGAGAAGGTTTCACGGCAAGAGGGCTAAGTTGAGCACCTACAATGGAAATACGGATATAGAGAAAGACTTGCACCGTCTCTTCTGTTAGGAAGGGATTGCAGGGAAGAGAAGACATCATCTCCCACTAGATTGTAAAGTCGATTTATTTTGATTATGATGAAGATGGATACCCCTTCATCATCATTTTCTTCTGTTGAGATGAAAACGACAATGCCACATCTTCTGCAAATGACTGCAGAGACCGCATCAGGGTGTTAGGATAAAAACATCTCTAAAGGTATATTTACATTCCCATTGATGATGCTGTATGCCAGAATTAGTTCCCCTCGCATCCTTCACTGCTCAAAGTGAAACTCGACTAGTTATTTTTTTCTTCTTATTTTTTATTATAAATCTTACTTGCCTTCGGTGTCACTCGATAGTGGGGATCGTATAACATGATTTTTCGGGGGAAAATTCTTTCATCAGATGTTCGTTTAACTCTGAGTTTAAAACATGCAAATGGCAGCCTTTGAGATATGCTACGCAGTAAATATTCTGCAGGATTAGTATTATTTTACACAAAATTAGTATTATTTTATGAATTTAATGTTACTAGACTTTTATTTTTAATTTATTTTTAAGAGTTGTCGACTTGTAAATCAACCAGTTCCATCTTCAGTTCTTCAGTAATTGCTTCAATGTTACAGGCGAAAGGTGAGTTGAGCAAATCGAACTGTCCTTCGATTATCTTGAAATCAGAAAATGTTTTGATAAAGTTCTCTTTTAAAGCCATTATAAATATGTATACATCTCTTAATTGTTCCCACATATAAACAAAAGAGGTAAACATAAAAGAACTAAAAAAACGTACAACAATATAACTAGATTTATATAGACAATTAATAAGAAGGCGACTACATTGCGGTAATGTATCGGATAGAAGTAAGACTGACAGCAAGACAAAGACAAAAGTGAAAATGAGTTTTTCTATTTTTCTCTTTTTTTAATTATTATATTTTTATTATATTATAAATTTTACTTGCTTTCAGTGTCACTCGATGGTGGAGTCCGTATAACATAATATTTCGAAGAAAATCTCTTCATTAGATGTATGTTTAACTCTGATATTAAGACTGTTATTAAGTTGTTATTACACATCACTGACTTATACAATAGGATACACAGACGGCCTATATGCGCTACTAACATAAAACGTGCGAATGTCGGCCATTATGATAAACTATGCAGTGAAATTATCTGTGTGATGTATTCTTTTATTAACTTAATATTAATAGTCTTTTATTGTTTTATATTCTTTTTTTCCTTTTAGTATTATTATTATTATTATTGTTATTATTATAATTATTATTATTATTATTATTATTTATAACTAGATTTATTTATGCTCACAGGTATATGAAATATTCAACACATCAAAACTTCCTAATGTGTAAAAATATGAAACAAAAAAACGGACTTAACAAGATTTTTAGGAGACACGTCAAAACATAACTGGTATCGACATGATACAGCTGACCACATGGTGTCTTAAAGATACCTCGACAACAAAACTAGTCTAGTGATGAGGAGATGACTGAATGTCTAGTGATGAGATGACTGAATGTCTAGTGATGAGGAGATGACTGAATGTCTAATGAGGAGATGACTGAATGTCTAGTAATGAGATGACTGAATGTCTAATGAGGAGATGACTGAATGTCTAGTAATGAGATGACTGAATGTCTAATGAGGAGATGACTGAATGTCTAGTGATGAGATGACTGAATGTCTAGTGATGAGGAGATGACTGAATGTCTAGTAATGAGGAGATGACTGAATGTCTAGTGATGAGATGACTGAATGTCTAGTGATGAGGAGATGACTGAATGTCTAATGAGGAGATGACTGAATGTCTAGTAATGAGATGACTGAATGTCTAATGAGGAGATGACTGAATGTCTAGTGATGAGGAGATGACTGAATGTCTAGTGATGAGGAGATGACTGAATGTCTAGTGATGAGATGACTGAATGTCTAGTGATGAGGAGATGACTGAATGTCTAGTGATGAGATGACTGAATGTCTAGTAATGAGATGACTGAATGTCTAGTGATGAGGAGATGACTGAATGTCTAGTGATGAGATGACTGAATGTCTAGTGATGAGGAGATGACTGAATGTCTAGTAATGAGGAGATGACTGAATGTCTAGTGATGAGATGACTGAATGTCTAGTGATGAGGAGATGACTGAATGTCTAGTAATGAGGAGATGACTGAATGTCTAGTAATGAGATGACTGAATGTCTAGTGATGAGGAGATGACTGAATGTCTAGTGATGAGATGACTGAATGTCTAGTGATGAGGAGATGACTGAATGTCTAGTAATGAGGAGATGACTGAATGTCTAGTGATGAGATGACTGAATGTCTAGTGATGAGGAGATGACTGAATGTCTAATGAGGAGATGACTGAATGTCTAGTAATGAGATGACTGAATGTCTAATGAGGAGATGACTGAATGTCTAGTGATGAGGAGATGACTGAATGTCTAGTGATGAGGAGATGACTGAATGTCTAATGAGGAGATGACTGAATGTCTAGTGATGAGATGACTGAATGTCTAGTGATGAGGAGATGACTGAATGTCTAATGAGGAGATGACTGAATGTCTAGTAATGAGATGACTGAATGTCTAATGAGGAGATGACTGAATGTCTAGTGATGAGGAGATGACTGAATGTCTAGTGATGAGGAGATGACTGAATGTCTAGTGATGAGATGACTGAATGTCTAGTGATGAGGAGATGACTGAATGTCTAGTGATGAGATGACTGAATGTCTAGTAATGAGATGACTGAATGTCTAGTGATGAGGAGATGACTGAATGTCTAGTGATGAGGAGATGACTGAATGTCTAGTGATGAGATGACTGAATGTCTAGTGATGAGGAGATGACTGAATGTCTAGTGATGAGGAGATGACTGAATGTCTAGTGATGAGATGACTGAATGTCTAGTGATGAGGAGATGACTGAATGTCTAGTGATGAGGAGATGACTGAATGTCTAGTGATGAGGAGATGACTGAATGTCTAGTAATGAGATGACTGAATGTCTAGTGATGAGGAGATGACTGAATGTCTAGTGATGAGATGACTGAATGTCTAGTGATGAGGAGATGACTGAATGTCTAGTAATGAGATGACTGAATGTCTAGTGATGAGGAGATGACTGAATGTCTAGTGATGAGGAGATGACTGAATGTCTAGTGATGAGATGACTGAATGTCTAGTGATGAGGAGATGACTGAATGTCTAGTGATGAGGAGATGACTGAATGTCTAGTGATGAGGAGATGACTGAATGTCTAGTAATGAGATGACTGAATGTCTAGTGATGAGGAGATGACTGAATGTCTAGTGATGAGATGACTGAATGTCTAGTGATGAGGAGATGACTGAATGTCTAGTAATGAGGAGATGACTGAATGTCTAGTGATGAGATGACTGAATGTCTAGTGATGAGGAGATGACTGAATGTCTAGTAATGAGGAGATGACTGAATGTCTAGTAATGAGATGACTGAATGTCTAGTGATGAGGAGATGACTGAATGTCTAGTGATGAGATGACTGAATGTCTAGTGATGAGGAGATGACTGAATGTCTAGTAATGAGGAGATGACTGAATGTCTAGTGATGAGATGACTGAATGTCTAGTGATGAGGAGATGACTGAATGTCTAATGAGGAGATGACTGAATGTCTAGTAATGAGATGACTGAATGTCTAATGAGGAGATGACTGAATGTCTAGTGATGAGGAGATGACTGAATGTCTAGTGATGAGGAGATGACTGAATGTCTAATGAGGAGATGACTGAATGTCTAGTGATGAGGAGATGACTGAATGTCTAGTGATGAGATGACTGAATGTCTAGTAATGAGGAGATGACTGAATGTCTAGTGATGAGATGACTGAATGTCTAGTGATGAGGAGATGACTGAATGTCTAATGATGAGGAGATGACCGAATGTCCAGAAACTAGTCTAAACAGAGAGAATGTTGGTGGGTGAGTGACTAAATCCAAAATGAAGAAAAAAGAAAGAGGGATTATGCAATCAGCCCTAACCCTTCCCCTTCCCTAAAAAAATGGCAGAGAAAAGAAAGTGTGGTCTGAGTGACACCTTTTCTATCGATGATCACATTCCTAAATGAACCCATGTTTGACCGCTTCATAGTCACGTGATCTAGGATCTATGCACTATGAAAAAGAGATGCTAACACTATCAACTAGGAACTCTACTTTTTTTTGTATAGTAATGGGTCACCTCTTATCAAGGCCTAAATGCCACTCGAGGATAAGGGTTAATGAGACTGTCAGGTGGACGGTGATACAACACCGGGAGGATTGGAAACAATGGTTGAAACTAAGCAGAATTAGATTATTTAAAAGAATGGCTCGACAAGAATTTGTTAACATTGGACATAAAAATAACCATGTAGTCAGCTGGGAAGCAGCTCTATGGTATCGTGTTCCACAGATGGGTAGTTCTTGGAAAGAAACTTTGCTCATGGAAGTTACATTTACTTTTAAGTACACAGAGGAAGGAAGGAAAATTATTTACAGTGGTTGTAGCTAGATGAGTTTTTGTTGTGAAAACGACCATGATGTAGTCGTGTAACAGTTTTTGCAAAGTTTTGCTCATTCACCTGCTTGAAAAATCGTTTTAAGTTCCAATCGGAAAGTTTTTTGTGAGGATTTGTGAGAAGTAAATACATCTTTATCTTGTAGTTTTATGTTTAGTTTATTCAGCTTTCTCAGTATATCCACGACAAATGCAAAATCACAAACCCACTCACCAAACTCCATTTCTTTTGAAAGTCACAGCAAATGTATTTTATGTTTCAGAATCTTTTCAATTAGGATTGATAATTTATATTATTTGGACTACTGTTCTCATATTGGTTGTTATTCTAAGAAAGTTTTGGCCGATGTAACCTCTGATCTTCTTCAGGTGCGTCTTCTTGAACTTGGGAACCTGTATGGAATCTCAAATGGAACCCTTCATTGAATCCACAAGGTAAGCATGCTCTTGTTCCATCAACAATAACCGGGTAGAAGTCTTAAGTAATTCACAATTGTATTCTTAGTATCGCCCATACTGAGGATTGAACCTCCAACCTCCACAAAACTGTCACATAGAGTATCATCTAGCACTTTTAGCCATTGTGCCAGGTCTCCGTTCATAATTCTGTACAGATTACTGAATATGACATAAAGATTCTTGAGTTCGATAAGATGCATCTGAAAAAGTTTGAAGGTTACATCGGCTGAAACGTTGTGAGAATAACATCCAAGATGAGAACACTAGTCTGAATAATCCAAATAATCCAAATAATCCAAATGTCTTTTATATTGAAAAACATGAAAATCTCTGATCTGAGGGATCAAACCTGAATTAATACTCCGCCAAACTTAACCAGCTTTCAAATCTAAGCTTGACAGACCAAAGAAAATACCATTTAATATCTAAGCTTGACAGACCAAAGAAAATACCATTTAATATCTAAGCTTGACAGACCAAAGAAAATACTATTTTAAACTTTGACGAGTGCAAAGTGCTTTTAAATTTAATGTTGACGGACCAAAGAAAATGCTATTTTAAACCTGAGCTGGACAGACCAAAGAAAATGTTATTTCAAACTTTGACCAGAGAAGAGTGCTTTCAACTCCAAGCTGGACAGATCAAAGAAAATGTAATTTCAAACCTAAGCTTGATAAAAGGGTGTGTGTATATATCCAGACTGGCTGGGCAGAGAGATTAGTTTTAATAGAAATATGTCACACTTTTGCTCTAGGCAACGCCAGGTAGCCCTGATAGTTTATATGAACTTAGTGCAAACACTGGCGAAGCATAACTTTTTTTTGTCATTTTTTATGGAGGGTGCACACTCTCATATAAGATTGTGAATACGGTTATATCATCTCATTAGTGCACGTAAATGTATAAAGAAACTAACATGACAATGTTGTACACATCCTTTCCAGTAACCGTGTCTTTGAGTTTTTCCCTTTTTAGCAGAATTCCGCATTTTTTAATCTAGAAAAAGAGGATTTGCCATTAAATCGCAAGAGCCTCTCATGGATGTGAGTTCTCCGATTTTCGATCAATTTTCCCTTTTACGACGGTTCTCTCTGAAAATTAAAAATTGTTAATTTTGTCATAAAGGCTAAGACTTAAAGCAATTCATGATGGGGTATATCAAAGAATGACTTCTTGCCCCCCCCCCCCCTCATGTGCACTCTTTCACTTAATTTTGACTTTCTTAGTTGAAACTGATTGGAGTTGTTTAGAAAAACAAATTATTTTGTGCTGCCCTATCTCCGCACACACACACACACACACGATGGCCGTGGCCCCCCAGGTTGGGAAATTCATCTTTTTTGTCATTGGCCACTTACATACCCTGATTATAATTCCTCTATGATCCCAAAATTTTTACCAATTACCTCCATTCACTTGTAATACAGTTTCTTATTCCAGTAGATTCTTTCCAAGAACTGCAGACTTATGGAACTCTCTTCTTGCTGACTGTTTTCCTCCTACCTATAGCCTTGGTCTTTTAAAGACTATGGCCAATAAGCATCTCCTGTCTTTGCGATAATCATCTTTCGTTTTTGTTAGCTCCTTACATCAAGTGGCTTCATGCCTTGTCTGGAACGATTTCCATAATAAAATTGATGCAAATGAGTAACGGAGCAGAATATCTAGAAGATAAGTACTCTCATCTGAAGCAATAAAAAATCACTGAAATCCACCCGACTGGCTGTTAGAAATCTGTTCTTGAATATTCATCACAATTACATCTTATCAGACAACGTATGTATCACTCTGCGCGTAAGAGATATGCAAGTGTGTTCTTACCGAACCACGTTTTAATCACTCCGCGAGTGGCAAAGAAAATAGATCAGAATTATGTAACTGCTGCATATTTATCCAAGTCACCCTGGGTAATAATGTAGTTTCAGAATATACATGGTTATGAGGGTTTCTCTTCAAAATATTAGAAAGAGTTTGTGAACAAACAAACAGGAACTACTGCCTCAGGATCACGTCCCTTTATTTTTTCTTTAAATTATAATACAAATACCAATTTAAGTAACGCACTACACCGGGGACCATCATGAATTGACTTGGCTTTATGAGTTACTCTCTAAGATTTCTTTATCAGCTTTGAATTAGCCTTTGTTCCATGCCTCACAATTTTTATTAAAAGCAAAACCTTTTCTGGCTTCTGCTAAATATAAAAAAATCCCTTTTTCCTCAGCAGATCAAGACTAATTGTCTGACTTGGAAACTAAGACCTTCTGTATTTTATTATAGACATTCTAAATCCACCTCCTTATCCATGAACCTGGACTCATCAAGCCAAAATCTCTTTCACACATTGATGTGAAAACTGATACTAAAACCATTTCAAATGGATGGTGCCACAATGTCTGAGACATCAAAGAAACAGCGCAGGGCATCCTATCACTTTTGCAATAGAAAAAGTGGAATGAAATTCAGTTTTCATCCTGTCATCAGGGTGTGAGTTACAAGGTCGGCCTTAAAACTTTTCAAAACATATTCTTTCATCTATTCTCAACACCATCAACTCAATTGCTAAGTTAGCAAAAGAAAACATTAGCCCTCTCATTCTAAAAACCATTTCATTTTTGAAACCCCCCCACACACACACACACATTATATATATATATATATATATATATATATATTATTAAAAATAACCGACAATTTTTGTCTGGCTATTTTAGTGTTGATCCCTTCAATTTTCCGAATTAAAATCTTAATCTCGGAAGGAAATTGGCTGATGAAACTGCCATAGTGTACATGTTGGTCCAGAGTACTTTCTGACCCGTCTGGGTCCATCGTCAGTGGAATAATGACAAACAGGTAAAGACCTGGAGTGAGATTTATAATTAATTATGGCGGGAAAATTTACCTCCATTTTCCCGCCATAATTAATTATAAATCTCACTCCAGGTCTTTACCTGTTTGTCATTATTCCACTGACGATGGACCCAGACGGGTCAGAAAGTACTCTGGACCAACATGTACACTATGGCAGTTTCATCAGCCAATTTCCTTCCGAGATTAAGATTTTAATTCGGAAAATTGAAGGGATCAACACTAAAATAGCCAGACAAAAATTGTCGGTTATTTTTAATAATACGTGTCTTAAAGAAAAAATGCTGCCTCGATACACATATATATATATATATATATATATATATAAAAAGATATTGCTCTTCAGACTTCATTTCACTTCTTTCCTGACTGTTGAAATATTAATTTTTCAGTGACCAGCGTTGATTTCCTCCCAAAAGATAAGAACCTCTTGAATCACTTTACATTCACAGAGACTTTGTTCATTACAAGCAAAAGCATTATTGCTTTCATGTCAACATCTTGACATTTTTTTATTCGGATAATTTCGATTATCCAGCTTTCTTCAGGTCTATCTTTTCGAACTTGGGAACCTGGACGGAATTTTGAACGGGAACCCTTTATTTAATCCATGGGGGTAGCATGCTCTCGTTCCATCAGCAAGTCTTCAGTGATTTGCAATTCTTCGTATCGTCTGCACCGAGGATTGAACCTTCAACCTTCAGATGACTATCACTTAGAACTGAATTTTACTTAGTACTATAGCAATTGTACCACGAGTCCTTGCGGATAATACTAGTACGACTTTTGGGAGTCTTAAACCTATTCTTGTTTTAATGTGCAGTCTTACTATTTATCACTATATATCACTACTATTTATTACTACATATTACTGTGTGTGTGTGTGTGTGTGTGTGTGTGTGTGTGTGTGTATATATATATATATATTATAACCTTATCTATTATTTATAATTATAGGTTCCCATATTGTATTAAATTCTATACTATGTCTGCTTAGTAAGTTATTGTCACCCAACATATGTGCTGCTTCTTTGAGTCGTCTTACTCTCCACCGTTCTTCTCTATCTATAATTTTTACTTCATCCTATAAGGGTAGATGGTTTTCCCCTTTCCCTCCATATGTTGTCAGCCATACCCGACTTTTCGATATTTCCACATATTACGGCTTTCCGACAGTAGGCGACATGTCTCACCGTTGTATATTTTTCCACACTTACATGGGATCGCATACACACAGTTCTTAGTCATACATTTTTCTGTATGGGGTTTGACTCTCACAAGATGCTTTCAAAGTGAGTCGCTATACAACTATCCAGAGATCATGACATCAGCTCCAAGAAATCTAGACCAAACACCAAGGGACACCACCCGAAAACTCACCACAGTTTGTATGCCATCCATGAAGGGCTTGTTGGAAAAAATCCAAAGAATATGTAATCCATATGACATCAGAATAGTATTCAGGAGCTACTTCAAATGTCTCTCCATGTTTTATCCATGAACAAAACTCAAAGCATGGACAGAAATTCCCCAGAAAGAAGAAACACCACCCCGACGCACCACCAGAGCAAAGAAGATTTTACCAACAACGGTATTAAATTACTATGAATTATTTGTTACAAGCATGGTTATCAGGTGTTGCCCAGGAGAGGCATGGACAACAAAATAGAAGAGTTAAAAAGTGTGTGTAACATCTTGCTTTTAAAACTTCTCTCTCTAACGATGTTTATACCCTTATCTATCTATCTATATAACCCCCTCCTCTCTCTCTATCACCCCTCTCTCTGTGTCACCCCCTCCTTCTTTCTTATATATATATATATATATATATATATATATATAAAGAAGCCCCTATCAAGTAAAATTGAAAGTAGAGCACTATCAGAGAGATTAAGAATAGACATTCCCCTGAAGCCCCAGCGCAATACTCCGACTCTGTCATCGAGTTCTATCGTATGTCTAGATATTTATACTCGCCGCTTTCAATGTAAATATCACTTAATTTCTCTGTAATCCCGTGACAACTTCTCGTGGCCCCAAGGACTAAGTGAACGATTACAGATTCAAGGTGTCTCTGTGAGAATGTGTCTAACCTCCCTTTAAGACGAGATAAATAAGTATACTCTGACCAATGGGTAGCACCATCTGTCGCCAGAGCATCTGGTCTTCCCAAATGGTCACCCATTTAGTACTGTCCAGGTTCAACGTTGTTTAATTTGGGTGGTCTTACGGGAACCAGTGTGTATCAATGTGATTATAGCCATATAAATCCAGGAATATCACTGAAACTGATAAATCATCATTTTGGAGGATGAGGATGAGGATGAGGATCATCATCATCATCATCATAATAATAATAATCATAATAATCATAATCATAATAATAATAATGCACTAAGGTAATTTCATGTTTGTATCACCCTCTACTTCATTTTTAAAAGGTAAGATCGCCTGATCACTGAAGATGCATTGCAAAAAAATGTATTTCAAATTCTTTTTCTAATTCCACTACTGTTTTGAAATTAGACTTGAACTAAAATGCATTTTATAGGTGTTCAAGCTAGGATCAAAGGCGATTAGCAATAAACTAACCCCTTTTCAAAGGGTGAGAAGGTAAAGCTTGGGAGGGTGGATCTCTTAAGACCAAACAGACCCATATATAGACCTAACAAACAGACCCATATATAGACCTAACAAAAGCAAGACCATTGGACTGTCGCATTCAAACTAGATGAAAAAATCCAGTCCGGACAATGCTTTAGTGGGGGAAATACAGATGGAGCAAACAGAAGGTTTTGTAGTGTGTACAGAAAAAACATTAAAATCCATATAAATTAGAAGTTAGGAAATAAATTAGAATCGCACTTATAATGGAGTCAAGGTCTTTGGGCTGACCTCCCATCTAAGCTGTTATGAGAGATGAGCCAAGAAATGTGACGTCTTATTACGTTGACATCTCGGCTGAAACTAATTATATTTTAGCGCCAAATAAGCTTTGGGCGCAAACTAGAAAATATGGATATGCCCAGAAGCGTTTGACTCGCCTGATGTATTTTTATGCGAGTTTTAGCTGACTGAACCACATACCAATCACTATGCAAGAGATTGCATGTAAATACAAAAAAGTAGATCTCAGTCAAGTAACTGCTACAATGACTCCCTCCCAGGAATAATCCCCTCCTTTGAGAACTCACATATCACATATCTAGCGATTAAAGCAGAAATATGCTTTTACTGGAATAAAAAAAACACTGAATTCTGCTAAAAAGCTTAGAACTCACATCCCTATCACACTGTCCCAAGCATAACCTTCTACTTCTTTTTTTTGGGGGGGGGGGGTGTAGGTAGGTTAGTATTTGTTCTGTGGAGGGATTACCTTCTCCTTTTAGGGGAGGGTATTGATACACTAGCAAAATAATTAAAAATAATTCATAGATTTAAATTTTGTGACTTTTAGTTGTTTTTGTATTTAAGTTTATTGAGGAAGTTTCTGGCAAAAGAACGTTGGTAAAATGTTGAACTAATTCATTTGATTCCAGAGAGAAAAATGATGCAACTACCAAGCTTTTGGAAAAAATAAATAAATAAATAAACTGTTTTTAGGTGTCATTTCTTTGTACTTTTCAAACTGCAGAAAATAAATTCAAAATTATATTTTTATGCAGATACCTCATAAATGTTACCCCCAAAATATTTTAAATTAAAAATTTGGCGATTGTGCAGTATAGTTAACAGGAAAAAAGGGGTGGAAAAAAACAAAAAAACAAATATTCAACAAATAACTATTAAAAAGTTACTTTTTACCCAGGTACTTTTTGGTGTTTGGAAGTCTTTGAAACTGTTTTATTTCAATTTAATTTTCGTTAAAATACGATCTGCTTACAGGCAAAATTTAACATGTCTGACAGGTGGCTTTCTCCAAATCATGGAAGACTGACTGATGGCTTTTTGGTCTTTTGGAGTGAAAAATATATATATATATATATATATATATATATATATATATATATATAGTAAGTGGGTACGTTTGCTAGTATTCATCCTGTAATTTTAATTTACGGGTCGCCATCGACATGTACACAGTTCATTGGGTCAACGAGTGCATCCAATGTTATCTCGACCCTGCCATGTACTGTAAACGGATGTGACGTCAACTGAGGGAGAGAGAAGGAAAGAGAGGGACCAGTCGTGTGGAAGTTTGGAGGCGACATGACCTGCTAAAAATGTCTGAACATCGGCAAAAAAAAAAACAATGATCTCTAACTCGGGAATGCGCCATCCCCCCACTGCTGACAGGAGAGAAGGTCCACAAATGCCATCAATAAAGGTTCTTTCTTCAAATCGATGATTTCTTCATTCTTCGTGCTTTTGTGAATTGCAGGTGTCCCAAGTCATGGAGGAACGGACGACATGAGGCGAAATTGGACGACGCGGTTAGGATTGTGATCAGTATGTGATAATTAGAGATGGGCGGTTTTACCGAAAAACCGCGGTTTGTCGGTTTCGTCTCCATACCGAATACCGAATCGGTTTTTTTTTTTTAAACCGTAACCGTTCGGTATTGTGTTTTTACTACAGTAAGCCACCATATACAAGGAAACACGGTTGAAAAGATTTTCCGATTTGAATAAAATTGAATATTACCAAAAAATGTTATATTAGTAAGAGGACAGATTGAACAAATATATTACTGCAATTACTGCTATAAACACGAGGCGATTTTTGTTTATTTTCATTCTAGAACGAATTTTAAACATTTTAAAATATGAATATAGAAAATGTTGTTACATTTTTCGTACCCAGCTAGTAAATAAATTAATCTTTCATCTTTTTTTATGCATTAAAATTATAATTGTACGTTGTTTTGTCTTTCGGTAATAGTAATTTTAAATTATCTTATCCTAAAAAATATTGTCCTTTTTTTTAGCGAAAGTCAACAATGGCTGCTAGTATTGCTGATATAACAATCAATCAGCAGCAGCGTCTTGTAAAGCTTTGTAAAATTCGTTTATAAACTTTAAAAGTAAGATAAAAATACTTTTTGTGCTTAAAAAAGTTAATCCTATTTGGTTCTTTTATAAAAAATACTTTAAAAAATACTGGTTTTCACTCAACTTTCGAACTTCTAGTAGTAATGAATTTCTAGTCGCCAATTTAAAAAAAAAATTAAGATTCTACCTTTTTAGGCGATTACGTCTTAAAGTCTTGGCGAAAAAAAGAAAAAAACAAAACAACAAAAAATAGTTTAGAATTTAGAGTGGGGGATCAGTTTCGCATATAAATTTAATGTAAAATGATCTCCGATTTCCCGGCCATTCTTGCCTTTTAGTGAAATTTATAAAATAAATAATTACTCTACCATTAACTCTAGGTACGACTAACAAGCCCACCTCCTAAAAATGCCATCTTGAACGTATCGTACCATTAACCTTAAATATGAGTGGCAAGCCACTCCTAAAAAACTCCCTTAACCCTAACACTAAGTCCGAATGGCAACCTCCATCCAAAACAAAACCCCTTCCTTAACCTTATCACTAGCCCTAATCCTACAAAAAAGCCCATTAAAACCACACATAATCGTCTAAAAAAAAAAAAAAAAAGCAGACGCCCATAAAAAAAAACGCACAGGATTTATTTGCCATAGAAAAATATTGATTAATGCCCTAAAACGCTAGAATGGCCCGGAAATGGTGAATTATTCTGCATTAAATATATGTGAAACTAATCCCCACTCGAAATTCTAAATGAATTGTTTTTTTTTCTTTCTGCTAAGTTTTCAGGGTGTTCACACTTAATTGCCCCTAGCCTTACCACTAACCTGAAGTTCAAGTGGTAAGCCCCCCCCCCTCCTCCCACAAAAACCCTTATAATCGTCTAAAAAAAAAAGAGAAAAAAAAACAAGAAAAACGCACAGGATTTATCTCCCATAGAAAAAATAATTAACTGTCCTAAAACGCTAGAATGGCCTTGAAATGGGGGATTATTTTATGTGAAACTGATCCCCATTTTAAATTCTAAAATAATTGTTTTTGTTTCTTTCTTTCTGCCAAGTTTTTCAGGGTGTTAACATGTAATTGCCTAAATAAAAAAAATAGAATCTCATATTTTGGGGAGGTAAGGGGGTGAGTTAGCAGAAGGTGTAAATCTACAATAATGCTAAAGAAATCTTACAATATATTCATTTTTAAACAGTCCTAG
Source organism: Sepiola atlantica (assembly GCA_963556195.1). NCBI lineage: Eukaryota > Metazoa > Mollusca > Cephalopoda > Sepiida > Sepiolidae > Sepiola > Sepiola atlantica. The sequence continues at coordinate 38,581,999 of OY744550.1, forward strand.
TATTAGATTTTAGTTTCTTGTACATAAAATGTATTACAATTCAACTTTGAGTTTTCTAACTTCTTTCTTTTAATGGATTCATGGTATTTTTAAGGTATTGCAGCATATTTATGTGCACTTAGTGCAGATTACTTGGAAACCATTAATTTCTGGAGATTTTCAGTGGCATATTCTGATTCCTTGTACAAAAATACACTTATATGGTAAATTTCATTGCTTAATCTTGTGTTTTAACAAAGATATAACATTTTTACTGAAAAATTAGTGTAAAAAATATGACGAAACGCATATGGTCCCAAAGAGGGGAAAATATCCAATTGTGTGAGGCACAAAAATAGTCATAACTTCCTTATTTTTAGTCAGATTTAAAAAATTTAAAAAGATTCTTTCTTAGATCATCAAGCTCTTTCTATTTATGCATTTCTTGAGATATTTTAAGCAATTTAAATTTTTTCATGTGTATTGCTACTTGTAGGAAGAAATCTTTGTTTACAGTTTGTTTATCATTAACATTTTGAATTTTCAAATAGAAAAAAGAGAAATACGACAGACAACATGACATCGTATTTTTAGCATAAACTATTTTCAAATGAAAAAGAAAAAATCAAACGTGTTCCGTATGATGTCGAAAATCTATTTGATTCAACTCAAAATTGTAAAATAATTATTTGTTTATTTCAGAGTTATCTAAAAAAATAAGTTATTAAAATGAAATTTAAAAAAAATACTTGTAAAAGTAAATAAACGAAAAGTAGTGAGCGAGTATAAACATTTAAAAAGAAAAAAAAGTAGTTGCCAATGCTAGTATCACTTTATTCGGATTTTTAAAATTATTTTAAACATTAGGCATTTCATTGTTTACTTTTGAAAAGCCACTTCATACATAAATTGTCATTTCTAGAGAACTATCTCTCAACTATACCGTTTTCTCTCCCCAAAAATGGGTTATTCTAAAAGTAGACAATGCAACGATTTATATTTTACTAAATTGTTAATATGGTATTTATTTAGAGTTGACAATTTATTCGAAAGTTTAATTATTAAACTTTAATCCAAGTCATGAATTCTATGACTAAAATTACCTTAAAGCTTAAAAAATGACTTTAGGTGAATTAATAATCTCTACTTTTTTTTAACCATCCTTCCTTTTCCCTTGGCGCGGTTTTCGGGTGTACTACTAGTCTTTTACGCATGTCTATAAAGTTTTATTACCCTGTCTTAAAAACAAATATTAACCCCAACACGCACCAGTTGACAGAACTTCGAGCACACAAAATGACAGACATCCCAACAGTCAACACCGGCAATTCGAGAAGTATATGGTGTGTTTATTTTACGCGACAAGACACAACGTCTTGCAAACATTTTCACCTATTAAAAAATTAACATTTTTATCTGTCAAATAATTTTGACAATATTTCATTTTCATCATCATTTTTGCTTAATTTTATTTGTAAAATTATTTTGTTTGTTTAAATAAATTTTCGTTTTTTAATTTCTTGCATTTCTGAGTTATATTTTAGCTTCTGATGGGTTAAAGTATTAGATAGAATGTATATTCAAACTCAGTTTTATTCTTCAGAAATCTTTCATGAATCTTTGGTCACTGTTTTAACGAGTTAACTGTTGAAAAGGTATCAGAACTTTGATTACAACAGTCAACACCTTAAAACTTATATGATTCATATCATGGAGAATGATTCAGTCACAAAATTATCGAAACAGTGGCATAATTCAACTAAACGTTGAATAATAAGTAATCATCACACAAGAGAAGGAATAGCTTCCATAGTAAAAATTTTTTTTTTCAAAAAAAACGAAAAACCGAACCGTAAACCGAGGTTTTAAGGGAAAAATACCGAAACCAAAATTTCAAAACCGCCCAACTCTAGTGATCATAAGGTACGTTTATGAACTTGTATATCTGATTGTGAACAGTAAGATGTTGAGTCTCCTCTGACAGGGTAGGAATGCAACACAAATATACAACAAATAACTGTTCCAAACGCAGTGAAATTTACTTTTCTGCATAATTGAAAGGAGAACATGACTAAAAATAAGTTATCAGACTTCTGTGATTTCCGGAAACTGGAGTCAGCCATTTTTAATTTTGCCTGTAATCAGATCGTATTTTAACAAAAAATAAAATTGAAATAAAAATGGTTTCAAAGTCTTAAAACACAAAAAATTATGCAAATAGGTAGAAAAGTAATTTTTATTGCATTTGATAACAGTTATTTGTTGAATATCGTTTTTTTTCCACCCCTTTTTTTCTTGTTAACTGTGCTGCACAATCGCCAAAAAGTTTAAATAAACTGAAAAGTTTATTTAAAATCTTGGTACTTCTATAGGAGGGAACCCATATCGGAAATGGCACCACTTACGTGTCCCTTATGAAGATATAATGCTACTAACATTATGTCTAGAACTCTTTTTCCAATTTTAACCAAAATCCATTACATGATTTTGATTCTAGAAAATATCTCAAATTTAAGGCTTTAAATTTAGGAGCTCCTAAGAAATTAAAATTCAGGTAATCTTGCTTAATTGGTGTCTAATGACTATCGATCAAATTCAATGTAAATCTGAAATATTTGTATTTTAAAATAGGAGGTTGTGCCCATATTTAACACCGTAAGATCTTTAAAATACTCAAAAAAAAAACCTGAAAGTTGGGAAATCCCTATAATAATGGAGATTATGTATCTGTCTGAAGTCGAAACTATATTATTAGTTTTGATCGCTCTCTTTTTATATCTACTTATCAGCTCTTATATATATCCATTCCAAAACTTCCCTAAACATCATGCGTCTTTCAAATTTACATAATTAATTTATTTTAAAGCTTTTAATAAATTAATATTCACAAATATACACTCATGATTGTTTTTTCAGATTTCCAGATGTATTTTAAATACTTTCCTCGATAATAATAATAATCTTGATAAAAATTATAAATAGAATTAATTAAAGACGTTGTTTTTTTAATCTATGTAATTGAGTTACGTAATTAAATTAGATTGTAATGGAATATGATGGAACAACTGGCGGCCATTCCAACATTTGGTTAACTGCCCTCTGATTATTAAGTATAACATTCTATTTCGAACGCACAGAAAGTTCTATTGAGAGAGAGAGAGAGAGAGAGAGAGAGAGATGGGGGGGGGAGAGAGAGAAATTAAATAAAACAACTAGCAAAAATATGCAACCGGAGGGAGCATATATTTGCTAGTATTTATAATTGATGTCTAATTCCTATTCTTAAAATTTCACAAAAATTTTGTGAACGGCTTTCACTCAATCTTTGCATAAAACTAAATATAGCCCACATTAGCGTACTCTTACACCTAGCAGCTTTGTCCTAAAGTTTATGTTTATATATTTTTATGCACAGTGTTCACTCTTAAACTAATTAACTGATCATTATGAATTTAAGAACACAGCTGCTAAGAGTAAGGGGTCGTAATGTGAGCTATGTTTTGTTTAATTTAGTTTTATATAAAGAGAGTGAAAAGGGTGTGGGAGCAAATTTGTGAAAATCCTTCGATTTTTGTGAAATTTCAACAATAGATATTAGAGATCAAGTAATACATCTTCCCAACATTGCAGTTTTTTTAAAGTCTTTTTAGAGGTTGAATATGGGCACAACCTCCTATTCAAAAATTCAAATATTTTATATTTGCATTGAATTTTATTGATAGTCCATTTCCTGAATTCAATTTCTTAAGATCTCTTAAGCCTTAAATTGTAGACATTTTCTAGAATCAAAATCAGTTAATGAATTTTGATCAGTATTGGAATAAGGATTCTAGACATAAGGTTTAGTAGCATTAAATCTTGATTTTAATCTTCGTCAAGGGGACATAAAAGTGGTGCAAAATTGTTCTGTTTAGGGAAATAATCTTACCCTTCCTGGGATAGTTGATTTATAATTTTTTTTTAATATGTAAAAACAATCTTTTTAATATAAAAAAAAAATTAACACAACACACAATTAGATTAATATATTTTATTTTTTGCCCAAACCCATCATAAAATAAAAAAGTTTAAAGAAAATATTTCATCCGGAGAAAATGATAAAATAAGTTTATTTCTTTATTTTAATACATTTTCCATAACATTGCCAATAGTTTTAAATAAAACTAAAAAAAAATAAACTTATCATTCTGTAATACAAAAATATAGAAAATGACCAAATTAAGCAGCTAGATCGGAATTAATGTAATAATTTTAGTAAGATGACAAAATGTACGCATATTTTCTAGAAACATGCATTAAAAATTACTGTAAAAGGTTAGGTGAACAGATTAGTATATAATGCTGTTGGCTTGCAGCCTATTAGCAGCCAAAGTTAAAGGGGAAAAATCGCCTTCATTTTATTATATAGACTAGAAGGACCCGTGCCCCAGCGTTGCCCGGGAGAGATATATAAGTATTAGAGTATTAATTTGTAAAAGCGAAGTTGAAAGTAATTTAGGTGATTAAAATAGGATTTATCCATGTTTTAAATCAAACAAAATAGATTTCATTATGTTTTGTGTAACTGCCCTCCCCCTCCCTACAATTGTAAGTAGCGGGTTAGTCATAAAAATAAAAACCACTGTCGCCCCCCCCCCCCCGAAAAAAAAGCTTTCCAAGGTCAGTGAAGGAAAAATCCTTCTAGACTGAGGCAATTTTTATCCCAACCTGGAGTAGCCAGTTTGGTTGGAGATTGAATTTACCAACATTAAAAAACAATTTCTCCTGGGGAAAATAAATTTGCTGCAGTCCAGAAGGATTTTTCTTCACTGAAAGGAGAGAAAAGAATAAGTATAGTATCATAACACTTAGTAAAAAATAAAAATAAACAAAAATAAAAAATAGAAATGAATTGTAAAATCGACAAATAGTTAAATAGAGAAAAAGTAATAATAAAAATAATAATTGCCACAGTCTAGAAAGATTTCTCCTTCATTGACCGAAAAGAGAAGAGATTAAGTAACAGATACTACACTTTATAGTAGAGTATATTTTGGAAAGTAAAAATGAATAAATAAGAATAAACCTTTATGTTTATTGTAGTAAGTAAATAAAGAAATAAAGAGAGATATAAGTAGAGTAGGGTCCCAAATCTATCTCATGGGAAAATGAATTAGAATTGCTGCAGTCTAGAAGGATTTCTTCTTCACTGACAGAGGAGAGAAAAGAATAAGTATAGTATCATAACATGTAGAAAAAATAATAAAAATAAACCACAAAGAAATGAATAATAAAATAGACAAATAGTTAAGCAGAGGAAAAAATTGACGCAGTCTAGAAAGATTTCTCGTTCCCTGACTGAGAAGAGATTAAATAACAGATACTACACGTTAATATATATATTATATATAATGTATATTTGGAAAAGTAAAACTGAATAAATAAAAAAAATAAATCGATTGTTTTTGAGGTTAAATGAAAAAAAAATTGTAAAGAATAGGTAGCTTAAATAGGAGGAAAAAACGGTTTGACCACCCATAGAAGGATATCCCCCACCCTCCATCTTATTCTTAGATAAATGATATATTCAGTCCCATTTGCAAAGTGGTCAGCCTACAAATAATTGCTGCCAGCACATGGCCCTGAAAATTTGAATAGATTCACCAAAGTTCAGCTAAGTTTACTTTAAATATGACTGGTATTTTTATTAATTTTAACTTGCTATCTAATTTAATTGTATTTATTTTCTGGGTTTTCATTTTATTTTTGTTTTATTCCGTGTGCCTTATTTTAACCCTACTTGCTGGAGAAATGCCTGTTTCAATTGTTCTTGAGGTTAACCTGAAAGGAAAAATTGTAAAGAATAGGTAGCTTTAAATACGAAAGAAATAAAAAGATCTGACAACCCATAGAAGGATACCCCCTCCCTCCGTCTTACTTAAGAGAGAGAAACGCATCTTCAATTTCTGTCTGGCATAAAGGTCTTCTTAGAAAAATTAATTCATATGGTATTACTGAACGAATATTAAATATAATTAGATCCTTCATATCCAAAAGAAAGATCCAGGTTGTCCTCGATGGCCGTCGATCTAAACAACATGACATAAATGCAGGTGTACCCCAGGGATCGATCCTTGGACTTTTATTGTTCCTGATTTTCATAAACAACCTCCCTGATGTCATTGAGACTGAGATGGATATATTTGCTGACGACACCACGCTCTACTCCCATCATGTGGGTAAAACAGACGCACACATATCCGAGACAATGGCTGAATCCTTAGAAAGTGATCTCCAGTCTGCAGTGGAATGGGGTCATAAATGGATGGTAACATTTAATGCTACTAAGACAAAGCTCTTTTCCTTCAACAACTGCTAGAAACCTCTTCAACTACCGATTACCATGGCTAATAACACTCTACTTGACAGTCCAACGTTCAAACTCTTCAAATTCACAGGTAGCATGAATTGGAACAAATACATAGAAGACATTGCTAAGGCTGCTGCAAAGAATGTGTGTGGTGTAAATGAGGAAAAAGAAGAGAAAACAAGAACGACCGACCGCGTTTTTTGCGTGGCTTACCTCGTGTGAAGAAGAAGGAAACAAGAATGGCCGACTTGTTTCTTTAAATGCCTACAGGGTGACTACGAGGTATGCAAATGAGATGCTCCTGATTGGAAATGGAAGAGATAAAAGAGGAGTGATTGGGGGAGGAGGCAGAGGGAAGTTAGATTGCGAACAGAGAAGTTTGATCATAGGAGAAAAGTCGGATCCGTAGAGAGTGAAGAAAAACGTTGCAGAAATTCGTTTCGGAGTGGATAGAAAGCGGAAGTACGGCCAGCAGTGTCGCGTATATCACAAGCTATTTCGGCGCATCGAGCAAATTACCATGGCTGAGTGGAGACTGAGCACTCACATGCTGAGACCCTTTACTGGGGAGGGTGACCTGATTAAGTGGCTGGAGAAATTAAAGATGGTGGCGAAGCTGCAAAAGATAGAAGATGTGGTCACCCTGCTGCCGCTATACTTAGAGGGGGAAGCCCTCACGATTTACCAGCAGATGCGAGATGAAGACAAGGAAGACCTTGCCTCAGTGGAGCAAAGGCTGAAATTGGCCTTCGCTGAGGGCCCATTCGAAGCACTTGGTAAGCTTTCCAGTTTGAGGTGGACCGGCGAGTCGGTTGACGTCTTTGCGGCAGAGATCAGGAGACTGGCAGGGTTGGCTGGTTACGTGGGGAGGAGCCTGGAGATGACGGTAAAGCTGTACCTAGTTAACGGCTTCCCAGAGGAAATCTCTACGAACATGCAGAGAATCACTGGGATCCATACTATGGAAGTGGACGATCTCTTGGTTCACGCCAGAGTCCTAGTGAAAAATGTTAAAAGCCCAATCGTGGCTGCAGCTGTGGGTGGAAATATGTGCATGAGGCCTCACTTGAATGAGAGGCAGCCGGCGAGGCGACAGGAGGGGAGACCTGCAATCAAGTGCTTCCGGTGCCAGGGCCCTCATCTGATCAAGGACTGCAAAGAGCCGAGACCGGGGATCACGTGCTACCGATGTGGACAAGTGGGGCACCTTAGCCGCTATTGTGTTGCTGCACGGCACCAGGGAAACGAGTGAAGGGGAGCTATTGCGCCAGTGGTTACCCCTTCTGTGCGGAGATGGCGCATGATGGAACGTTGCCTCGGTTACCGGTAGTAGTCAATGGGAAGAAAGCCATAGCCCTTGTCGACACAGGCTGTACTACAACGTTGTTAGCGAGGAATGTCGCTAGGTCATGGAGCGGAACCAGGACTATTAGGACCGTGGATGGCAGGGATGTGAAGTGCCTAGGTGAGACGACAGCGGAAGTAATGGTGCAAGGGGTGTCCATTGGACTGCGAGCCTTAGTGTTGAATCATCTGGTCGGTGGTGTTGACGTGATTATAGGTATGAGTGCAATTAACCGACTGGGGGGCGCCACGTTACGAGGGAGCCAAGTGACGTTCGGACGTCTCGGCGCAGTGGGGATGGCAGGAGTGGAAGGTGATAGAACCATCAGAATACCAAAACCGGAGGTTTGCTGCATTGAGGACAAAGATTTCCTGGCAAAGTTTGATGGCGTGAGGTGGACGGTGGAATGGAAATGGATCTCCGGACCCCCGGAACTACAGAATAAAGTGGGCTGCTACGAAAACACCCTGCGAGGAGAAATAAGAAAAGGATTTGAGGAAGAAGTGGAGAGGTGGATAAAAGAAGGAATTCTGAAACCGTGGACAGGGGAAGAAAAAGGAGTGTTGCCACTACTGGCGGTTGTTCAGCCTACAAAAAACAAGATTAGGCCCGTACTGGACTTCAGAGAATTGAACAGACACGTAGCCTGCCACACTGGAACGGGGATCGACGTATGTGAGGAGGTCATGAGGAAATGGAGAAGAATGGGACGGGCCACAAAAATTGTCGATCTGAAATCGGCATATCTGCAGATCCATGTAGATGAAAAACTCTGGCAGTACCAGCTGGTCCGGTACAAGGGGCGAGTGTATTGTCTGACGAGGTTAGGCTTTGGGCTGAGTTCAGCCCCCAAAATTATGACTGCCGTGCTGAAGACAGTGCTGAGCAAAGACCGTTCAGTGGAGGAGGCCACTAGTTCGTACATTGACGACATTCTGGTGGAGGAGGCAGAGGTGACAGCGGAGAAAGTAAGAAGCCATGTCGAGAAGTATGGGTTAACTGCAAAACCGGCGGAGGCCCTGGATGGAGGACGGGTGCTGGGGTTGAAACTAAGGCGAGATGGAAAAGAAAGCCTTGTCTTCGAACGAGGGAGTGTAATACCCGAAGTCGGATCTGAGCTGACGAAGCGAGAACTTTTCTCAGTCTGCGGGAGGCTGGTCGGGCACTATCCTATCGCTGGCTGGCTCAGGATAGCATGTAGTTTTATTAAACGACTAGCAGGCACTGCTGGCTGGGAGGGCCGTGTAACGAAGGAGGTTATGAACATGCTGCAAGATATCATTGCGAGGGTGAGGAATGAGGACCCAGTGAAAGGGGACTGGTATGTCAGCAGCGGAGATGCGGGTGTGATTTGGTGCGATGCCAGTAACCTGGCGTTGGGCGTCGTACTAGAGATGGGAGGCGTAACTGTGGAGGATGCGGCATGGCTAAGAAAAACCAACGACTTCTCCCATATCAACGTAGCAGAACTAGATGCCGTTATGAAAGGACTCAATCTGGCCCTGAAGTGGGGATTGAAAATAATTGAAATTAAAACCGATTCGGCAACGGCAGCATCGTGGATTCGGTCGGCAGTAACTGGCGATAAGAGAGTTAAGACCAAAGGTGCTGCGGAAATGCTGATCAAGCGCAGACTCGGAGCGCTCGCCGATCTAATAGCGGAGTTCCAGTTAAGAGTATCTGTCGTGTTGGTCCCATCAGAAAAAAACAAGGCGGATTCGATGACACGCGTGAAGAAGGCCTGGCTGCAGGAGGGAAAGGAGGTCTCCTCGGTATGCTATGCAGGGGAAGAAGTCAAGGAGTCACACGAAATGCACCACTTTGGTCGGGAACGAACGTTATTCCTAGCCAGAGAGGTTTACCCGGAGACCACCGAGGAGGAGGTTAGGGAAGTGGTGGAGAACTGTCGAGAGTGCCAATCAATTGACCCTAGACCGTCCAGACACGAAACAGGACAGTTGCACGTTGCGGAGGACTGGAAGCGATTGGCTATTGATGTGACACACTATCGCCACAAATTGTATCTCTCGATGGTCGACTGTGGACCGGGAAGGTTTGCCATCTGGAGAGAAATCAGGGCAGAAGCGGCATGGGCGATCGGAGGGGTCATCGAGGAGATATTTTTGGAGAGAGGGCCGGTTGAGGAACTCTTGATGGACAATGGGCCCGCTTTCCGATCTGAAGCCTTTAAAGGGGTATGCGATAAGTGGGGAGTAAGGCAATTTTTTAGAGCAGCGTATCGGCCGAGTGGCAACGGAATAGTGGAGAGGAATCATCGCACCATTAAAGCCGCTGCGGAAAAAAGCAACGTATCACCCATAGAGGCGGTGTTTTGGTACAACATCTCGCCAAAAACCAAACAAGACGAGACAACTGTCCCTCATAGGGCCGTTTTCACATATAAGTGGCGGCACCCGTGCAACAAAACAGCAGGAATCGAGAGTGAGGAAGCCACTATCAAAGTAGGTGAAGAGGTATGGGTGAAACCCCCTAATGCACAGTGTACCACTCGTTGGAAAAAAGGGGTCGTAACGGGATTGCGGTCGAAGAACAATGTGATGGTGAACGGCGTTCCCCGGCATATCCTAGACCTGCGTCGCATGACACTGCCGGTACGCAGTGAGGGCAGTAAAGAAGAGGAAATCGAGGGCCACCGAGAAGCAAATGATGCGACTCTACCTGACTTAGACCCACGTTGTAGTGAACCTGAAAATGTTAACCCCCAAGAAGTTGTTCCCCAGAGGCCTCGACGTGAGAGGAGGCGGCCTGCTTGGATGGAGGATTACGAAGTATCCTATTGATCTCGAAGATCAAGGGGGGCGTGTGGTGTAAATGAGGAAAAAGAAGAGAAAACAAGAACGACCGACCGCGTTTTTTGCGTGGCTTACCTCGTGTGAAGAAGAAGGAAACAAGAATGGCCGACTTGTTTCTTTAAATGCCTACAGGGTGACTACGAGGTATGCAAATGAGATGCTCCTGATTGGAAATGGAAGAGATAAAAGAGGAGTGATTGGGGGAGGAGGCAGAGGGAAGTTAGATTGCGAACAGAGAAGTTTGATCATAGGAGAAAAGTCGGATCCGTAGAGAGTGAAGAAAAACGTTGCAGAAATTCGTTTCGGAGTGGATAGAAAGCGGAAGTACGGCCAGCAGTGTCGCGTATATCACAATGTGGGCTCCCTCTACCATGCTAGAAAACTTCTCACACCTGACAGTAGCCATTATCTCTACAAAGCCACCATCCGCCCATGCATGGTGTATTGTTGTCATATCTGGGCTGGTGCACAATTAACTAGTCTCTCCCTCTTAGAAAAGGTCCAAAAAAGAGTATCTAATCTAATAGGTCACTCACTATCCACAAAGCTCCAGCCCCTGTCCCATCGCTGCAATGTTGCATCCTTGTGTTTGTTTTACAAGTACTTCAATGGAATGTGCTCCAATGAACTTGCTGCTCAGGTGCTTCCTCGACATAAATACATTCGACCACTCTGACAATCAGCTAAATCCCATCCATTCACTATGGAGGTCCCCAGATGCCAGAGAGCCTTCTACTCTAATAGCAAGATGGGGAGGAAAAACCTAGTCAACGGAAGACGACGGCGACGCTTTTAAAGAAGAATAAGACGTGGAAGAACAAGACGTGGAAGAAGAAGACATGGAAGAAGAAGACGTTGGAGAAGAAGGCGGTGTGCACTAATCCAGAGTCCCTTGCAAGTGTTGTTCCGGTGTCTACTAAAAAAAGTTTCTTGGGCGTTTTCGACTGTCGTTGAGATGTTTCTGCTACAAACACTGGCATCTAAATGTACGACAGGGAAAATAACTTTTCCTGATACAGTATCAGTGCGCGCTTTGCAGGGCTGGACCACCCAAAAAATGGCAAGATGGCGTCGGTGGCTGAATATTACCAGGTGATCACGTGAAATCTCGTGTTCTCTCGCGCACACAAGAGTCCGGTTTGAAAAAAAATGGCGGATTGGCCCGTTGACGATAATAATGAAGATCCGGGCCGGATTTCCGACAATCCGTCTCTGATTTGCAGCAGATCAAGTAGCCGGATGTCACCCTCAGGAACCCCAGATGAAAAAAGCGATGGATAACGGAAAAAGTTTCGACCGCTCAACGCGGTTCGTAAATTATTTAAACGCAGACCAAAATTAAAAGAGATTGACTCTGCCCGTGCGAGGTCAACAAGTGCACTCTACGGGCATGAAGAAGACGAAGAGGGCAGATTTCTATCCCGGATAGAACAAAAGTCGATCTGAAGACAGTGTACTAGTGGAAGCCCGTACAAACCAGGGAGGAGGAATCCTACGGAAACTTGCGTATTCTGTAGAAGGAATTAACCGAAGTCTCTACTCTTCCAATTCCGGAAAGTCTTCCAGCCGAAATAGTTTAAACAGCACAGAAAGTCAGGCTTTTCAACAGGGCAAAATTGAAATCTGCACGATATTCTTGCTCCAGTTCAAACTAGGCCGAAATAGCTTGTAGCAGGAAAGTTATTTTCCATGTCGTACGTCTAGATGCCAGTGTTTGTAGCAGAAAAATCTCAATGACGGTCGAAAACGCCAAGAAACTCTTTTTAGTAGACACCGGAACAACACTCGCAAGGGACTCTGGATTAGTGCACACCGCCTTCTTCTCCAATGTCTTCTTCTTCCACGTCTTCTTCCACGTCTTGTTCTTCCACATCTTGTTCTTCCTTAAAAAGGACACCGCCTCCCTGCTCTTTCTGTGATAATGAGATCAGGGGGGAGTGTGTAAGAAATTGCGAAAACATGGGATTACCTGGCAAACGGTCTCGGTGCGCGCTTTGCAGGGTTGGACCGCCCAAAAAATGGCAAGATGGTGTCGGTGGCTTAATATTACCAGGTGATCATGTGAAAGAAGAAGACGTGGAAGAAGAAGACATTGGAGAAGAAGGCGGTGTGCACTAATCCACCGGAACAATTTATAAGAAACTCTTTAGTTCATCTGGCAGGCAAGTGGCCGCAATGTGAGGATGTATGGAAGTGAAACCTGGCCAGTAAGAGTTGAGGACATGAAGAGAAATGATATGATAATGATACGATGGACGTATAATGTCTTAAAGACAAACTTAGACCGCATGACCTAGAAGGAAGATTAAATCCGGACAATATATGAAGATGTGTGCAGAACAGTAGACTTAAATGGTATGGCCACGTTAAAAGAATGGATTAGGGTAAGAGTAAGTAGATATAGAACAGTTGAGGTAGCAGAGTCAACTGGCGAGGGAAAGCAAAAGTAAACATGGGAGGAAGTAATAGAGGTGGACTAGGTCCACTTTTAAAAGCCATCCAACACATGCCAGCATGAAAAATTAAAGCGCAAGATGAATCCTTCACTTTATAATCAAGACCAAAATGTATTTATTTTTATATAAATTGATATAAATCAGTACTGTCGCACAAAAGTAAGCAGGTAAAAAACGTGCCTTTTTTTAGCCAACAAAAAAAACATTCCAAGTGGTGAAGGAGACCAAGAAAGCAATTAACAAGTCACACCTCCAACCCCTATCAACCACGAATGAAAGAAATACTCAACTCTAAATAATAAGTCAATAGTCGGTATTTTTTTCTCTTCACGGTCATAAAAAATGATAATTTATATATGAAAATTTAAATTATTAACCTAATTCAAGGATTTGTATAGATATTAGTGAAAAAACTGACAAAGCATAATTTATACCTCGTAATTCTTCACAGAGGATGTACACTAGTATGATGATGGTCATGATGATGAAAAAACGAACAGTTTTAGAGTTTACATGAGATAAGTAAAACTCAAAACAAGGTAAGCTTATTTCATGTATTCGCTACAAAGTTCCTTAAATAAATTAATAACAATAGATAGTAAAACATTTGAAGTGAATTACTTCTAAGAAAAGCTGAGTTATTCCCATTAGTTGTACCCGACTCGGTTTTAAAAAATGAACCATATCTAAATTCTCCACATACCTATGTTCATATCTTATGCATTTAAATCATTACAACACTGAATTTGAAAACACTTTAGCCATGTTCTTATTTCAAACAAGCCAAGCGAAAGATGATTGGATAAAAACATCCAAAGGGAACCGATTTGGGCCACTACTGAATTATTTGCCTCGGTTGTGCCCAAAACTGGGCAATGAGTACAAAGAATTTACCACTGTTAAGCGTGTCCCAAGACGCTTTAGCAAAATGAAGAATATCTAGATTCTGAGCATATCTATGTTTATATCTTACGCATTTAAATCATTACAACACTGAATTTCCAAACACATTAGCCATGTTCTTATTTCAAACAAGCCAAGCGAAAGATGATTGGATAAAAACATCCAAAGGGAACCGATTTGGGCCCCTACTGAATTATTTGCCTCGGTTGTGCCCAAAACTGGGCAATGAGTACAAAGAATTTACCACTGTAAAGCGTGTCCCAAGACGCTTTAGCAAAATGAAGAATATCTAGATTCTGAGCATATCTATGTTTATATCTTACGCATTTAAATCATTACAACACTGAATTTGCAAACACTTTAGCCATGTTCTTATTTCAAACAAGCCAAGCGAAAGATGATTGGATAAAAACATCCAAAGGGAACCGATTTGGGCCCCTACTGAATTATTTGCCTCGGTTGTGCCCAAAACTGGGCAATGAGTACAAAGAATTTACCACTGTTAAGTGTGTCCCAAGACGCTTTAGCAAAATGAAGAATATCTAGATTCTGAGCATATCTATGTTTATATCTTACGCATTTAAATCATTACAACACTGAATTTGCAAACACTTTAGCCATGTTCTTATTTCAAACAAGCCAAGCGAAAGATGATTGGATAAAAACATCCAAATGGAACCGATTTGGGCCACTACTGAATTATTTGCCTCGGTTGTGCCCAAAACTGGGCAATGAGTACAAAGAATTTACCACTGTTAAGCGTGTCCCAAGACGCTTTAGCAAAATGAAGAATATCTAGATTCTGAGCATATCTATGTTTATATCTTACGCATTTAAATCATTACAACACTGAATTTGCAAACACTTTAGCCATGTTCTTATTTCAAACAAGCCAAGCGAAAGATGATTGGATAAAAACATCCACAGGGAACCGATTTGGGCCACTACTGAATTATTTGCCTCGGTTGTGCCCAAAACTGGGCAATGAGTACAAAGAATTTACCACTGTTAAGCGTGTCCCAAGACGCTTTAGCAAAATGAAGAATATCTAGATTCTGAGCATATCTATGTTTATATCTTACGCATTTAAATCATTACAACACTGAATTTGCAAACACTTTAGCCATGTTCTTATTTCAAACACGCCAAGCGAAAGATGATTGGATAAAAACATCCAAAGGGAACCGATTTAAGCCACTACTGAATTATTTGCCTCGGTTGTGCCCAAAACTGGGCAATGAGTACAAAGAATTTACCACTGTTAAGCGTGTCCCAAGACGCTTTAGCAAAATGAAGAATATCTAGATTCTGAGCATATCTATGTTTATATCTTACGCATTTAAATCATTACAACACTGAATTTGCAAACACTTTAGCCATGTTCTTATTTCAAACAAGCCTAGCGAAAGATGATTGGATAAAAACATCCAAAGGGAACCGATTTGGGCCACTACTGAATTATTTGCCTCGGTTGTGCCCAAAACTGGGCAATGAGTATAAAGAATTTACTACTGTTAAGCGTGTCCCAAGACGCTTTAGCAAAATGAAGAATATCTAGATTCTCAGCATATATATGTTTATATCTTACGCATTTAAATCATTACAACACTGAATTTGCAAACACTTTAGCCATGTTCTTATTTCAAACACGCCAAGCGAAAGATGATTGGATGAAAACATCCAAAGGGAACCGATTTGGGCCACTACTGAATTATTTGCCTCGGTTGTGCCCAAAACTGGGCAATGAGTATAAAGAATTTACTACTCTTAAGCGTGTCCCAAGACGCTTTAGCAAAATGAAGAATATCTAGATTCTGAGCATATCTATGTTTATATCTTACGCATTTAAATCATTACAACACTGAATTTGCAAACACTTTAGCCATGTTCTTATTTCAAACACGCCAAGCGAAAGATGATTGGATGAAAACATCCAAAGGGAACCGATTTATGCCACTACTGAATTATTTGCTTCGGTTGTGCCCAAAACTGTGCAATGAGTATAAAGAATTTACCACTGTTAAGCGTGTCCCGAGAGGCTTTAGCAAAATGAAGAATATCTAGATTCTGAGCATATCTATGTTTATATCTTACGCATTTAAATCATTACAACACTGAATTTGCAAACACTTTAGCCATGTTCTTATTTCAAACACGCCAAGCGAAAGATGATTGGATGAAAACATCCAAAGGGAACCGATTTATGCCACTACTGAATTATTTGCTTCGGTTGTGCCCAAAACTGTGCAATGAGTATAAAGAATTTACCACTGTTAAGCGTGTCCCAAGACGCTTTAGCAAAATGAAGAATATCTAGATTCTCAGCATATATATGTTTATATCTTACGCATTTAAATCATTACAACACTGAATTTGCAAACACTTTAGCCATGTTCTTATTTCAAACACGCCAAGCGAAAGATGATTGGATGAAAACATCCAAAGGGAACCGATTTATGCCACTACTGAATTATTTGCTTCGGTTGTGCCCAAAACTGTGCAATGAGTATAAAGAATTTACCACTGTTAAGCGTGTCCCAAGACGCTTTAGCAAAATGAAGAATATCTAGATTCTCAGCATATATATGTTTATATCTTACGCATTTAAATCATTACAACACTGAATTTGCAAACACTTTAGCCATGTTCTTATTTCAAACACGCCAAGCGAAAGATGATTGGATGAAAACATCCAAAGGGAACCGATTTATGCCACTACTGAATTATTTGCTTCGGTTGTGCCCAAAACTGTGCAATGAGTATAAAGAATTTACCACTGTTAAGCGTGTCCCAAGACGCTTTAGCAAAATGAAGAATATCTAGATTCTCAGCATATCTATGTTTATATCTTACGCATTTAAATCATTACAACACTGAATTTGCAAACACTTTAGCCATGTTCTTATTTCAAACACGCCAAGCGAAAGATGATTGGATGAAAACATCCAAAGGGAACCGATTTATGCCACTACTGAATTATTTGCTTCAGTTGTGCCCAAAACTGTGCAATGAGTATAAAGAATTTACCACTGTTAAGCGTGTCCCAAGACGCTTTAGCAAAATGAAGAATATCTAGATTGTCAGCATATATATGTTTATATCTTACGCATTTAAATCATTACAACACTGAATTTGCAAACACTTTAGCCATGTTCTTATTTCAAACACGCCAAGCGAAAGATGATTGGATGAAAACATCCAAAGGGAACCGATTTATGCCACTACTGAATTATTTGCTTCGGTTGTGCCCAAAACTGTGCAATGAGTATAAAGAATTTACCACTGTTAAGCGTGTCCCGAGAGGCTTTAGCAAAATGAAGAATATCTAGATTCTCAGCATATATATGTTTATATCTTACGCATTTAAATCATTACAACACTGAATTTGCAAACACTTTAGCCATGTTCTTATTTCAAACACGCCAAGCGAAAGATGATTGGATGAAAACATCCAAAGGGAACCGATTTATGCCACTACTGAATTATTTGCTTCGGTTGTGCCCAAAACTGTGCAATGAGTATAAAGAATTTACCACTGTTAAGCGTGTCCCAAGACGCTTTAGCAAAATGAAGAATATCTAGATTCTCAGCATATATATGTTTATATCTTACGCATTTAAATCATTACAACACTGAATTTGCAAACACTTTAGCCATGTTCTTATTTCAAACACGCCAAGCGAAAGATGATTGGATGAAAACATCCAAAGGGAACCGATTTGGGCCCCTACTGAATTATTTGCCTCGGTTGTGCCCAAAACTGGGCAATGAGTACAAAGAATTTACCACTGTTAAGTGTGTCCCAAGACGCTTTAGCAAAATGAAGAATATCTAGATTCTGAGCATATCTATGTTTATATCTTACGCATTTAAATCATTACAACACTGAATTTGCAAACACTTTAGCCATGTTCTTATTTCAAACAAGCCAAGCGAAAGATGATTGGATAAAAACATCCAAATGGAACCGATTTGGGCCACTACTGAATTATTTGCCTCGGTTGTGCCCAAAACTGGGCAATGAGTACAAAGAATTTACCACTGTTAAGCGTGTCCCAAGACGCTTTAGCAAAATGAAGAATATCTAGATTCTGAGCATATCTATGTTTATATCTTACGCATTTAAATCATTACAACACTGAATTTGCAAACACTTTAGCCGTGTTCTTATTTCAAACAAGCCAAGCGAAAGATGATTGGATAAAAACATCCACAGGGAACCGATTTGGGCCACTACTGAATTATTTGCCTCGGTTGTGCCCAAAACTGGGCAATGAGTACAAAGAATTTACCACTGTTAAGCGTGTCCCAAGACGCTTTAGCAAAATGAAGAATATCTAGATTCTGAGCATATCTATGTTTATATCTTACGCATTTAAATCATTACAACACTGAATTTGCAAACACTTTAGCCATGTTCTTATTTCAAACACGCCAAGCGAAAGATGATTGGATAAAAACATCCAAAGGGAACCGATTTGGGCCACTACTGAATTATTTGCCTCGGTTGTGCCCAAAACTGGGCAATGAGTACAAAGAATTTACCACTGTTAAGCGTGTCCCAAGACGCTTTAGCAAAATGAAGAATATCTAGATTCTGAGCATATCTATGTTTATATCTTACGCATTTAAATCATTACAACACTGAATTTGCAAACACTTTAGCCATGTTCTTATTTCAAACAAGCCTAGCGAAAGATGATTGGATAAAAACATCCAAAGGGAACCGATTTGGGCCACTACTGAATTATTTGCCTCGGTTGTGCCCAAAACTGGGCAATGAGTATAAAGAATTTACTACTGTTAAGCGTGTCCCAAGACGCTTTAGCAAAATGAAGAATATCTAGATTCTCAGCATATATATGTTTATATCTTACGCATTTAAATCATTACAACACTGAATTTGCAAACACTTTAGCCATGTTCTTATTTCAAACACGCCAAGCGAAAGATGATTGGATGAAAACATCCAAAGGGAACCGATTTGGGCCACTACTGAATTATTTGCCTCGGTTGTGCCCAAAACTGGGCAATGAGTATAAAGAATTTACTACTCTTAAGCGTGTCCCAAGACGCTTTAGCAAAATGAAGAATATCTAGATTCTGAGCATATCTATGTTTATATCTTACGCATTTAAATCATTACAACACTGAATTTGCAAACACTTTAGCCATGTTCTTATTTCAAACAAGCCAAGCGAAAGATGATTGGATAAAAACATCCAAAGGGAACCGATTTGGGCCACTACTGAATTATTTGCCTCGGTTGTGCCCAAAACTGGGCAATGAGTACAAAGAATTTACCACTGTTAAGCGTGTCCCAAGACGCTTTAGCAAAATGAAGAATATCTAGATTCTCAGCATATCTATGTTTATATCTTACGCATTTAAATCATTACAACACTGAATTTGCAAACACTTTAGCCATGTTCTTATTTCAAACACGCCAAGCGAAAGATGATTGGATGAAAACATCCAAACGGAACCGATTTAGGCCACTACTGAATTATTTGCCTCGGTTGTGCCCAAAACTGGGCAATGAGTATAAAGAATTTACCACTGTTAAGCGTGTCCCAAGACGCTTTAGCAAAATGAAGAATATCTAGATTCTGAGCATATCTATGTTTATATCTTACGCATTTAAATCATTACAACACTGAATTTGCAAACACTTTAGCCATGTTCTTATTTCAAACACGCCAAGCGAAAGATGATTGGATGAAAACATCCAAAGGGAACCGATTTATGCCACTACTGAATTATTTGCTTCGGTTGTGCCCAAAATTGTGCAATGAGTATAAAGAATTTACCACTGTTAAGCGTGTCCCGAGAGGCTTTAGCAAAATGAAGAATATCTAGATTCTCAGCATATATATGTTTATATCTTACGCATTTAAATCATTACAACACTGAATTTGCAAACACTTTAGCCATGTTCTTATTTCAAACACGCCAAGCGAAAGATGATTGGATGAAAACATCCAAAGGGAACCGATTTATGCCACTACTGAATTATTTGCTTCGGTTGTGCCCAAAACTGTGCAATGAGTATAAAGAATTTACCACTGTTAAGCGTGTCCCGAGAGGCTTTAGCAAAATGAAGAATATCTAGATTCTGAGCATATCTATGTTTATATCTTACGCATTTAAATCATTACAACACTGAATTTGCAAACACTTTAGCCATGTTCTTATTTCAAACACGCCAAGCGAAAGATGATTGGATGAAAACATCCAAAGGGAACCGATTTATGCCACTACTGAATTATTTGCTTCGGTTGTGCCCAAAACTGTGCAATGAGTATAAAGAATTTACCACTGTTAAGCGTGTCCCAAGACGCTTTAGCAAAATGAAGAATATCTAGATTCTCAGCATATATATGTTTATATCTTACGCATTTAAATCATTACAACACTGAATTTGCAAACACTTTAGCCATGTTCTTATTTCAAACACGCCAAGCGAAAGATGATTGGATGAAAACATCCAAAGGGAACCGATTTATGCCACTACTGAATTATTTGCTTCGGTTGTGCCCAAAACTGTGCAATGAGTATAAAGAATTTACCACTGTTAAGCGTGTCCCAAGACGCTTTAGCAAAATGAAGAATATCTAGATTCTCAGCATATATATGTTTATATCTTACGCATTTAAATCATTACAACACTGAATTTGCAAACACTTTAGCCATGTTCTTATTTCAAACACGCCAAGCGAAAGATGATTGGATGAAAACATCCAAAGGGAACCGATTTATGCCACTACTGAATTATTTGCTTCGGTTGTGCCCAAAACTGTGCAATGAGTATAAAGAATTTACCACTGTTAAGCGTGTCCCAAGACGCTTTAGCAAAATGAAGAATATCTAGATTCTCAGCATATATATGTTTATATCTTACGCATTTAAATCATTACAACACTGAATTTGCAAACACTTTAGCCATGTTCTTATTTCAAACACGCCAAGCGAAAGATGATTGGATGAAAACATCCAAAGGGAACCGATTTATGCCACTACTGAATTATTTGCTTCAGTTGTGCCCAAAACTGTGCAATGAGTATAAAGAATTTACCACTGTTAAGCGTGTCCCAAGACGCTTTAGCAAAATGAAGAATATCTAGATTGTCAGCATATATATGTTTATATCTTACGCATTTAAATCATTACAACACTGAATTTGCAAACACTTTAGCCATGTTCTTATTTCAAACACGCCAAGCGAAAGATGATTGGATGAAAACATCCAAAGGGAACCGATTTATGCCACTACTGAATTATTTGCTTCGGTTGTGCCCAAAACTGTGCAATGAGTATAAAGAATTTACCACTGTTAAGCGTGTCCCGAGAGGCTTTAGCAAAATGAAGAATATCTAGATTCTCAGCATATATATGTTTATATCTTACGCATTTAAATCATTACAACACTGAATTTGCAAACACTTTAGCCATGTTCTTATTTCAAACACGCCAAGCGAAAGATGATTGGATGAAAACATCCAAAGGGAACCGATTTATGCCACTACTGAATTATTTGCTTCGGTTGTGCCCAAAACTGTGCAATGAGTATAAAGAATTTACCACTGTTAAGCGTGTCCCAAGACGCTTTAGCAAAATGAAGAATATCTAGATTCTCAGCATATATATGTTTATATCTTACGCATTTAAATCATTACAACACTGAATTTGCAAACACTTTAGCCATGTTCTTATTTCAAACACGCCAAGCGAAAGATGATTGGATGAAAACATCCAAAGGGAACCGATTTATGCCACTACTGAATTATTTGCTTCGGTTGTGCCCAAAACTGTGCAATGAGTATAAAGAATTTACCACTGTTAAGCGTGTCCCGAGAGGCTTTAGCAAAATGAAGAATATCTAGATTCTCAGCATATATATGTTTATATCTTACGCATTTAAATCATTACAACACTGAATTTGCAAACACTTTAGCCATGTTCTTATTTCAAACAAGCCAAGCAAAAGATGATTGGATGAAAACATCCAAAGGGAACCGATTTATGCCACTACTGAATTATTTGCTTCGGTTGTGCCCAAAACTGTGCAATGAGTATAAAGAATTTACCACTGTTAAGCGTGTCCCAAGACGCTTTAGCAAAATGAAGAATATCTAGATTCTCAGCATATATATGTTTATATCTTACGCATTTAAATCATTACAACACTGAATTTGCAAACACTTTAGCCATGTTCTTATTTCAAACACGCCAAGCGAAAGATGATTGGATGAAAACATCCAAAGGGAACCGATTTATGCCACTACTGAATTATTTGCTTCGGTTGTGCCCAAAACTGTGCAATGAGTATAAAGAATTTACCACTGTTAAGCGTGTCCCGAGAGGCTTTAGCAAAATGAAGAATATCTAGATTCTCAGCATATATATGTTTATATCTTACGCATTTAAATCATTACAACACTGAATTTGCAAACACTTTAGCCATGTTCTTATTTCAAACACGCCAAGCGAAAGATGATTGGATGAAAACATCCAAAGGGAACCGATTTATGCCACTACTGAATTATTTGCTTCGGTTGTGCCCAAAACTGTGCAATGAGTATAAAGAATTTACCACTGTTAAGCGTGTCCCGAGAGGCTTTAGCAAAATGAAGAATATCTAGATTCTCAGCATATATATGTTTATATCTTACGCATTTAAATCATTACAACACTGAATTTGCAAACACTTTAGCCATGTTCTTATTTCAAACACGCCAAGCGAAAGATGATTGGATGAAAACATCCAAAGGGAACCGATTTATGCCACTACTGAATTATTTGCTTCGGTTGTGCCCAAAACTGTGCAATGAGTATAAAGAATTTACCACTGTTAAGCGTGTCCCGAGAGGCTTTAGCAAAATGAAGAATATCTAGATTCTCAGCATATATATGTTTATATCTTACGCATTTAAATCATTACAACACTGAATTTGCAAACACTTTAGCCATGTTCTTATTTCAAACACGCCAAGCGAAAGATGATTGGATGAAAACATCCAAAGGGAACCGATTTATGCCACTACTGAATTATTTGCTTCGGTTGTGCCCAAAACTGTGCAATGAGTATAAAGAATTTACCACTGTTAAGCGTGTCCCGAGAGGCTTTAGCAAAATGAAGAATATCTAGATTCTCAGCATATATATGTTTATATCTTACGCATTTAAATCATTACAACACTGAATTTGCAAACACTTTAGCCATGTTCTTATTTCAAACACGCCAAGCGAAAGATGATTGGATGAAAACATCCAAAGGGAACCGATTTATGCCACTACTGAATTATTTGCTTCGGTTGTGCCCAAAACTGTGCAATGAGTATAAAGAATTTACCACTGTTAAGCGTGTCCCGAGAGGCTTTAGCAAAATGAAGAATATCTAGATTCTCAACATATATATGTTTATATCTTACGCATTTAAATCATTACAACACTGAATTTGCAAACACTTTAGCCATGTTCTTATTTCAAACAAGCCAAGCGAAAGATGATTGGATGAAAACATCCAAAGGGAACCGATTTATGCCACTACTGAATTATTTGCTTCGGTTGTGCCCAAAACTGTGCAATGAGTATAAAGAATTTACCACTGTTAAGCGTGTCCCAAGACGCTTTAGCAAAATGAAGAATATCTAGATTCTCAGCATATATATGTTTATATCTTACGCATTTAAATCATTACAACACTGAATTTGCAAACACTTTAGCCATGTTCTTATTTCAAACACGCCAAGCGAAAGATGATTGGATGAAAACATCCAAAGGGAACCGATTTATGCCACTACTGAATTATTTGCTTCGGTTGTGCCCAAAACTGTGCAATGAGTATAAAGAATTTACCACTGTTAAGCGTGTCCCGAGAGGCTTTAGCAAAATGAAGAATATCTAGATTCTCAGCATATATATGTTTATATCTTACGCATTTAAATCATTACAACACTGAATTTGCAAACACTTTAGCCATGTTCTTATTTCAAACACGCCAAGCGAAAGATGATTGGATGAAAACATCCAAAGGGAACCGATTTATGCCACTACTGAATTATTTGCTTCGGTTGTGCCCAAAACTGTGCAATGAGTATAAAGAATTTACCACTGTTAAGCGTGTCCCGAGAGGCTTTAGCAAAATGAAGAATATCTAGATTCTCAGCATATATATGTTTATATCTTACGCATTTAAATCATTACAACACTGAATTTGCAAACACTTTAGCCATGTTCTTATTTCAAACACGCCAAGCGAAAGATGATTGGATGAAAACATCCAAAGGGAACCGATTTATGCCACTACTGAATTATTTG
The DNA here is from genome assembly GCA_963556195.1 of Sepiola atlantica. NCBI lineage: Eukaryota > Metazoa > Mollusca > Cephalopoda > Sepiida > Sepiolidae > Sepiola > Sepiola atlantica. The sequence goes on from OY744550.1 coordinate 38,606,164, forward strand.
CTTCGGTTGTGCCCAAAACTGTGCAATGAGTATAAAGAATTTACCACTGTTAAGCGTGTCCCGAGAGGCTTTAGCAAAATGAAGAATATCTAGATTCTCAGCATATATATGTTTATTTCTTACGCATTTAAATCATTACAACACTGAATTTGCAAACACTTTAGCCATGTTCTTATTTCAAACACGCCAAGCGAAAGATGATTGGATGAAAACATCCAAAGGGAACCGATTTATGCCACTACTGAATTATTTGCTTCGGTTGTGCCCAAAACTGTGCAATGAGTATAAAGAATTTACCACTGTTAAGCGTGTCCCGAGAGGCTTTAGCAAAATGAAGAATATCTAGATTCTCAGCATATATATGTTTATATCTTACGCATTTAAATCATTACAACACTGAATTTGCAAACACTTTAGCCATGTTCTTATTTCAAACACGCCAAGCGAAAGATGATTGGATGAAAACATCCAAAGGGAACCGATTTATGCCACTACTGAATTATTTGCTTCGGTTGTGCCCAAAACTGTGCAATGAGTATAAAGAATTTACCACTGTTAAGCGTGTCCCGAGAGGCTTTAGCAAAATGAAGAATATCTAGATTCTCAACATATATATGTTTATATCTTACGCATTTAAATCATTACAACACTGAATTTGCAAACACTTTAGCCATGTTCTTATTTCAAACAAGCCAAGCGAAAGATGATTGGATGAAAACATCCAAAGGGAACCGATTTATGCCACTACTGAATTATTTGCTTCGGTTGTGCCCAAAACTGTGCAATGAGTATAAAGAATTTACCACTGTTAAGCGTGTCCCGAGACGCTTTAGCAAAATGAAGAATATCTAGATTCTCAGCATATATATGTTTATATCTTACGCATTTAAATCATTACAACACTGAATTTGCAAACACTTTAGCCATGTTCTTATTTCAAACACGCCAAGCGAAAGATGATTGGATGAAAACATCCAAAGGGAACCGATTTATGCCACTACTGAATTATTTGCTTCGGTTGTGCCCAAAACTGTGCAATGAGTATAAAGAATTTACCACTGTTAAGCGTGTCCCAAGACGCTTTAGCAAAATGAAGAATATCTAGATTCTCAGCATATATATGTTTATATCTTACGCATTTAAATCATTACAACACTGAATTTGCAAACACTTTAGCCATGTTCTTATTTCAAACACGCCAAGCGAAAGATGATTGGATGAAAACATCCAAAGGGAACCGATTTATGCCACTACTGAATTATTTGCTTCGGTTGTGCCCAAAACTGTGCAATGAGTATAAAGAATTTACCACTGTTAAGCGTGTCCCGAGAGGCTTTAGCAAAATGAAGAATATCTAGATTCTCAGCATATATATGTTTATATCTTACGCATTTAAATCATTACAACACTGAATTTGCAAACACTTTAGCCATGTTCTTATTTCAAACACGCCAAGCGAAAGATGATTGGATGAAAACATCCAAAGGGAACCGATTTATGCCACTACTGAATTATTTGCTTCGGTTGTGCCCAAAACTGTGCAATGAGTATAAAGAATTTACCACTGTTAAGCGTGTCCCAAGACGCTTTAGCAAAATGAAGAATATCTAGATTCTCAGCATATATATGTTTATATCTTACGCATTTAAATCATTACAACACTGAATTTGCAAACACTTTAGCCATGTTCTTATTTCAAACACGCCAAGCGAAAGATGATTGGATGAAAACATCCAAAGGGAACCGATTTATGCCACTACTGAATTATTTGCTTCGGTTGTGCCCAAAACTGTGCAATGAGTATAAAGAATTTACCACTGTTAAGCGTGTCCCGAGAGGCTTTAGCAAAATGAAGAATATCTAGATTCTCAGCATATATATGTTTATATCTTACGCATTTAAATCATTACAACACTGAATTTGCAAACACTTTAGCCATGTTCTTATTTCAAACACGCCAAGCGAAAGATGATTGGATGAAAACATCCAAAGGGAACCGATTTATGCCACTACTGAATTATTTGCTTCGGTTGTGCCCAAAACTGTGCAATGAGTATAAAGAATTTACCACTGTTAAGCGTGTCCCGAGAGGCTTTAGCAAAATGAAGAATATCTAGATTCTCAGCATATATATGTTTATATCTTACGCATTTAAATCATTACAACACTGAATTTGCAAACACTTTAGCCATGTTCTTATTTCAAACACGCCAAGCGAAAGATGATTGGATGAAAACATCCAAAGGGAACCGATTTATGCCACTACTGAATTATTTGCTTCGGTTGTGCCCAAAACTGTGCAATGAGTATAAAGAATTTACCACTGTTAAGCGTGTCCCGAGAGACTTTAGCAAAATGAAGAATATCTAGATTCTCAGCATATATATGTTTATATCTTACGCATTTAAATCATTACAACACTGAATTTGCAAACACTTTAGCCATGTTCTTATTTCAAACACGCCAAGCGAAAGATGATTGGATGAAAACATCCAAAGGGAACCGATTTATGCCACTACTGAATTATTTGCTTCGGTTGTGCCCAAAACTGTGCAATGAGTATAAAGAATTTACCACTGTTAAGCGTGTCCCAAGACGCTTTAGCAAAATGAAGAATATCTAGATTCTCAGCATATATATGTTTATATCTTACGCATTTAAATCATTACAACACTGAATTTGCAAACACTTTAGCCATGTTCTTATTTCAAACACGCCAAGCGAAAGATGATTGGATGAAAACATCCAAAGGGAACCGATTTATGCCACTACTGAATTATTTGCTTCGGTTGTGCCCAAAACTGTGCAATGAGTATAAAGAATTTACCACTGTTAAGCGTGTCCCGAGAGGCTTTAGCAAAATGAAGAATATCTAGATTCTCAGCATATATATGTTTATATCTTACGCATTTAAATCATTACAACACTGAATTTGCAAACACTTTAGCCATGTTCTTATTTCAAACACGCCAAGCGAAAGATGATTGGATGAAAACATCCAAAGGGAACCGATTTATGCCACTACTGAATTATTTGCTTCGGTTGTGCCCAAAACTGTGCAATGAGTATAAAGAATTTACCACTGTTAAGCGTGTCCCGAGAGGCTTTAGCAAAATGAAGAATATCTAGATTCTCAGCATATATATGTTTATATCTTACGCATTTAAATCATTACAACACTGAATTTGCAAACACTTTAGCCATGTTCTTATTTCAAACACGCCAAGCGAAAGATGATTGGATGAAAACATCCAAAGGGAACCGATTTATGCCACTACTGAATTATTTGCTTCGGTTGTGCCCAAAACTGTGCAATGAGTATAAAGAATTTACCACTGTTAAGCGTGTCCCGAGAGGCTTTAGCAAAATGAAGAATATCTAGATTCTCAGCATATATATGTTTATATCTTACGCATTTAAATCATTACAACACTGAATTTGCAAACACTTTAGCCATGTTCTTATTTCAAACACGCCAAGCGAAAGATGATTGGATGAAAACATCCAAAGGGAACCGATTTATGCCACTACTGAATTATTTGCTTCGGTTGTGCCCAAAACTGTGCAATGAGTATAAAGAATTTACCACTGTTAAGCGTCTCCCAAGACGCTTTAGCAAAATGAAGAATATCTAGATTCTCAGCATATATATGTTTATATCTTACGCATTTAAATCATTACAACACTGAATTTGCAAACACTTTAGCCATGTTCTTATTTCAAACACGCCAAGCGAAAGATGATTGGATGAAAACATCCAAAGGGAACCGATTTATGCCACTACTGAATTATTTGCTTCGGTTGTGCCCAAAACTGTGCAATGAGTATAAAGAATTTACCACTGTTAAGCGTGTCCCGAGAGGCTTTAGCAAAATGAAGAATATCTAGATTCTCAGCATATATATGTTTATATCTTACGCATTTAAATCATTACAACACTGAATTTGCAAACACTTTAGCCATGTTCTTATTTCAAACACGCCAAGCGAAAGATGATTGGATGAAAACATCCAAAGGGAACCGATTTATGCCACTACTGAATTATTTGCTTCGGTTGTGCCCAAAACTGTGCAATGAGTATAAAGAATTTACCACTGTTAAGCGTGTCCCGAGAGGCTTTAGCAAAATGAAGAATATCTAGATTCTCAGCATATATATGTTTATATCTTACGCATTTAAATCATTACAACACTGAATTTGCAAACACTTTAGCCATGTTCTTATTTCAAACACGCCAAGCGAAAGATGATTGGATGAAAACATCCAAAGGGAACCGATTTATGCCACTACTGAATTATTTGCTTCGGTTGTGCCCAAAACTGTGCAATGAGTATAAAGAATTTACCACTGTTAAGCGTGTCCCGAGAGGCTTTAGCAAAATGAAGAATATCTAGATTCTCAGCATATATATGTTTATATCTTACGCATTTAAATCATTACAACACTGAATTTGCAAACACTTTAGCCATGTTCTTATTTCAAACACGCCAAGCGAAAGATGATTGGATGAAAACATCCAAAGGGAACCGATTTATGCCACTACTGAATTATTTGCTTCGGTTGTGCCCAAAACTGTGCAATGAGTATAAAGAATTTACCACTGTTAAGCGTGTCCCGAGAGGCTTTAGCAAAATGAAGAATATCTAGATTCTCAGCATATATATGTTTATATCTTACGCATTTAAATCATTACAACACTGAATTTGCAAACACCCGATCGGCAGAGAAGGACGTTTGTTTTTTTACTAGCGAATATCACACAAGTCTATTTCGGGGGGGATTCTTTATTTGGATTAATTCAACAGAAGCGTTGTTTTCCTTCTCTCGCCAGGTAAAAAAAATATTTAACGACATTTCGGGAACGTCTATTTCACTTATGTGTCACCATTTAGTTCATACAAGTGGAATTCTTGTTTTATACTTCACCAACAACATCTTGATAAGCAACTCACAGGTAATGTATTACATTTGTACATGCTTAAGTGGAAACGACATCAGCCCTAGTTAGATGGGAACGGTGGAGGTCTTGGACTGCCGAAAGTGTTCAAGTTGGTAAAGGATAGGCATCCAGCCGTAAAATTGCCTGAAATCAATGTCTAGTCGAAATACAGCAGGAAAAAAGAAAGGCAGTGCCAGTAGCACTAATGCTGCTGGTAGTCTCTTGGGCTTCGTAGATCCCAGGATGCGTGGATCTTCAGGGCCTGGCTATGGCAAATCATACGAACATCCAGAACTTTTTCGCATTGGATCTCTGAATGTTGGAACCATGAGAGAAAAGGCAAATGAGGTGGTGGAGACAATATCCAGAAAGAAGACTGACTTGTGTTGTTTACAAGAGACGAGATGGAGAAATGAAGGGGTGAGAAAAATAGTCGGGAGGGATACCAACTGCAAATTCTACTGGTCTGGGAATGATAAAGGGACAGGTGGAGTGGGAATATTGGTGGCAGAGAAGTGGTGGGAGAAAGTTTTTGAGGTGAAGCGAATATCCGACAGGATAATATTTGTTTGTCTTGTTGTTGGAAAGTTAGTGTTTGCCATTGTTTGCATCTACACTCCACAAGTTGGACTCAGCGAGGAAGCAAAGGACAACTTCTACGAGCAACTGCAGAGCCTAGTGGCAACTGTACCTAGTACTGAGGAACTGTTTGTGTGTGGTGACTGGAATGGACATATTGGTTCCACTCCTTGCGGTTATGAAGAAGTACATGGTGAACATGCTATTGGTATGAGGAATGCTGGAGGAGAAAGACTACTCGAGTTTGCTGTTGCTAATAATCTAGTGATTGGCAACTCGGTGTTTGAAAAGAGGCCTAAACACCTAGTTACATACCAATCTGGAGGAATCATGACCCAGATAGACTACATACTATTCCGGCGCAGCTTCAGGAGACGTGTCACAAATGTCAGAGTCAGCCTGGGTGAAGAATGTGTATCTCAACACAATCTGCTATTATGTGATCTCAAGGCAGAAGCTTCCCGCAAATGCAAACACAAGTTTACACCACGCATAAAACTGTGGAAGCTGAAGGAGCCAATCATTCAGGCTAAATTTGCTGAGAGATTTGTTTCTTCACATCGGGATACACGGGCAGTGAGTGTTGAAGAACACTGGAAGAGGCTCAAGGATGGATTGAATGATGCAGCGACGGAGGTGTGTGGAGTGTCATCCAAGCACAATTGGAGGAAAAAAACCTGGTGGTGGAATGAGATTGTTGATCAAGCTGTTAGAGAGAAGAGGCGATGCTACAGAGCATGGAAAACAGGAGGTAGTAGGGAAGCATACAATGGAGCCAAGCGTGCTGCTAAAGCTGCTGTACACCACGCTAAGTCAGAGGCCGATAAAGAGATTTTTCTCAAAATAAATCCCAAATCAAGTGACATTTACAAGCTCGCAAAACAGATGCGCCGTGACAATCAAGATGTCTTGGGTGAAAAACCTATAAGGAACGACTCTGGTGAACTCTCATTGGATGATGAAGCGAAAAAACAGTCATGGAAACAGCACTACGAACGCTTGCTGAACGTTGAATTTCCATGGAACCCCGATGAGCTGACTTATGAACCTCCTATAGAAGGTCCTAGTACCCCCATTACCCAGGAGATGATCACTGAAGCAATCCGTAAAATGGGAGCTGATAAAGCAGCTGGGCCATCTGGTATAGTTGCTGAGATGCTCAAACCAACCGGTGAACTAGGGGCCAGTTTGGTGCATGAACTGATTGAAGCCATCATCAGAGAAGGATGCATACCTAAGGAATGGGAAGACAGCATTATAGTAAGTCTGTACAAAGGTAAAGGCGATGTATTAAACAGAGGTAACTACCATGGACTCAAGCTCATTGATCAGGTCATGAAAGTCCTGGAAAGAATTGTTGAACAGCTGATCAGACAACAAATACAGATTGCTGATATGCAATTTGGCTACATGCCCGGTAGGAGCACCACAGATGCAATTTTCATCATATGCCAAGTCATGGAGAAACATCTAGCAGCAAACAAACCACTGTACATGGCATTTGTAAATTTGGAGAAAGCTTTTGACCGTGTCCCCAGAAGGGTCATCTGGTGGGCCCTGCCAAAGCTGGGTGTTACTGAGTGGTTGGTTCAGGTGATAACGTCTATGTACACCAATGTACGTAGTCAGGTACGAATCGGTAACAGCTACAGTGACGAATTTGAGGTTAGAGTAGGCGTCCATCATCGATCTGTCTTAAGTCCCCTTCTATTCATCATTGTACTCGAGGCTCTATCACTGGAATTCCATATTGGCTGCCCGTGGGAGCTGCTATATGCCGATGACCTAGCGATCATTGATACTTCACTTCAGTCACTCAAAGAACGTCTGGATAGATGAAAGAGTAGCATGGAGGAGAAAGGTCTCAGAGTCAACATGGGTCATGATCGCAGGTCCAAACCTCAGCTTACTACAGAAAACAGGAAAATACCCGTGTGCTGTATGTCTGAAAGGAACTGGCAGCAACTCAAGCATCTGCACTCACTGTTCAGGTTGGGTCCACAAAAGGTGCAGTGGCATAAAGGGCTCTCTCAAAGCAGATCCTCACTTTAAGTGCTTTCGTTGCACCGGCACGGCAAGACCAATAGATGACAGACCACTGACGGAGATGGATACTGGTGACAACAAGCTGGAAGTAGTGACAGACTTTTGTTATCTTGGAGATGTGCTGTCATCAGGTGGAGGCTGTGAACTCGCGGCAGCTACACGTTGCAAGTGTGCCTGGAAAAAGTTTAGAGAGCTGCTACCAATCCTGACACGCAAACACCTGCCAACAACTACGAGAGGGCGTATATACTCCTCATGTGTCAGAAGTGTGCTGTTGTATGGCTGAGAAACTTGGGCTGTCTCTGCTGGCATACTAAAGAAGCTGCGCCGTAATGACAGGGCAATGGTCAGATGGATCTGTTTGGTGAGGCCTGAACAGTACGTTTCTGTTGAATCCCTGCTCCCACAGGTCGACTTGAAAAGCCTTGCGGACATCATGCAGAAGAACAGACTGCGTTGGTTGGGTCACATTGAGCGTAGCGATGGCTGGATTGCTAAAGTCTGGCAGTTGAATGTGCCAGCAGAGAAAATCACCACTGGCAGACCCAAGTTGACTTGGGAGGACGTAGTCAAACGTGATAGGAAGGCCATGGGTATGGATTCCATCAAGCCTTGCCAAAGACAGGAGTGGAGAGGAAGACTTAGATTTCGAGACTAGACAATCAGGCCCCACCCTCATCAGAGGATTAATTGTGGCCTAGTTCAACAAATAAACCGGTTGATGATGATGATGATGATGATGCTGCTGATGATGATGATGATGATGATGCTGATGATGATGATGATTTAGCCATGTTCTTATTTCAAACAAGCCAAGCGAAAGATGATTGGATAAAAACATCCAAAGGGAACCGATTTAGGCCACTACTGAATTATTTGCCTCGGTTGTGCCCAAAACTGGGCAATGAGTATAAAGAATTTACCATTGTTAAGCGTGTCCCAAGACGCTTTAGTAAAATGAAGAATATCTAGATTCTGAGCATATCTATGTTTATATCTTACACATTTAAATCATTACAACATTGAATTTGCAAACACTTTAGCCATGTTCTTATTTCAAAAGAGTGACATGTGAGCACCCCCCCCCCCCGGCTTGGTCACTAAAGAAAGGGAAGACAAACAAAAAGAAAAAGCAAGAAAAAGTAAGACGCTGAATCCTACAGAAGAAACAATGGACCTAAGCATCCCTTAAATACCGGCTGAACTCTCAATACTTACCCAATCCTAGTTTAACTAACCATACCAACCCCAACACCCACTACACTACCTCACTCTTAGTCTTGAGACTCAACCAAAAGCTGATCTGTGTCTCCAAAACCTATAAGGACTACCAAAAGCAGGAAGCTCCCCTTGTTACCTGGGGATCAGTTCTGCAAAGCGGATTCTCTGCACATAACGGCTTATTTAACAGTGCAGCAGAGGAAAATGTTAAAACCGCTGCAAATCTTAACAGTCGACGAGCAGCCAGTTGACAATCCACAAAACTTTTCCGACGCCTCAATGATAATGTCCTTCTGAGGACCAATGGTTAACGAGGTAGTCAACGCAGTACCCTGCATGAAGCTAATGGAAAAGGAGCATCCATTGCTAAAATAATTTGTAAGAAAGGGCAGAAGGTAGGGTCCTCATATTTTCACCCTTCTTTTTATTGTACTCTCAAATTAACTTTCCCTTTGGATGTCAGAGGTGTAGCCCGAGATGGTCAAGTTACGACCGAACTGCTGACAAGCAGTCTAGGACAGACCTGCAGTGTCCTCACTCCTTAAGATAGATGTGGCTGCGCTGCAGGAAACCCACTATGATTCGATTGACGACTGCTGTCGTCTGCTATCTAAACATTATGATGTTTTTTCAGCATTCAGCAGCCATGATGCAAGGGGAGTTTCCTTGTTAGTGAGTCGTACCCTGTTCGCAAAGGTAAACATTGTACACACAGATACAGAAGGTAGGCCGATCATGGCCGATGTTGGCGTTAGCAACAGCAAGTTTCAAATTGTTGTGGTGTATGCGCCCAACACACCTGGGAGAGGGTTTCCTTTTTTCGGCAGTTGGAGGTGTTCCTCGTGGGTTCAGAACAATTTGCATCAGATTAGCACGATCATAAAGGAATTAGAAGATGACATTGAAGTCGCACATCATTACCTGGGATCTATTTTTAGAGACTGCTGGTTTTAATCCTGACTTCCGCAATGGGATCTCCATTCAGTATCGCCAGCTTACGACAGAATGCAGTCGGGATTGTTTGCCATTTCTCGGTCGGTACGCCTCTACTTTATATCCTTGCGCTGGAGCTCTTTCTGTGCATTGAGACCCGCCCTACGTGGTATCACTCTACCCAGTCACCGTTTTTATTTCCTGATATTTCGGACATGATTCTTTCTTTTTTTCCCTTCATTCTCAGAAAAACCAGGACATATAACTCTGTACGTAAGCTGTCTAAGTGATAACTAAACGGTCCATCTAGAAATTATCTTTTCATAAATGAATAAAGACATGGTTAGTGGAATCTAACTTTCTATTATTTATTTTTATATATATATATATATATATATAAAAAATACTAGATGAATACCCGTCCTAGAACGAGTAAAATAAATTCCCTGAACAGAATAGTTTTGCACCACTTTTATATCCCCTTGCAAAGATTAAAATTAAAATAACCCTACCCCACCATTTTTTAAATTTAACGTTAAAATCCTACCTTTTTATGGCAGTTAATTGAATAAATTCTTTTGCTATGGGAGTTAAATTCTATGCGTTTTTTTGGGGGGAGGGCTAAAAAGTTAGTAAATAAAGTAATTACTTACACTACCACTAACCTTAATTCAGAGTGGTAAGCCATCTAAAAAAAAAAAAAGAACCCTTTCCTTACCCCAAGTCCGAGTGGCAAGTCGCCAAACAAAAAACTTGTAAAATAATCACACATCATTGCCTAAAGAAGTAGATCCCCCTGCACCCCCCAAAAAAATGCACAGAATTTATTTTGTAGCAAAACAAACAAAAATTGGTTAACTACTCTAAAACAGTAGAATGGCCCGGAAAAAATGTATCATTTTATGTTAAATTCATATGCAAAACTAATCACCTATTCTAAAATAATTGTTTTTTCTTTTGTCCTTCTTTCCGCCAAGTTTTTCAGGGTGTTCATACGTAATATGCCTAAAAAAAGTAAAATCTCATTTTTAGTGGAGACAGGGCAGGTGAGAATGATATGTTTTTTTTTTAAATATTGAAAGTATCGTTTAATTCCTTAAAAATGAGCTTTTTGTATAAAAAAGAATGTTTAAAGTTTACTTTGTGTACCAAAAAGTTTTTTTTTAGTTTGTAATATTAAAAATATGTTTGGCTCAAGAAATAAAGAAAAAAACATGACCGTTAGCGATTAAAATGAAAGTTACATTCTCAAAAAAAAGTTACAATTTCTTGGTTCATAAATTCAAAATTAAGAAAAAGACCCCAAGTGTGCATGTGGGGGGGGGGGGGGGGGGAGAAGACAGGAAGGCATTCTTTGATGAAACAAAAGTCTACTACCTCCCCTACCTGCTTCATAAATCGTTTGAAGTATGGCAAAAATAAGGGAAAGGAAGGCGAGGCAAGAGGAAGAGTAAAAAAAAACAGGGAAAGAGAAAGAAAGATAAAGCAAGAGAGAGATAGAAGAGGGGGAAAATAGAAAGAGAAATAAAATCGAGCAAAGCTGTAGCGATTTAGCAGAAATCAACCTTTTCTTATTTAAAAAAAAAGAATAACAGTTCGACCAGAAAGCAGAGATCTCACATTTAACAATTTAAGCGGAAATCCGCCTTTTCTGAATAAAAATAAAAATGGAGAACTCACAGCCATGGTACTAGTATCTTATACGCTATAGATTTGGTCTGGTTGTTTTTACGACATGTAAACCATCTATGGATTATTTAATGCAAAATAAAGTTGCCAAATGGAATCCCAATGCAGGATAATTATTTTATATTGTTTTGAAATAAAAATAAAAAATAAAATTTTAAATTAAAGTCCAACTTCTTTGATGAAGTTTGTGACTTTGGTCGGATTTGTGTCTTTAAACAGGTCCTTTGAACTTTTCGAGTTGTAGTATTTCCTTTGGCTTTTAATATATTTTTGACTGTATAAGATTCTTGACATGATATACACATTGGAGATGTTTGTGAGTAATATGTATATGCCCTATACGGAGTCTGGCTACTACAATCTCTTCTTGCCTTTCTGTAGCTTAGGGCTACCCATCAATAGTTAGCCAAATAAATACTCAAGGAGGGTATCTCACCATTTATTCCATCCTCCACTATAATAAATCTATATATAAATAAACATGTACTTCCATCGTGTCATACAAAAGTTAGCGAGTAAAACACATGCTTTTTTCTAGCAAAGTCGTTGCATGCATTAATGTGACATGGCTCAAATGGCGCACTACCACAGGCATCTTTTATGACTACAGGATCAGTGACCATCTAAAGTCAAAGATCTACCAGACTATACTAAGACTCGTCAATTTGTACGGCTCCAAATGCTTGCAGAAGGCGGAGCAAAGATTCACTGTCATGGAAACTAGAATACTCCACTGAATCTCAGGAGTTATACTGTTCGATCATGTCTGTAACAACCGAAGGCACTATGGAATCGCGCCAATCGAGGACAAGATGAGGGAATGGTGACTCAAACAAGTTTTGAGAGCAGACAACACTGTCGTGAAACTCGCATTTAAATTTAAAGTTGTCTGGAAGCGACTGAGGAAGGCCGATGGTGCACAATGATCTCCATAGAACCAACCTTCACCCAGACAAAACCCATGATCGTGCCAAGTGGAGACAGAAAATCCATTATTGCAGACATCACCATAGCTCAAAACTAACGCAAAGAAAGAGAAGTATTAGGTAACTAGTATCTTCGATGTCAAACCAATATAAAAAATAAAGCATTTAAGGGTTAAGGCAGACTGGTAGCTCTGATAAATACTTCTTATGAGACATTTTTTACTAATGTTATCAGAGGTGATAGGACACCATCTCAGTTCCTGAGATTCATAAAGAGTCGCCTGGGACAACACGTTATGGCAGAATCCATCCTTTGTACCCTGTGGATGGATCAGTTATTCACCATGGTAATACAGATCCTTGCCCCGATACAAGATAACTCACCCCTGAACCAATCGGCTGATCGGATCTACTTTAAGATCGACCAGAATGTCTACCATGTCAAGGAGTTATACACAACATCTGGAGGACCAAATTGCAACATTACAGGAGCAGATGCTAGACCTTCAGCTCTTACTGTGACAAAAGATTCCTCCACTTTTAAGAACAAAAGCCGAAACTGCAGTTCCAGTCGAGGACTGCAAACCCAAACGGACGAGTGCTGATTCCACCAATGTTTCAGTAAGCAAGCTCAAGACTGCCAACATCCCTGCACGCACAATAAAGGCCAGGGAAACCATTAAACCGGCAAGCAGCGACAATCAACACACATTTGTTCACATAGACGTCTCTTCTATGTGTGGGACTAAAATTCCTGGTCCACACAGGTGCGACAATCTGTGAATCTACCCACAAACAGACTCGTCATGAAGCTCATTCAGATTCTGGGCAGCCAACAGTTCTACCATAAAAACCTATGGGAACAGTAAATTAACACAAAACATAAATGAGATGCAAATTCATCGTGGCAGATGTCAGGACACACTCAGTGCTGATTTCCTGGCATATTACAACTTGGTTATGCACATGAAGTCAAGGACTACCATCAGAGTGACGTCTCAATCCGATTGGAATGAGCATTACAATTCATCACAACCTGCAATACTTAGATATCCTGCATCAGTACAAGGACGTAACATAGGTACTAAAAAGTACTGATGAAGATGAACACTAAACTCAGCATCACAGGACAGTCATAATGACTACCTTTACACAAGCTGGCTTATGTCAACCAGGCATTTGACAAAATGTTAGTGAATGTCATTCGTCCCTCTGACACTCAATATGGCTCACAACTGCACTTCATACGCAAACCCGATGAAGAAGAATTTTTAGAATCTGTGTAGACTACAAGAAGCTCAACATCTCTATTATGCCCGACTTGTACTGTCCCGCACATCCACGATTTTGTCTCAGGTCTTCATGGAGCACGCATATTTTCCAAGATCGACCTGACCAAAGCATACTACCAGGTTCTGGAGCACATCTTAACGACAGCAGTTACAATTCGCTTTGGGTTGTAAAAATTCTTTTAAATGCCTTTGGGCAACCCAACGCAGCACACACCGTCCTGAGGTTGATGGACAAGGAAGGTGTTGTGTGACCTACCATATGTAGAAAAATAAAATATCATGTTTAGTCAAATATTTTCTTGATGAGTGTGGGGGCATGCATAAAGAGTGCAGGTTCATGCCAATGTTAGATGAAACAGATTCCATCTAGAAATAAATTAAACATTTTATACTTAAAAAGAGAAGTAACTCTTTGCCTTTGTTATCTCCCTTTTTCCTCAGAGATTTTGAGGAGTTATGTCCCTTGCAATTTCAGACTAGCCAACATTTGTATTAGACGTGTGGCACAGCGACTTCAATTAATATGTCTTAATTCATAAGTAATTATTCTCCAGTTGTAAATATATAATAAATATTATTTGCTGATCAATACAGAAGAGTTTTTATTCAATTAATTCTTTATATTCAGCACGTATCTTACAAATATCACCGCATCAGTTTAACTTGGCAACGAGGTCAGGCAGTATCTAATAAATGCTTGGAAATCGTTCAACCAATTTTGAACATGTTTGGCATAAACTAGCTTTACTCTAAATGGAGCTCAGCATAATACTTACCTATATCAAATGTGGTGTTATGACCAAAGTTATCTCCCCTATGGGAAGAGAGCTCTTCCTCTTTCTCTTAGTTGAATAAAAACATCCTGCATGGCTGAGTAAAACCTTACCAATGCATGTTTGCGATTCTTTCAACGAGATACTATTGCATATTGACAGCAAAAACAGGAATGACCAGAGAATCTACAAAAATCGATACAGAACTTTAAGCATTAGCTCATGAGCAAATTCCAACAAAGAAATCTACGATGGTGATCAGGAACAATGTCCACCTGCAGAGAATTAAAGCAAAGCCACTAAGGAGCATACAACACAAATAAATATCTGGATCAACAATTTATGGAATCCGATGCTTAAGAGGGAATGGCTCGATATCATCGATCAGGGTGCGCTAAACCACTGTAGGCTGGAATGGGATGATTTGATGTGGCTGAGTCATTAGAAAGAACAAGCTCAACCCACCTAGAGTGATAGATGTATCAAGTCAGATAAGGACATGACAAAATGAGCAAGGATAAAGCAATATTTCACAAGGGAGTGGGGAGGGGAGGGTAATATGGCTCCCTTTAGGATGGGAATATAAGATATTTTCAGGGGTCACAGAAATTTAAGGACACACAAAATATAAATAGGGAATGTTTTGTTTATCATTAAAATCAAAATACAAGGTGTAGCAGCAACATCCAACACTTGAGTAAAAGTAAATGAAATACCAGGTGCATACAAACATGGTGAAGCCCTAGATAGACAAGATCGCCATCGGACACTCCTACCTTTCCATAGAAATTTTGTTTTTATTGTCTATTTCGTTTTCTTTTTGTCAAATGTCATCAAAAATGATGCAACACTTTGTATTATTTCATTTTTAAGTTAATAATCGGTTATGGCAATTTCATGTTCCTATGTACATATCACCTATCACCATTTTCTTTAAAAAATGGGATCGCCAAGGATGCAGTAATTTTTTAATTTCATCTAATGTTGCTGTTGTATCAACTGTGAAACAAAACTATAAAACACTTTCTTGGCGTTTGGGCTAGGATCAAATTATAGTATATGTTCTGTCCAAAGATGATATAATAATATTGTGGGGTCTGCATTCGCGCCGCATTTGCATAGAATGGAAATATATCACAAACTCTGAGAAGAGCTTTCAAGATAGACCCCAATAAGCAGATATATTCTGAAACTACATCAATCAGAGTACTTAAGCATGTTTTAGTTTGAACAAAAAGGGATTCAATGATATCGTGCAGTTTGCATTTGTGCAAAATATCCATAGAATGGAAATATTTTTAAACACAGCCGCAATATTGTTAGGACAGCTAACGAAAACGGAATTACCTCCCTTGAACCATTTCGGGAGTTAAGAGTTATCGCCTTTGGAAAAGGGTCGTCTGCCCAGGGAGAAAGAAAACAAAGACCACGGCATCAGACTGTGAATATATCAATCGCGTCCAGCGGCCAATTAACTCATTGATTCATTCTGTGTTCAGTTTTGATAAATCTGTTAAACGTTTCTCTTGATAGTTCATCCATTTATTTATAAGTTATTATTTATAATTAACCTAAATTACGAGGTTATAAAAAATATACAACAGATGAAAGATACAACTTTGGAATTTCCACGGGTCTCGCTAGTATTAAATTAATCTCATAAGCCATTTTGTTATTGTCATTTCTTCATATGATCTATATAAAATGGCTGTTTTTGAATTTTAATTTCTTTAAATGTAAAACTCCTTAATTTAATAAACTGCTTTATTGCTCTAATTTAAAACTCCTTTCTTTAAATTAAAGTCTGTTTTCACTAGTGTTGAGACGATTTATCAAAACTGGGAATCGGAAAAATCAGAACTTTTTTGTGGTATCGGAGTTGGTAACGGGAAAATTTGAGCCTAATTTTCGATTCCAAAACGATTCTTGTTTAAAATTTAATTTTTCATTGCTGAATACGATAAAAGGATAAATATTTAAAACTAAAATCTATAGATCATAACGAATTCAAGTAAAAATGGCACAGGTAAAAATGCCACGGTAAAAATGGCACGAGTGGATAAATATTTAAAAAATTAGCACAAGAAAAAAATATAGATGAAAATTTCACAATGAGTTTATCAAATAACTATTTTCAATCAATTACGAGGAAGAGATTAAAGAAAAAATAGTTAGAAAGATCAAACCATGCAATGTACGCCCCTACCCCCACCAAGGGTACTTTTACTTTTGTGAAAATATATGCACACATTGCACGTTATTTTACGGTAATCCGAAAATTTTAAAAACACAACTATCTAACTAAATTTTTAGAAATATTAAAAGAATCAGAATCGTTAATTGTATCGGAAACGGGAAACATATTGGTATCGTCCCATCACTAGTTTTCACCTATTTTTCTTTTTGTAATTAATTTTCTGTAATTGTCACAGATAATCCACCTGTTTGCTAATACATCTTTTATTGAGTAGAGTGAATAAATTCTTTTATTTACATAAATAAAATATTTATCCAAATATTTTTCTTTGAACTGTGGAAATTCCATGGGGTTTTCTACATCAATCTGTATAATTTAGTCTTCTTTTACTATTCGTTTAACGTCACTTTTCCCTTGTTCAGGGGTCAGACGTTTTCTAATATTACGCAAGCTCACTCTCAAGTTCTCACAGTTCTACCGTCTCCAAATTTCACTGTGCTTCCAAGTTTTCCTTGGCTAGCCAATCTTCCTGCAATTTAAGAGATCCATGCTTCTACAACGGTTTATCCAGGAGGATGAACATTCTACATGACCATACCAGCATAATGATTCATTCTATGATAATTTAGCGGTTTCAGCAAATCCTCTGACCTGATGAGTTGGATATCATGACCTCCTGACACAACTGCTATACAACTTTTCCCAGATGTAGAGAGAGATAGCACACAATGTTATCAGAGACAACTCTTAATAATAATAATAATAATAATAATAATAATAATAATAATAATAATAATAATAATAATAATAATAATAATAATAATAATAATATTCCTTTTGAAATAAATGTATGTCAGAGTCAATACTATTAAGAAAAAATGATTCTTTCTTCTTCCGTAAAAATAATTATCATTGTCAGCTTAATATTCTGTAAATAAACCAAAATGAGTCTTTATTTAAAATTGTCGCAATTTAATTCGTTTTAAAACAATAAATATTCTTTGCCTTCTTACTGTAAAAATAATTGTTAGATAAATATTCTTTAAACCTAATGTAATTTTGAAATGTATTTATTTAAAATTGTATTGTTATAGTACCTTACCTATAACGGACTTTGGACTCTTCCATTCACAATAAATAGTGGAAGCATCCGCTTCTCAATGTTGAACCAACTTCAATATTTCCCTCGTTGTTGTTGGATTTTTCTCATTGCACTCTGTTGTTACTGCTGGTTAGTGATTGTTATTGTTGTTATTACATTTAAATTTCTCTCTTTTTAGAGTCAAATTAGTTTTTTCTTTTTGAACTGCTGACTTTTGTTTTGTTGTTCACCGTTTTTTTAGTGCCGTTTTTTTTTTTTTAAATTTCATTTATTGTTCTGGCTATGGCAACACCTTGCCTTGTACCCCCCAAAGATACCATGGAAGTCGCAAATGAGACGGGGTTGGTTGAGGCTACACCTCAACCCATACAAGGTCCGTCGAGTTGGTCAAAGCCATCGACTGTTAAAATAAACATCAAGATGTTTCAAAACAAAATGGAACAGTATGCGTCACATAACGGACACTGGACTAATTATCGACATTCTTTTCAAATTTTCTTGAAGTTATCAACAAAAAAAACTCTTACCGTTTTTGTTATAGAGAAAAACGAAAAAAGTGATTCGAGCCACAGTTGATATAATTACTAAGTTACTAGCGTTGGTGGGTCATAGACCTCAGAAAATAATAAAATCATGCGGATACCATACCTGGAAGACTTTATTCGTGTCGGAAGAGGAATGTCTAATGTTGTCTCGAAAAGAGATAAATACATTTTGTAAATGGAATACTTGGGACGAAGACGAACAACTGTCTCGGTTTTCCATCTACTGTTTTCCATAGACGGAGAGCACATAGCTGCCTTTTTAAACAAATACAGAGACTTAATGTCAGTAAGCTGTGATAATTACCTTTCTGTTTGGCACTTTGATTTATTGCTGAACCCAAAAGCGTTTTCCAAAATTCCCTATTACTTAGAAATTGGAGACAACAAACTGCCTATTATTGTTGCGGGTAGACAACCTTCTTGCTGCACCTGTGGTGCCATTGGGCACCTAACTATTGAATATACAGAAAGAAAGACCACAGGTCCAGTAAGCTCGAAAAACCGTTAATCACCATTTTTGGTTCGAAAAAAGGCCTGCCTGTGTATACAGCGAATAGACTACAGAGATGGGGAACAATTTTATTGAATTATAGTTTTAAAATGGAGTGTTTACCGTTAAAAAAGATCTATCACCCCAATGGATAATCTAAACTGGTGCCAAGACATAGAGAGCCACTAGAAGACTCTGTAATTGCTTCCCTACGAGCGGACGGGGAGATAAAAGCTATGCTGGGCAACATGGTAAGAGAACTCCTTGTAACCTTACACAAAATTAAAAAGGAAGCCTCCAATGATGAATTCATTATCAGAACAAGAGTCGTCATTCAAAAAAAAAAAACCACAGAAGAGAATTCTGAAGGCTTTTCATGTTGGCCATCCGGGTATAAATAGGATGAAAAGTTTAATGCGCAGCTACATATACTGGTCTAAAATGTACGAGAACATTGAAAACATCGTCAGTACGTGTAAAAGCTGTGCCTTGGTGGCAAATGCACCTCATATCATAGTCCATGGCCAAAGATGGACCAACCTTGGTCAAGGTTATGCCTTCAGATTGACAAATATTGATTTTCTTGACTAGTAGATGCCTACAGTAAATGACCTGAAATTTTTGCGATGGGCTGTATCACCCCTGAGGTTTAGTTTGGTTGTTT
Source organism: Sepiola atlantica (assembly GCA_963556195.1). Lineage (NCBI taxonomy): Eukaryota > Metazoa > Mollusca > Cephalopoda > Sepiida > Sepiolidae > Sepiola > Sepiola atlantica. The sequence goes on from OY744550.1 coordinate 38,625,560, forward strand.
TATGGCATATCAACACTTTTCGAGTTATTTAATGCCAAATCAGGTAATTTTCGTAAAAGTTTTTATGCTTCAAGTTCTTTATATCTCTAAATATTTATTCATGGTGTTTGGTTTTGTTGTTTTGTAGAGGAAAAACGCTTTTATTTTTGGATTTGCAGAACATGATTGAGTTGTGCAAAGGGAAAAGAAAAAAAAACAATAACATCAATGTTTGGTGCATTTTAAATCAGGTATCACCTCTGAGGAAACCATTTTAAAGTTACAATATGTTTTTAGCAGATTCAGAGTCCAAGAGACCATTCAAATGAACACATGCAAGATAGCCATGAGAATAAAAGATTTAAAAATTCAAGAGCATCTACTTAGCAAAAGGACTTTAAGATTGGGAAAGACTATTTAAGTAGCAGTGTGTATGGAATTGGTCAAGTGGTATTCAAAATTAATGTAGGGAACGCTAACAAATGAAACAAAGTCAAACTGCCACAGGTTACCAGAAAAACAGGAGTGCTACTGTAGCAGCCATCATGCGAATCCTTGAAGTAAAAGAGTTAGGGTTGCACTGTGTGTCATTCATCGAGGATTGAACCTAGAGCGTTCCGATACAAGATAGAATATCGTTATTTCTGTGCAAGGATAAGAGTCCACTTATGCAAAGGAGCATTGTTTTGAATGGGCGAATTCTCATTAAAATAAAGAGTAGAAACTTTCCTCCCGGTATGACGATAAAATTATAATACGTCGAGTGTTCGCCGAGAAAAAGAGAAAAAAATTTGAATCAACGTTTTGTGTCAGGTTACTCGATTGACAAGAATCGTATTTTGGAGAATTATTAATTACAATTCTAGAATTGGATTTTTTTAGAGTTGGTGTCGTCGTGTTTTGGAGAATTATTAATACAATTCAGGAGTCAGACTTTTAGTTCTTTTTTGGTGTGTGTGTGTTTATTTTTTTTCAACTTTCACTTCTACAGCTACCGTTGTGGGAGTGTCAATCACCTTGTCCATTTAAAAACAAAGAATGTTACAAATACAGGCGAATTGGACACCCATGTAGAAGAGGATGTCGTTTAATGCTACAGCACAAGAAGGACAATGAACAACGTGGATGAGAATTATGCAGAAGAAATATGAATAAAAATGGAAAAAATGGTTCGACACGCTTGTTGTTCTTCAGATATCATCTGTGCTAGTAAAAAAAAGTTTTGAATTAAAAAAAAAAAACGGTACTCATGGGGTAGACACAGGTGCCTCGTTTGACTAAATTCAAAGCTGGTCCATCTTTGAGATGTAAAAGAAGGTGCAGTGTATGCACATTCAAGGAAGCATCGAGAAAGATGAAGGCAGATGGGGAGACAGCAATTACAAGAAGATGGATATGCAAAGTGAAAGTGAAAGTGAATCAGTTATTTCGTGATCTTGCTCCATTTTAGAACAACTCCCAACCCACATGGCAAGTGAGGCATCTCCAGCTGAAATGGTGTTCAAACGGCAATTAGGAACAACTTTTCATTCAATAAAGCCCGACACTTATCGAGCTCTGAGCTACAAAAGCAAGATGGAACAGAGAACAAAAGTCATGACTTGACTTCAAGAATTCAAAGTCGACGATTCGGTTCTGATGCGTAATTCCAGATAGAGTCCACATCGGATGGAAGCCACCATTACTGGAGAGCTGAGCAGAGTGAATTTTGAAGTGGAGACAGGAGGACAGTTGTGAAGAGACATGAAGACCAACTTTCAAAAATGCCACATATTTCTGTAGAAAAAAAGGGATATCTGATACTCATGGAAAATACCACAAGTAATCCAGGAAAATCTGTTATTCCTTAAATCTCCGAAGAAATCATCAAACCGGTTGGCTCGCACATGGGCGATACTGCAGCTGACCTCATGGAGACTGGAAGCTTCACATCTCCAATTCGTACATTAGGACGCTTATTCAGACTACCAATCAAATTGGATGATTATGTCTGTAGCCAAAGTAAGAGTAGAGGAATGTAATATACTGAAAAGACTCACTTATCTACCCTTTGCCCTGAGGGACTTTTTTCTTTTAATTTGTAAATAAAGAAGCAGGATGACCATGTTGGTTAAGTTATCAGCTGAGTGTTCAAATAAGCTCTGTTATTTGTATTTTGTGTCTAGGCGGAGAAGACATAACAGATACCATTAATCCAACTGCACAAACTTCTCACAAGAGATATACACTTTCAAACCAGGACAAAATATCTTTGCAAAGTAGACACAAGGTTACATCTTGCGTTAAACAGGAAATATCATTTATGATGTTAGCATGCATTCTTTTGTCTTAGTTCGACATGCATATTAGCTACGACCTTCATATCTCAAAGAAACCAAACCACAAACTTTCTCACTGAAGATATTACTTGATACGTTAGAGTTACTTCAACAAAGCCCTCCAGTCGTTCACACAAAGAACCTAGGGCTCAACTGAAGAGAGTACCTGGCAGGTCAATTTGCATCTGAAACCATGCAAATCCAGGCATAAGAAAATGCTTAATAGCACAAAGCTCAGAAGTAGGGGTTGGGGTAGGTAGGAAATCATATTCCATTTAAAGATATTTTTATGTTTAAAGGGAAATAACTCTTTTTGTCGCTTGAAATTATCTGCCCTTGCAAGAGACATGGTATTATGGGATGGAGATTCCAAAATGAATGCAACCGATTAGTCTAGCAACACATAAAATCCATAACTATTAGAGATTAATCCGCTATTGTATTAGATTTAAAATAAATTATTTTATATTGTTATCTCCTAAGAATCCTTTTCATCTGTTTTATTTCTACATTGTTTCTCTTTCACCACTTAACTACATCACAGCAGATTGTAAGCTTTTTGCTTGTTACTAATTTCAGAGGCGTTGCACAGAAGTAACCAATTTTTACCGAGCCCCTGTTGAGAGTTTGTGGAAATTGTGCTGAGAGGGGAAATAAGCAGAAAAAAAAATTAACAAAAATTGTATTACTGTTTAGTAAATATTTGAAGATATAAGCAGTAATGAGCAAAATATATACATCTCTAATGAAAAATATAAAATAAGATTGCTGATTTTTTCTTCTGATTTTCCTCTGATGAAAAGAGCTTATTTTTGAAAATCCATGGATTAAGGAAAAGAAAAGTTTTTTTTATATTACTTGTTTGAATATTTGATTAATTAATAAATATTATATCCAATTTTTATTTTCATCATTCATTATATATATATATATATATATATATATATATATATATATATATATATATGAGAGAGAGAGAGAGAGAGAGAGAGAGAGAGAGAGAGAGAGAGAGAAGGGGTGGGGAGTAGTATGAAAAATATGCTTAATATATTAATTCATGTAGTAATTTGTTTTTGATTTTTTTGAGTGTGTACAAATAGCAGTGTTAGAAAGTGTAAATGTTTACAATATTAATTCTAATGCCAGGTTAATTTTATTAAATAGTAATTTATTTTTATTTTTCTCTAGATCAAAGGGTTTCTAATAAAATTCATGTTATTTATCATAGTGTTTTGGAGGGAAAGGCTTTTTAGCCATTTGGAAATGCTAGTGATTTTCCCAATCGTTTCTGACAAACAGACGCATATTCTCTCCACAGCATAACTATTGTTCAGGGGATAAATGCATAACACAACAGACCAGGGATGTGAGTAGCAAATAGTAACAAAAACTGAAAATTGGGATTCATTTCACAACTTTACTCCCCCTTCTCCTATGTGTGTGTGGAGGGAAGTGCAAAAAAAAAAAAACCCCTGAAAATTGGGATTCATTTCATAACTTTACTCCCCCTTCTCCTGTGTGTGTGGAGGGAAGTGCAAAAAAAAAACTTTTTTTTTAAAACAATTCCGATCAGCTTCAACTTAGAAAGTCAAAATTAAGAAAAAGATACCAAGTGTGTATGTTGGGAGAAGGAGACAGGAAGTCATTTTTTGATAAAACAAAAGTCATCTAACTCCCTTATCCCGCCTTCATGAATTATTTGAAGTTTTATACTTTAGGTCAAAATTAACATTTTCAGTTTTGAGAGAGAACTGTCATAAGAGGGGGAAAGGAAGGCATGGCAAGATGGAGAGAGGAAGAGAAAGAAAAGACACAAAGAGAAAGTGGGAGAGAGCTAGAGAAAGAGAAATAAAATCCAACCAAATACGTAAGGTTCTAGCGATTTGGAAAAAATAATTCAAAAAGATTTTTTTTAAGTGGATTTCAACCAAAAAGCAGAAAACTCACATCCATGGATGATCTTTAACGATTTAAGTGAAAATCAGCTTTTTCTTTATTTAAAAAAAAAAAAAAGCGGAATTCGGTTCTTATATTGATAAAGACACATGAAAATTACATTCCAAGTAAAAACTCTTTGATATACTCACGTATCAGGCAAATAGAAGTATCATCACCAAAAATTAGGAAAAATGATCGAGTAGAAGTTTAATTAAAAGTAAAAATCAATATTTATATATATTTATATTTACCTGAAACAGGGGAGGTAAGTCTCCTTTGATGTCTTAATCCCAGATAATGTGACCACTTCCCGTTCCCATGTTAAGAATGGCTTTAGAAATGATACATAATACGATAACACTGCAATTTACGACAAAGTTTTCTGCTTTTTTGGTTGAAATCCGCTTTAAAAAATGTTATTAATAATTTCTGCCAAATCGCTAGAACCCGTATTTATTTGTCTGGATTTTCTTTCCCTTTTTCTTTGTCTTTTTTTCTCTTCCTCTCTCCATCTTGCCTTCTCTATTATATAGACACACAATCTAAGGAACAAGTGGAAGGTTAGGTTGTCTTATCTGGTATTTGCAGTCCATCGGTTACTGGAGAGTTCCTTAGATTTACCAAATGGTTCTAGAAATATTTATGGGTACAAAATTAGCATGCAAATGTCTATTGCTAATTCATCTGGTAAAATTAGATTAAAATTCAATTTCATGAGAAAAAAAAAATTTTAAGTAAAAAACTTTTAATAACACAAGATTTTAAAAAGATGCTTAGAATATCGATAAAAAACTTACAATAAAAACAAAAATAAATTTTTAAAATAAATAAAAATAAAAGGGTTTTTTTCTTTTTTTTCTTTCTTTTTTTTTTAATCGGAAGGGGGTCAAATAACCCATGTTTGTCTAAATTTTTTTTAGTTACAATTTTTTCTTTATTATTATTTATAATAGATTTCATTATAATTTTTTTTAAGTACACTGTATAAAAATTAAATAACTAGCTTGATCTGTGCACATTTTTTAAAGGGGCAATGCATAAAATTAAAGATATGTACATAAACGTAAAAAATTATTTCATATTCACATAACACATTTTTAGAATGTTCATAAAATTTAAATGCAACAAGTTTCCCCTCCAATAATAAAAATTAAAATTAATTTCATGAAATTCTTGTCTCCATTATTGAAGACTTTTTGGCGGTATGTTTTTTCATAATCTGAAAAAGGGGAAAAAATAAATGAAGTTAAAATTTATAAACATTTGGTATCAAACAATTTCTATATAAAAAAAGGCAATTTAAAAAGAAATCATACAAAGCGTTTTTGACAAAAAAAAAAAAAGAAAAAATCTTTTGTAATAGCTTTACATGTGGTCTTACTGATTTTTTTCTCATCAATGAAATAAGGAAATTTTCCAATTATTATTTGTTTGTGGAAAAGGAGTCAGGGACAAATTTGCATAAACTAGGAGCAAGCGAGTGGTTGCTGACGGTGGTTCAAGCAAGGTACAGAAATGCTCCAAGTGGTGTTAGTATTAATAGCAAATTTAGTGATAGCTTTAATGTTAAAGAAATCTGTACTGAGTCTTGCTTTTCATTTGTGTCTTAGCAGCTTTGTCTAGGGAGTTTTAGATATGCTGATGATTTAGTACTTGCCTGTGAAACAATGAAAAGTCTACTTAAGTTAAAGACTTGGAGGAATGCTATAAAAAGTAACGGTCTGAAAGTGAATGTTACCAAGACCAAAGTGATGATCAGTGGCTGTAATGTAGGAGAGCCCTCAGAAACTGCTTAGTTTGTGAAAAGAGAATCGGGTGCAACTCAATTTTTTGTAGTTGTAAGCGTTGTGGAGTCATATGTAAGTTGAGAGATGATAACCAATTTGTGTGCAAGAAGTGTAAGACAATAGAGATGAATGAGAACTCAAATGTGGAAAAAGTATATTTGGATGACAAGGCTATTAAAGTTGCTTTTGTTAATTTTGTGATACCATTTGAACTAGCAATACCCACCGACCATAAAACGGTTTGGATAATCACAGATTTAAAGGTAGTTCTACTAAAATAGTTATATTTTAAAAACCAAAGCACTTTAAGTTCTCCAGATATAACCATTTTGTTTGTAAATGAATATACTTTCACACGCATTAATAAATAATAATCTACATTAAATATTGAGAGTTTTCAGCAAATAAAGTCATAAAAATGTTGACGCCATTTTCAGCCATTTACTTCACTTTTTGTAACCTCTCGTTTTTTAAAAATGTCGTACCATTCATCTATGAGGAATTTCGTCATGAAATTTGGAAAACAATCCAGAAAAATATCAATTTTAATTATTGTCAGGGTACGAAATTAATTGATCCATTATTTTTTTTGTAATCTTAAAATAAAACTTCAACATGACGTGTATCACACATTAAAAAAAAAAATTTTTTTCGTACCCCAACTAGTAAATAAATCAATCTTAACTTTTTTTATGCATTAAAATTATAATTGGATGTTGTTTTGTCTTTCGTTAGTAGTAATTTTGAATTACCCTATACGAAAGTCAAAAATGTAACTTATCGCTGATATATCAGCCAGCAGCAACTAGTTATTAACAGTTAGCTTCAAAAAATTTGTTTATGACTTCTTTTGAAAAAAACAAGACAAAAATACTTTTTATGCTTAAAAAAGTTAATGCTGTTTGTCGTTCTTTTATATAAAAAAATACTTCAAGAAATACTGGTTTTTAAATATAGTCAACTTTCGAAGTTAAATTCTAGTAATGATGACTTTCTAGCTGCCAATTAAAGAAAAATAAATAAGATTCTACTTTTTTAGGCGATTACATGTGAACACGCGAAAGTCTTGGTAGAAAAAAGACAAGAATTTAGAATTTAGAGGGGGGATCAGTTTCGCATATAAATTTAACGTAAAATGATCTCCCATTTCCCTGCCATTCTTGCCTTTGAGCGCAATTTTAAAAAAAATTTTCAAGCTGAAAACTTGATATCAAATAAATAATTACTCTACCACTAACTCTAGCTTCGAGTGACAAGCCCACCTCCTAAAAATGTCTTCTCTTGAACGTATGTACGATAACCTTAAATCTGAGTGACAAGCCACCCCCTAAAAAAATACCCTTAACCCTAAATCCGAATGGCAACCTCCATCCAAAACAAAACCCCTTCCTTAACCTTATCACTAACCCTAAATCCGAGTGGCAAGCCCCCAATCCTACAAAAAGCCCATTAAAACCACACATAATCGTCTAAAAAATAAAAAAAGCAGACACCCATAAAGAAAAACGCACAGGATTTATTTCCTATATAAAAAAATTGATTAACTGCCCTAAAACGCTAGAATGACTCAGAAATGGTAAATTATTTTACATTAAATTTATGTGAAACTAATTCCACACTCTTAATTATAAAATAATTGTTTTTTTTTTCTTTTTGCTAAGTTTTCAGGGTGTTCATACGTAATTGCCTAAAAAAGGTAAAATCTCATATTTTGGGGAGGCAAGGGAGCGAATTAGCAAAAGGTACTAATTTACAATAATACCTAAGAAATCTTACAATATATTCATTTTTAAACAGTCCTAGTATTAGATTTCAGTTTCTTGTACATAAAATGTATTACAATTCAACTTTGAGTTCTCTAACTTCTTCTTTTAATGGATACATGATATCTTTAAGGTATAGCAGTATATTTATGTGTATTTATTGCAGATTAATTGGAAACTATTAAGTTCTGGAGATTTTCAGTGGCATATTCTGATTCCTTGTACAAAAATACACTTAAATGGTAAATTTCATTGCTTAATCATGTGTTTTAACAAAGATATAACATTTTTACTGAAAAATTAGTGCAAAAAATGTGATGAAATGCATATGGTCTTAAAGAGGGAAAAATATCCAATCGTGTGAGGCACAAAAATAATCATAACTTCCTTATTTTTAGTCAGATTTTGATTATTTTGACTAATGTTTTCATCATGAGTTTCGGTCGCTGTAACCTGCGGCCTTCTTCAGGTGTATCTTTTCGAACTCTGGAATATTTCAGTTGAACTCGGTAATCTGGACGGAATTTAGAACAGAACCCTTTATTTAATCCCGAGGGTAGCATGCTCTCATTCCGTCAGCCATTACTGGGAGAAGTCTTCAGTAATTTGCAATTCTTCGTATCGCCTGCACCGAGGATCGGACCTTCAACCTTCAAATGACTATCACTTAGAACTGAATTTTATTTAGTACTATATCCACTGTACCACGGGTCCTTATTTTTAGTCAGATTTCAAAAATTAAAAAGAATTATTTCTTAGATCATCAAGCTCTTTCTATATATGCCATTATTGAGATATTTTAAGCAATTTAAATTTTTTTCATGTGTATTGCTATTTGAACACAGAGAGAAGCTGGTATTAGTGTGATTACAAGAGTTAGAATTGGATGGAGCACGTTCAGGGAACTTTAGCCATAATTAAACAGTAGAGTATTATCATTGTCGACCAAGGAAAGAGTCTATCAAGAATGTGTAGACAGTGTGATGATGTATGGAAGTGAAACCTGGCCAGTGAGATGTGAAAAAATGCATTGAATGAAGAGAAATCATATGAGAATGATGCAGTAGGTTGTGTAATGCGAATCTTCAAGACAGGCTTAAATCTGATGACTTCAGAGGAAGATTAAATCTGGAGAGTATAGGGTTTGGTTTGGTTTACAGCATATCAATCATCTGTGGGTTATTTAATGTCAAATAAAGTTGTCAAATATAATTCGATAGGTAGGGTAATTATTTATAATCTTTGAAGACATTACTCTTTGAGAATAACCACAGCCAAGCTGGAAAAGACTGACAATCTTACAAGCGAACGACCTATACCACTAGTTTTGGGTTGTTTGAAATATAGTTGTAAAATATAATTCCATAAGAACGCGTGGCTCTTAGATAACCAGAACGCGTGGCTCTTAGATAACCAGAACGCGTGGCTCTTAGATAACCAGAACGCGTGGCTCTTAGATAACCAGAACGCGTGGCTCTTAGATAACCAGAACGCGTGGCTCTTGGATAACCAGAACGCGTGGCTCTTGGATAACCAGAACGCGTGGCTCTTGGATAACCAGAACGCGTGGCTCTTGGATAACCAGAACGCGTGGCTCTTGGATAACCAGAACGCGTGGCTCTTGGATAACCAGAACGCGTGGCTCTTGGATAACCAGAACGCGTGGCTCTTGGATAACCAGAACGCGTGGCTCTTGGATAACCAGAACGCGTGGCTCTTGGATAACCAGAACGCATGGCTCTTGGATAACCAGAACGCGTGGCTCTTGGATAACCAGAACGCGTGGCTCTTGGATAACCAGAACGCGTGGCTCTTACATAACCAGGGGGTTGACAACATAGAACATTTGCAGGCACAGTGTTGAATCCTGTTCATGTATTTTTTTTTTCTCTTTGTGAATGGTTGTTTTGTTTTACGGCATATCAACCTTTTTCGGGTTATTTAATTATGAATCAGGTCATTTTGGTAAAAGTTTTTATGCTTCAAGTTCTTTATATCTTCAAATATTTATTCATGGTTTTTTGTTTAATTGCTTTATAGAGGAAAATTGTTGTTTTTGTTTTTAGCTTTGCAGAACATAGAGTCTTGAAAAGGGAAAGGGAAAAGAAACAATAACATCAATGTTTGGTGCAGTTTAAACCAGGAAGCTGGTATCTGATCCAGGTTTCTATGAAAATATTATATCTTATGTATAAAGTAATGTCAGATGTTCCCCTATTTCTTTGACCAATGTAGCTATGTAAGCAAAAACTGCATATACAATTCTGCTTTCGTCTGGTTAAAAATCTTTGCATCTACGCATGTTGGTTGCTGCAAAGATGCTCTTTCTTAGATGTGAAATAATACAAATCTTTTAAAGGTTTATTATTATTTAGAATTTTAATAACTAAAAAAAAATAACACTTATAGATAGAAAAGTTTGATTAACACAACTTATATCGGGTTCAGAGTAGGGAGCAGGAGTTTCTTGGATTCCTACATTTTTTTCCCAAGTGACAATGGTGGACAGGTCTTACTAGTATTACATAAAATAGCTAATAAAAGCCAGGGTCCATTTTAGTAAATTGTCTCATCTTTCAAGCATTTATAGGAGTATTGTTATAAGTGAAGTGAAAGTGAACATAGAATTATATTTGATGAAATCTTCATCATCATATTCTGTTTAACGTCCATTTTACATGTTGGCATGTTTTGGACAGTTTTTAGAAATTGACTTCCAAACTAACCTATCTCTTTATTTATCCCTCTTTCTCTCAAATCCATTCTTATCACTTCCATGTTTTCCTTAGACTTCCCCAGTGAACTGAATCTGCTACCATAACTGTTCTACATCTACTAACACAAAAACTCATCAATTTTTCAACGTGACCATACCATGAAAGTCTCCTGTTCTGCACACATCTCCCTATACTGTCTAGATTTAATCTTCCTCTGAAGTCATCAGAACTAAGCCTGTCTTTAACACTCACATTAAACATCTTTCGTATCATTTCTCTCTAATGCGACACAAGACCTCAGCCTTCACTGGCCAGGTTTCACTACCATACATCCTCACACTGCATACACATACTTCATAGACTCTTCCCTTGGTTAACAGTGATAACGCTCTGTTGGTTAGTAATGACAGAAGTTCCCTGAACGCACTCCATCGAATCCTAACTCTTGCAATCACACTAATACCGGCTTCTCTTGGTGCTCCAATGGTATCATCAAAGTAACAAAACAACTGAACAACCTCAATCACTTCGCCATGCAAATATATTTTCTCCAAATCTGAGTTCTCATCTGGGTCAATGAGTTTTAAGTAAACATAATGCGATAAAAAATTGTGCATCAATCAATGGAGGTGGGGGTGAGGGGTAGCTTTCTCTTGTTTTGTCAGCTATGACCGGGTAGAAGTCTTGAGTAATTCGTAACTGTATTACTAGTAACAATTTATAATTTTGCTGTTATCTTGGGTATATGTGTTGAGTGCTGGAGGTGGTTGCAAGTTTAGCTCTACCATTAGAGTAAGATCGTCATTGGGTAAGTTCTGCAAACTATTGCCAGTCCTGACATCACAAGCTATACCCCTCTCACTAATAGAGGAAGGGTATATAGCAGCTGTGTTAGGTGTTTGATGCTGTATGGAGGTGAGTGTTGGAACCCCCCCCCCCCATTTTCTCACTCGCCAGTCTTCAGCATAACAAATCAGTGATCATATGGATATGCAATGTCGTGTCAGATCAGACCCTGCATATCAGCTGTGAAACTCTTTTGGCGAGGTTGAATATACCAAAAGCTTCATGAACTGAAGATCAGCCATCTATGTTGGTTTGGCCATGTTCAGAGGAGCGACACTTGGGTGATACCTTGAGGTGGAAGGCCACAGGAAAATGGGATGATCCAAGAAAACTTGGATGCACACCATCAACAAGGATCTTAAGACAGTGGAATTTGAACGGAATCAATTCTCAAGACTGTCAAGCTCGGAGACTGGGATTGCAGGCTGTCAGAAAGCGTCACACCCCCTGGCCAAGGGAAATAAGATGACAAAATGGATGATTATGATAAAACTACAAACAGGTTAGGGTTAGTAACAGATATAGTAGGTATTTTAAGGCTGCAGGGCCTTCACGTATTGCCGCAGACATGTTTAAGGCTGCGATTGAAACAAGCATTGAGATGATCACAGATGACTTGACAAATCAGATCATAAAAGAAGGGGATCTTAATACAACTGAACTGTTACATGGGTAAAAGAGCAGCTCTGGATGGAGGTAATTACGCAGGCTTAAAAGTTGATGGATCATGTCCTGAACAGGATTGAAAGAATAATTGAGCAACAAATGAGAAGTCAAATAAGCATAGATGAAATGCAGTTTGGTGTTATGCTTGAACGAAGTACCACTAATGCTATATTTATCCTGAGACAAATGCAAGAGAAGTACCTTGGTACGAAGAAAAACCTGTATTTTGCTTTTGTGGATTTGAAGAAAGCTTTTGACATGGTACCAAGAGATGTTGTCTTGTGGGTTTTGTGTAAATTAGAAGCAAGCGAGTGGTTGCTGAAGGTTGTTAAGGCAATATACAGAAATTCTCAAGGCTACCTGAACAATATTAAAATTAACAGCACATATAGTTACAGCTTTAATATTAAAGTAGGAGTACATCAGGGATCTGTACGAAGTTCCTTGTTTGAATCAATCCTCAAGACCGCCAAGCTTCGAAAATTAGAGTGCAGGCTGTCAGAAATCTTGAGACGAAGAGAAATAATATAATTAAATAAATTATGTTCTATTCACTTCCACTTATATTCGAGCATTATTTCTCTGTGTAAAATCTTCTTTCAACTAACATTCAATGAAAACAGCCTTTTTTTTAAAAATAAATAACAAAGTTTCTTTCCTAGAACATCTCACCCGTGGAACAAGACACCACAAGGCTGCTTCCCAACCGATCACAACATGGTCATCTTCAAGTCTAATGTAAACAAATACTTGTTGAACCGCCCTCTTGGATAATCAATTCCTCTTAAGTAATATTCTGCCCATCCCACCCATTGTTTCTGGTCCTCTTGTCATCGTCCAACTGACGATCTCTTTAACCCTTATCCTCGAGTGGCACCCGGACCTTGATAAACAATGACTCATTAGTCAAAAAAAAAAAAAGAAAAAAAGAAAAGAACTTTATACCAATCAATAGTAAACCCTTAAATGCTTTATTTTTATATTGGTTTAATATCGAAGATACTATTTAGCAGGTGGTGTGCTGATGCAACATCATACTAATACCTACTCACACTTGCCAACAGGCTCGTTGCAGATGTGAATCAAGTTGCAGTCTGACACATTTTCATTGACTATTAAATTAAATAGGCATTTTGTTGAAAGGTGTCATATTTAAAACAAAGACCATTTAAGGGTTAAATATATACTTCAACCCAAAATATCAAATTATAGAAATAATTCAGATAACATTTTTAAATAATTTAAGCTGATCCAAATTTCTGAATTCAGAAAACGGTAAGTAACCATTTTATTATTGCATTTATTTTGCCTCAAATTTTGCTTGTGTTCATTTTTTTCCTCTTTTCTGTTTGTATTATCTCATAAACATTTTTCATATCCAGACACAAGATTTCCATTGTTGTCTGTCCGAGGCATTCCTTTCCAAAACGAGCAACAGGTATTTCCATATTTTTACATATTTAGTCTATCTAATGTTTCGGTGGTCCCCCATGGAGGGAGGTCTTTTTCCCCTGGGAAAGAAATCTTTATAAAGACCTGTAAACATCACTGTGATCCAGTTTTCACCTCAAATATCAAAACTGATTTCATGGTCTCCGTTTAGTCTTGTGAAGCAAAGGTTGTGCAATCACTAACCACACCTCTCCTGGGTCAGCACTGCTTGATTCCAGTGGCAAGGAGAAGTCCAGGACGACTGGAAACAATGCTGAGATAAGCGGAGAGCACATACAGCACCTGGTATTCCCAAATGGTGACCTATTTTAGTACTGGCCAGGCTCAACGTTGCTTAACTTCGATGATCTAACGGGAACCGGAGTGTCAACGTGAGTAATCTCCTTTTTACTGTGTTAATTATGTGAAATTTCATTTCAAGTTTCTTAACACTTCCCTCAATAAGTCCTGATCCTGACATATAGATGGCATCACTAATAAAAAAGTCCATGTGATTTTTATAAAGTAGTAACCTTCAAATGGAACATATCAAAATTTGAGCCCAATCAGATTATTAGTTTACAAATTACAGTTATTTAAGTGAAGCTACTGTTGCAAATGTTTAAAAAAATGGAAAAATCTGAATTTCATGTGTTGATAAAGCATTGCTTTCTGATGGGAAAAATACTGTTCAAGCAAATCAATAATAAGCGTTCTTCGGACTCTGCTTCATCGGAAACAACGGTTAAGAGGTTGTATGATGAGTTTAAACGCGGTTGTGCAGACACAAAGGTCGTCCAAATTCAGCAGTTGTCACAGAAAACAAATGTCACCAGTTATCAAGGTTAAAAAACACTCGAAAATATGGATCAATAAGATAGATAGATTAACAGTTAAATTGATGCTACTCAAAACAGCAATTATTGCCCCATTGTCAGAAACAACAGCCATAGAATGTTAGGATTAAAGGACAAAATAAGGAGAAGTAAGAGTTACAAGACTCACAACCACTTTCTACTCTTCAAAGAAATGATAAATCAGAAAAATACGACAAACATAAAGCAACTTACCATTTGTTTGGCAAATTCAATCAGAGCCAATTTGCAAAGAAAGAGAATCCAAATGCATTTTTGATAACTGTAATAGATAAAAAGAAAGCTTATAAATACACTAGAAGAATACCCGTCCCAGGATCGGTAAAATTAATGCTCGGAACAAAACAGTTTGCACCACTTTTATGCATCCTTATGAAGATTAAAATCAAAATCTATTTATACTTAATCTAATGTCTAAAATCCTTGTTTAAATTTTGATCAAAATCCATTACAAGATTTTGATTCTAGAAAATGTCTAACATAGCTTATGCTTAAAGGGTCTAAAGAAGAAATTGAAATTCAAGGAATCTTGCTTAATTGGCATCAAATTCAATGCAAATCTGAAATATTTGAATTTTCAAATGTGAAATTGTGCCCATATTATGAGCCCCCCCACACACACACACACATACATATAAAGCAGTGATCATCAACGCCTGATCCACCTTTCAAACTGTATTCAGTTCCGTGAGAGACTGATGTTTTGAAATGGGTTGTAAGGGCCTGTTCTAAGCAGTAATGGCCTACCCGTGTCAATGAAACCATGGTACATCTCCGAAATGTGTAATGTATAGTTTTTAAATAAATAATTTGTATTTTTGCTCTCCTATTCTTATGATCGAGCAATTGATTTGTTTTCAACATACCCTGGCACACACATACATACATATATATATATATATATTAGCTTCCTGCACTGAAGATTGCGTTAGCATGAAACATCGATGTCTGTAGGTAATAAATAATTAATATTTATTTATAAATATTGTTAAAAGCCCTCTTTACTAAAGGCTGGGCACTCTGAGTGAGTTTAATAACAAGTAATACTAATAGCTTCATTGCGAGATCCAACACAGTTTGTTGTTGTAGATCACTATTCGCTGCTCGTTGTAAAATACCTGCTGACTTGGTATTTACAAAGTTAAATTCCTCCTTAATTCTAAGCTAATTTGTGATGGCCAACGGGAGACGCTCTTGATCAGAGTTCGCGCCTGCTGACCGTCGGAAATTAGCTTCCTGCACTGAAGATTGCATAAGCATGAAATATCGATGTCTGTAAGTAATAAATAATTAATATTTATTTATAAATATCATACATATATATATATATATATATATATATATAAATCCAATATGGCTGACTGATTATGATAAAATCCTTGTTTCCTTTGAGGAACAAGGTTTTATGTAAGATGTATGTAAAAGGTTCTTTGCGTATTTTTTGTTCAAAAGTTTCTTCCAAGAGCGATCCTTGGTCTTCTGAAGAGCTGCATAGATGAAAGATCCTGGTAATTACATGTCTATTCACGGTTGTTTTTTTGTGCGTGAAATGATTGTCAAGTTACACTGAATTGTTTTTAATTCGGCAAGTAAAAAAATGAATAAAGACTTAGTCATTGGAATTTAACACACCATTACTTATATAATTGTGAGATTTTTCCTTTTTAAAAGGAGACTGGTGAAAATAAAAAATACATTAAAAAATAAATAAATACCTGTTTTTCGGGAGATTTCAAGAGAAGTCTATCAAGTTTCCCTTGGCTAAATGTTATTTCTGGTTTCTCATCTTGAAGATGTTTATTCCACAGATTTTTATAATTATCTTCTATGCTGCTCCAAATACTCGGGTGATTAATAACTGGAAAAGAAGTAAATATATTTGCAAATTCATTTCCAATGTATTGATGATATTTCAAGATTCAAAATATCTGAGCAATGCAAAATGACAGAATGTATACAACTCTGTTTGGGTTAGAGTTTCACAGATGCAAGAACAAATACAACGAAAAATAAGCAAAAATTATATGATTTATATATTAATACAGTTGTATCATTTTTGCCACGCAATGTTATGAAGAGAAGTGGGATGAGGAGGAAGAAGATAAAAAGATGAAAGAAGAGTAAAGAAAGAGTAGAAAGGGGAAAGGAGGGAACGCTGGTTCACAAATACTTTCTTTTTCTTAATAACATGCTATTATTAACAATTTAAAAACAAAAAATACTTCCATTCATTAAAAAAATAAAATTTAACGTATCCCATTAAGAGGGTTCTAAACTTTCTCTCCCCATAATTTATAGCTGATTTTTCTTTACAGATGATAGATTAACAAATTATAAAAATTTTCAGTTATAACCAATAAATCTTCCTTGCGTAATTCTACATCATATTGCAGGGTCCGCAGATATTATTTGCCCCCCCCCCCCCCCACACACACACACTATTTCTTCGGTCATGTGTCTAATCGGGGGTGCACACCGGAGATTTTCAAGTCCTGGTGAAGCATGTCGAGCCAACGCTGTTTTGGCTGTCCGTTTTGGTTATAACGAATGAATAATTAAACATTAACATATAAAAGTGTAAATTACAAAATGTCCAAAACTTTGCCCAATTCACGTTATTTCCGTTGTCAATTTGATTTCACTAAGCTTGCATTTTTTAAAAATATTAAATGGTGCATTAAATGACTTTCAGTGCACGGTTTCACACAACTTCGGTTAGTAATAAATATTTAATATCAAGTCTACAATAAAATAAAGTCGATTTTTCCCCTTTATCATCAGTCATTATAAGTCTTTAACACACAAGCAATATATAGAATTTTGCTATGAGCACGCTTTATGTCAAGAATTGATGCATGTTTTCAGAAAATATGGGTCCGTTCTGTTCGCTTTCAGTAATTTCTGCATTTTTTCCGGCTTGCCGTCGCCCCTAAAATAGCCGCACATCCAGGAAATTGGAGTAACTTTGACTCCTACACAAAAACCTAGTGCCACTAACATGAAATAATCTTCATAGGATATGTTTTCTTGATACCGCCATCATTATTCTATTTTTTCTTGATACCGCCATCATTATTTCATTTTTTCTTAATATCGCCATCATTATTTCATTTTTTCTTAATATCGCCATCATTATTTCACTTTTTCTTAATATCGCCATCATTATTTCACTTTTTCTTAATATCGCCATCATTATTTCATTTTTTCTTAATATCGCCATCATTATTTCACTTTTTCTTAATATCGCCATCATTATTTCACTTTTTCTTAATATCGCCATCATTATTTCACTTTGTCTTAATATCGCCATCATTATTTCACTTTGTCTTAATATCGCCATCATTATTTCACTTTGTCTTAATATCGCCATCATTATTTCACTTTTTCTTAATATCGCCATCATTATTTCACTTTTTCTTAATATCGCCATCATTATTTCACTTTTTCTTAATATCGCCATCATTATTTCACTTTTTCTTAATATCGCCATCATTATTTCACTTTTTCTTAATATCGCCATCATTATTTCATTTTTTCTTAATATCGCCATCATTATTTCACTTTTTCGTTAATATCGCCATCATTATTTCACTTTTTCTTAATATCGCCATCATTATTTCATTTTTTCTTAATATCGCCATCATTATTTCATTTTTTCTTAATATCGCCATCATTATTTCATTTTTTCTTAATATCGCCATCATTATTTCATTTTTTCTTAATATCGCCATCATTATTTCACTTTTTCTTAATATCGACATCATTATTTCACTTTTTCTTAATATCGCCATCATTATTTCATTTTTTCTTAATATCGCCATCATTATTTCACTTTTACTTAATATCGCCATCATTATTTCACTTTTACTTAATATCGCCATCATTATTTCACTTTTTCGTTAATATCGCCATCATTATTTCACTTTTTCTTAATATCGCCATCATTATTTCACTTTTTCTTAATATCGCCATCATTATTTCATTTTTTCTTAATATCGCCATCATTATTTCATTTTTTCTTAATATCGCCATCATTATTTCATTTTTTCTTAATATCGCCATCATTATTTCACTTTTTCTTAATATCGCCATCATTATTTCATTTTTTCTTAATATCGCCATCATTATTTCATTTTTTCTTAATATCGCCATCATTATTTCATTTTTTCTTAATATCGCCATCATACAGTGCAGCTAGTTTTGTTTGGGTGAACTTTGTTTAAAAAAAACAAAAAAAACAAAGAAAACCTGGATAATGGTAGGCAGTGTGACAACCTCCTCTAGATGTCCCAGAGAGCAGAAACATTGACAGAGAATGCAGTCTTTCTTCTATTGAGCTGAAAGCGAGGGTGGAACTTTTGTGAATGCCTGCGAAAACAACTTGGCGTTGGAGTAAAAAACTCCTCGAATGGTTGATTTAAATTTCCCTTGATGATATTGTACATCAGAATCAAGTCTCCTTGCAATCTTTCATTGCTCAAGTGAGAATAGATTTAGTTTTTGGAGCTGCTGTAGGTAAACGTGGAGGGTCCTGTCACCATTCTGGTTGCCAATCGTTGAACATGCTTCAGGTGTACTATATCTTTTTGTAAATAAGGATTTTTTGCTTGGATGGCATACTCAAGAATCGGCCATAGAAAGGAAGAGAACAATTTTACATTAACGCTTTTTATTTTTTTCTGAGTTTAATTTGATTGATTAGCAACAGATTTGATGTAAGTAGCTATCCCAAACTGAATTTTTTTTCAATATACCAAAAAACTTTTTAGGTATGCATATATAGTGCTGCAAGATATAAAACGAAATTCCAAAATTATCTTGATATCTCAATTAATACCTAAGTTATGGCCATTCAAAGTTAGTTGGACATTACGTTTTGTATGATACTAAATACAAGGCCAACTTAAGCAGTGTATAACTGAAGATAAAAGTGAAAGCTCTTCATAAATATAATGCCATAGTTCATTAAAAGAAAGATAATATAGATAGAATTAATAATTCTTAGATATGTAAAACTGTAGTAGGCTGCATTTTTTTGTTAAGTGATGCATATGAATGACGGACGTTGCAAGTGTTAGATGCTCGACCAGAGGAGTGGGGGGGGGATAAAATAAAGTGAAAATATCTTTGGTTTTATTTTGAGCCACCCCAGAAGTTTGTTTCCCTTTGTGGTAAATTAAGTATCTCGTAAAAACAGACAATGATGTTGAAACACAAAATTGATGTCCAGATGTCTCCATGACAAAGCCACCCTGGGTAGACTGCCTGACAGGTTGTCTCAAGTTTAAATCTTAAAGTGGTAAGAGCTTGGGTGGTCCAGTACTGACCAGGGACAAAAGGAACCCAAGGAATGGGAGTGGTGAGACCTGGCCACTGGGCATGACAGGAAGTTTGAGGGTTGCTGGGATAGCTGGCGATCAGTTGAAGCTGAGGCAGGATCGCCCATCTGAGTCTCTTAGCTAAAGGGGTGTGCTGGACTTGTGTTTTATTTCACGGGGATAGAGATCTTATTTTTCAACTCTGCTGCCATTCACCCGGGAAACACGCGTTTCATTTGTAACAAATAAACTTGTTACTTGTTTATAGACTCGAGTTGTGATTCTGCTTGGCATGAGTCTTTGTTGCAGCATGGAGACAAGATTGCACAACAACTTTTGGACCGGCACAACATGTGGAGACGATTACAGCCAGTGCAGTTAATGCACGAACAAATATGCATACATACATGTTCACATCTATACCCAGTCTTAAACATTGGTGAAAATCATATGCCGTGAAATAATGTGTGGAAACGATACAGAAGAGCAACTTTGACTTTTCATATAAGTTTTATCTTAGCAACTAACACATTAAAACTTATGACATCATACAGATTAAGCAAATTTTTTTTTTTTATCAGTACACTTATAAAAATCTTGTATTTTTAACATGTAAACACGACCCGAAGACCAAATTGGCAGTTGAGCAGAAAAATCGGTCAAATGTGTACTTTTCCAAATCTTTTGTAAAAAGTTACCCACTAAAGATACAGGCCTAAAACTTTTATAGTTGACTAATTTTTGGATGAGGAATTAAAAAACCAAGTTTATTTCTTTCTAATATTGGAAGATTTTGTGGAGTGATACAACTTTGGGCATGTAAAAAAATAAGGGATTGACATCAAAACATTGAAATTTGCTATATAAAAGAAATCAGCAGCCAATTTTTAAACAGAAACTTATTATAAAGTGTTATTTAAATTTTAAAATAATTTTTTTTAATACTTAATTTCAAATGTGAAAAGATAAAATCTATTTATTCAAAAATATAATGGAAGATTTTACTGCCAGCTTCACTCATCTTATGTAGCTTTAATTTGGTTATACGATTCTGTTATAGCCAATATATGAGGGATGTCATATTCTTCTATCACTTGGTTGAGGATATCGGGAAGATCCTTTATGACATCATAAGGGACAACGTCATCCATTAAAATAGATCATACCATGTATCCATTAAAAAAAAAGAAGTTAGAGAACTCAAAGTTGAACTGTAATATATTTTATGTACAAGAAACTGAAATCTAATACTAGTACTGTTTAAAAATGAATATTGTAACAGCAAGCAAACTGGAGCAAAATCTCGAACACAGATTATACTGATAAATATGTATTTATTTGCGCGCACGTGGCCAACGCTGAACTATAACATCTTTTTTACCGTAAAACTGGAAATACATGAAAATAAACAAGTCTTACAAACATGTTCTAAGACAAAACAAAGCAAATTATAAAAGAGTAAAAATTCAAATAGGTTTAGAGAACTATGCGTTGCTTACCGCTATTTTTGCCAAGCTACTTGCCCCAGAGAAAGCTGAACAAACGTCCGACTCCCATGTTGACCGATTCAAAAAGACCGCCTCTCGACAAGCAGGCGGTGTACAGGCACGACAGTTACCCCGTGCGCGTGCCTTCTGGAAGAGGACGGTGCTGAATACAAAATGTCCCCTTCCTGAATTATGAGACCGACAAACATGTGAAACTCCTATGTTTACAAATATATTGCAAGATTTCTTTGGCATTATTGTAGATTAACACCTTCCGCTAAATCACCCCCTTGCCTCCCCAAAATGAGATTCTACTTTTTTTCTTTTTTTTTTTAGGCAACTACATGTTAACACCCTGAAAAACTTGGCAGAAAGAAAAAAACAACAACGATTATTTTAGAATTTAGATTAGTTTCACATAAATTTAATGTAAAATAATCCCTCATTTGAGGACCATTCTTGCATTTTAGGATAGTGAATCATTTTTTTCTATGGGAGATAAATCCTGTGCCTTTTTTTTTGTTTTTTTTTTTCCTTTCTTTTTTAGACGCTTGTGTAGTTTTAAGAGGGTCTTTGTGCAAGGAGGGGAGTATTATCACTTGGACTTCGGGTTAGTGGTAGGGCTAAGGGCAATTAAGTGTGAACACCCTGAAAACTAAGCAGAAAGAAAAAAAACCCAATTATTTTAGAATTTAGAGTGGGCGATTAGTTTCACATAAATTTAATGTAGAAAAATTCACCATTTCCGGGCCATTCTAGCGTAGTTAGTCAACTTTTTTCTAAGTGAAATAAATCCTGTGCGTTTTTCTTTTTTCGTCTGCTTTTCTTTTTTTTTTTTTTTTTAGACGATTATGTGTGGTTTTAATGGGCTTTTTGTAGGATTGGTAGCTTGCCACTCTGACTTAGGGTTAGTGATAAGGTTAAGGAAGGGGTTTTGTTTTGGATGGAGGTTGCCATATGAACTTAGTGTTAGGGTTAAGGGAATTTTTTTAGGGGGTGGCTTGTCACTCGAACCTAGAGTTAGTGGTAGAGTAATTATTTATTTTATATCAAGTTTTCAGTTTGAAAAAATATTTTAAAAATTGCACTAAAAGGCAAGAATGGCCGGGAAATGGGAGATCATTTTACATTAAATTTATATGTGAAACTGATTCCCCCACACAAATTTTTTTTTTTTTTCGCAAAAACTTTTAGGGTGTTCACACGTAATCGCCTAAAAAAGTAGAATCTTTTTTTTTTTTTTTTTTTTAATTGTGACTAGAAAGTCATTACTACTAGAAGTTCGAAAGTTGAGTGAAAACCAGTATTTCTTGAAGTATTTTTCATAAAAGAACCACAAACAGCATTAACTTTTTTTTAGTACAAAAAGTATTTGTCTTTTTTTCAAAAGAAGTTCTTAAACGAATTTTACAAAGCTTCATAAGCTTTACAAAGTTAGGTTATAGTTAGCTGCTGCTGCTGATTGATTGTTATATCAGCAATACTAGCAGCCATTGTTGACTTTCGCTCAAAAAGGGACAATATTTTTTCGGATAAGGTAATTTAAAATTACTACTACCAAAAGACAAAACATACAATTATAATTTTAATGCATAAAAAAACATAAAATATTGATTTATTTACTAGTTGGGGTACGAAAAATAGTTTTTAAAAGATGTTCGATACACGTCATGTTGAAAGTTTATTTTTAAGATTACAAAAAAAATAATGGATCAATTAATTTTGTACCCTGACAATAATTGAAATTGATATTTGTTCGGATTGTTTTCCAAATTTCATGACAAAATTCCTCATAGATGAATAGTACGACATTTTAAAAAGAACGGGAGGTTAAATAAGAGTGACGTAAATGGACGAAAATGACGTCAACATTTTTATGACTTTATTTGCTGAAACTCAAAATATATAATGTAGATTATTATTTATTAATGCATGTGAAAGGATATTCATTTACGAACAAAATGGTGGTATTTTGACAACTTAAAGTGCTTTGGTTTTTTAAATATGACTATTTTAGTAGAACTACCTTGAAATTCGTGATTATTCAAACTAATAAAAAGACAGGACAGGGAGAGAGAGAAAAAGAGAGAGGACAGAGAGAGAAAAGAGAGAGGGGGCAGAGAGAGAAAAGAAAATGAAGAAAAAAGAGAAAGAAAAGAGAGAGAGAAGAGAGAAGAAAGAAAGAAACAGAGAGTGAGAGAAAAGGGATAATGAGAGAAAAAAAGAACAAGAGAAAAGAAAGAGAGAAAGAAAAGAAAGAGAGAAGGAAAAGAAAGAAAATGAAGAAAAAAAGAAAGAGAGTGAAGAAAAAGTGAAGAACAAGAAAGAGCGAGAGTGAGAGAAAAAGTAAGAGCGCAATGTTAAATAAGATCGATATGAATCCTATTGATTATTATTGGGGAAACCCTGCTTTATACAATGGTATGAAAAGCAAAAATTTTTTAATTAAATTTGTGTAAAATTTTATTCACTGAAGTTTTCAACTTGGAAATTTTTTATGAAAATTAAATTAAAATTTTATACTTTGCCCACCAAATTGAAAAATAAATTTTCTTTTTATAAGATGGAATGACTTTTCAAAGTGGGTTAATTAACATCGTGAATGGCACAGACATTATAAAAAAGGGCTAAAAATTTGTTTTTGAAACAAAAACAAAAAAAGCGGAATTAAACACATTTGTGATTACAATAGTTACATAATTCAAATCAACCTCCATCATACAAGAAAAAAATGATATCATCAGAAAGTAGAAAGATTGAATTTTATTTACATACTAATTTCATAGATATAGCCTAAAAAATAGCCGAGATATCATTAGTTAAATTTTACGAAAATCTCACTTTTTTTTACCCATTTTTGCAGCATAAACAAGCCAGTTTCGCATACATAATGTAAGTCTTCCATTTCAGGTATGGAGTGAAAGTCAGTCTCAAAGTATAAGATGCTGAAAGTCAGTCTCAAAGTATAAGATGCTGAAAAATACAGCATTATAAAATTCATTTCTCCGATCTTTCATAAAATATTTTCATCGAGATTTAACATTTTTTTTAAATCTATATCTGCATTTATACACGCAGGTCTATTTTCCAAAAAGTGTCTTTTACATAAATAAAAAAATCACTTACTGATCTGAATAGCCAAATGTAATATAAAATCTTTGAAATTTTTCACGGTTGTAGCACTTCTGTCCTAAAGAGATAAAATAAATTAGAGGATATATTTTCCATGAAATTGTCAAATTTTTTTTTAATTAAAAAAACAAATAAACAAAAGATATTTTATAAGAATTTTTTTTTTTAATTTATTTTATTTTTGTGTTTACTAATGAGTCCCCACTTATCAGGGCCAAAAACCACTCAAGGATAAGAATTAATGAGATGGAATGATTGTCAGTTGAAAGATGAAGAATATTATTAGAGGATTGAAATGAAGTAAGTTTGATTAATTATGGGGAAGAATATTTGATTTGAGAAGCCATTATGTGTTCCACAGACGAGAAGCCCTTGCGAAGCAGTTAGTGTTAAAGTTCTTGGGGTGGTATGAAGGCAACTAAAGGTATTATACGCCATTAAACAAGTTATAATAATAGTGTTATGTATAATACATGTGGCAAAGAGAGCACTCTAGACTGGCAGCCTAGTGCAACATGGGTGCAGGTATAAAACAAAAAATAAAACAATAAGGATTTCTGTTTTACAACACTTCAGCCATATCTCATTTTATGCCATACTTATAGTTACGGAATTAGATCACCAAAGTTGAGTTGAGCCTGGTCAGTGATAAAATGGGTCACCATTTGGGAACAGCAGGTGCTGTATGTGCTCTCCACTTATCTCAGCATTCTTTCCTGTCATCTCACACTTCTCTTTGCTACTGGAATCAAACAGTGCTGATTCAGGAGAGATTTGGTTGGATTGTGCAACCCTTACTTCACAATTACATGTGCAGCTACCCTTACAGGGGGGTATCCATTGTCTCTCAGGACTGAACGGAGCCTTATACATACTTATAGAATAGTTATTTGATAGGTGATAACTTTGCAGAAAATGTTCTCATTTTAGGTTGAGCTTATAAAGCTTATAAAAAAACAAGCAGGGCTAGGGCTACTCGGCGTTGCCCGGGGAAAAAAGTGTACCATAACTTCTATCTCTCTCTCTTTTTCCCCCCTCCTTCTCTCTACCCTCTTTACTCCACTCAGCCCATTCCTCTAGTCAGCGTAAACAATTAACTCTGAAAAAAAAATCAGAGTTACTTCCCTTTAGTTGATGGTGAGAATTATTTTTACACATTCTTTTGTTTCGTAAAATAAAAGTGGCCAATCTTTATCGATTTTCTTGAAATTTTAAAATCAGAAGACACGCTAAACTACAACCAGGAAGTTTATTTTTATTTATTTGAGTGTGGTTTGGTTTGGTAGTTTTGTTTTACGGCATATCAACCCTTTTTGGGTTATTTAATGCCGAATCTGGTCATTATAGTAAAAGTTTTTATGCTTCAAGTTCTTTATATCTTAAAATGTTTAATCATCGTTTTTGGTTTGGTAGTTTTGTTTTACGGCATATCAACTATTTGAGTGTGTTTCCAGTGAAGGCCACATCATGTCGCACCACATCTTGGAAAAGGGGATTCAGAATGGTTATATTGAGTTTCTGTTCACTGTTGTCAAGTGCTGGGTGGAAAGGGTGGCTGCAAGAAGGTCATATATGTGGCAGCAGTACTCAGCTACATGTCACACCTCCAGCAAAATCCCAAAAGTGGTAGTCTGAGAATTTACATGACTTCAGTCTCAATATCTGCCCGACAGACTATAATGTGCGGGGAGCAGTTGTGAAAGACCATCTATACTACCTACAACATCAAAGACAAGCTGATTGACAGGATCGAACTGGCGTCCAGGCATATCTTGAAGGACACTGAAGGCCGAGTGCTCCATGTTCAGGTCATGGCTAGAGGCCAAAGTTGAGGCTTAGTGCTGCTTCTTTGAGTGAGCTGAATGCAATAAAGATCCTCTAAGAGATGCACTTTGAATTTTGAGAATACATCAATAATTGTTAAAAATATGGCATTTTTCTTTCCTTTCTAAAAAGTGTAAAATTTGTCCCAAATACCCTGCATATAACTAGCTGTACTTACCCGGCATTACTCAAGATTCATTACTTTCAATTTAGTTTACCTTTTTTTCTTTTTCTTTCTTCAAATTTTTAAAGAAAAAGAGAAAGAAAAATGAATACATGTTTTTTAATACAAAGCCAGATTTAACAAATGTAAAATATACACACGAAGAGATAAACATATTAGTAGATAGTTTGGTGCAATTTTACTTATAGGCCGATCAAGTTAATTGTGTTCATGTAAAAGCATTATTTTGTACTTACTCAGTCTCATTTTATCTCTCACGCCCCGAAAAAGAATTTTAAAATATCAAGCAGAACTTTAATTAGAACTATTTTTCCATTTCGATGTTCAACCTGTATTTGTGCCCGAGCCGACATTTTGGGCTGTGAGCGGTCGGTAGAATAGACAAGGGCATTAACTCCGTTTTTATTGTTAGGATTATAAAAAGAAAGAAACACATAAGCAATAATAATAAAATATATATTTATTAAATTAAAAAATAGAAAATTAAATAATTATTTTTACTTTGTTCACCGGGATACTTTCCACGATATAATTTTCTTGGGTTTTTTTCTTTTTTCATATTTACATGGTAACTTTTCGCGACACTTATCTGCCCTTAGTTAGCTAACCGGCCACTCCGAAAATCGCAGACTCGCCATTTCATATAACCCTTATGGAAATGGAAAAATCGTTCTAATTAAAGTTCTGCTTGATATTTTAAAATTCTTTTTCGGGGCGTGAGAGATAAAATATGACTGAGTAAGTACAAAATAATGCTTTTACATGAACACAATTAACTTGATCGGCCTATAAGTAAAATAGCACCGATAGTTTAATAACAATACCGTCATAATAAAATCAACCGTAAGTTCAAATTTATATACATTGAAAAGTAAATAGAATATTATTTCCGGGCAAATATCACCTGGCTAACCCATGGTGCAAGGTCGAAAAACTGAGTTTTTGGAGAAGGCCAAAATTGTGTTGGAATTGAATTTTGGTATTCTCATCAGAAAATTTTTTTAAAAATTTAATTATGAAAGTGTATTCGTTCTCTCTCTCTGGTTTATTTTGTAATCTACACAGGCACAGAAACCTATTTTATGTTAGATAATTGTCTGTTACTTACCAAATGAAAAAAATTTAAAAACTTATGTCATTTTGGGCAAATAGGTACTATTATATATATATATATATATGAGACAGAAAGGAAAAATAATTAAACACAGGAAGAAATAAAAAAAATAAACATTTTTTTTTTTATTTCTTCCTGTGTTTAATTGTTTTTCCTTTCTGTTTTTCATACATTCTGTCTCCACAACTTTTAATTTTATGATATATATATATATATATATATATATATATATATATATATATATATATATTAGTCATCCACAGAGCTGACAAAACACTAGTGTGGCTATATGTCAGTGTATGTTGCCGTTCACCTTGGTCGGGGCAAGCCGATTTAACCGAAGACATGTAAACACTTAGGGTTTTAGAAATTTTTGACAGGGAGATAAAAGAAAACCTTTTTTTTCCTTACCTGACGCCCGGATAGCATTTGATTTGCTTTCTCAAATGACAACTTTATTCTTTCAATATTTGGCAAAGATTCTTTCAGTAAGATTTGACGAAGTATCAGCTATAAAAAAAATTTAAATTGTTAAAAATTAATATAAACAAAGAAATACAGAAGGACAAGCAAATGTTAATATTGACTTACTCAGAATATATTTGCTGAAGTTTTTTTAGTTTGTGCGGCAATGTGGGACATTAGCTATTTGATTAGCTTCCAAATAAAACCATGCAATTGTACATTTGAAGTGGTTAGCTTCCAAATTTTATTGACTAGTCTGGTCTGATTTTCCAAGTGGTGATAGGGCAAATTAATCCACCGTATAAATTTGTTGTTCGATTTTTGCAGATTTCTTCTTTTTTTTCTTTTTGCAAATATTAATTAACAAATACGTCCGTCAAGCGATGAAGACCCCAAACTCAAATGTAGCTTGCAGGCCGGGCTTTAGAAAGGAAAAAAAAAAAAACCAGCTAAGTTTAAAATTTCCTCACTGTCTTATCTTAATACTTGCATATAATTACGTTGCTACGTCTAGGTAAAGAATATACTTCTTTTTTTTTTTTTCGCAGGTTCTCTTCGTTTCTTTCCTGTTGTCCACGACTCTCTATGTGCCATTCTTTCCTTTTTTCTATGTTCTTGCTAATATTTTTGCGTTGCCAAGTCTAGTAAAAGAATTTTTTTTTGCAGGTTTTTTTCGTTTATTTTATTTTATTTATCTATTTATTTATTTCATCTATATTGTTCTCTCTGTTGTCCACGACGCTTTATGTGTCTTTCTTTCTTCTTTATGTTCTTGCTAATAATTCTGCGAGTTCTTTCTCTGGAGGGGTCAATACATTCGAAGATTAAAGGGGGGGGGGGGGACATCCACTATCAATGTAGTTTTTAAAAAAAAGGGAAAACTCCACTGTAGCCCACTTGGCTGTGTTTTAAAAAGCCACGTGTTGATCCATTTATATCAACGTCCGTCAAGCGATGAAGACCCCAAACTCAAATGTAGCTTGCAGGCCGGGCTTTAGAAAGGAAAAAAAAAAAACAGCTAAGTTTAAAATTTCCTCACTGTCTTATCTTAATACTTGCATATAATAACATTGCTACGTGTAATTTTTATTTAATTTTTTTTTTTTCTCTCTTCTTTTCCTAGCAATTTAATCTATAAATAGCAAACTAGTTAGCTCTTAATAGGCTGCAAATCTTCGATGCCTCCTCCCTGTTTTTAAAAGCTTTCTCGACCGTTCCTTAGTACTCGATATGACTTTGTTGTTAAGGTCATTTCCAAAGCAGCCGTCCTCATTTAATCCCATTTACATGGCAGAGAGGGAAACCTATCTTCAACTTTCTGTTCCCTCCTTAGTATGCAATATCTACATATGTACACATATATATATATATATTATATGGAAGTTTTTTTTGTTTTTTTTTACCTGCAGGGGCTAGGAAATACTCGACTAGTACACGGGCGCAGGCTATTTTTACCCCTCTCGGAGTGTTGGACCCGTAAGACCTCGTAAAGCTATCCATCTAAGAGAAGGAAATCTCTGACAAAAAAACCTTGCTACAAGCTACTTACACCGTGGCAGTAAACCGTTGGGGAGGGAGGCCTCCTTAGTCCTGATCGACAACCTCTCTAGAGTTGGAATCTCGAACAAAATATCCGGTTTGCAAACCTATAATTGCTTAAGGAGTAGATAGGTTCTGCCTATCGCCGGCCCTTGCACTCCTTCCTTGTCTATTAGTCAGGCGCAGAGGTAACAGTGCTGGGACGCCTCAACACTCAGTGCCTAGCCTTGTTTCCTTACTAGGTCAATGAACGCCGTTCTCTTTCTCTCTATTTGGGCAACTTGGGGAAAATTCTTTCGTCATTAAGTCTTACATGATCAATCTGGGTCTCTCTTGTTCCGACAGGTTGAGGGTACAGGTTAGACAGCTTGTCTGGCTGCTGTTTCCGACTGACAGGAAGGAGCCCAAACTCTTGGTTAGCGTCAAGAACGGCTGCTCCATCATCAGTTGCATAATACCGTGGGTAGTTGTATGTGCCATGTCGCGCATGGAAAGGGACCCTGCAATTATCTCTGGTGGGCTTTCCCGAGGCCACAACCCCCATAGACCAGGTTGAGACTAATGGACTGGTTGTGTGAGCTTATTGGCACCAAACAAGTACCCACTTCTATAATCAAAACAAACATGTCATTACAAAAAATAAAAGCAAACCTAAACCAGACACCCAACAAAAAACACTTTCGCCTCCGCCCTTGAGGCTCGCATTCACAAATATCCAGGGACTTAGAACCAATATCAACGACGTAGAATCCTTTCTCCTGACAAACTCCCCGGATATCCAAGCTCTAAGTGAAACCAACCTCCAATCCTCAATCTCCTCTTACCACTTTGACATGACTGACTACCTCCCACTCTACCGTAAAGACTCTGACAAACATATGCACGGGCTAGGAGTTTATGTTCGGAACACCCTCCCCCTGACTAGAGAACATAGGTTAGAATCAGATGACCACGACTACATGTGCTTTAGATTGACTTTACATCACAGCGTCAGTTACTTATATTTCTTATACCGCTCCTCATCGACCCAGGACTGTACTCTGCTAAACTGTCTCTGTAAGCATAGATAGAGCACTCTTAATTGACTCGAATGCCCACATACATGCATTTGGGGATTTTGATGCCCACCACCGTGACTGGGTGGGATTCTCCAGCCTTACTGACGCAGCCGGCAACTCTACGTATAATTTCTCCTTAGCTCACTCCCTCTCTCAGACTGTCGATTTTCCAACCCGCATCCCCGATCGAGTTGACCAACAAGCCTCACTTCTAGACCTTTTCTTGACCTCAATGCCCGAGGCTTGTGTGACGAAAGCTCATAGCTCACTCGGGAATGCTGATCACATTGTGCTAATGATACATCTCACCCTAAAAAGTCGTCCAAAAGCTGATGAACTGTTGCTCAAAACAACAAGATACTACGAGCGGGCTGATTTTGAGTCAATCAGAGATCACATCAGTGACGCCCAATCAGTGTGCAAACGAATTAACTGAATGGGTCAAAACAGGCATTGAAGCCTATGTCCCCATGGAAAAATTCTTTAGCAAGCCCCACTCTCCTCAATGGTTCACCTCGGAATGTGCAGCTGCCATTTCTGAGAGGCAACAAGCATTCCGTAAATTCGGCCGCCATAAGTCAGCTACTAATAGAAATAAATTTATAGAGTCAAGAAATAATTGCAAGGCCGTGATAGGTGAAGTGAAGAGAAGGTTTAATGAGTTAACAAAAAAACGCATCCAGTCACAGAAATTAGGTACTCGTGATTTCTGGAAAATCTACAATGGTGTAGTGAATAATGGTCAATCAACGATTCCCCCACTATCAAACCACAATGATGTCGCTTGCACGGCCACTGATAAGGCTGAACTACTTGCCCAGCGCTTCGCTTCTAACTCTACTTTGGACTCGGATAACCACTCCCTCCCCAAATTCCCTTTGCAGACCGAAGCCACACTTGATAACCTGGTCATCACTCCATCCCAGGTCAGAGACATCATAAAAAACCTTGACACCTCCAAAGCTTGTGGGCCTGATCTTATACCTACAATAGTAATAAAGAAATGCTCTGCTGAACTGGCCCCTGTCCTCTCCAAACTCTACAATAAGTGTCTAGCTGAATCTTGCTTCCTCGATAGCTGGAAAATTGCCTCTGTGGTACCAGTCTACAAGAATTCTGGAAATAGAACCGATTCTCACAACTATCGCCCAAACAGTCTGCTGCCGATCTTTGCTAAAATCTTTGAATCCTTAATCAATCTAGCGATAGTACAACACTTAGTTAATGCTAAACTTCTTTCTGACCGCCAGTATGGATTTAGACAAGCACGATCTACTGCAGACATCCTAACGGTCATCTCTGAACGCATGTATCATACACTCGACAAGGCAGGTGAAGCTAGGGCAGTAGCGTTTGATATATCCAAGGCCTTTGACAAGGTATGGCATAAAGGGCTCCTCCTGAAAATACGATCATACGGTATTACTGGGCAATTACTTAATATAATTAGATCTTTCCTAGACAAAAGAAAAATCCAAGTTGTCCTCGATGGCCGTTCATCTAAGCAACATGACATAAATGCTGGTGTACCCCAGGGATCTATCCTTGGACCCTTGTTGTTCCTGATCTATATAAACGATCTCCCTGATGGCATAGAGTCTGAGATTGGTTTATTTGCTGATGACACCACCCTTTACTCTCGCCATGTTGGCAAAACCGACGCAACCATATCCGAGGAAATGGCTGAATCTTTAGAAAATGACCTCCAGGCTGTAGTGGATTGGGGTCATAAATGGTTGGTAACTTTTAATGCCGCAAAGACAAAACTCCTTTCCTTCAATAACTACAAAGAAACCTTTTCAACCACCGATTGTCATGGCAAATAACACCCTACCTGAGAGTTCATCATTCAAACTCCTCGGCCTAACCTTCACAGGTAACATAAATTGGAACAAATACATTGAAGACATTACCAAGGCTGCCGCAAAGAAGGTTGGCTCCCTCTACCGTGCTAGTAAACTCCTCACACCTGACATCATTCTGTATCTCTACAAAGCCACCATCCGCCCATGCATGGAGTATTGTTGTCACATCTGGGCTGGTGCACCATCTACTGGTCTCTCCCTCCTTGACAAGGTCCAAAAAAGAATAACCAACCTAATAGGTCTCTCACTGTCAACCAAGCTCCAGCCTCTGTCCCATCGCCGCAATGTAGCATCCTTGTGCTTGTTTTACAAATACTTCAATGGATTATGCTCTGATGAATTGGCTACTCTGGTGCCCCCTCGACGTAAATTCACTAGACTAACTCGACAATCAACTAAATCTCATTCATTCACTGTGGAGGTCCCCAGATGTCGGAGAGCCTTCTACTCAAATAGCTTCTTTCCTCGTACTGCTGGCCTCTGGAACTCCCTCCCTGCCCCCCGTTTCCCCAACAGTACAGACATGCAGAAATTTAAAACTAATGTAAACAGACACCTCGCTGCGCAGATCCCAATCTAGGTTGACCGCCCCCCCCCCTACCTTCTCCCCTTTTCTTTTTCTCAGTAGCCCTCTACGTCTACAGTGGCGGCCTGCCTTGTTTGGGGTGAACTATGTTAAAAAAAAAAAAATTTTTTAATAAAATAAAATAAAATTGTTTTTATTAAAAAAGGAAATTGAAATATATTAGAAATTAAACATCATAATGGCGTATCTAATATAGAATATTGCAAAGATATCGTATTTTACATGACAGCGCTAGAGAAGGGGTATGTTGCCACTCTGATTTAAGGTTAGTGATAGGATACAAGGAGGGTATGTTTTGTAAAAAACGAATAATAAAATCAAACAGAAATTTTTTTAAAACTCAGACAACAAATTAATACAGTAGATTAATTTGATCTGTCACTGCTTGGAAAATGAGACAAAACTAGTCGATAAAATTTGGCAGCAGTTTTGGAAGCTAACCATTCCAATATAAACTTTTAAGCTATAGAATTGATAGTTGGAGACTGACAAATCTGACGTAATGTAATTAAGCTTCTAAATATGAGTATTTAGACATCTCAATAAATTTTATTTTTTTATAATCTAAGCAATAAAAATATATCTTACGCGTGAAATGATAAAAGAATTAAACATAGCTATTTAAATCTTAAATTAAAGACATTAAATTTATAATTAAATACTTTCATATTTATCATGAAATAATACAACCTGTTACTCTGTACGGCTCCAAGTGATAGCCGTCGAAAAAGGAGGCAAAAAGAAAAATATCAGTCGTCGAGACAAAGATATTGCACGGGACTTCAGGTTTGATCAGACTCGAACATCACAAAATGTTGATATTCCCCACAAATACGTTATGCCAATTTTTGACGAAATGAGGGCAAAATCGTCTGCGCTGGTACTGACATACTGCGCACAAATGATAACAGTTTCAAAAACAGGATTTAAAATGAATCCACTGGGAAAAAGGCTAGGAAGACATTAGAAATAAAAATGGTTGGATACCCTAAAGCAAAATCTCAAGACAGCTGGACTTCTCTGTATGGTTAAGGAAGAAATCCAGTGTGTGGCCTTGTTGCATCGAATAAATGCAAGAGAAAATGATTAATGTCATCATAATGTTTAACACCATAATGATAATGAATACTGAATACAGCTGCAAGCAAGAATGCATGCCTCATCATATAATGAACACACAGCGTTAGCTAATCATATAATAAAATATATATTTTTAAAAACAAAAATGTCAATTTTATGTATTACCATTTTTTTCAGCTCACAGACACACAGCCTCTCAGACAGAGCGTAAAAAGGGTTAATCCTTGGATTAAAACACTTTCTCAGACAAAAGCAGAGAAGAATTATCGACCAGCCACATATCAAAGTGTTAGATCAATATCACCGTTTTGCAGATCTTTAGACAAAGCGTGAGCAAAGAACTATTAATAGAGCGATCATTGTGGCACCAAACTATATTTAGTGGACATTATCCCATACCAGCAAGGGCCACATTTAGCACAGAAACCAGGACTAATTCAGGCTATCATGACACGATAGGTTCACCGTTTTTTTTAATGAAAATCACTCCAGACAAGGCATGAAGTCACTTGATGTAAGGAGCTAACAATAACAAAAGATGATTATCACAAGGACAAAAGATACGTATTGGCCTTAGTCTTGAAAAGACAAAGGCTATAGGTAGAAGGAAAACAGTCAGCAAGAAGAGAGTTCCACAAGCCTGCAGTTCTTGGAAAGAAGCTACTGGAATAGGAAGCTGTATTATAATGAGGTATCAAAACAGCGAATCGATGGAGACCACTAGACCAACGAGTCAAACGAGATAGAACAAAGAAAGCAGGGAATAGATCAGACAATTCTGAAGAACACATGCCATAATAGTATTTATAGAAAAGACTGAGACTAGCAACATCACGTCTGTGAGAGAGAGGGTACAGAGAAGAAGAAAAGGTGGGAAGAATCAAATTACAGATACGTTTCTGCACCTTATCAAGAACCCTAAAATGGGACAGCCCAAATATGACAACAGTACTCCATATATGGTCCGATAGTAGATTTGTAAGAGATAGAGAATAGCATCAGGTGTGAGAAACTGTTTGGAGTGATAGAAACAGCTGGTTTTACGAGAAGCAGAAAGAACAATAAATCTAATGTATAAATTTAGTAGTAAATTACCCAGAATACAACACAGTGATTTGTCGGGGACACGACCATATTATGTTTCCAAATTTTAAGATTGTGATTTGAAGAAAAAAAATGAAAGGTTCAAAAATCGATCAGGGAACCGTTTACACTCTTCAATGAGACCCTCAAGTTCACTGGATTAATCGTAAATAGTAATCGACAGTCAAGAATAATGCGGCGGCTCACAAATCACCGGACGTTTTCTCTCACTTTTCTCCTCTCCTTAAGTCAGCAGATTTCAGACATTAATAATCTCAGTTAAATCTTAACCGATAAAAATACACATAATTTGTTGCTTCACCTTTTTCTTATTAAGGTGAATTTGTTTATTGCAGTACAATAACCAGTCATTTTGTTTCTCCTAAGTTGTGATTTCGATCCTCACTAGTTAACTGATTTCAACATTTCTGTAATTTTCAAACTACACGCCAGACAAAAACAGACCATTTTATGGCAGGGATGAGGCAAGTCAGAGCCACTTCCACTGCTTGATCTGGATTCAGGATTATCACGTCTGGCACCAAAAACAAAAAAAACAAAAAAGATATTTACCTTGATTTCTATTAAAATTTCTGATGGACAAGATGAATTTCTATCATGGTAATCAGGTAAATTAACTTCAGGTGTCACTTTATTTGGTTTTGATAATTTTGTCAATTCTCTATTCATTTCTCTTATAAATATACCTGAGGAGAAAGAAAAACAGGTTTGAATTCTTCACATAAAAATGTAGTAAAAAAATTTAAAAAATTTGGTAATTTACTAGTTAAGTTCTTACATTACTTCCAGCATGATCGGTTTGAGGATTAATCCCAAACAACTAATTTTTACTTAAAATGGTTTACCAAAAATATATAAGTAAATAAAATTTTATCGGAAATGCGATATGCAGTAGCTCAAAAATTGTATATATTTTTTTAAGATTATGACATGCTGAATGTATTTGGAGTTAAATCAGTTTAGTATTGCATATGAAATGAAAACAAATATACTAGTATCAGTGGTTTATTTCTAAAATGACAACATGTTTCATTGGATAGACGGTAGTCACTAAAAACAGAATCGGAACTAGGTCCAATGAAAAGTAAAATCTTTTAGTGATTTATATAAAAATGTTATTTAAAACAATTAAAATATTTATAAAATATTTGTTTCAAAACATAATTCTTGTGTTTTCTTATAACTCACTAAAAGACTTTATTTCTTTGTAGTTTGGCGCCTTGTTTCCATTCCCCATATTGGAAATAAGCCGATGCACTAATTTAAAAAGCGTTTAAATGTGTTTTTTTTCTATTAATACATAATACTTAATTGATTTTAACGCCAATACATTCAGCATGTCACAATCTTAAAAAAAAAAAAATACAATTTTTGAGATCCTGCATACCACCCTTATGAAAAAATTATCTGTCACTTAAATTTCACGTTTACCAAATATTTGAATATGTTTGAAACCAGTGAATAAATGAATGAATAAATTTAGGAAAAAATACAATATGGTTGACAAGAGACCAAGGGAGATAACTCGAAATTCATTTCAACATAGATAAACATCCCTTTTATTTAGAAAAAAAACTTTTTTCTTTTTTTTATTATTGTTGACCATATTGAATTTTTTTCTAAATTGGTTACATTTTATTCAAGGGTTCATATGTACTATTACATTTGCTATAACTAACATAAAATAAATATAATTAAAAAAGTATTTAAAATAAAATAACTTTGATGAATTTCCAGAAAAATATATTTTTTGGGGTGCAAGTTTAGAATGCGACCAACAAAAAAAAAAAAAGAAAGAAATATCTTTATGATGTACGTACCTGTGACGGAAAGCATATATCATTTACCAAAAATCATGTAAATTGATCAAGTAGTTTCAAAATCAAATTTTATGCGTAAACAAGGATCGTCAATATGTTGACGCCATATTGGACATTGTGTTTGCCAGCCAAGTTGAAATAATCTGCCTTGGCCGGCAAACACAATGTTCAATATGGTGTTGATATATCGACGATCCTCGTTTACCCATAAAATTTGATTTTCTTTTGTAAAAACAAAAACTACTTGATCAATGTACATAATTTTTGGTACACGATATATGCTTCCTATCATGGGTATGTACATCATAAAGACATTTCTTGATTCTCGTTTTCATGTCAGTCGAATTCTAAACTTTTTTTAAATGTAAAAATTTAAAGATAAAAAATGTGATTTAAATAAAAAAATAAAATTTTTCTTTCCTTCTAAATGGGGTTTGAAAAAAAGGCATTTAAAAAAACGGTTAAAAAAAATTAATATATTATATATATATATATATATATATATATATATATATATATATATATATATATATTAAATAATTATTTTCCTTAGCTTCTCTCCAATATTCTTATTGTAAGGTATTCATTATGTAAAACTAAATGCATTTTAGCCATCAATCTTTACTACAGCAATCTTTTCATTAATCTTCTTAGGCTAAACTGAATTTTAAAAGGATAATTCTTTAAGCTATAATGTGAGAATTAATTTATATTTCTGGTCATGTAGGTATATATCTCTATATATAGATATACCCCTATATATATATCTATATATCTATTTTTTGTTAACATAGTTCACCCCAAACAAGGAACATTTGAACACAAATGCTAAATAAATAAAACAATCCAGGAAATAAAACAATACTGCGAAACAGAACTATTTGTTATATTAAAACCAAAACATTCATTGAATAACAAATAATAGTTGATTAATAAAATGTCCTTTTTCAAAACCAATAAGCAAATTAGCTACCCGTGCAACTGATATCACATATACATAAGCAACATATAAAAAAGATGATGTGTGCATTATGTAAAGTTGAATTAACTTGAAATAGTGCGAGAAATCAGCCCAATTTTCGCATTTATTTGTAGCAGTTATATGACAGATCTACTTACTTTTGTCTTTACACACAATCTCTTGCAGAGTGATTAATTTACAGTTTAGTTTAACCCGCGTTAAAATACATCAGGCGATAGAACAGTTCTGCACATGCTCATCTCTCCGTTTCCGCCCAGAGAGGTTGGCATGTAAATTTTATCAATTCTATCCAAGATGACGACCTGACAAGATGCTGCATTGCCTTTCTCGCCTCGATTTGGTTGGAAGTGAGATACAAATTCCTGTTCGAGACTAAAGACCTGTACTTGATTACATTTATCTAATATATGCCTTCCGAACCAACTTGCCTTACATTCTTGTGTTCCTGTGTTAATGAAACTGTTAAGTAAAATTGATTTAATTGTAGAGAAAATGCAGGTATTTTTATATGGAACTTTGGTGATCTTATTTTCTTCTTCATTTCAAGCCAGCTCAGTCAGATGAATAGGGACGCTACAACAAAATGGTTATCTCACATCTCCGGCAAGCATCTCATCACATATGCCAGAAGTGTTTGAATTGCTCGATGCATTTCTACACGGGTTGTAACATGCCTGTGTTAGCCAACCGAATCACAACCTAATCACTATGCAAGATATTGCGTGTAAATACAAAAGAAAGTAGATCTGTCATTTAACTGCTACAACATTAACATTTAGTAATGAAAAGAAATATCGAATGCCGAGTAGAAGATTTTGTCTTAATTTTATCTGTTCTTTGATTAGTACTTTATTCTTATACCTTTACATTCTATTGGATAGTTATTCCTTTAAGTATGAACGTGTGTAAGTGTGCGTTAACTACACAGGCCATCATCGTCTACTCGTTGTGCTGATCCAAAGTAATTGCTGGATTCCGACACCATGTAAACTGCGTGGTCTCAGTCAGTGCTCATTTATTCATTGCATATCAATCAGATAATTCTATTGTTGGCATTGGTTTCCCCCAATATCTTTCTAGTTATAATTTTTTCTAGAAAGACATCGGGTACTTACGGGAGGGACCACGCGAAGGTTGCCAACATCCTAAGTGAAACTGTTTCTGTGGAACGAACAGGATTCGAACTTGGCACACTCAGTTTGTCAGTCCGTGTTGTTAACCACTTCAACACAGTCACCTCCGTCAGTGCTGCAACAGAAGAACTAAATAAAACCACAACTCCAACAAAAAGCAAGTTACGGTTTTTTGAGGGTAACGAGGTTACAATGATACTCGTTTTCTTCAACAAATTTTCAAATGAGAATTCTTAGCCCTACCAAATCAAAACAAGTTCAATAGTTTACAGCCCTAAAAGGCATACAAACAAACATCCAGAAACCCCCACTCCATCTTTGGAATATATATATATATATATATATATATATACCACCTGGACCCCTCCAGAAAGACCACTTCGGATAATAGCCAGACTTATCTATGAACATAAAAAAACCTAATGCTTAGGAGGTCCTGTATCTTGTCAGTCATTATTTTTGGAAAAACTCAAGTTGGTTATAACCACAGCTGGGAATGTGGTATCTGAAGGAATTTTATTTTGTCAAGTAGATATATCGAATTCTGGGTGGCCAAACCCAAAATCAGAGATATTTCCCATATTTTGGGTGATTTCTCACTTGCACTAAGTGTTTTAATTGCATGCATTGCAACTATGCAACCCACTAAACATGCAACCACCTAGTGCATGTTTACACAGAAAACACCCACCCACCTTTCATGCTAAAATAAGAAAAAAATATTTTTGAAATAATAATAATAATGTAGCAAACCTTTGGTAATCTTAGCCATCATCCATTGTCGAACTCTTTCTTCAGCCAAACGCACAATAATTCCAACTATGGCAATTTTTAAAGTATCCACTTGTCCTGGTAAAAACACATCGATGACTTTTTTCGCATGTGTCTGTACATAACTATAAATAAATTAAAAAAATTAAAAAATTAGATATATACTAGCAGGACCCCATGGAAAATCCACGGTTGTCATCTTCATATATTTGTATAATTTACTCTTAATAATAGTTTTCTGGAAATAATAAATGTACGGTTTAATAATATAAATTAAAAAATGTCTCTTTCATAAAAATAATTGTCAGCTCAATATTTCCAAATGAATGTAAGAAACCTTTTATGTAGACGGGACAACAGAATCCGATTTTAGAACAATTCATGTTTAAATGGGTGAAGTCAAAATCTTTATAACTTAATTGATCGCATTTTTGTATGTGTGTGGAAGGTGATAACGTATGTACAAACATGTAATCACTTCGCGTATTATTATACAGATATGAAATTGAATAAAATGTCAAAAGTGCATTAAGTTATCTCACTTGTTCTTGCAGAACCCTTAGGGACCTTTTCTCGGAACATTAGGGTTCCAGGGGAATCCCTGTTTAGAAATGCTAATTATAATAGAAAAAGATGCAAATCTAATACATTACCTTTACCGTCAAAATCATAACCATCGCCATGGTCTTTGACAACAAATTTGATCATTATGTCTGCATTACCAGTTGTCAATTGTGTAAATGTCAACGGACTCACATCACTCCAGTATTTGAAAGCCTTTGCTAATTCACTTACAATAACCAAGAATATATCGTGTGTATTATTAATATTATGTAATTACAAGACCCTGTGGAAATTCCACGGTTGCACATTTATCTCTTAATAATAATACTCCTCTTGAAATAATAAATGTACGGTTTAATAATTTAAAGAAAGAATTGTCTCTTCTTCCAAAAAAATAATTGGCAGCTGAATATTTTCAAATAAATGCAACAAATCTTTTAACGTTTTAATTTATTAATTGTAACAATGTAAATATTTTTTTAATAAATAGGCTCTTCTTACTGTAAATGTAGTTGGCAGATAAATAAATAAAACGGGTGTTACTTTTTTTAAAATTAATTTATTTAAAATTATAACAATGACATGTTTATCAAAATTACATTAAGAAAAGAGGAATGCAAAAAGTAGGGTTTTAATACTGGTTATGTAGACGGGACAACAGAATCCGGTTTTGAAATAACTTATTTTGGATAAAATGGATTTGAGTTACCCCAAAACAAAGCACATATAAAAAGAATAATTTCCGGTTGACAGAGGTTGATTTCTACTTCCAGTTACTTGCACACAATTTCATTGTAAGCAGACGTATAATACTCAAAAAATTTTTTATTAAAACTATTTTGTGTTGCTCATATTTTCGTATTTATTTTAAGAAAAAGGATGGTATATTAAAAAAAGACATTGCAGAGATTTTTTTTCTGTAAGCCAAATGTATAAAAAAAAACGAAATAACATTTAATAAATATTTAGTTTTATTTACAAAAAAAGTATAAACAAATGAAATCGCACACATTTCGCCGATTTTTTCTTGTAAAACCCTTTTTTTATTAAAAATATTCTCCATGAAATATAAATAGGGACACGATCTCTGCAATGTTTTTTTATATTTGTCTGTTTTGTTTGCTTATTAAAAAGTTTTGTAAATAAAACTATGTATTTTTTAAGATTTTATTTTATTAGGCTTGTAAATAAATATTTAATATAAGCTCACATTTATTAAAATAAATCTTTCCCTACATTCAAAACCGACTGTGTGTCTAATTTTGCCCTTGTGAGGAGGCAAGTAAATAGCAAAGTTTTTTCAATAAAAATAAAAAATTATAAAAAGATTTGTAAAAAAGATTATGTATTTATTAAATGTTATTTCATTTGTTTATACATTTTGCTTACAGCTCCCAATCTAGTATGACCCCCAAAACTTTCACATGTAGGCCCTTACGTCTACAGTGGCAGCTTGCCTTGTTTGGGGTGAACTAGGTTAAAAATAAATGCCTCGCCATAAAATCTTTTTATGGTTACTTGGCCTTTTGGCTAAGATCAAAGTGTAGCATATGTTCCCAATATCTTTTCTCAGCATCGCAGCAACCTCAGACGTTTTACCATCGACAAAAATATTGCATATATATAAGAAATATGACAATGCAAAATTACAACTGTATATTACAGAATTTTAATTTATAAGGATCTGTTTATATAATAAATATGCAAATTAAGACCTAAATGTGTTTGAGGGTATTTGCAGTTTCCTAGATATAGGCTATTTAAAAAGTCTATAGACTCGTATCATAGAATTAAATAAGCACAACCTGTTTTGATGTTAATATAGTTAGGATAGATGAAAAAATCTTTCGCATTTATTTATTGAGAAAATTAAAAAACAACATTACCGTAACAGAATCGGTTATAGTTTTATCAAAATTTGGTTCTATTAATAATTTAATGACCAAACGATACTGTAATAATTAAATTAAACTTTCAAAATCTTATTTAAAAATATTTGAAATAAAAATCAATGAAGGTAAAAAGACTCCAAACCAAGATAAATAAATAAATAAATAGTTTGTCATATTGAAAACTCACCTCTTTAGATCATTCGATAAAAAACTTTGAACATCAGACATGAATTCTTTTGCGTAAAGTTCAATCGCATTAAATTGCAATTCCTAAAATGATAAAAATATATAAATTATTTAAAACCATTAGAAAGTTAATTTTCAGGATTCCTTACTGACATCCATCTGTGAAGTGGCAGTTAAGTAGATAAAATTATATCTACTTCTAAATTAACCGTGCAATCCACTGACACTTTTTTTTCATGCAAAATTATCTTTCAACAAACGTTGAGAATTATGGGATAATTCTTGTCCCAAAATAATACAAATAAGAAGCGAGACAACAAATAAAGTTAAACTTATGCATTAGTGCTTCAGAATTTTTTATATAAGCATTGATAATTTGTATTATTCGGACTACTGTTCTCATCTTAGATGTCATTCGTACGTTTCGGCTGATGTAACCATTGATCTCCACCAGATGCGTCTTGTTGAAACGGAGAATCTTTATCTCGAACTTGGGAATCTGTAGAGAATTTAAAACTGAGCCCTTTATTTAGGTCACAGGGGTAGCTTTGCCCTGTTTTGTCAGCCATGATCAGGTAGAAATTTAAATAACTGATACTAAAAATACAAAAACAAATTATTTAAGACTTTTACCCGGTCATGGCTGATGAAACGAGAATAAGCTATCCCCGCGGATTAAATAAAGGGTTATGTTCAAAATTCCGTGGATTCCAGAGTGTGACGAAACACACCTGAAGAAAATTAAAGATTACATCGTCCAAACGTTGCGAGACTAATATTAAAGATGAGAACAGTAATCTGAATAATCTGAATTATACATTTATTTCAGTCCAATTTCGATTTAAAATAATTTTTTAAAAACTGGAAATTAAAATTTTTTTTAAAAACTGGAAATTAAAAATTTAAAAAAAAATGGAAATTAAAAATAATTTTTAAAAACTGGAAATTAAAAATAATTTTTAAAAAACTAGAAATTTAAAATTTAAAAAAAAACTGGAAATTATAAATAATTTTTAAAAAACTGGAAATTAAAAATAATTTTTTAAAAACTGGAAATTAAAAATAATTTTTAAAAACTAGAAATTGAAAACTATCTTTTTAAAAACTGGAAATTAAAAACTACTTTAAAAACTGGAAATTAAAAAAGAAACTTAAAATTGCAAAAAACAAAAGCA
Organism: Sepiola atlantica; assembly: GCA_963556195.1. Lineage (NCBI taxonomy): Eukaryota > Metazoa > Mollusca > Cephalopoda > Sepiida > Sepiolidae > Sepiola > Sepiola atlantica. The sequence goes on from OY744550.1 coordinate 38,669,159, forward strand.
AAAATAAAAAATATGTATACCTATTTACTCAATACATTTATTTGAATGGTGCATATTAATTTTAAAATAAATTTTTTTATTGAATGTTGACCATTTTGGTATCAAAATAAATTTACTTCCTACAATTATGAAATAATTCAGAACTTCACTGCCTCTCCAAATATCATGTCTGCACAGCAAACAGATGAAATCTGGGATGGATGTCAGTAAGGTGTCCGCTGTAAACATACACCATCATGCATGTTTAGTTATAATGCACAACCGCATGTGACTGACTGGCTGACTTGTGGTGAGAAAAATATTTTGCTTTAAGGAAAGACCAACTAGAAATAGTTTTTCCACTTAGAAAAATGAATTGTCTATCAGAAAGAAGACTGCATGCTGATAAAGCAGCCAACTTGAAAGTCAGGGGAATTTATATCTAATTCAACTTAATGAATCTCCCAGACAGATAGGATTTATAATTTTTTTTTTTTAAAAGGTGCTTATTTATATTGAGATACCTGCAGAAATGACAGTTCAAAATAAAATAACAGGAAAATATATCAGTTGAAAATATTAGTGTACAACTGAAATTATAGAGTAGAATTTTAATAAAAAATAAAATTTACTATTCGTAGTCCAAAGAATTCCAAATAACATTCGTGTTAAGCCAGTGTGTTGTAAAAGATTATCTCCATTCTTCTATGAAGGCATCACACAGTCTTGTCATTCGGATTTCATTGACTCTGAATAGTAAATTAAATTTTTTTTTTTTTTTTTTAAATTCTATTCGCTTAGTGTGCACCAAAAATTACGGAAAATAAGCGAATAGAATTTCAAAAAAATTTTTTTTTAATTTACTATTCGGAGTCAATGAACCGAGCGACGAGACCGTGTGGCACCTTCATATTAGAAGAATGGAGATAATCTTCATATTAGAAAAAGGGAGATAATCTACGACACGCTGGCTTAACACGAATGTTGTTTGGAGCTTGTGAACTACGAATAGTAAATTTTATTTTTATTAAATTCTACTGGATAATTTTCCATAATTTTTGGTGTACATTAATATTTTCCACTGATAAGTAAGTATATCCATAAGTTTTCCTGTTATTTTATTTTGAACTTCCATATTTCGCAAGTATCTCAATATAAATAAGCACAAAAAAAAAAAAACGAAACTAACAGCTGATGAAATTCAACTGATGTGTTTTATATAATTAAAAAGAATGAGAGAAATGAGAATATTGGGACCTGAGTTAGTCTATCGAGAAGGTAATTTTGGTTCACTGAAAGGCGATTGTGTTGTTCTCGTAAAAATTGTGTCAGTCAATAAATCAAGTACGATTTTAACTTTACAAAATAAAACATTGTAACTTGTTGCAAACTCAGAGCTGTGATTTTATTTTTGGAAGTAAAGCCTTTTTGTCGCAGCACTAACCGAGACCAGCCAGCCCCTACAGCCAGTGTCAAAATCAAGTAGCATCAAATTCAGACCAATATTACAACTGGCCAGTGAACGGACAACCACAAATACATACAGTAATTTTCTATTAGATATAGTGCTCACCCACCCCCCATTCCTGATGAAAGCATGTCTGTGGAGTCTGTAACCCAGACCACAACTCTTGAAATTGATCTAACGTCAGCTTAAACTCCTTAAGCAATGAATTTAGTCCAACTCCACAGCCCTGAAGTAAACACAAGTTGCTTTTTTTGTTTACTCATAGCTTTTGGGTGAGTAGTGGAGTTGGTTGCATGTGCATAGCTTTCCATATAGTATTAGTACTTAACTAATCAGAATTAGATTTGGTGCTTCTACAGAATTTGAACCGAACCGAACCAAACAGACTTTTGCAGGAGTAAACCTAAAACTTAGGTTGGGAGTTCAAAAAAATATTTTGAAACAGTATTTGTTAGGCCAATCACTGAATGCCAGTCGCAACATCCACCCACCCGTATCTCTTACCTTTAGATTTGATTGATTAGTATTAGTTACTGTGAAATGGGTGATCTTATCGCAGCCATTCTGGAGTAATTTTACAAAAGTAATGTTCCGAAACTGTTTGATAAAATTTGAGGCAGTTCTTTCGGCCACAAATTCAGCCGTTCGTTTTAACGATGCTGGATGATTATGGAAAAAATTGTCTTCCAATTGGAGCTGAAAAAATAAAATAAAAATTTTATCTTTTAAATTATTTTATATGTGCATATAATATTCTTTATCAAGCTTATGATACAAATATAGCCATTTAAATAACTATAACAATTAGAGATTTTAAGTTTCACTTTAAAATGTTTTACTGAACATAGTCCATGTTTTTTTTTTACATATTGAAATATATTTTTATTTCACTATTTATACAGTTATTGATTGGCCATAACAGTCGACAGAGTGATATTAACTACTAAAGTACTAAAGCAGTGAAACCCAACTTATTCGCTAGTCAATCGCGGTCTGCAGATAATTGACTGTGTTTATAAAACCGACCAAAAAATATTAAAAAAGAGTCCTCATAAAGTAGAGTATAAATTAAATTCTATTAACATTTCTTTTAAATTGTATATATATATATATATATATATATATATATATATATACAAGCAAATATATGCTCCCCCCTCCGGTCTCATATATTTGCTAGGCTGGGAGGATTATATAATTGTTAAAGACGTACATACAATACGTAGTTAAAGCAAAGCAAATTGTTTTGAACTATTAAAATAATTTCTAACGCTATTGATAATGTTTACCCATTCATTTATTTATCGCTTATGTTTGAATTAATATTTTGAAACATAACATAAATCATGAATCTATGACATCACACCAAAGTACAATTATTTGGTTACAGTAATGTTTTAAGCTCTACTTATAAGAAAGTCCAAATAGGTCAGTTTGTTGAACCTCAGATTTAAGATCTCAAGCTTTTGATTTTCGGTCATGATATCGGTTTTATTTGTTGGGAATTTATTATTTACTATTAATGCAATATTCTCCATTTCTAAAAGTAGTTAAGATCTCTGATATTTTGAAATGAGACAAATTCCGTAATGTATTTATTTTTTCCAACTTAGTTCAACCCAAACAAGACAAGTTACCACTGTAGACGTAAGGGGCTATTGAGAATTAGGGCGAAAGTTCAGGGTCATCCTAAATTGAGAGCTGTGCAGCAAGATGCTTGTTTACATTAGTTTTAAATTTCTGCATATCGGTACAGTCGGGGAAACAGGGAGCAGGGAATGAGTTCCAAAGGCTGGAAGCACGAGGAAAAAAAGCTATTGGAGTAGAAGGCTCTCCGGCATCTGGGGACCTCCACAGTGAATGGATGGGATTTAGCTGATTGTCGGGTTGATCGAGTGTATTTACATCAAGGAGGCACCAGAGCAGCAAGTTCATCGGAGCACATTCCATTAAAGTACTTGTAAAACAAGTACAAGGATGCAACATTGCAGCGATTGGGGCAGGGGCTGGAGCATGGTGAATAGTGAAGGACCTAATGATTAGAGACACTTTTTTTAACCTTGTCTAAGAGGGAGAGACTGGTGGGCCGTGCCCCAGCCCAAATGTGGCAACAATACTCCATGCAGGGGCAGATGGTGGCTTTGTAGGATAATGTCAGGTGTGAGAAGTTTTCTAGCACGGTAGAAGGATCCCACTTTCTTTGCAGCAGACTTGGCAATGTCTTCTATGTATTTGTTCCAATTCATGTTAGGCCTAGGCGTTTGATTGTTGAACTCTCAGGTAGGGTGTTATTAGCCATGGCAATTGGTGGTTGAATGTTTCTTCTCGTTGTTGAAGGAAAGGCGCTTTGTCTTAGCAGTATTAAATTAGCAATACACATGAAAATATTTAAATTGCTTAAAATATCTCAATAATGGCATATATAGAAAAAGCTCGATGATCCAAGAAAGAATCTTTCTAAATTTTTAAAATCTGACTAAAAATAAGGAAGTTACGACTATTTTTGTGCCTCGCACAATTGGATATTTTCCCCTCTTTAAGACCATATGCGTTTCGTCACATTTTTTACACTAATTTTTTAGTAAAAATGTTATATCTTTGTTAAAACACAAGATTAAGCAATGTAATTTACCATATAAGTGTATTTTTGTACAAGGAATCAGAATGTGCCACTGAAAATCTCCAGAAATTAATGGTTTCCAAGTAATCTGCACTAAGTGCACATAAATATGCTGCAATACCTTAAAAATACCATGTATCCATTAAAAGAAAGAAGTTAGAAAATACAAAGTTGAATTGTAATACATTTTATGTACAAGAAACTGAAATCTAATACTAGGACTGTATAAAAATGAATATATTCCAAGATTTCTTTGGCATTATTGTAGATTAACACCTTCCGCTAACTCACTCCCTTGCCTCCCCAAAATATGAGATTCTACCTTTTTTATTTAGGCAATTACATGTTAACACCCTGAAAAACTTGGCAGAAAGAAAGAAACAAAAACAATTATTTTAGAATTTAGAGTGGAGATCAGTTTCACATGAATTGAATATAAATTAATCCCCCATTTCAAGGCCATTCAGGTTTTAGGACAGTTAATTATTTTTTCTATGGGAGATAAATCCTGTGCGTTTTTCTTGTTTTGTTTGTTTGTTTTTTGTTTTTGTTTTTTTTTAGACGATTATGGGGGTTTTTGTGGGAGGATGGGGGGGGGGCTTACCACTTGAACTTCAGGTTATGTGAACACTCTGAAACCTTAGCAGAAAGAAAGAAAAAAAACAATTAATTTAGAATTTAGAGTAGGAGATTAGTTTCACATATATTTAATGTAGAATAATTCACCATTTCCGGGCCATTCTAGCGTTTTAGGGCATTAACCAATTTTTTTCTATGGAAAATAAATCGTGTGCGTTTTTTTTATGGGTGTTTGTTTTTTTAATTTATTTATTTTTTTTTTAGACGATTATGTGTTGTTTTAATGGGCTTTTTGTGGGATTAGGGCTTGCCACTCGGACTTAGGGTTAGTGATAAGGTTAAGGAAGGGGTTTTGTTTTAGATGGAGGTTGCCATTCGGACTTAGTGTTAGGGTTAAGGGAGTCTTTTAGGGGGTGGCTTGCCACTCATATTTAAGGTTAATAGTACGATACATTTCAAGAAGGCATTTTTAGGAGGTGGGCTTGTTAGTCGTACCTAGAGTTAGTGGTAGAGTAATTATTTATTTTATGAATTTCACTAAAAGGCAAGAATGGCCGGGAAATCGGAGATCATTTTACATTAAATTTATATGCGAAACTGATCCCCCACTCTAAATTCTAAATTATTATTTTTTTTATTTTTTTTATTTTTTTCGCCAAGACTAAGGGTGTTCACACGTAATCATCTAAAAAAGTAGAATCTTATTTTTTTTTTTTAAATTGGCGACTAGAAAGTCATTACTACTAGAAGTTCGAAAGTTGAGTGAAAACCAGTATTTCTTGAAGTAGTTTTTATAAAAGAACCAAATAGGATTAACTTTTTTAAGCACAAAAAGTATTTTTATCTTACTTTTAAAAGAAGTCTATAAACGAATTTTACAAAGCTTTACAAGACTTAGCTGCTGCTGATTGATTGTTATATCAGCAATACTAGCAGCCATTGTTGACTTTCGCTCAAAAAAAGGACAACATTTTTTCGGATAAGGTAATTTAAAATTACTATTACCGAAAGACAAAACAACGTACAATTATAATTTTAATGCATAAAAAAAGATGAAAGATTAATTTATTTACTAGTTGGAGTACGAAAAATGTAACAACATTTTCTATATTCATATTTTCAAATTTTTAAAATTCGTTCTAGAATGAAAATAAACAAAAATCGCCTCGTGTTTATAGCTACTATTACTGCAGCTACTACAGTCAGTTTTTCAAACTATAAATAGAAAACTTCTTTTTTTTTCCGGATAGGGTAATGAATTATTATTACTACCAAAAGAGAACACATATACACAATTATAATTTTAATGCATAAAAAAGTAAAAAGATTGATTTACTCACTAATTGGGCGACGGAAATGTATTTTTCGAAAATGTTCAACCGACGCCGTTTGAAGTCTTATTTTTTAAATTTCAAAAAAATTATTGAGCCGAATTACTTCGTACACCGACAAACATTAAAAGTGATGCTTTCCCTGAATGGTTTCCAAATTTCAGGACGAAATTCCACACAGAGCAAAGGTACGAGACTTTTAAACAAAGGGGGGGGGGGGGAAGTGACGTAAATTGCTGAAAATGGCGTTAATATGTTTTGGCCTTTATTTGCTCAAAACTCTTTAAAATATATAATGTATATTATTATTCATGAATGCACCTGAAAGGATATTCATTTCCTAACAAAATGATGGTATTTTGAGCACTTAAAGTGCTTTAGTTTTTAAGATATGACTATTTTAATAGAACTACTCTAAAATCTGTGATTATCCAAACCGTTTTCTCGTCGATGTGTATTGCTAATTAAATGTTACAATCCATTTATGACATCATTCAACTACAAACTGAAGGTCACTTTCTAAGGATTCAGCTATTGCCTCGGATATGTGCACGTCAGTTTTAACCACATGACACGAGTAGAGTGTGGTGTCATCAGCAAATATACCAATCTCAGACACAATGTAATCAGGGAGGTTGTTTATGAAAATCAGGAATAATAAAAGGTCCAATGACTGATCCCTGAGGTACACCTGCATTTAATGTCATGTTGTTTGGATAAACGGTCGTCGAGGACAACCTGGATCTTTCTTTTGGATAGGAAGGATCTAATTATATTAAATATTCGTCCAGTGATGCCATATGAATTAATTTTTATGAGAAGACCTTTATGCCAGACCTTGTCAAAGGCTTTGAATATATCAAGCGCTAATGTGAAGCTTCACCTGCTTTGTCCAGTATATGCGTTCAGAGATGGCCGTTAGGATATCCGCAGTAGATCGTGCTTGTCTAAATTCATACTGATGGTCAGAAAGAAGTTTAGCATTAACGAAGTGCCGGACTATCGCGAGATTGATTAAGGATTCAAAGAGTTTAACGAAGAGCGAGAGTAGACTGATGGGGCGATAATTTTGAGGATCAGTTCTATTTTCAGAATTCTTGAAGACTGGTACCACAGAGGCAATTTTCCAGCTATCAGGGAAGCAAAATTCGGCACGGCATTTGTTGCAGAGTTTGGAGACGACACGGGCCAGTTCAGCAGAGTATTTCTTTATTACTATTACTGGTATAAGATCAGGCTTACATGCTTTGGAGGTTTCAAGGTGTTTTATGATGTCCCGGACATGAGATAAGATGATGGTTAGGTCATCAAGTGGTGCTTCAGTCCGCAATGAGAAATTTGGGAGAGAGTGGTTTGCAGAGTCCAAAGTGGAGTTTAAGGCGAAACGCTGGGCAAGTAGTTCAGCCTTATAAGTTGCAGTGAAAACGACATCATTGTGGTTGGATAGCGGGGAAATTTTACATTACCCATTATTCACCACACTATTGAAGATTTTTCCAGAAATTGCAAGTACCTAGTTTCTGTGACTCAATGCATTTTCTGGTCATCTCTGTATACCTTCTCTTTGCTTCATCTATTATAGTCTTATAATGATTTCTTGATGCTATAAGTTTCTGTCTATTTGTAGTTGACTTGTGGCGGTTGAATTGCCGGAATGTTTGCTGCTTCTGAGCAATAGAAGCTGCACAGTTTGAGGTGAACCATTGTGATGAGTGGGGCTTGCTGTAGAATTTTCGCATGGGGACATGTGCTTCAATGCCGGCTTTGACCCATTCGGTTACCTCATTTGCTCACTGATCAGCAGGGAGAGAAAAAGTTTCACACCATGGGGCGTCTCTAATGTGATCTCTGATGGATTCCCAATAAACCCGCTTTCGTATTTCGTCGTTTTGAGCAACAGCTCATCAACTTTGGAGCGAGATTTTAAGGGGATGCCAATCATTACGACAAGGTGATCAGCAGGCTATGGGCATTCGTCGCACAAGCCTCGGGTAGTGAGTTCAAGAACAGGTCGAGAAGTGAAGCTTGCTGGTCCACATGATCAGGGAGGCAGGTCGGGAAAGTGACAGTCTGAGAGGGAGGGAGCTATGGAGAAATTATATGTGGAGTTACCAGCTGTGTCTGTATAGCTGGTGAATCCAAGCCAGTCACGTAGATGTGCATTAAAATCCCTAAATACATGTATTTGGGCATTCAAGTCAAGCGAGAGTGCTTTTCTCTATCTGGGAAACTTGGGGAAACCTTTTTGTCACTAAGTCTCACATGACTAGTCTGGGTCGCTCTTGTTCTGACAGGTTGAGGGTACAGGTTAGACACCTTGTTTGGCTGCTGTTTCTGACTGGTAGTACAGGAGCCCTAAATCTTAGGTAGCACTAAGAGCGGCTGCTTTATCAACAGTTGTATAATATCGTTAGTGCCATATCGCGCATGGAAAGGGACCCTACAGTTATCCCTGATGGCCTTTTCCGAGGCTACAACCTTCATGGACCAATTCATGACTAATGGTCTGGTCATTTAAGCTTATTGGCACCAAACTGACAATAAACAAGCACCAATTTTGCCCTCCCCACTATCTAAAACCAAAATGAGAGTACAAAGAAAAAGAAACAAACCTAAACCAGACACCCACCAAAAAAACATCTTCGCCTCCGCCTTTGAGGCTAGCATTCACAAATATCTGGGGGCTAAGAACCAACATCAATGACGTAGAAACCTTTCTCCTAGTAAACTCTGTGGATATCCTAGCACTAAGTGAAACAAACCTCATTTTGACATGACTGAATATCTTCCACTCTACCGTAAAGACTGACAAACATATGCACGGGCTAGGACTTTATTTTTGGAACATAGGCTAGAATCAGATGATCAAGCCTACATGTGCTTTAGATTAACTTTACAGCACAGCGTTAGTTACTTATATTTCTTATATATACCGTTCCCCTTCGACCCAGGACTGTACCCGGCTTAACTTTGTCCCTATTATGTTTTAAAAAAAACGGACGGACATGGACATATATATCTCAAAAAAGGAAAACTGAAAATTGTTTATATGTTGATAAACGTTTCGGCTTTATTCGAAGACTTCCTCAAGATGATAAATTATTAAAGGATTATTAATTACATAATTATCATAAATATCAATCTATCGTTGTCCATACACAAACCCGTTAATGTAAATTATTTTTTATTATTCAGATTTTGAAAGTTTAATTAAAATGCATCTAAATTCTTCTCAAATTTTCAAGAATCACTAAGTGACTCAGTCTTTTAATAAAATATTAAACAAATATTAAAATTGGTAAATTGCTTAAAATTAAGCTGAAATGTATTCTACTGGTTTAAGATGTCAAAAGTATAGCAGTTGCATGAGCGAACTATTTTGTATCGGTATACGTTAGCTTTAACTGAGATGGTTATTCGGCTTTGCGCAGACATAATCATTGACTCTTTACTGAGTAGGCGTATGACACATCAATGTATAGTGAAATTCATACGCGTCAACATATTTGGCGCTAAAGACATACAACATCAAGTGAGTTCTAAGCTTTTCTCCATATCAAGCAGACATACCTTGTCCTTATCTCGCTCTGCTTTAGCAAAAGGCGGACACGATGCCGAACTCCAGGATATTACATTATTTAACCGAAATGAGCGAGCCTGTTGAACCATCTCTTTTGTTCCTGTGTTCCGTGAATAAATATTAACATCTATTTAGTTGTGAAAACATTATTTATTTCGTGGAAGAATGGTGATCCCTTTTCTTGTGTAACATTTATATTTCAGTCGGATTCGGCCAGACGTACTAACTCTTCCAAGTAAGTTCGTCATTCTGACTTTAACCTTCTTAATTCACCCCGTCTCTTACCAAGCTAAATCTGGTGACCCCAAGTGTCTCCATCCAGCTGAATAATAAATAACTGACTAATAGTAAAAATGAAGTATATTTGCTGAAATGGCTGATTAGAAATGTATATTGGTGTATTTCATACATAATTGCTAGTAATATAGGATCACAACACATGTGATCAAAGAGATATAGCAATTTTATGAATATTGTTTGATGAAAATTTCGCACTTCTCAGATAAATCTTGATTTTACATAATTGAACCAATGTATAACATGTTTACTTTTTCTAACTTTTTTTTTACCTGCAACTGTTTTGTGGTCGACAACTGTGGAGAATCGTCAGCTGCTACCGGTGTAATTTTACGAAGTGTACTTGCTTTCGTACTGGACCCAGACGCAAATTCAAGAAGCAACGATTTTATTGAACCTGTAAAAGAAATGATAAAGATATGATTTAGCTATTAACTAGGAAATAATAGAACAACATTAACAATTATAAATAAGTTGTAAACATGAATTTACAACTAAAAAAACTTTTTAAATTTTTTTCATTGTAAATTAAAAAAAAAACTATTTCGATTGTTTCATTAAGATGAATTATTATGATTAAGATGCAGAAAATTGCAGAAAAACACTTACATAAAAATATATTAAATATTTAGGTGATAAAAAATCGTACATATTTCAAGGCAAAGTGTCATAGCCTGGGGATAAAACGCCAGACTATTGACATAACATCAAAGGTTTGATCCTTGTCTAAGTTAGCCATGCTGATGACGGCTGTGAGCCAAATAATAAAAATACATATATTAATGAAAAATAAGTCTCAAAGTTAAGGGTGACTAATAATGCATTTCTCTGCATCTTAATCACTTAGGAAAGTGAAGATATCGAAATAGTAGTAAGCAAAAAAACAACAAACGCTGCAATCACCAATAAAAACTATTACATAAAAATACATTGAATATTTAGGTGATAAAAAATCGTACATATTTCAAAGCAAAGCGTCATAGCCTGGGGGTAAAACGCCAGGCTATTGACATCAACATTGAAGGTTCGATTCTTGTTTAAGTTAGCCATGATGATGACGGATGTTCACTAGAAACACGTCTTTAGATTACTTTTATGTACGTATAAAATTAATAAATATATATATATATACATATATATATATAGGGCTTTACGCGCTCCACTACTTTTGGAGCTGCTCCCGCTCCTACGCCCAAAATTGGAGCTGGCTCCTCTCACGCTCCCCCTTTTCAAAAAGGAGCCGCTCCTGCTCCTGCTCCAACTCCTACAACAGAGAAACGTGCAAGTACTTTCAAACAAATCGATTTATCCATTTTTTTTTCAATAGTACAATTTGGGGCGAAAAAAAACCCAATGAAGTATATTTTTAAACATTGAATAAAAAAATTTTTTTCATAAGTTGCCCAAAAAATATCAATAAATTGTCAATAAACAATTCAGAGATACATTTAATGTCTTAAAATTTCATACAAAATATCTGGCCTAGACTTTGGGAGTTGAAAAAATATCGGGTCAAATTTTCCTCCCCCACAAAAAAATTAACTGGAGCAAGTTTCCCTAGGTCGGGCAAAAACATTTATTAAAATTAAAAATTTGAAAAAAAAAGGTGAAAACGTCTATATTTGAAATCTCTAACAAAACTGTTTACAATTTTAATATTCAATAATAGATTTTTTAAGATAAAGAAAGATATCTAATCTACTTTCGGTTCTAAAAAAACAACAAATTAGTCAGAAAGTCTAATTATTTGCTCATTTCGCTTGTTATTCACCCAAATTTAGGATGAAACTGATTGTTGGTCTTAATTGTATTTTTGATCCTGAAATAAAATTCTCATTTACTTTTTAAAGTGTTGAGAATCTAACTTTAATTCCAGGTTTTATTCGCTGGCGGCCATGTTTTTTATTGTTTTTTCCTTGGACTAAATATATTTTTTATTTAGAGTAAAGATATTTTTTACTGCTTTAACATTTTATTACACACAAAAAAAAAAAAACTTTGAACATTCTATTTACAAAAGCAAGTTTTAACAGAATTTAACGAATTTAAAAGCAAACTAGTCGTGAATTTAAGAATAACAAAAAATGTCGCCGAAAGACGACGGGTAAAAATGCAACATAAACGTTTAATTTGATATATCCTAAAAAATAAATGTACCATTTCACCCCAAAAATCTATTTTATCGAACATTTGGGTGAATACCGAGCGAACTGGGCGAGAAAATCCAACGGCCCCTATAGTATAATTGAACCTAAAATTCTTTATTTAAAAACACAAATTAAAAGAAAAATTTGCTTATTTATTCAATCAGCAATAAACATCCTTCAAATCTATAAGAAAATAACTTCAAAAACATCTGTAGACTCACTAGCGCATTTAAAGACATTTGGTGCCAAATTGTCTGTCTTCTGCCTGAAGAAAACTGTCCCATCAAAAATTTAACACATAGATGTAAAAATCTGAGAACTTCAAATGTTCTCCTTTCCCCCTCCCTCCCTCTCCCCCTCTCTCTATCTCGAATACATTTACCAGATATAATTTTTAAAAATAACTCTGAAACTTTCTTTTCTTTTCTTTTCCTTGCTGAATAAAAAACTAATGTTTAAAAGAAAAAAAAAAATCAAATAATTTTGGAGCGAGGAGCGATAAAATCACCGCTCTTTAGTCCAAAATGGAGTTGCTCCCGCTCCACTCCCACTGAATATAAAATGAGCCCTCCTCTCTTTCGCTCCAGCAAAAAGGAGCGCGCTCCTTTTTGGAGGGCTCGGTAACGCCCTGTATATATATATATATATATATATATATATATATATATATAAATGAGACATCTGATTGTTGTCCTTGATTAAGGCTTGAAACTGTAGTGAGTAGTATTAACACAGCCGTCATCATAGCTTTAATGCATGTTCCTCCAGTAGTTGAACACTCTTGATGACAGCTGCCTTTAATAGGTTTAATTTCTCGCTGATTTATCAGATTGTGCATAGTGGGCATGTGGGCTAAAGTGTCGGAATTTGAGTTAAAAACATGACTTGTGTTCCAGGATTTCGAATCCTGCGACCGGTACAAATAATTATCTCTACACCGACGATTCTCGAAAGGATGAAACGTATACGTATGTAGATAAAAACAAATATATATATATATATCTTTACAAATTATTTATTTAAAAACTATGTAACATATTTCAGAGATGTATCATGGTTTCATTCACATGGATTGACCTTTTTCCGTTTAAAAAGTCTATTCGAGTCCATTCAAAATCATCGACTCACAAAATGAAAACAATGCCCCACAGAAGAAAATTTCTACTAGCCAATTTGTATTTTAGCTCTCACATTTTGTGATCGAGCACTTTATTGATTTCTTTTCAACATATCCTGATAAAGATAAAATGTCTCCACTAACAGCATTCTTAATCAGAGTAAGTATTTTCAGAAAAAGATGAAGCTAATAAGTACCAATAACAGTGAAAAAAAAAAGGGGCTAAAAATAGTCTGAATAAAATATAATTATGACAGATGGATTGCAAATTGGGTCTGACTTAAAAAATGATAAGATAACTATGTTAGATATGGTATGTGTATATACACATACCATATCTAACATAGTTATCTATGTGTGTGTAAAGGGAGGGCACAATTTTCATCAGTCAAGACTAAGACACGCCAAGAGGGAAGAACCGGTTTAGTCAATGATCCAACCATGTGGCAAGTAATACTGTATAAAATGATATCAGTTGCATAAAGTTAAAATAATCTGACCACACACACACACCAGCTATAGAGTTTGAATTACCTACTAGACACCATCCTCAAGTGTATTCAGTCTCTGATATGAGGATACTACACCCTACAAGTAAACTTTGACCAAATATTCAAAATAACATAGTATTCACAGCAATAATAAGATCCCCTTAGCACTGCTCATATGAGGAATGGTGATGTTACCTCAAATAACAACACTCAGCTGGATACTCTACCAGACCAGATGAATTCTTGTCCTGGAATCCGGTAAAACCAAGAGACCACAAGAAAGATATACTACAAAATAGTTAACTAGTCAATTGGGGAGAGGAAAATTAATGTTCTTAACTTCTTTAATAACAACGTTTGTACAGGTAAAGGAGAAAATTAATGGAATATTCGAATATCTATGTATCTCATATGGAGATGTTAGCCCCAGGAAGGGCCTCTTGATTTCTGAAAACTTTGACTGAAGTAAAATGAAACAAAAAAGAGATATACCCACCCAGGAATCTTTACGTCTTTTTTTTTTAAATTGAAAAACTGCCCTTAAACAAGGTCTGAAGTTACCCCAGCCGAAACGTTGTGAAAATAACAACCAAGATGAGAATGGTAGCCTGAATAATCCAAATTATCAATCCTCATCTCAAAAATTCTGAAACATAAGTGAGTGTAGTTGAAATTGATATGGATGAAAATGAGGACTCTTACCAAGATATGGACAACAAAGATAAAGTATTGATTGGTCAATCAAGTCCATATTGTCCTGAAGGAAGAAAAAATTAAAATATTAATACAAGAAACATTGAGAGTATGAAAAGTTTACATGAAAAAAAAAAAATATATATATATATTTTTTTAAATAGTTCCGTTTAATTTACTGACTTAAAATGTATCAGCATATTAGATTGATATATAATAAATCATTAATTCAAATTTGAAGTAATATCTCCATATAATTAACATTATGAGAAAACTCAGTCATATGCGACTACTTTTTACGTCAATGATAATTACACTTTTTTTTTTATTTAATTACTATTAAATCAGATATTTATTAAAATAAAAATGTGATAGTATAAAATTATAATTTTAAAATCCTGTTTAAAATCAATTTAAATATGAATTAAATCCACCAGAAAGCATTTAGAGTTATTCCTAAAGAACTTAGCCATTTTAATCTTTTGCTAATAGTTGAAAACAAGAAAATGAATTACTTAGTGACACTTCGAAATTTGAAAGGAATTCAGAAACCAGTTTAAATGACTTTCTATTTGACAAAATAGAAAGTCATTTAAACTAGCTTTAAAATTCTTAGCAAATCCTAATTTAATTAAACGATTGAAAAATTTTGGAAGTTATTTACATCCAATCATTTTATAGAGATAGAAGGACGTTGAAGCATTGTGCGTAGTGTGAAAGAAATTAATTTGTTTTCAAGGCGATGCCAATGCAATTTTGGTTGAAGCCACCATTTGATACAAGAGAAAGGTACATAGATGAAATAACAATATTGAAGAATTCAATCATTTTCAACTAAATATTTATTTACTAACAGTGTATCAAATCAAGATGGTATGGTGTCATTTTTTTGTTTAATTTTATTAGGTGATTATGTGTGAACACCCTAAAAACATTGAGGGGGGGGGGGGTAGAATTTAGAGTGGAGGAATAAGTTTCACATATAAATTTGACATAAAATTATCACCCATTACTGAGCCATTGTCTAACCAGATAGCATTTTAAAGGCATATAACCATTTTTTATTTTAAACCTCCATTACCGCTAACCCTAAGTCCAGGTGACAAGAGCTCCCAAAATAAGAACATGATTACATATAAGATTTAACTAAAACGTTTAGATGAAGTCAGAAAGTAGATGATCATCTTCCACACAGGACAGATATGTATTATGCTCGTCTCTTACTTATAAAACCAACAACTAGTAATTTATAACATATTTCTAGTTGTGTGCTAAATAATTGAATCACTCACAACATTGTGCCATTATTTTTTACCTATAAATTCCTTATGCTATTTTTACCTGTGCCATTTTTACCGTGCACCAACTTAATTATCAGATTAATTCAGTGGACAGGTCAATTTTTCGCTTGATTTTCCTAAACTCAAATCAAAAATCAAAATTAAGAGAAAGACAGAGTGCACATGTGTGGGGAGGATACAGGAAATCATTTTTTGATGAAACAAAAGTCATCTAACTCCCCTAGGATAATCATGAATCGTTTGAAGTATTAGGCTTTATGGCAAAATTAAAATTTTCAGAGAGAAAGGGGGAGACGAAGAGAGAAAGAGGAAGAAAGAAAAAATAGGAAAAGAGAAAAAAAGATAAAGCAAGAGAGAGGAAGAAAGAGAAAATCCAGCCAAATAATAGCAAAAAAAAAATAAGGAGGTAAGGTTCTGGCGATTTGGCAGAAATCAGTTTTTTTTTTTATTTTTTAATTTAAAACAAAAAAAGGGTTTTTGACCAAAAAGCAGATAACTCACATCCAAGGAAGGCTCTAGTGATTTAAGCGGAAATACACTTTTTCCGGATTAGAAAAAAAGCGGAATTCTGCTAAAAAGCGGAACACTAACATCCCTGATAAGCTCACCTGTTGGCCAGTTACTCACAGATTGAAGGAACACATATGTTTGTTTTTTTAAGGTAGAGACATTTCCAATTTTAACTAAAATGTTTATTGGAAAAAAAAAATTTTTAATTAAAAGTTGATGAAAAAAACTTACAAGGCACTCATTGGGAATTTCTTTAGGTTCTGGTTTCACATGCATCCAATTAAAAAATGTTCCATCAGGAATATTAGGAATCTAAGAAAAAAAGGAATTTAGAAATATCAAGAATTAATCTTAATATGGTAGACAACTTGTGTAATAAAATAAAAACAGAGTTAAGCAAGTTTACAATATTGAAAATTAATAAGCATTTGTGATATATAAAAAAATATAAAAATTATGAAAATCAGACTGTTAAAAGAGGTTATAATTAGAGATGGGCGGTTTTACCGAAAAAACGTGGTTTTTCGGTTTCGTCTCCATACCGAATACCGAATCGTTTTTTGTTTTTTTTAACCGTAACCGTTCGGTATTGTGTTTTTACTACAGTAAGCCACCATATACAAGGAAACACGGTTGAAAAGATTTTCCGATTTTAATAAAATTGAATATTACCAAAAAATGTTATATTAGTAAGAGGACAGATTGAACAAATATATGATAAAAACATTTAATTGACTTGTAGGAAGAAATCTTTGTTTACAGTTTGTTTATCATTAACATTTTAAATTTTCAAATGAAAAAAAGAGAAATACGACAGACAACATGACATCGTATTTTTAGCATAAACTATTTTCAAATGAAAAAGTAAAAATCAAACGTGTTCCGTATGATATCGAAAATCTATTTGATTCAACTCAAAATTTTAAAATAATTATTTATGTTTGTTTCAGAGTTATCTAAAAAAATAAGTTATTAAAATGAAATTTAAAAAAATACTTGTTGTAAAAGTAAATTAACGAAAAGTAGCGAGCATAAACATTTAAAAAGAAAAAAAGTAGTTGCCAATGCTAGTATCACTTTATTCGGATTTTTTAAATTATTTTAAACATTAGGCATTTCATTGTTTACTTTTGAAAAGCCACTTCATACATAAATTGTCATTTCTAGAGAACTATCTCTCAACTATACCGTTTTCTCTCCCAAAAATGGGTTATTCAAAAAGTAGACTATGCAACGATTTATATTTTACTAAATTGTAGAGTTGACAATTTATTCGAAAGTTTAATTATTAAACTTTAATCCAAGTCATGAATTCTATGACTAAAATGTCCTTAAAGCTTAAAAAATGACTTTAGGTGAATTAATAATCTCTACTTTTTTTTAACCATCCTTCCTTTTCCCTTGGCGCGGTTTTCGGGTGTACTACTAGTCTTTTACGCATGTCTATAAAGTTTTATTACCCTGTCTTAAAAACAAATATTAACCCCAACACGCACCAGTTGACAGAACTTCGAGCACACAAAATGACAGACATCCCAACAGTCAACACCGGCAATTCGAGAAGTATATGGTGTGTTTATTTTTCGACTCTATCCGATGACACGGACGAGAACATTCCAGCAGAAGTACAGCAAAGTAGTGAACCAAAAGGGGAAAAAGACTTTTGGGGTTTTCTCTGAAAGAAAGGTCAGGCAAGAACAAAAGAAATTGATACCAGCGGTAAAAAAATATCTCGGATTAAAAACGAGGTAGATTGATTTCTGTATGGAAAAGCCATCGACCCATCAGCCTGTCCTTTTGTCTGGTGAAAGAAAAATGGGAGGCTCTACCCGAATCTTTGTATTCTGGCAAGAGAACTTTTGAGTATTCCAGCTACCTCTGTAGCGAGTGAACGGATATTTAGTAAGGCTGGACTTGTCATTAGTGACCGGAGATGTAGGCTGAAACCTAACCATGTTGAGAAACTAGTTTTTCTCAATCACAACCTAAGAAAATGAGTAAAAACATTTTCACCTATTAAAAAATTAAAATTTTTATCTGTCAAATAATTTTGACAATATTTCATTTTCATCATCATTTTTGCTTAATTTTATTTGTAAAATTATTTTGTTTGTTTAAATAAATTTTCGTTTATTAATTTCTTGCATTTCTGAGTTATATTTTAGCTTCTGATGGGTTAAAGAATTAGATAGAATGTATATTCAAACTCAGTTTTATTCTTCAGAAATCTTTCATGAATCTTTGGTCACTGTTTTAACGAGTTAACTGTTTAAAAGGTATCAGAACTTTGATTACAACAGTCAACACCTTAAAACTTATATGATTCATATCATGGAGAATGATTCAGTCACAAAATTATCGAAACAGTGGCATAATTCAACTAAACGTTGAATAATAACTAATCATCACTCAAGAGAATGAATAGCTTCCATAGTAAAAAAATTTTTTTTTCAAAAAAAACGAAAAACCGAACCGTAAACCGAGGTTTTAAGGGGAAAAAAAACGAAACCGATATCGAAACCAAAATTTCAAAACCGCCCAACTCTAGTTATAATGATTAAGAAATTAAAAGAGATTAAAAAGTGGGAGTATACACACACACATTTTCCTAATCAAGTTCCAAATAAAAAGCATACACGCGTGACAAAAGTTGCACGTTTTGATCTTGAAACCAGAACACTCTGGGTTCAATCCACGATAGGTAATACATGGCGCGACCCTCACTCTTTTTCGTTGTGAGCCTGCATGATGATCGCTACAGTTAGTTGACACAATAGAGGTTCTAAAGTTTTGTAGTAACTATCTGGACCATCACATGACAAATATTTGCTAATTAAAACTATTTTTTTCTTTGTATCGGATATTTTTTGAGCATTAAATATGACATTTATGTAATTATCTAGTGAATACGTAATATGATTTTTGATACGAGGATTGTATTTATCATACAAAAATACATTAGAATAGCACTTTTTTTATCGTTTTTGCTTTGGTGTAATAAAAATAAAACTTTTTGCTTTGTAGCGAATACTTATTGCACCCACTGTATGTATATATATATATATATATATATATATATATATATATAATCTCAAATTTATATTATATAAGTGTGTAAACCCTCCGTCAAAAATAAAATTCTTCACAGCTGTTATTTATTTTCATATATTACTAAAATATTTATATAAAAATCATAGAATTATGTTAGTAATTTAATTTTCCATGCATAAATTATTATTTCTGATGGACTCAAAAAAGGTGGAGGATTTATTTCCAAATTCATTTAGGACGGCAGGGTAAGTCTGAGATGGTTGTTTGATTTGTCATCTCACCACTTGAAATGGTTTCATCCAGGGGCTAGAAAATGCATGCGTTTTACTATAACTTTTGTGTAACAGGATGAAGTACATATATATATATATATATATAGTAAAGTATGAAAATACATCTATGGCAATAAAGCTACACAGGTGTCGCATTTCATCCCCGCAGGAATCATCAGGTTACGTACACAGATATTTTTGCTACTGTTTGTTTTTATATATCCACATGGTGTTTAGTCTAGCTAACTAACCAATCAGATTTGTTATTTCTCTCACATGGGTTATGGTTTCATTAGTTAATGGCTTAGCTTCTCTCAAACAAAGGTGTGGCTAACCGTTATTTGACATCTTTTTATTTTTGTTTGGGTGTCGCATCCCTTTTGTGAATGTGTCGATTTAACAGTTGACCTTATTTTAGCATGAGCATGATTGAAATAATTTATTTTCTATTTATTTTGTTATTCATTCCAACTTTTATTTATTTGTTATGTATGTAGTTATTATGACGATTTCATACTTTACTACTAAGCTCTACTCACGTATTGAGTATTGTTGAAGTAAATACTGAATATCTATACACTATTATATCACCTTATAATATTATATATGTATACATGAAATAATAATATATATATATATATATATACACACACACACATATATATATATAGAGAGATAGACACACACACATTGATCTTTATTATAGAGTGTAGGATGGTAAATCCCTATTAACTAATATTATCTGGTTGTAAACATGTAGCTTATTACCTATATGCCCTTAGAAAGAAAATGCGTCATAAAATCATTTATTTTATATAGTCATTCAAGCCAACCCTATGAAAAGGTTTAGATGATTTTAAATATATATTGCAGTCATCACGACATTCAGAGAAAATGATCTGTAACAACTCTAACGAGAATTTGGAATTTAAAACATAACACTCAGTTATAGTAAAATGGAGAATCCTGGATCACTAACAGTATATACATCCATACTAAAGAAAATGCCACCGTTGTATGGCTGAAAACTTGAGCATTCTTCTAAAAATAAAAAATCATAACATTTTGTTTATGCAATGGATCCTAACTGGGTTTGACCTGCTTCCAATTGCAAAGTTTGCATGTGTAATCATTGCACAAACCTCACAGGCACCATCAAGAGTAAATTATGGATTACTTACCCCGAACAACCATTCAAGCTGTACAATTATAAATAGTCGGGTTTTAACACAAAATCCTGATCTCAAATCTGCCCAAGATTGCCTGCAAAAAAGTTTGAATACAATTTTAGTAAAAAAAAAAGCTAAGAAAAATGAACTTATTTTTATATAAAGTTTGGCATGTGTATATAGGTTTATATATTTGTATATACAGGATTCACTCCTAAATTAATTAACTAATCATTATGGATTTTGGAAGACTGCTGCTGGGCAGCAGGGATAGTAATGTAGGCTATATTTAGTTTTATGCAAAAGAGAGTGGAATCCCTTTGTGAAGATTCAGCTACATTAAATTTTTGTGAAACTTTAATAAGTATTAGACATCAATTACTAAATATTACAAATTTCAGTTTCTTTGGACTATTTTAAAGGATCTTTAAGGGTCATAATATAGACATCACCTCTGAAAATTAAAATATTTCAGATTTGCATTGAATTTGATTCATAGTCATTAAACACCAATTAAGCAAGATTCTCTGAATTTTAATTTCTTATTAAGACTCCTTAAGCTTAAGCGTTAAATTTTAGAATTAAAATTATATAATGAACTAGACCACCCGTGACCCGTTGGGTCAGTTTGTTATATTAGCTATGGAATTCATGTATGTGCGTGACACTTGTGGAGAAAACAAAAAAACTATTTGATGAAATTAAATGTAATTGTTGAAAAAAGAATATAGATAGATTTCTATGCGTCGTTCTGTTTATTATAATTGTTTTTTTTTTTAAATTACAGTTACTGAATTATAAGTGGTTGGCCATACTTATAGGTAAATATGCACTGAACAGGTACCATAATACTTATTATAGTTAAATTCAAATTTTTATATATAATCTTTTAAATGAAATTGTTAGTTGAAAGTACAGAAAAATAAAGGCGATTTGAGAAAGGAAGGGGGTACAACCGGCTGTCTCGCGTACGTAATGAAAACAGAGGGAGTAGGAGTGGTGAAATCTGTGAGAGGGAAAGTGGGAGGTGGTTTCGTTCACCGCCGCTATTGATATTAATAATGATTGTTGTTGTTTTGTTTGTTTGTTTTTGTTTTTTAAAAGGGAGGAGCTTTTTTGAAACTGCGACAGACTTTACAAAGTCCTGCCGTTGAATGTTTTTAGCCGTGGAGAAAACAAAAAACTATTTGATGAAATTAAATGTAATTGTTTTATATTAAAAGCGATATAAACATTTCCAGAATGAAAAATTTCATGCGTTCGTTAATCAGAATAGAGATTAACGGAATTGGAATAACAGATTGAGACGATGCTATTTACGCATGCGCAACCGGATGTTGAAAACCGGAAAGCTGAAAGCTGATTGCAAACAGACAAGACAATAGAGTTTTAGTATTATATAGATTTTTGATCAAAATTGAAATAAAGTTTCTAGAAATAAGGTTTAGTAGCATTATATCTTGATTTTAATGTTTGTAAGGGGACAAAAGTGGAGCAAAACTGTTTTATTCGGGGAATTAATATCATCCATCCTGGAATGGGTATTCAGTCCAAAATAAATGGAAATTGTGTCTCTGTAAGGAAATCTGAATATTATTAAAAATGAAAAAAAAAAAAAAAAAAAACAGCGGTGTTAACCAGCATTCACAGTTGATTTTTTTAATTTTAGATTATTATTTAATCACAATAGTTATAAATGGAGTTCAAAACTGCTTGAATTATGCAAATATCCTTAGTTGTTCAAAAGTTAAAAAATTGGGCGTTCAAAATTGACATCATTATACAGAAAAAATACTTAAAATCACGAACGAATTCACAAGAAATTTACTTATTCTTCACTGTTTCTCCAGTTTTTGAGCAATTTTGATAGAATTTCACATTCATATGTAAAATTGTAGGTTCTTTCTGATTCTGCACACAAATTGTATGTATTTCTCTGCTGTAACTCATTATTTAGAAAATAAAAGGTAGAGATGTCAACATTTTTTTGTGTTTCTTAAGTAATCGAGCAACGGATAAACGTTTTTTTTTTTTTTTAACGTAGTTCACACCAAACAAGGCAGGCTGCCACTGTAGACGTAAGGGGCTACTGAGAAGAAAGAAAAGGGGAGAAGGTTGGGGGGGGGGGGTCAACCTAGATTGGGATCTGCGCAGCGAGGTGTCTGTTTACATTAGTTTAAAATTTCTGCATGTCTGTACTGTTAGGGAAACAGGGGGCAGGGAGGGAATTCCAGAGGCCAGCAGTACGAGGAAAGAAGCTATTTGAGTAGAAGGCTCTCCGACATCTGGGGACCTCCACAGTGAATGAATGAGATTTAGTTGATTGTCGAGTTGGTCTAGTGAATTTATGTCGAGGGGGCACCAGAGTAGCCAATTCATCAGAGCATAATCCATTGAAGTATTTGTAAAACAAGCACAAGGATGCGGCGATGGGACAGGGACTGGAGCTTGGTTGACAGTGAGAGACCTATTAGGTTGGCGACTCTTTTTTGGACCTTGTCAAGGAGGGAGAGACTAGTAGATGATGCACCAGCCCAGATGTTGCAACAATACTCCATGCACGGGTGGATGGTGGCTTTGTAAAGATACAGGATAATGTCAGGTGTGAGGAGTTTACTAGCACGGTAGAGGGAGCCAACCTTCTTTGCGGCAGTCTTGGTAATGTCTTCAATGTATTTGTTCCAATTCATGTTACCTGTGAAGGTTAGGTCGAGGAGTTTGAATGATGAACTCTCAAGTAGGGTGTTATTTGCCATGACAATCGGTGATTGGAGAGGTTTCTTGTAGTTATTGAAGGAAAGGAGCTTTGTCTTTGCAGCATTAAAAGTTACCAACCATTTATGACCCCAATCCACTACAGCCTGGAGGTCATTTTCTAAGGATTCAGCCATTGCTTCAGATATGCTCACGTCTGTTTTGCCAACATGGCGAGAGTAAAGCGTGGTGTCGTCAGCAAATAAACCAATCTCAGACACTATGTCATCAGGGAGATCGTTTATATACACCAGCGTGGAATAACAATAAATAAAAAGCACAAACGAGATTCACAGAGAAAAGTTGTTTTTCTAAGTAGCTTTTTGAATAAAGGAAAATATATTCCTTTAAAAATAGAAGTACCACCAATTTTATTAAAATAATTTCGCCTATACACCATTTTGAATGTACGTTACGAATTTCGCACATTTAAAATTTTCAAATATAAACTTTTTTATTGTCTTGTTTATTTTTGTTTTAACTAGCTTAGCTTTTCATAAGATCTGTATTTCAATGTATATAAAGCAAAGTCCGTCAGCGTCAACCACCATTTATTTTACTATGTTGAATATTCATTTAAAGATATACTATTTTTCAAATTAAAAGTGGTCGAGGGGGGAAGAGGGGGTTCATAACATTAAATGACAGACTTTAAAGTTTTTACTAAGTTCAGGAAAAAAAGACTGTTTCAAAAGACAAGCAAGCGAGATATGGGTGGAGAGAAACCACAATTCTTTCTTCCTTTTCTTTCGCGTGTTGGCATTTGTTTATTTAAAAAAAAAATAAAAATAAACGGTAATTTTTTAGGTCGATTTTTCAAAAATTTTAAGTTTCAAATTTTCCGGGTATTAAAGCATTATTAAAATCTTATATCAAAATAATTCTGAGACTATCTTCTATCAATAAGTAGTGGAGTTTTTTTGCGTACCTTATGATTTTTTAAGGAACTTCTGTTAAGTTTACTCAGTCATATTTCCTCTTCAACTGGTCGGATGAAAAAATACAAGTTTCTGGTTGTAGTTTAAGGTGCATTATGATTGGGTGTATAATTTCAAGAATATTGATAAAGATTTTTGTTTAATTTTTATTTTTTTCACGGCATATCAAACCTTTTGGCCGAATCCATTTATATTGATAAAAGTATTCTATGCTTGAGGTTCATAATATTTTTAAATGTTTAACAGATTTGGATGAATTTCTTTTATATGTCTATATTTCCGGAGTAAACGATCTGCAATTGATTAATTTTTCCTAGGGAAGTTTAATTTATTGAACTTATAGATATTAGATTTTTGGGTATAAACCGACCATTTTCAGAAAGGGCATTATGATTTCTATTCTAATGTCTTAAATTAGTTCCTACATAGTACCAACATTGTAGTGTTTTCGTTGCATGGGAGCAAAATAATCACATTCTAACATAAAGTTTTTCACTGTGTAAGGCATTTGACAAGTCGCACACCATGGTGGCTCCTTCTGCTCAAGCAGGAATGAAAGCAAGTTGTAGGTTGCGTCGTTATGTAGTGTGTGCTTGTTACAAAAATAAATGCATTTACTTCTAGTTTTCGAAATTTTAAAACCGTTTTTGGTTTCCCAGTTGTTGATTTTATTTATGCAGTACTGTAGGTTTCTTTCTATCAAGTGGATGTATGTGGATCGAAAGCTTATGGTTAGGTTATCGACGTATAAGAATCCACTTATGTCAGGGGTGATTTCCTTAGCTATGTCATTTATTTTTATATTAAACAAGGTTGTTGATATGATGCTGCCTTGTGGTACACCTTCCTTAGCTATGTCATTTATTTTTATATTAAACAATGTTGTTGATAGGATGCTGCCTTGTGGTACACCTTCTTGTTCTTTTGCCTCTTAAAGTTGATCCTATTCATACTCTAAAAGTTCTATTGAATAAAAAGTTAGAGATGAATAAAGCTAAGCTACCTTTTAGTCCGATATTGTGTAGATCTCTTAGAATTCCGTAATTCCATGTTGTTTCAAGGTCAAAAAAAGATAGTTGTTACATGTTGAACCCTTATAAAAGCTTCTCTAATGTAGCTTTCTAGATTGGTTAAATAATGAATGCATCCACGATTTTTCCTGTAGCCACAATGTATATTTGTAATTATATATAGTATGTTAATAATTAGATTGTTTCGGGGAATCAAGTTAATCTATTATTAATCATTCTTTCAAAGGTTTTACAGAGGCAGCTGGTTAAAGAAATTGGTCTACAATTGGAGGGGTTCGATGGATCTCTTTCGATTTTAAGTATTGGAATAACTATGGCTTCTTTCAATGAGTTAGGGATGTTGCTATTAGTCCAGACATCATTAAAAATGTCAAGGTATATTACGGAAATATCTGGTAAATAGTTGAGGAATTCGTAATGTATGTCGTCTGGACCTGTTGTGGTATTGTGAGATTGTTTTAGAGAGTTGTATAGTTCTGATGGGGTGAAAAGTTGGTTATAGTTTTCAGATTTGAAATTTAGTTTCTTTTTTTCATCAATTCTTTTTATGTTCTGAAATTTTTTGCTATAGTTAACAGAAGAGTTTGGGGAAAAATTTTGACCCAATGTGTTTGCGATTTCATTGGGGTCGGTAATTATTGTAGTATTTATTGTGTTATTATTAGAAATATGTTTGAGTGGATTGTTTTTGTTTTTACCGTTAATGTTTCTAATAATATTCCAGATATAATATTGATATTTATTTGGGACACAAAGTCTCTCCAAGAGTTTTGCTTCCTTTATTGTTCGTCATGCTATTGCTCAGTATTTTTTAAAAGAGTTTAAATTTTCTGTAGTGGGTTGTAGGTTGAATTTATGAAGAGCGGATCGGCGCAATCTGATCGCTTTTTTGCAGTCATCATTGAACCAAGGTTTATTATATTTGGTGGATTTGAAGGATTTAGGAATACTTTTTTTTGCTATGTTTCTGAAATCAAAATTACATGGTCTGTATTTTCTTTATTCAAACTTTGTGTAAGTTCTGATTAGCGCATAAGTTTAAATTTTCCCCAATTTGCCTTTTTTAGATTTCAGTTGAGAATTTTATCATTTGGGTTTGGGCTTAAGCTTTTAAGTATTATGGGGAAGTTGTCAGTTCCACAAGTATCATCATGGACTGACCAAGTAAAATCCATGAAGATAAAGGATCACATAATGATAAGTCTATTGCTGAGCGGCTGGCAAAAAAAGAACATATATAGGTTGGAGTTTTGTTGTTGTTATCAATGAGTGCTTCTATGTCTTTTTCTCTTCGGTTAGTGTTTTTGCCGCCTCATATGGTGCTGTGGCTGTTGAAGTCCCCGAGTAGTAAAAAGGGGGAGGAGAGTTGTCCTATTGTTTTCTGTAATTTGTCTTTATTTGTTTTTATATTTGGTGGGATATAAAAGGAGCAAATATTGATTGATTTTTGCAAAGTTACTCCGACAGCTATTGCGTATAAGTGAGTTTTTAGATTAATGTGACTATCTGGCAAATCATTTCTGACTAAGATAGATGTACCACCTGATGCTCTAAGAGCAGAATCTTTTGTATAGTTGAAACGTTGATATCCTTTTAAGCCAGTTTTGTCGTTGTTTTTAAGAAAGGTTTCCTGAAGGCAGATAACGGCTGTGTTTAGGTCTGCTATCAGTAGGAGTAATTCATTAATATTGGCTTTCATTCCACGACAGTTCCATTGTAATATTATATTTGGATTCATTAAGTTTAGGGTGATTTTAGGGAGTCTAGGTTTTTAACTTTTCGTTCCATTGCTCTAGTTTGAGGAAGGATTTTTTTTTTTCTTGCGTTTATAAATGTTTATTCCCTAGGTTTTTGTTCATTGGTAGGTATGGTTTAAATTTCCATGTCTTGCGATTCTTTGGGTTGGGTTGGGTTGTTGACTTGTTAGACTTTGTATTTGACATATCTCTATTTTTATAGGTTGATCGGGATCGTGGTTTGGTTTTAGTGGGGTTCATTTTTGTTGTAGAATTCTTTTCATTTGTTGTTTTTGTTTGCTCAGGTGGTGTATTGGTGGTACCTTTGTTTTTGTTGTTATTTGATTTTATGTGTTGACTTTTATGGTGGGTTGAGGGATTTGTCTTATTGTGGAGGCTTTGTTCTTCAGGATCTTCCATTTCTAATATATTGTAGCTGTTATGAAGAGGAATTAGTGGATTTATTTGTATTTTCTGATTGATTTGCTTTTAGAGGTTTCTTCCTGATTTTGATCACTTGTTTTGATTTTAGTAGATGTTGCTATTTGATCATGTTAATCTCTTTTTGGGTTCTTTTAAAATTGTTTCAATTAGATTTTTACGTTCAGTAATTAGTTTGAGTGTTTGTTTGGTTAGATTGGTTTGGTTTTTGAATGACTTCTACATAAGTATTTGCTTTTTTCATTGCCTCTCGGAAGAATATGTTTCTCTTGTATTTTACTTCTGTGAGTTCTTTCTTTTTTAAAGATTTTACATATTTTAGAGTATGCTGTGTGATTTTCGTGGCAGTTAAAGCATTTTGCTTCGTTTGAGCATTCTTCTACGGTATGATTAGATTCGTTTTCAGCACATTTCCTGCATACTTCGTGCCTTCTGCAAGTTTCCCTGTGGTACCAAATATGTGGCACTTAAAGCATCTCAAGGGGGCTGGTATATATTGGTCGACTTTTTCGATTAAATATCCAATTTTGATTTCTTTTAATATGATAGGGGGTGTTAAAAGTAAGGATGTAAGTATTGGTGGATATAGATTGACCGTTCCTTTTTAGATTGATCTGGACGTGATCTATTACTCCTTATTTTCTTAAAGCAGTTTTCATTTCTTCGGATGTTGCCAAGATTAGCTAATGACTTCTTATGATACCTTTTGAAGTATTAAGTTTTTCATGAGCAAAGGCTTTTCATTTGTAGGTGTGGGATTTTTCTAATCTTAAAAGATTTTGCGCATTTTTGTAGTTATCTACTTCGACAAGTAGATTTCTGTTTTTCATTTTTAAAACCGTTTTAGGGCTATTTTGAGATAAACGTTTTTCGATCAGAAAGGGAGATAGTTTGCTGATTCTTTTTTAATTTCTAAGGTTTCAATTACTAAGAATTTTGGAAAGTTTTTTTCTATCTATTTGTTCAGCCGAATTGCTTTTCCCTGGCTTGGTTTCTCGCTCGCTGTCTGAGTTGGAGTTGTCAGACATATCGAAGTGAGTTCTTTTGGTTTTATAGTTTCCATTTGGCTGTGTTTTATTAATTCACCTCTCTTGCTCCTCACCCTCCTCGAAGACCAAAAGTGGGAGATGTTAGGGGGAAAGCCTATTTGCCCTTTCATCCCAAGGATACAAGAAAGTTTCCACCATCATTTAGCGATTTTCCTTTCTGTTTCGTCTTCCCAATTTTACAGAAACATCAGCTAAGGAACAGATATGTGATTTCATCTAAAAAATTGATTGACCCTTGCCATCGCCTTGTGACACTTACATGGTTTACCTGTGTTTATGGTAACGGTAAAGGTCTTGTTCCTTGGAGGTGTGGTCGACATTTGCAGGTGTAAGCGTTAGGGCTTGACATGACTATTCATCCGATTGATCGGAAGGGGCCTCTTCGACCTCCCGTCTAGCTGAAGTAAGGGGCAAAGTAGAGTGTTGCAAAGCACATGACCATTTATGTAACCATGCCACGGCTCGCGCTCAACTACCAGGACCCCATCCTAAGACGACACAGGTCGCTACCAACGGCCAACATGTAGCCCCATTTATGGGGGTTAGGGGGAGTTTTTGTTTCTTGCTTTGCAGAAAATAATTGAGTTTTGCAAAGAGAAAAAGAAAAAAGAAACAAAACACTTATTTAGCACAAATTAGGAATATTTTTAAATACTGCATAAATTAATGAGTTGATTTGTGTTATACTAATTGTTTCCAGCTTCCAGGGAAAACACACTCAGATTGAGTTGTTATTTCTTTCTTTCTGAAAAGGAGATTCACAATGAAAATTTAAAGAATATGGCACCAGCCATACCATCCGGGTTCAACACATTCACCATCACAATTGGGGTTTTTGATCACTTCTGGGGGAGACAAACCTTCCTGGTTTCTGACACCTTATTGGTAACTGTCATTCAGGGGTTTTTTTTTTTGCCATAGTCGCCAATCTAGGCACTGCGGGTTGGCAACGCTATTTGCCCATAGCTAGGTGTCCACATACAGTGCCTGGTATTCCCAAATGGTCACCCATATTGTACTGACAAGACTCAATATCGCTTAACTTCAGTGATCTAATGGAAACCCGTGTGTCAACGTGATTATGCCGATACATTACGTTAGTAAATAAATATTAAATTGACAATTATTGAATTCTTCAATCTTGTCATTTGATCTGTTTACCTTGTAACCACCAGTGTTTTCAACTAAACTGCATTGTCATCGCCTTCAAACAACTTCTTACATACTAGGCACAATGCTTCAAGCAAACTAAAACATCCTTCATCATAGAAAG
Source organism: Sepiola atlantica (assembly GCA_963556195.1). Lineage (NCBI taxonomy): Eukaryota > Metazoa > Mollusca > Cephalopoda > Sepiida > Sepiolidae > Sepiola > Sepiola atlantica. The sequence goes on from OY744550.1 coordinate 38,698,986, forward strand.
TATAATTTTATAAGAATAAAGTCAGAAAGTAAGTTGAACGTTTTATAAAATTTTCCAAAAATATTTTTGGACAATGAATCTGAAAGACAAATAATTTTGATCATCTTTACAAGATAATCTTGCAGTTTGTCATAGAGGTTTGAGTTTGTTTCAAAGAAGATAAAGAAAATACTTTTACTAGGATCATCCCATTCCCAGTCATAGATCCTGGTTTTATGACTACCAGGCCTATTATAGGTATCACCTGACACAGTGTATGAACCTGGTTTGTGTGCATTCAATGTACAGGCCGTAATTGTGCACTCGTTGTCTTCTTATGAATTTGGTGGCTGACTGACACTGACCAGTGTCAATTATGCCATTTCGGTTGCTGCTATAATCAAAAGGATTTTCTTTCGAAACAAAATCTCAACTCAAGTTTAAAACAAGTAAACTTTATTTTAAAAGGTTACACTGATACTTTCATTTTCTACCCAGGCAGGATAAGCCCATCTGGGTCTTTTTACTAAAGGATTGTGCTGGATTTACTTTTTATTGGTCGGGCAAAAATCTCATTTTGCAAGTCTGTCATTCAACTGGGGAACACCAGTATTGTTTGTAACATCCAACAAATAAACTTATTACTTGTTTATGAACTGGTTCTACTTGGGATGAGTATTCTTTGTTGCAGCATTGACTGGTTAAAACAACATCTTTGGACCGGCACAACGTCTGGTGAAGATTAGTCATTGCAGTGAACGCACGCATACATACAGGTTCACACAATCACAGAATGGAACAACATATCGAAGAGACATTACTATTTCAAAGACATCAGCTCACTGCTTATGGTCTCTCTTTTCTCCGCTAAATATGTGTTCCATTGCAGGCCTACCGTTTACAACATGCATCTATAAACGTCACTAAACATCACTAAACATTGCAGCATTGTGCATGT
>OY744550.1:38707422-38724922 GCA_963556195.1 Sepiola atlantica
AATTTTGATTAAAGTGATCAGTATATAATTATTTAAATATTTAAAAATTGGTTTTGGTAATATGTGGTTTACTTTTGTGGGATTTTGTGAGCTGGATGTTGAGCGCATACACGCACTCGTGCACACATATAAATACATATATGCACATGTATACACAAACATTCATATATGCACCCAAACCCATACACATATACACGAACACACAGATACACATGTATGTGCACATATGTGTACGTATACATACGCGTACACAGGCGTACACATACACACATAAATAGTTATAAATTTTATATCTTCATACATATGCATATTCATATGTCCACAAAAATCACCTATATATATATATATAAAAGTTTTACTTTTACGTGTTATAGTATTTATTCAAAAGGGGGGTGGTTGTACTGTATTTGTAGTTGAGGGTTAAAGTTACTTGATTTGGAGGTGTTAATAAGTGTTAATTTTAGCGGGGTTGTTGGGTATTGGGTTTTTTTGTTCTAATGGTATTATTTAGGGGGGGTTGTACAAATTACTAAGGAGATGTGATCTGTTATGCCTACAGTTGATCGATGTTTCCTGTTTTTTGTTTAAAAGTTTTCCTCTGTCAGTGAATTTAATTATTTCAAGTTTTTCGCCGAGGCATAAATAGCATGGTGAGTTTAATGAGCTACAGGTGCTAGTTTTTCTGATAGTGTTCCAGATTACAGTTACAAAATAATAATATAATAAAACAATAATAGAAAGGGAAAAGTCGATAAAATTGGAGCTCGAGAGTGGATATTAGAAAAGGAAAAAGTAAAAAGTAAAATAGACCTCGAAAGGATATCCGGAATGGGAATCCCCAAGGTGGTTAAAGATATGGGTTGAAATAAAATATGCTGTTACGGGACGCTAGTGCTTGGGGATTCCCACTGGATGTTGTCTAATGTCATAACCTGGAGTTTCAGTCTTAGGATTTTCGTTCGTAGCAAGATACACAACCCATTAAGGGTCATATGGAGATTGTACATTAGTATTAAATTTAAAATGATTAATTTACTTACAATGTTTTTGATTTCTAGATAAGCAGGGTGTACTTCTTCTGGAAGCCCGCTAACAGATTGGTATGGGAGGAATGTCAAAAAACCAAGAAATTTTGCTAATAAACGTAATGTCAACAGGCAAGATTTGAATTCTTTCGTAATCTGTATAAAAAATTTAGAAAATGTTAAAAATTAAAATTTAAAAACATAAAAAGAAAAAGAAAGAAAAAAAAACAATTTTAAGTAAAATTAACAGACAAATTTTTCAACTAAATTTTTTTTTAATTTGCAATAAGATAGACTTCAGCACCATGTCAACTTCGACAGATGTGAAATCGGACGCACAGCATCAAGTAGAGATGTGTCACGGGGAATTCTTTGGTTGATATTTTCTCAAAGTACCGCCACCAACATTCCGTGGCCATATCAATATCGATGATCAGACACTACTGCTTTCATCATTTAAACTGAAAAAAGAAAAACAACCGATATTTTCAGTTTTCTGATGACATGCCGTGACCAGGCGGTAAATGTTGTGCTCTCATTCTATACATATTCAGTGTCTCATAGGTGTAGTTGAATTGCGCAGTTTCGACTATTAATAGTTTTGTCTCATGGATGGCCTCCTTATATACACCTTCCATGTTAATGCACTCGCTATTCTTCCCCATGAACTCTTACTTCAAGATGAGTGAAAAATGAGTTTCTTTTTGTCACCTTAGAAAAATTATTAAATTATTAAAAGATGGAAATATATATCTATCTATATATCTATCTATATCTAGACTTATGGCATCCATGTGCTATTTCTATATAAAATGAACTGTTTAAAGGACTTTACTAATTATTAAAAAAAAGGCAATACCTTCATTATGAAACAATCTAAGTCTCCGATGAAGAATAATTTATCTGAAAAATTTAAGACAAAGTAAAAAAAAAAAGAACTTTTAATAAAAAAATATTTGTATATTATTTGTGGTTTCTAAAGTATTTTTCTTAGGTGTAGTGTTTGGATATTATTATTATTGTTATAATTAATGTTATTTGATATGCAAATTAACATATCATATGGTAGTCTTAAGGGTAATATATTATTATTATTATTATTATTATTATATTATGTATATATTAGTGAAATTTAAGCTGAATTATTTCTACACTGGATTATTGGGGAAATGGTCGTTTGATCAGTACCATTGGAGAGCCATGAATATTATAACTGTCCCGTTTTTAAATCTCCGAAACAGTTACATGGTAAACAGCTGATGATCCCCGTTTTAATATTTCACACTTAAGTTAAGGTCCCCTGTTTTTGTTTCACTGTTAGATACTTGAATCCCCTTTTTTTCTTTTTTTTCTTTATGAATTTTCTAACGAATGCTAAGTCTGCGACATCTTGGATTTAGTTAGTTTCTCTTGGAATTTAAACTGCATTTTCCTTTTCTTTTTTCTTTTTTTTTTTGTGTGTTTAAAATGACTCAAAGCTTTTTTAGACTATATATTGGATATTTAGATCTGTATGGCTAGGTTTCCTTCCTCTTATCTACTTGCCTATCTGGTACCTAAGCTTTTTTTTCTTCTTTTTTTTTAAATGACTCAAAGCTTCTTCAGACTATATATATATATACATTATTATATATATATATATATATATATATATATATATATATATATATATATATATATACATATATATATATAACGTTGGTACTATAAAAATGTACCAGAGGGGTTGGCACATTTGGTATCTTCTATAAGTTTAGCGTTGGGGAAAGCAGTTCTACTCAAAACTGACCTACAGAAATGCTTTTTAATACCGATACAAGAATACAACCTGATTGATGACACTAGACCCTCCCAACATATTTTCAAGCAGACTTTAAAAAATTTTAATCGTCAAAACAGAAAAATTAGACGACAGATACTTACATCACGAGAAGTATCTCCATTTTCTTCATTTACACTTTGAAGAGACACAAGCTGATATTTATCTAGCTGGAAAAAAAAAATCAGTAGATGTACAACAGTTTAAGTAGCAAGGTCAGTCGGAACAAGGAAAACATAGAAGGAAAGGGATAAAGATGGAGTTGATAAAAGAGGGATAAATAAAGACCAAGCCATAGATAGGTTAGTTTAAAAATCAATTTCAAAAAGCCATCCAACACATAATCATGTAAAACAGACATTAAACCAAATATGATGAGATAAAAATGGCGTAAAAATTAATGTAAAACTTTGCGAATCCATCATATTGTAGAGAGTAGTGGGTGGGGGCTGATGTGGCTAGTACAAGCGGGCCTTTTTTCAGCTAGAATTCAGAAAAAAAGTTTCAAATGATGTATCCCCTACCCTCAACCTGTGGAGATGGAATTTTGGGGTACATATCAATGGCGATTTGGTATCCCAGTTCAAACATGCTTTTGCTAGCCAGGTTTTTAGTAAAGAACTAAACTGTAAATTCTTGTTGTGTGGTATTTTACAACAACTCTGGTGTGTGTCACACAGTGTCAATTAAAAATGACAGATATACATGTGCAGCACAGTTGCAGATAGCAACAGTAATACAAAATGCTTGCAAATGTAACTAGCATGTTTAATGTTATTTATAATACATTTTCTCTTTGGTTGCAGGGCACAAAAGAACCATAATACTTGACTTTGGCCTATAAACATTCAAAATGCTTGCAAATGTAACTAGCATTATAGAAGTGTTATTTATAATACATTTTCTCTTTGGTTGCAGGGTACGAACGAACCATAATACTTGACTTTGGCCTATAAACATAAGTATCATTTTTTTTTGTGTTTATACAGATGAGGTCACATATGAAAAACCCATTTCCAAATAAAACATCTTGTTTATACTTACGTATCAGCCAAAAATAAGTATCCTAAAAAATTATTTTATGAAAAATTATTGAGTAGATATCTAATAAATGTAAAAACCAATTTTATTGTATTTTTCTAAATCTATGGGCTCTAGCGTCGTGCCGGTAATGTTGAAGAGTAGAAAACAAGGGAGATAATTATGTGTCATTTTGGCACAGGTCACAACTTTTCCGAAAATAGATGTGAACGAATTAAACATGGAAGATGCCCAATGCAAAATACGATAAAATTGATTTTTACGTTTATTAAAAATCTACAATAGTTTTTCCCAATTTTTTTAGAACACTTATTTTTTCCTGATATGTAAGTATAAACAAGAGTTTTTATTTGGAAATGCGTTTTTCATATGTGCCTTCATCTATATAAGCACCTTGTTTTTTCTATCTTATTTATATATACTGATAAAACTGTTCTTTTGTTGTAGAGTCCAGAAACATTAACCCTTAAATGCTTTTCGTTTCAAAGATGACACATTCCAACAAAATGCCTATTTAATATAATGTTCAACGAAAATGTGTCAAACTGCAACTTGTTTCACATCTGCAATGAGAATGTTGGCAAGTGTGAGTAGGTATTAGTATGATGTTGCATCAGCATCTTCACTGATAAAAATTTTTTCAAACCAATATAAAAAATAAAGCATTTAAGGGTTAAGGTAATTCAGGCAAAAAAATATCACATGGCTAATATTTTGCATAGAACATCTATATGTCCACAACAGAATAACAAAAGTCTGCTTAAATTCTACTGGAGCCTTCTGTTTTTTTTTTTGTTTTTTTTTTTTTTTGGGGGGGGGGGGGCATTTTTTATGTGATGGCCAATTTCAAGGGAATTTTGGTTAAATCAAGCTTTACTGTAGTTGGTGTTTTTCACAATGTGACCTGTTCAGTTCATCCTGTCATAAATATTACTTATATTTATAGAATACTAATCTGTCTAATTGTAAAACATTTTTATTTATTACAAAGGAAAATGCTGTCAAACACGAACTGAGTGACAAACTTTGCCCATGGAACTTGCAGGGTCACTTAGTAATGAAAAGACCAAGGCTATAGGTAGGAGGAAAAGTCAGCAGGAAGAGAGTTCCACAAGCCTGCAGTTCTTGGAAAGAAACTACTTGAATAGGAAGCTGTATTACAATAAGGTATCAAAACAGCGAATTGATGGAGACCACTAGACCAACAAGTAAAACGAGCTGGAACAAAAGAAGCAGGGAATAAACCACAGAATTCTCAAGAACACATGCCATAATAATATTTATAGAAAAGACTGAGACTAGCAACATCCTGTCTGTGAGAGAGAGAGAGAGGGTGCAGAAAAGAAAGGGTGAGGGCCAATCAAATTACAGATACATTTCAGTACCTTATCGAGATTCACCAGCCCAAATATGACAACAATACTGTATATTATGGTTAATGCAATCAATGATCCTCAAGAACCATCTCAATATGCAAATATGGATTACATTGCAACTAGCACAATAAGCCAGTTGCATTGGTATCCATATTTGAATGAGTTATTCAAAATGCCAAAATATTAAAAAATATAAAATTAAACTCCTATTTTTATACATGATGTGCTGTTGGATAAAAAAAAGTCAAAAGAAAAGAAATATTGTTAATTTCTTTTGTTCACAATGTAACTTTTTTTTTTTTTGTTAAACTTATTTTAAAGTGATTTTTGTTAAAAACGAACCAAATGTTCACTGTTCAGTTAGAATGAAAAAAACATGGCTGATAAGCTCTGCACGAGGACATTTGATAATCGCTCAAAAATCGAAAATTAAACAAAACACTGGTAGAAACACATCCAATAAAGGTCACCAATCGTTTGCAAATGCAGTAATGCTTTAAAATAAATTTAAACTCAAATAAACTTATCAAGGTAGGTGGAAGAGTAACTTATCTATCTTGTCTTTGGTAATATTTATTTGTTACATATTTGTTTCTTCACCCTTTTTTTTGTTCTGTTGACTACAGTAAAAAAACAAAACAAAAAAAAACAAGCAACTTTTAAACACTTTTTCTCACAATTGATTCAAAAGTCGCCATATTCATCATGAGCAACAGCAGACCTGTCAATATTGGTACAGTTTATTCCCATACATATTTTACAATAACAGAACAGAAGAACCCTGCTTTCCGACGTCCAAAGACTTGGAACACCCAGCTTTACATCCGCAACTAATAAAATTCAGCAGCAACTTAAATGCAAAATCATCTTGAGAAGTAATTGGGCAGAGACATCCATATCATTCCTCCCAGATACACAACGAAGGCACTAGGAGGATGAATAGGAAAACTGTAAGTAAACCCTAGCAGCAGCACATGTGGGCAGCAGCACATGTGGGTTGGAGTGATACAAGAAGAAACTGCATAAAGCCGTCTTCACTACTAAACGCCTGTAATTGTCAAATGCATCAGTCGTACTCCCGCTACAAAGGACAAGTATCAGTTTCTTACAACAATGTCTTCCTTTGTACTAGATTCCATATAATCAGCACCTACAAGTTTCAATGCTGTTTTGTTAACGAGAAGGAACTTAGGGTGAATGCAAGAAAGATCAAAATCATGATTTATGGTGCAGGTCTCGACCTTCTTAAGAGTTCCCGCAGATTCTTGTGTACTCTCAGCTGTACACGTGTTGGCAGCAACAGCATATTTTGCTATGGTTGGAAGTACTGGGTGCACAAAAAGCTTTGGTGGAAAATCTGGGTTTCACATGTGCAAGGTGTCAGGGACAAACATGTCCCCTTGATGACCACAGGCAAATATTCAAGCGGGTCCTGATGTCTTAGAGGTGGTAGATTCCTTTTGCTATCTAGGAGACATGCTCTTAGCTTCTGGGGCCTGTGAACTTGCCACCAAAACACAAGTCTGTGAACTGCCTGGAAGAAGTTCTACTCACCTCACATACAAGACTTGTGGCCATGCCTATAGCTCGTATGTTCGCAGTGTAATGCTATATGCAAGTGAGGCCTGACCCTTGGCCAAAGCAGATCTGCAACGATTGTAACACAACGACAGGGCAATGATGAGATGGACTTGCGATGTGAAGCCAGATGTGGCAGCTGTACCGTTGCAAGCTCTGCTGGAACAGCTGGGGCTTATGGACATTGATATCATTAATAGAGGTAAAGGCTTTGTTTGTATGGACACATGGAACACCTGAGTAGTGACATCAAAATAGCTTGAGATCTGGAAGTCATTAGTAGGCGAGGGAGAAGCTGACCTAGGTTACCTTGGAAAGAACTGCTGCGCGGAGATGGAAGCTCTTTGTATTTTATCCTTATGATAGAGTTTCTTGAAGATGTGGAGTAAGATCTGCCATGCTTGCAGCTAGCCAGCTACCTGGACGGGGCCCCACCAGTGTGAATGATACCCCTCAACCTGCACAATGAAGACAACGTGTCTCAATCACTAATAGCATGTATCACAGGCAAATAAGTTTTTATTGTACCAAATGCTTCTTGAATTTCTCTGATGTTGTTAATTTTGATAGGATATTAACAGATGTGAGCATGTGTAATTTCATTTCACTACCTCCAGCTGAGAGTAACATTACAAGACGGTCAAGTGCCAGTTCATACAACTACAATGCTCAAATATGACTTTCCTGCAAGACTGAAAGCTGTTTTCATAATCTATCTGCATCACTCCCAGCTTGATATCCCTTGATTCCAGAAGGTATTTACAGGGAATTTGAACCAACTGGCTTTTGTTGGATGCATTTTTGTTGGACTGAGACCCCCTCCCCTCTCAAACACAATCGCTCAGGCGAACTGATTTCGTTCTTTTTATTTCTTTACGGTCTTATTTAAAAGATAAATTTGTATAAAAATTAAAGATGTTAATATTTATCTATTTATATGAATAAAAAAATATATATATGGCATAATCATATTTACACACCAGTTTCCATTAGATCACCGAAGTTAAGTGACATTGAGCCTGGTCAGTATTAAAATGGGTGACCATCTGTCAAGGAGTGCCGATTCAGGAGAGGTTTGGTTGTGATTGTGTAACCCTGGCTTTACAATTACACGCACAGCAACCCTTACATTATCCATTGTTTCTCAAGACCATAAATGTGAAAGTTTTTGTCTCGTGTTTACAAACTTATGAATGAAATGTTTATTTAAAATTTTGGTTTCAAGTATTTCAATTAGGAAATTTTGCAAAGCGATAGCAAGTAGGCAAAGCCAGCTAGTCTATATATAAATTCACGTCTCGTTCATCTTACATCCAACAGCCTTGATGTTCCAACCTACTTTAAGTCTTGTTTATTCTAGCCACCGGCTACATCTCCTGCTTATGTTATCCCCAGTTTGATTTAATCCATTTTTAGGTTTTTTTCTGGCCTGTTCTTTTGAGAAACTATTGTGCTAGAGTTGGCAAAAGCAGACAAAGAAAAGTAATTAAGTGCTTACCTCCAAAATCTTTGCCTTTAAAATATCACCAAGATGTTGATTAAAGACATGATTGTTAGCAGAAAGGATGAAGTCATGGAAAAACTCTTGGGAACCAGTAAATGTTGGTGGTGGACTCGGTCCACTTGTACTAAGTGGGATTATAAACCTCTCCTGCAATCTAAAAGTTAAAATTGCATGTTATTATTGAAGAAAAAAAGTTTTTTTAAGTGAAAACTAATATTCTTGGGAGTGTCCATTCAAAATGCGTGTTTAGCAAAGAAAAACTGAAGCATGACGGAGCCTCTTATGCTTGAATGCATTTAAGAACCAAGGTGTCTGGGTGTATATATCTTAATGAATAAATGCGAAAGTTTTTTTCATTAATCACTCCTCTATTACCATCAAAACGGTATACTGTTATTTAAATCAATAATGCAACATAATATTTTGAAATACTCTACAGTAAAAACGAACAATCCAAAGACAATCATTTAAATGCCGAATTAACATAACTATTTTTTAAACAGTAAATTAATCTTTGGAGTTATACATTTGTAATTTTATTGTGCCATTTTGTCTCTATATGTGCAATAGTTTTGTTGATATTAACAGTAATTAAAATAGTTTAATAAAAAAAAATAAAATAACTTAGTAAAAACCTTTCCTCGAACATCGCTCCCTAGAATTTTTACAGACCGGCAAAAGCGATAAGGGAAGGGAACGTGGAGCTGGCTGACTGGTTGGCTAAATGGCTGTTTACTCACTTTCTCTTTCTCTCCCCTCCCTTCCTTTTTCTCGTTAATGACGCCATATTTTTCTCAAACAAATGTATTTCTTATTTCTGTTGATTTTATTAGGGGCATATTAAAAAGACAAATAAATTGGTATTAATATTACCAAGAGGTTAATGTTTATCTATTTATTTGAATAAATGCAAAAGTTTTAGTAAGACTTATGAATGAAATGTTTATTATTTAAAATTTTGGTTTCAAGTAGCAAACTTTGCGAATAATAGCGAGCTGACTAGTATATTATATATATATATATATATATATATATATATATGAATATTATGCTAAATTCCAGTGACCCAGTTTTTATTCATTTTTTTTTTCAAATCCAAAATACCATTGGTGCATTTTGACAGACCATTTCGCACACAGATGAAATATCAAAATTTATGTTAATTTAGGATTTTTCGTCCATGCTGCTCTTCAGAAAACCAAAGTTCGCTTCTAGAAAAAAAATGTATTATAAGGCAGCAAACAGAAAAATTCAAAAACCAAGCAACTTATATTGAAACCAGTTCCCACAAAGAGAATATGGATATCTACATCCCATTTAGGCAGCCATCTTATTTTTCTTAACATAGAGCCATAATATGCATCCAGGTGAAAAGCTAGAACAGTCATTAATTAATGTAAATTTTTTCTAAACATATGAATAAAACAGATAAGATATACAGTTATGATTGAACTAAAAAGAAATTATTTTTAAATATAACGATACGAAAATGCAGCGACTTATAAATCGCTAAAGATAATTATTAAGAATCAAAAATTAAGGAAATTTAATAATAGCCATCTTTACATATAAACAACTTTACCAAAATATAAAGCGAACATATATTGACATAATTAGTAAGTTAATGCTATGAAATGATTTCTAAAATCATTTAAAAGTGTTACATAATAAATAAATAAATAAATAAATAAGTAAATATCTAGGTAAGAGACCGATCCTCTATAGATCAACAAAATAAATTAAAATTTGAAAATGATTAAGACAATTAACATATAAATAATTATCGTCATAATATTAAATAAATCCACCGAAAGGGAGAATGGAGGAAATAACTATTTAACATTTATATGAAAGTACTTCAAAGCTTATCGGAGATGTATCAAAACAACCTACATAAAGACCTAAGATGTATCAACAAATCTAAGGGTGACAACCGCATTACTAAAACCAAGAGTTATTTGCCCTACTTATTGATGATAAAATAATCCAAATAAAGCTGAAGAAATTTAAGATTAGTTCAAAAAAATATACAGATAAATATCTTTAAGCAGGAATAAACAAAAGGCATATGTTTAAGATTGAATTAAATAAACTAAGTGCGGTTTTATTTTAGGACTTATATGAAAGGTATATTACAGGATATTAATAAAATAACTTACATTTAAAACAGAATAAGCTAAAAAAAATATTTCTAAAACTTTGTAGATAAACATAAAACAGAAATAAGTAAAATACATGCTTCCTAATCTATATAATACTAAAAGTCTATTGATCTTGTATGTTTGCAATCAGCTTTCAGCTTTCCGGTTTTCAACATCCGGTTGCGCATGCGTAAATAGCATCGTCTTCAATCTGTTATTCCAATTCCGTTATTCTCTATTATGATTAACGAACGCATGAAATTTTTCATTCTGGAAATTTTTATATCGCTTTTAATATAAACAATTTCATTTAATTTCATCAAATAGTTTTTTTGTTTTCTTCACGGCTAAAAACATTCAACGGAAGGACTTCGTAAAGTCTGTCGCAGTTTCAAAAAAACTCCTCCCTTTTAAAAAACAAAAACAAACAAAAAAACAACACTCATTATTAATATCAGCCATACTAGCGGTCGGTGAACGAAACCACCTCCCACTTTCCCTCTCATAGATTTCACCACTCCTACTCCCTCTATTTTCGTTACGTACGCGAGAAAGCTGAATCGGTAAATGCACACATTTCTATTACATTAAATAGTGTTTCCTTTTGTTGTTTTTTAAACAGCAAATACTTGAATCATATGTTTTACACATATTACATCCAAAAAAAAAACAATTATAATAAACAGAACGACTCATAGAAATCTATCTATATTCTTTTTTCATTTTAATATACTTTCATAGAAATGCTTCTGTTATGTAAAAAAAAACTATTTTCTTTATGCCACAAGTGTCACGCTCATACATGAATTCCATAGCTAATATAACAAACTGACCCAACGGGTCACGGGTGGTCTAGTAAATTCAATAAAACTAAGATGGTTTATGTTTAGGACCTATATGGAAAGTTCAATGAGAATATTTAAATTAGCAATGATATTTAACTAAAAGAAACTTTGAATTAGTAAGCTCAAGAGAAGACTAAAGGAGGTTGTTAGTAGTATTTAACAGGGTATTAAAGCAAGAACTTATATTTTATTAACCTAGCTATGTTCAATTTATTTGTACTAGGATTATTATAACAATTCCTAATTTGTTATTCACTACTGATAGTCACTAGTTAGACCAGATATTATGTACACACGACTCCCTTAGGTTATGCATCATACAGTTCAATACTATCAACAATTTACAAGACAACCTTATCTTACTAATAATCTTATCTATTAACTAATGGAGTGGAAGGGCCCCGAAAGAAACCCATGGAAGTCACATTAACCCTCCCAAACACACAATAAACTATGGCAAATCCATATGTCAAGAACATCTACTAGCCATCATTTCCAACCAAAAGATAATTCATAATAACCATTGTTAACATGTTTGTACTAGATATTTTTTTTAAATCAAAAAGTATTCCTCCCATTCTTTATCTTTTGACTATCCGTTATATCGGGAAAATAACCAACTAATCGATATCCACTTCAACAAATATCCCCAAATTAACCATCACATTTAGTAGTCTGATGCAATTCCTCCATTAATATCCATATACGTGCAGAACAGAGTCCAATCTATGACATATGTATGATAAACTTACTAACCCAAAACTTCTACCACCTCAATTACATGGTGAACAGTGGATAAGTACCAATTTCAAGAAGAGCAGCCACATGCATACCAATTACTCAATGTGTGTTTACATTATAAAATTATTACTCAGGCCTGAAATGCGAGAGCATACATCTAGATCGGTGCAAACAGTTTTGCAGAACTTCTTGTTTCTTATTAACTAAATTATCCTTAGACTATTATATAAGATTCCACTGTAAATAGATTGCATTTCTTGAATTTACTGGGCTCATATTTGCTTTACCTAATATAGATCACTTCAATTCAAATCATAGGTTATTCTGATGCAATTCTCTGACACACCTAGCTAGTGATATATGAGTGTGAATGTCATGTCAGCAGAAGAAAAAGTCAAGATACACTTAAAAGTCAATTAACTGGTTTTTCGTCTCTTTAATTTCTCGTCCCCTCTAGAATGATTTTTCCAGACTGTGATCACCATGGTGCGTTAGAGTTTTTAAAAACGCCAGCGAATCCAAAGAAAAATAAACAGGGTACATTCAATGGACTGATTTATGAAAGTTATTGCATACTAATAAAAAAGTTAAGTTAATAGTCTTTTTAAAAATGAAAGTAACTTCAAGTAAAAGTGAATCTAATAAAAAATTCATTTAAATATAATGACAAAGGTAAATTTGTTTTGTTTATTAGAATTTAGTAAAAAAAAAAAAAGTGTATTTTACCTTTTATATTTCTCGGGATTTGTTTTCTTCAATTGCGATATAAACGAAATGGAATCATCATCATTGTGTAATGCCATACAATTATCTTCTTTATACATCTGATAAAATAAAATACAGAAAACACCATAGTAATTATTTAATTGTGTAAAAATAATAAATAAATTTTTTAACTGCTTTTGCAATTTAAAAACCAAAAGAAAAACAAGATGTCTAGTAATCAATGACACATTTTTGAAAAAGCCACCCAATAATCTTTTTTTTGGAGGTGGCAACACGAGAATAACTTCTCTGCGATGCTTGTGTAAGTATTTGTGAATATGCATTTTCCACACGTTGAAAAATAAAGTTGAAAGTTTACGGCTATCTTTTTTCTAAAAAAAATAAATTGGTCCTCTATTCAAAACAATCACTGTAGTTAGCTTGTATAAGAAAAGAAAAAAGGTAATGTGCTGTAAATGGGTCTGAAAGTTTTACACGAACGGTAGCATGACAAAGCTTAATTTATATTTGTAAAACATTAACAGTGGTAAAGGTTTTTAGTCTTGTTTTTCATGAGTCTTACATATTTTCTTAGATTTTTTAAATCATTTTAGCACCAAAAATACAACTCTTTCATATTTTTTGGAATTTAAAAAAAATTAGGAATGACAATTTGTACTTAGATTATTAGCAAAAATATGCAACTAAAGGGAGCATATTTTTGCTAGTATATCAATATTAAAAATGAAATTGTTTTTAATATATATAGATAGTTACAGCAAAATAAATTATTTTGGACTATTAAAATAATTTCCAACACTATTGATAATATTTACCTATTAATTCATTTATTTTTTATTATCGCTTACATTTGAATTCATGTTTTGAAACATGAACTAAATGAAATCTATAACTTCACACCAAAGCTATAATTATTTTGTTATGGTAATATTTTAACCTCTATTTATAGGGTGGCCTATATCCTGTTTCTTTGTTGTATCAATATAATGGGTGAACTTATTTTAACACGTGGTTCCTTGTATTTCTATTTTAGGTTTTAAGTTGTTAGGTTTTAGTTTAGTTTTTTTTTTACTTATTAGTTTGTTTATTTATTTATTTATGTATTGTTAACCTAAGGTAAATTTTATTCTGTGCAGGCAGCTGTTTGCTATATCACTTCTACAGTTTAATAGATTTTGGGAGTCTTTAAATAGCAATACACATGAAAAAATTTAAATTGCTTAAAATATCTCAATAATGGCATATATAGAAAGAGCTTGATGATCTAAGAAAGAATCTTTTTAAATTTTTAAAATCTGACTAAAAATAAGGAAGTTATGACTATTTTTGTGCCTCACACGATTGGATATTTTCACCTCTTTAAGACCATATGCGTTTCGTCACATTTTTTACACTAATTTTTCAGTAAAAATGTTATATCTTTGTTAAAACACAAGATTAAGCAATGAAATTTACCATATAAGTGTATTTTTGTACAAGGAATCAGAATGTGCCACTGAAAATCTCCAGAAATTAATGGTTTCCAAGTAATCTGTACTAAGTGCACATAAATATGCTGCAATACCTTAAAAATACCATGTATCCATTAAAAGAAAGAAGTTAGAAAACTCAAAGTTGAATTGTAATACATTTTATGTACAAGAAACTAAAATCTAATACTAGGACTGTTTAAAAATGAATATATTGCAAGATTTCTTTGGCATTATTGTAGATTAACACCTTCTGCTAACTCACCCCCTTACCTCCCCAAAATATGAGATTCTACTTTTTTTATTTAGGTAATTACATGTTAACACCCTGAAAAACTTGGCAGAAAGAAAGAAACAAAAACAATTATTCTAGAATTTAAAGTGGGGATCAGTTTCACATAAAATAATCCCCCATTTCAAGGCCATTCTAGCGTTTTAGGACAGTTAATTATTTTTTCTATGGGAGATAAATCCTGTGCGTTTTTCTTGTTTTGTTTGTTTTTTTTCCTTTTTTTTTAGACGATTATGAGGGTCTTTGTGGGAGGAGGGGGGCTTACCACTTTAACTTCAGGTTAGTGGTAGGGCTAGGGGCAATTAAGTGTGAACACCCTGAAACTTAGCAGAAAGGAAAAAAAAAAATTAATTAGAATTTCGAGTGGGGGATTAGTTTCACATATATTTAATGTAGAATAATTCACCATTTCCGGGCCATTCTAGCGTTTTAGGGCATTATTCAATTTTTTCCTATAGGAAATAAATCCTGTGCATTTTTTTTATGGGGGTCTGCTTTTTTTTTTTTTTTAAACGATTATGTGTGGTTTTAATAGGCTTTTTTGTAGGATTAAGGCTTCCTACTCGGACTTAGGGTTAGTGATAAGGTGAAGGAAGAGGTTTTGTTTTGGATGGAGGTTGCCATTCGAACTTAGTGTTAGGGTTAAGGAAGTTTTTTAGGGGGTGGCTTGCCACTCATATTTAAGGTTAATGGTACGATACGTTCAAGAAGGCATTTTTAGGAGGTGGGCTTGTTAGTCGTACCTAGAGTTAATGGTAGAGTAATTATTTATTTTATAAATTTCACTAAAAGGCAAGAATGGCCGGGAAATCGGAGATCATTTTACATTAAATTTATATGCGAAACTGATCCCCCACTCTAAATTCTAAATTATTTTTTGTTGTTTTGTTTTTCTTTTTTTCGCCAAGACTTTAAGGGTGTTCACACGTAATCGCCTAAAAAAGTAAAATCTTAATTTTTTTTTTTAAATTGGCAACTAGAAAGTCATTACTACTAGAAGTTCGAAAGTTGAGTGAAAACCAGTATTTTTTAAAGTATTTTTTATAAAAGAACCAAATAGGATTAACTTTTTTAAGCACAAGAATTTTTGTCTTATTTTTACAAAGCTTTACAAGACTAGTTAGCTGCTGCTGCTGATTGATTGTTATATCAGCAATACTAGCAGCCATTGTTGACTTTCGCTCAAAAAAAGGACAATATTGTTTCGGATAAGCTAATTTAAAATTACTACTACGGAAAGAAAAACAACATACAATTATAATTTTAATGCATTTTTAAAGATAAAAGATTAATTTATTTACTAGTTGGGTACGAAAATGTAACAACATTTTCTATATTCATATTTTCAAATTTTTTCTAGAATGAAAATAAACAAAAATCGCCTCGTGTTTATAACTGTTGACTATTGCTGCGGCTACTACTAATACAGTCAGTTTTTCAAACTATAAATAGAAAACATTTTTTTTTTTTTCGGATAGGGTCATGAAATATTATCACTACCAAAAGAGAACACATATATACAATTATAATTTTAATGCATAAAAAAGTAAAAAGATTGATTTACTTACTAATTGGGCGACGGAAATGTACTTTTCAAAAATGTTCAACTGACGCCATGTTGAAGGTTATTTTTAAAATTTCAAAAAAATGAATGAGCCGAATTACTTCGTACAACGACAAACATTAAAAGTGGTGCTTTCCCTGATTAGTTTCCAAATTTCAGGACGAAATTCCACACAGAGGGTTGGTACGAGACTTTTAAACGAAGGGGGGGTTAAAAAAAAAAGTGACATGAATTGCCGAAAATAGCGTTAACATTTTTTTGCCTTTATTTGCTCAAAACTCTTAAAAATATATAATGTATATTATTATTCATGAATGCACCTGAAAGGATATTCATTTCCTCACAAAATGATGGTATTTTGAGCACTTAAAGTGCTTTAGTTTTTAAGATATAAGTATTTTAATAGAACTACTCTAAAATCTGTGATTATCCAAACAATTTTCTGGTCGATGTGTATTGCTACTTAAAAGTTTAAGATTTCAAATTTCTCATTTAGACAATCTAAATTTCTACATGTACTGGCCTGTAGTATTATTTTCCATTCAATTATTTGTGAGCGTCCATTTTCGTTAAGCTCCCAATAGTGGTTTGCTAGTGCTGTTTTAATTCGACGTTTTTTGTTTTAAAATGTGTACGATTTATGCAGTTACATCTTTTCTCTTCATTGCTAACTTTTTCATTTCTATTCGGGTGATTACATTTAGGGTTTTGTTTATTTTTATTTGTAGTGTTTATATTTTTGTTCTTCTTAGTGTTATTCTTTATATATTTGTCACTTTTTTATGTAATTTGTTATTTTCTTCTTCCTCTCTGCTGTTCTCTTTTAGTATTTTGTTATTGTGTGCCTTAATTATCATTTCTAGGTTTTCGCAGCAGCTGTAAGACAGTTTTTAGGTTATATTTTTCAATCAGATTTAAGAATTTTTTGCCCAGTTTAGTTTTTAGAATCTGGTTATATGGCAGTGTATAATAGATAATATTTATTTTTTATTTTTTTTATTCCATTATTATAATTATTGGTGTCCTATTTCTTATATTTAATTTCGGTATTATGGTAACCCCTATTTTTTAAAACTGTATTGTAAATGTTGCTTGATTTTTTAAAAACATTTTTGTTGCTATATACATATACATACGTACACATGTATATATATACATATCTACACACACATGTATATATATATACATATCTACACACACATACACATGTATATATATATATACATACACATGTATATATATATACATATCTACACACACATACACATGTATATATATATACATATCTACACACACATGTATATATATATACATATCTACACACACATGTATATATATATACATATCCACACACACATGTATATATATACATATCTACA
>OY744550.1:38731248-38868748 GCA_963556195.1 Sepiola atlantica
TATACATACACATATATATATATATATATACATACACATATATATATATATATACATACACATATATATATATATATACATACACATATATATATATATATACATACACATATATATATATATATATACATACACATATATATATATATATATACATACACATATATATATATATATACATACACATATATATATATATATACATACATACATATGTAAGTAAATTTCACGTACAACAAAACTGTAGGATAAATTTCAACGGAAACATTTTTAATCAATGAAAGGGGCAGGTGGAAATAAAAGACTATTGCTAAAATTTTCCTTACGGCCTTATCGTCTGACCCTCTAAGAGGAAACGTCAGAATGATAAATTCAAAACTAAAAAAATCGAATGAGATATGAGGGGAAAAATTGTTTAAGTTGGAGAAAACGATTGAGAAAAAAAAAACGTAAATCTCTCAACGTAATGGTGGATTTGAATCATTAAAGATCTTCCACTGATGCTTCAAAATCTTTTGTCTACACAGGCTAGGTCGAGAATTGTTAATGACTAACGCCTCAATAATATTGAGATGGTAGTCTGATATGGCACTGTGTAAAACAGAAAACCACTCATCGGAATACTTGTCAGACTATTTGTACTAACGAGGTGATTACCGATGGCTGATTCCTGTGCTTGAAAGTTCCCGAATGATCTCGAAACCTTGTGTAAACGAATATCACGTGGTATGTGTGGGGATATTCTAATTTCTAATCTTTGGGATGTCTTACCAACGTAGTCAGCACTACACTGACACGGGAATTTATAAACAGAATTCTTTTGAATGGCTGGCAAAACATCATTACGAAAAGAAGAGAAAATGGTTTGAGTCGTGTAAACTACTCTCAGCATGGTTGCTGGAATACAACGTTGAGTAGAAGAAGAAATCCTTTTGACTATGTCAAGGGCGTCAGAACCTAACCATGGAAGTTTCAAATAAATAAGGCATCGTGACGGGCCAATAAATTTACCACCATTAAATATAGCTATGGTGCTTTTTATGATACTGATGGGATATCCATTAGTAAGAAAAATAAGAACTTTCAAGCACAGGAATCAGCAATCGGTAATCACTTGGTTGATATATATGTATATATGTATGCACACACATATATATGTATACACATAGGAAAAACCAAGAGATATTATTTATATATTTATCAACGTTTCGTCTTTATTGTAAGACTTCCTCAGGATAACATTTTTCTTCAAATTATCATCCTGAGGAATAAAGACCAAACGTTGATGAATATATAAAAAATACATATTATATATACATATACACATACACATATACACACATCATATATATATGTATGTATAATTTAATAAATGTTCTGTATTTGTTTAAAAATAAAACATTTTTATTAATACAGTTATTTCTATCTATTTCATTTTTTTTCTTGATAAATAATTCAACATATTTCCATAACAATTCCTGTGTGAATTTTTATCCCCCATCAAATTAAACTAAAAAAAAAACAAAACTGTTAACATCAAAATTGTTCTCTTAATTTTACTTATTTATCTCTTTTTTAAAGCAAACCAATGAAATAAATTCCTAGCTGCTTTCTTTGTACATTATATATATATATATATATATATATATTCACTAAAAGTTTAAATGGTATTATTTCTTAAATTCAGAGATGCCAAAAAAGGCATAGTAAATTTTTTTTTAAAATGATACTCACAGTTATAAGTTGTGAAATAAAAAGTTTGGCTAAATGCCAGTAATTGGCCAACTCCATCTCCGGAGAAAATGTAAGATGAATTTTTCGATCTAAAGCTCCTCGAAAAGTCCACTGAGGCTTTTCGTGGCAGTCTTTCCATTCGCGAATAAGTTCATAGAAAGAATCTCTGCAAGGAAATGAAAATCAAAAGAGTTAATTCAACAGTTTAAATTACATATTAAAACCTAGCGGTACCCTCCCGGTGTTGGCTGGAATTTTTTTTTAAAGTCCCATAAATACTTAGAATTTTTTCTTAATTCTTAAATTTATAAATAACAGTATATAGATGAGAGCACATATGAAAACGCATTTCCAAATAAAAACTATTGTTTATATCTACGCATCAGGCAAAAATAAGTATCCTCACCAAAAATTAGGAAAAATTATCGAGTAGAATTTAAACAAAAAATAAAAATCAGTTTTATCGTATTTTGCCGATGGCAATTGATTTATACAATGTTTAATATGACAGACTGAGTTATATCCTTCTGATGTGCGTGTTTTTCACTTAAACCAATGGTGGATCAATAAAATACAACAAGACTAATTTTTATTTTTAATTAAAATTCTACTTGATAATTTTTTATGTATACTACAAAATATATGCTCCCTCCGGTCGCATATTTTTGCTAGGCTGACGCGTCAGAAATGACGCTTGTATGTAATTTGGGTAAAGCTTTTTATCACTACAATTAATTTAAATAATATATTGCACATGATAAGTAACATCATTAATAAAAAGATTAATTAAGTTTGCATTATTTTGGTTTGTAGCAACCGTAAACAGTTATTGCATTAAAAATAAATGTAAAGAAAATAAAAAATTTAAATAAAAATTGAATGTAGTATTTATAATAGTGTAGTAGTAACGAATGAAAGTTAATAAGAAAAGGAAAAGAAGAAATAATTGTTACCTTATATACGATTCTAAAAACAGTTCTTTACTTGCCCAGTAAAAGGTGTCGTGTGCTCGCATTTCTTTACACCCAATCGTTTTGCGCCAAATACAGGTCAGAATATAATAAGTAATATTTTATGTCTTTCAAAGCGGAAAAAAGGTGTACGTAAATTAAAATCAACAATTAAAAAACAAAATACCGACCCTAACCCTAACGACTAAATTTGTTATAAAGTGTGTGCGTGTGTGTGTGTGTGTGTGTTTAAATAGTAATTTTTAAATCAATTATTATTTTAATTAAGCAATTTGATTCAGTTAATTTAATGGCTAATAAGATTAAGAAAATAAACTTAGAACGGTTTAAAAAAATAAATAAGAAGAAAATTATCACGGTGAATGCCAGCGTTGTTGTTTACATTTTAAATAATGCGTCGTATTAACGCTGGCTGTTTAACCAGTTGCACCATATTGAATTAACGGAGGGAGGGATGGAAACCACTGATTAAACAGCCAGCGTTAATCCATTCGTCATAGTTATATTAATTACGTAACGCATTTCATGTATGTATGTATCTGCCTGTCTGTCTGTCTAAATTATAATTTATAAGTAAGATTATTAGCGAGCAAAATAGCATAAATACATGTTGAAATATAAAGAGAACAATCATGAGTGTTTATTTGCGAATACTCATTTATTAGAAGTTCAAAAGCAATTGATTATGTAAATTGGGGTGTACGCATAGTGTTTATAGCGTTTTTTTAGTAGTATATAATGAAGCTGGCAGACTTAAATAGTCATAGTACTCTGATGGAGTTTCGGCTTCATACAGATACATAAACTCCATTATTAATAGATACCTATTTTTGTTTGATACATAAGTATATCAAAGAGTAGTTTGGTTAATTTATTTGGAAGTGCGATTTTCACCGGTGTAACTGCGTTTTTCATATGTGTCCTCATCTGTATAAGCACATAACTAGCAGGAGCTGTACGTTGCCCAAGAAAATAGAAGAACATGTAGCAGTTACATGATTAAGATCTATTTTTCTCTGTACTAGCATAGTGATTGATACGTTGTTAGGTTGGATAACCCAG
This sequence comes from Sepiola atlantica, assembly GCA_963556195.1. NCBI lineage: Eukaryota > Metazoa > Mollusca > Cephalopoda > Sepiida > Sepiolidae > Sepiola > Sepiola atlantica. The sequence continues at coordinate 38,735,016 of OY744550.1, forward strand.
GCATGTTCTGACTCACATAGTGATACATGGGTAAATAGAACACTTTGCACATGCGCGCCTTTTTCCTTTTCCGCCCAAACCATTTGGTGCCATATATAAACCAAGACCAAAAGACCTGGATTAAATTCCTTTCCTCTAATGTATGCCAGACGAACCAACCTGTCTTACATTTTTATGTTCCAGTGTTGATGAAACTGGTAAATGTCTGTATGGCCATCGAGAATGATCTGGATCTTTCTTTTGGTTAGGAAGGATTTAATTACATTAAATATTCGTCCAGTAATACCATATGAGTGAATTTTTATAAGAAGCCCTTTATGCCAGACCTTGTCAAAGGCTTTGGATATATCAAGCACTACCAGCATAACTTCACCTGCCTTGTCCAGTGTATGGTATATGCATTCAGAGATGACCGTTAGAACATCTGCAGTAGATCGTGCTTGCCTAAATCCATACTGATGGTCAGAAAGAAGTTTAGCATTAACGAGGTGTCGGACTATCGTTAGATTGATTAAGCATTCAAAGATTTTAACGAAGAGCAGAAGTAGACTGATGGGGTGATAATTCTGAGGGTCAATTCTATCACAAGAATTCTTGTTTTCAGCTATCAGAGGTTCAGCAAGGCATTTATTGTAGAGTTTGGAAAGGACAGGGATCAGCTTTGCAGAGCATTTCTTTATTACTATTACTAGGATAATATCAGGCCCACGTACTTTGGAGGTGTCAAGGTTTTTTATGATATCTCAGACATAAGGGGTAATGATCAGGTCATTAAGTTTGGCTTCAGTTCGCAATGAAAAATTTAGGAGAGAGTGATTTTCGGAGTCCAAAGTGGAGTTCAAGGCGAACCGCTCGGCAAGTACTCCAGCTTTAGCAGTTGCCGTAGAAAGACATCATTGCGGTTGGATAGCAGGGGAATTGTTTATTGCCCATTGTTCACCACATTATTATAGATTTTCCAGAAATTTCAAGTTCCTAGTTCCTGTGACTCAATACATTTTACTGGTCATTTTGGGTATACCTTCCCTTAGCTCAGACTATTACAATCTTACAAAAATTTCTTGATGCTACAAATTTCTGACTATTTTTAATTGACTTATGGCGGTTGAATTAGCGGAATGCTTGCTGTTATGAGCAATATTAAATGTTTACTCTTAATCATTGACCATGTTGACTTGTTTTCTTACTTTTAACATCATTAGAACTCATGATAAGATGACAATCTTCTTCTACAATATAAGAAGCAGTTGTATGTATGTATGTATGTATGTCTAGCTAAAACTCAAAAACAAACACCCACGAAGTTAGTATTTTTTGAATCGGCATTGCCTTGGATGAATATCTAAAATTTAGAAAAAATAAAAATTAGTCAACATGGTCCAAATCTTCCAACCAACTGAAAGGAAGTAACTGATTTTTTTTCAAGGAGTTAATTCCCTTACGCTAACTCATACCTCAAGGAAGAAGTAATTAGTGTGTATGTATGTCCAGAGAGAGGAATGGGCTGGGAAAAGAAAGAGGGGGAACCTGAGGGAGGGGGAGAGATAGAAGTTTTAATAGAAATATGTTACACTTTTTCCCCGGACAACGGTGAGTAGCCCTGCTAGTAACAAATAAATGAAGGTTAACAAAAAAAAAAGTAACCATGTGATAAAAATTGTCTCAAACTTTAAAGTCATTGTATTTGTTCAGGGTCCGAGATGAACAAATTTTCGATCATCAAGGAATCATGAATCTAAATAATTTTTTGAAAATTGCATTAAAAAACAACTTTTTAATTTGTTTTTTTCAAATTAAAACGATTCTCTCCAAACTTAAATTACTGTCAGCGATTGTTAACAAAATTGCAAACAAATAGAAAAATGTAGTCATTTTCTTAAAGTTGTTTTTACAAATATTTGTCCTTTTAAGATACTTACAAAAATTAAGTTTTAATGTAAAACAAAAAATAAAAAGAAACGGTCATTGATTGTCCGAGAAAATATTTTTACTAGTTTTTCTAAGACACTGTAGCAAACAAGATGGAATCAGAGCTCAGAGATCATTGCTAAAGTGGGAATGGGAGGAAAAGCAAGTAGTGTTGATTAATCTAGAAATTGGTAGAGAGAGATACAAAATCAAAATAGTAAAATTCTATTTATTTATTTATTTATTTATTTTTATTTTATTTTTTTAGATATTTGTAATTTTCTCATACAAAAAAAAAAATTTACAAAAGTTAAAACAGCAATTACCAAAATTAAAAATTGGAATTAAGGAGATTTTTTACATTTTTGCCCCTAAACGTTAGGTTCGTTTGCAAGTAAACATAACAAGATGTCTATCTCCACAAACAGTAGAAATTATCCATTAAAAATAAATTTTAAATAAATCAAAAAAAAAAAATTTTATAAAATAATTACCTTTGTGCCCGGAACATTGAAAAAGATTTTGGTGTTGGAAAATTATTTCGGTTATCTGTTTCTGCTTGGAATGACACACCACCAATTGAGGAGCGAGGCAAAAGGGGAGAATTCTGAAAAAGAAAAAGAAAAGTTTACCACATTATGTTTGTAACCTGGTGAGTAGGGTATGGAGTTAATACCTTGATCAGTTTTCATTAATTAAACTTTTTTTTGCTTGATTGCAAGGTACAATATCTTTAAACAAAAGTAATATCAAATTTACTTAAATAATTGGTGTTACAGAGTTTTTCTTTTCCTACATTAGTTACCCTAGCAAGGCTTGAGAGTCTAGTATACCTTACTATCTAATTCAAAGCTGGAAAAGTTTTTTTGTTTTTTTCTTTACAAATATAAGTGTAAATGAACTCCACAACTACTTAACTATCCCGTGGTTATCAGCAATAAAAATTTTGCCACTCATGTTGGATATTCCATCTCATGGCAGTATACTTGATAGCACGTGACGAGGGAAGACCACGTGATGACCACGAACAATGTAGAATATTTATAACATGAAATTATCAATTCTACAAAGAGTTGGATGGCATCACAACTTTAGTTTTGGTTTCATTTGTTTCTTTTTACCCTTCATATCTCAGTTTTAGTATTTCTTTAAGAAAGCCATTCATTCTCTTGCATGATGATTAGTTGTTGTTCCACATCTCGTTAAATTATGCCATTATTTCAATAAGGAGTTGGTCAACTTTGTGATTCAATCATTCTCTTGATTAAAAAGTTAGCTGTTGAAATACAATCTTCTGCGACTCATTTGACAGTTCACTTATCAACGGAATAAAACTTGGAATCTTCATTCTATTCTAATTCTTTAACCCCTTATTTTGGAATGCTTTATTTTGTGGAGAAAGGGTTATACCTATAAAGCAGAAAATAAGGAAAGCAATTGACGAGAAGTTTAGACTTTGAGCTAAGTTAACATGCACTCTTTTGATACACTTTATTTTCGTGAAATAATTCTTAGTTCTTGTTTATAATTATGATACAATTTAAGTTAAAATGATATTCACATGGCAAGATTTTTTAAACAAAATTATATTAAAAAAGCAATGCTTAAAATAAAAATTATTAGTCAAGTTCGCAATTATACTGTAAGTGTAAATAAATTTTTACGTTCATTTATTAAAATATTTTTTTAAATTTTAAAGCAAAATATATCTCACAAGGGAACATGTTTAAATTTATTTATGTTGTCTTGCTTCTTTGGGTTTTATTTAGGATGATTGTACTATAATAAACAATCTAATAAAATTATTTTTGCAATAAGAGATTATGGGAAAAAAAGTACATAGTTTTAATGAAGTAGGTATGTTTCAATTTGGACCATGTATTTTTGGAGCCTGGAATTAATATTACAGCATTTTTATTTTTATACTACTACTACTACACCGGACTCTGACATGATGAACAAAAAGAAAAAATATGAAAAATATTTTTCAATGAAAATAGAAACCATTGTATTTGCAAGACGGCTTGTCCTGTAAAATAAATGTTGCATACTTTTCAACTTTCATGTGCTGTCTTTATAAATATCTGCCATTTTGGTTGTTCGAAAATCTATCAATTGGTGCATAGCGATAAATATTTCACGACTTCAACCAAAGAATGAAACTTTCAAATAAATTGTTAACTATAAATAGGACAAAAATTTTAATCGTCTCAGTCGAGAAGAATCTCAGACCTCTTACTGAGGAAAGAACCGATATTACATTTTGAAATATTTATTTAAAGAAAATATTTTTTAAAATACATACAAGGCCATCAAAAGTGTGGGGAAAAAGGAGGGGTCGTTGGTCATCCTTGGTCTAAAGTGATAAAAATACCTATCCTACTAGCACAATACCACATTTACTCTAGGGGACAATCTACTTAAGATTTCCCAAATTTGTAAGAAATTTTATTTTTCAAAATTATATTTATGTACAAAAATTAATGGAATAACGCAGGGACTTTGATCCCAACACAAAAGCAGGGAAGTCGGTGAAAACACACTCAGGTGACTGGCAAGACGTGGCTACACTGCTAATAGCAGCAAAACGCTTCTTATTACTCAAGTAGTTAGCCAATAGCATTCAGAGAAAAGGTGAAAAAAAAAAGAAAAGAAAAAAAGAAAAGAAAAAAAAAGCAAAGAAAAAAAAAGCAAAGAAAAAAAAAGAAAAGAAAAAAAAGAAAAAAAAGAAAAAAAAAAGAAAAAAAAAGGCCATCTGTGTTTATAAGACCAACCAAAAACATGATAAAAGTCCTTTGTTTTCATGAGGTCTAGGTAAAGTCGAGTATAAATTAATTAGATGTTTAATTTTTAATTTATAATCTGGGATCAAAAGCGGTATCCCTATCTAATTATTTAATATTTCCATTTGAGTGCTGTTTTAGGGTTAAATATCATTTATAAAAAGCTGAATGAATTATTTATTGTTAACTATGAATAACAAAAAAGTTAAACACTTTCAGCAATTAATCTTACCTGCGGAGAAGAATTTAGGCTTTCCTGAAACTTACATAAGTTTCTTTTCAACAGCGGTGAAAAACCTTCTACTCTCGGGTTATCAGCAAGTAATCTCAATACAGCTGGGCCTAAAGATGGTAACAACCTGCAAAGAAAAGGCAACTAGATTAATGCTGTTCATACATTTTTGCTGCTTTGGTTTTTGACAATATCTATTTGAATGATTTAACTTCCACCTCCTCCCTCTTTAGATGTGAACATCAGATCTTTGAAGATCCAAATAGGTGATTTTATGGAACCCATTTTCTACAACTACCACCAAAACAGATTTTTTTTTTCTTTTTAATGTAACTTTGGATAAAAAATAAAATGAATCATTGTTTTTTTTCTATTTTTTTTATTTCTTTTAAATTCTTTCAAAACTTTTACTGTCTATGCAATTTTTAGCAAAATCGCAAACACAAAAGCATAAGATTGTTATTTTATTCAAAAGTTGATTTTACAAATATGTATTTTTATTTTTATTTTTAAAAAAGGAAAAAAAGTTTACATAAAAATGTTTTTAAAAAGTGATTGATTTTTTTCTCAGTAAAATAATAAAACCAGATGGAGTTTTTTTTAATTATGTTTCTTCGGAATAAATGAATATTTTTGATATATAAAGTAATGTGTTGTTCACTCATTAAAAGCCTTCATTTCCACAGCAGTCCCACCAGATGATTAATTCTCAGGAGAGAATTAATGCAGCCAGAAGTAATTCCTAACAAATACCCAACCAAGTATAAACCGATTTGTTTAAGACGAATGTAACCATCGTTTAGTTCGAAGAGCTGGTGTGCCGTGCCCAAGACGTAACAGTCCTTCCAGAGACGTCTCCATGGCTAACACACACATTAAGTTACTCTCTCTGGCAAGTGATAGTACCACACATATGCATCCTCTATAATTAGGGCTCTGGCCCATATCCAGGCTGAAAAACCTTAATCTGGCCAACACATGAAACAAAGGTTGCCCATGCATAACGTATTAATTAGAAGGTGGGTGGGTACAAATATCAAAACATTAAGTTCTTTTTTTTCTAAGATATCCATCCTACATATGTCAATCGACAAATTGAAAGAAACTGGCTTGACTTTAATACCTGTAAGAGGTATTCTGCGGAGAAAATTGCTGACGCAGGCTATGCTGATGACCATGCAATTTTTGATGACAACTAAACAAGCAGAAGCACTACTATAGAAATGGCGAATCATATCGGTCTTTTTCAAGCAAAACAGAGCATATTCTCCTGAACGAACATGGAAATATCTCTCCCCTAAATAGGACGTCTCAAAATGTTGATGAGTTTACCTATCAGTAAAGTTGCAAAGAGAAATCACACAGAAAGTGAACTAAATGTGCAAATCAGCAAGGCCTAGAAGCAATCTGGAAGTCAAATCTTCCTACTAAGGTGAAAAATGATTTCTTTGAAGCCATTGTTACATCAGTTTTCGTATATGGAAGTAGCACCTGGACTTTTACCAAAAGATTGGAGAAGAAAATTGACAATATGTACACAAGAATGCTAAAAACTGCTCTTAACATCTCCTGGAGACAGCACCCCGTAAGAGAGCAGCTCTACGGACAACTTCTTCGGATTTCAGCCCTGATCAGAGAGAGAAGAACCAAATTTGCTGGTCACTGCTGGAGGGCTAGGGATGAATTTGTCAGCAATGTTCTTTTGTGGATGCCAAAATAGGGATCTAGTTCAGTGGGGGAGACTCCCCAGAACCTACGTCAAGAAATTAACGGAGGACTCACAATGCACCTATGAAGACCTACCTGGTGTGATTGAGGATAGAGCTAGATGGCGTGAGAGAGCCAGGAAGATCCGGGACATTACGACGACTAGATGATGATATGGAGAAATAATGACAGAGTGCTCAATTATGTTAGTCCAGTCAATAATCAATGGATGGTACTCAAACCCATGAGTCTGATTTCCCTATTGCCCCGCAAACCGTCAGTACAGATGACTAATGATCACATAATTGTGAGATATAAATATATATATACTCTTACTAACATAGTTGAGCACAGTTATTTGTTCATATTTATAATATATATATGTATCCACATAAAATTTTATAAGGAGATATAATTTTTTATGTATCAGTTTTCAGTATTTATTTCAACAGTGCTCGATACATAAGTAGAGCTAAGTAGTAAGTTATGAAAATATATTTATGGCAATTAATATATATTTCTACATATATTACAGAACATCAGTACCATTGGTTTCAAATCCAACCCAAGGGAACCTATAATTGGTCTCCTTTACCGGACTCACTTCAACCTCTGTTTTCTGATCTTCTGTAATACATATATAAATATTATGCTCTTATTGAGCACTCTGTTGGGGTTCTCTCTCACTAATCTTATATATATATATATATATATATATATATATTGTGTGTATTTAGGCAGCATTTTTTCATTAAGGCATGTGTTGTTGAAGACGACAGAACTCTTCTGTTTAGTGATTCCTTTTTTATTTTTTCCATTCGTCGAATGATCTTTTTGACGTGTAGATGGAATGAATTGATGAAGGATCCATGTGTTTGACTAACGTTTTCAATTCTCTCCGGAATCATCTTCAGGTCTTTAATGGCAAAAATGAATACAAAGCGAGTGAAAGAATGGAATTTCTTAAAAAAATACGCCGGCAAACCGTTCGCGTAAAATACGGACATCTACATTTTAAAATGTGACAATTGAAACAGTTCTTCGTTTATTTATTAATTTTATTTATTATTCTTATTATTATTTTTAATTTAAAATAGTGGCTGATTTAATTTTGTCTCGTCTAAAAATTATGAAGGAGAATGGGGGAGATAAGTAGTAAGTCATCTACACGTCAAAAAGATCATTCGACGAATGGAAAAAATAAAAAAAGGAATCACTAAACAGAAGAGTTCTGTTGTCTTCAACAACACATGCCTTAATATATATATATATATATATATATATATATATATATATATATATATATATATATATATATATATGTTCAAGCAAATGTTATTAAATAAGTTTTGTTTTATGAAGCTTTTTTTTCCATTTTCTGAATAGTCCATTTTGTCTTTTGGTCAACAGGGTGAATATTAGTTTCATAGGGTTCTTGTTTCATTTTGATTGTTAAGTTTGTAAGAAAAAACTCACGAAACTAATATACACCATCTTGACAAAAATACTATTCGGAAAATTGAAAAAATTTCAAAAGCCTCATTAAAGTTATTTAATAACATTTGCCTGAATGAAAACATGCTGCCTAAATACACACACATATAATTTATTATTTCATGTATATACACATAATATAAGGTGATATAATATATTGTATATAGATTTTCAGTATTTATGAAACATGGGGCACCTCTGAAGTTAAATTGCCATAAATATACTTTCATACTGCATTATATATATATACAATTCAATTTCTAACTAGAAACATCCTTCATTTTATAGACTTGTTTAAAAGAGGAAATGATTTTTTAAAGCAGAAGTAGACTTACCATGAAAGTTTTTCAAGGACTTTTGAACTAAAATATACAACATTATGAACAGATTGCAAAAAGTTTTGTCCAACATAATCTGTAAATTAAATTTTAAAAACAAAAGAAAAAGAGAAAAACATTACCAAAATACTTTCAATGTCTGAAAAAAAAAAAAAAAAAAGAAAGAAAATGGAATTGGTATTCTCAATCCTAATAGTCATTGGAGAAAAATGAGAGGGGAAATGTATAAGCTGCTTTTACATATTATATTTGAAGGACCTATAGAAATCCCACGGACATTTTCTTCATCTATCAGTCTAGTTTACTGTTAATATTTCTCCAGCAGTAGTAGAAATAACAGCAAAACAATAAATACTTTATTCTGATTGAGTATTTTGCAAAAATGAACAAATTTTGATTAGTTACCAAAATTGGTAAAGAAAGCGTTACTCGGAGCCGAGTACCTGTTTTGTACTGACTATTTAAGCGACACCCAAAAGCAGTCAGCAGTGAGACTTAACTTGCCACATGAACCCTTGTTAGTTTCAACTACTACTAAACTCCTTTCAGATAAAACCAATCCTAGCCTTGGCCGCTAGGCCATAGGTTCTCAACAGATGACAAGAAAAAGTCATAAACTCACGCATATGCTGTTTAAAAAAAGGAAGCACATCCTCACCAGAAGTTTCCATGACAACACTGTTCAATCAGCAGTTACTACTGAACTGTTATGCAAGCAAACTATGCACAAAAGTTGCTCCTGCTGATAAAAAAACTCCAAATTTTTCATTTTGATTTTAATTAATTTACAATAATAAAGAATATAATTCTAGTCTCCAACTATTCTTTTGTTTATTTCTTTCTATTTATATTTGTCTCAGGCTTCTCGGTTGTAATATGGCTTCTCCGTCATACTACCACCAGCCCCCCCCCCCCCAATCTACTCCTTATTTACTGAAACTTTGTAAAAAAATAAAAAATTTAAAAATTCAATATCAATCTTGGTGGGGAGGCACAAAATAAAACTGGTCTTCAGAGTTGTGATTGCTTAGGTGGCACAAGCGAAATTGCAACAGACAGGAAAAGTTGGAAGTCATTCTCGAGACTGTTAACCTCAAACATGAGACAAGATGAAAAATGAAAATAATAATACAATATTATAGAGAAAGGCAGTACTTAAAAAAGAAAGCATATTCTACTTCAGCAAATTAAACTTAACTACTTCTGTTTAGTAGTAATAGCAGTCTGTCAAAAATAAATTACATCACACACACTCCACTGAAGATGAATGATGTCTGGAATTACTTTCTGCCTTGCGGATGACCAAAGAAATTCTCAGTCTGCCCAAGCCAATACCCATGCACGGTCCTTGGTACTAATGCGAAAGTAATCTACGTAAGACCTTTAAATTACTCAAATATACCTTTCTTCACCAGGTCGCAGATTAGATCTTCCAGTCTTTGGTGATAAGAAACAAGTAGCTTTTTTAACCTTACTCCAAAGTGCATGTATTTTATTGAGTTACTTCAAATGGGAAAAAAAAAAAAAAATTTTGTAATTTAAAAAAAAAATTATTTTAATTTAAAATAAAAAATAAAAACAGTTATCTCTGTACAAAATGAACGCCATAACCTTTACTTGTAGACAAAGATTCTAAGAAAATTGATATTAACTATATTAAAAATTTAAACTACACTCACTCCAATTAAAATGGTTTATAAAAAGATATGTATGGTCACTAACAACTTAATCTCCAGAAAGAAAAAAAAAAAAAGATTCACAAGAAAAAAAAAAAGATTCAAAAGAAAAATAAATAAAGATTAAAAGATTTTTTTAAATTAAAAACTGCCTTACCAGATTCATCAATATCTTCTTTGGTACATCTGACAACTAACAATTGCATCAAGAAAAATATTTCTACTGTAAAATTGGGGAACAGAGAGGCTAGAAAAATGGAGAGAAAAAGAAAATTTCTTTTTAGATGAAAACCAATGAGAAAATAAAAGAAAAAGAAAAGCTAACTTTTGAATAAATGGTAGGGACAAAAGTAATTATTTTTAAGGAAATTATTTTCGGTCTGGAATTTATATTATTGGGTTGACTAATAATTCATGATCGTTTTGTATTTTTTTTGGGGGGGGGGGGGGGATTAAAATTGCATGCAAATATTAAACTCATTGGCAAAAAAACAGAAAAGATTAAGTTTTGTTTACATCCACATTTTATCAAAACCAAAAACAATTAAATAGTTAATTAATAAAATGTTCTTTTTCAAAACCAATATGGAAATATATGTATAAATTAAAATTGTAAGAGTTGAATTAACAAATTTATAGGTCTAAAATTACAATACATAATATACTAAAGTTAAACTTTAGCAAATAAAGTATTCAAAATTATGAGTTGTGTATTAACTTAATAGAAGATTAGCATTGGATGTCTTTTAGAAACTAACTTATCTCTCTTTCTTTTAAGTCCATCCATGAGAAAAAATTAAAACTTATTGTGAAGGACATTGTGCCCTGTTCGAAAAGCTATAACATGAGAAGTAGATCAAGGTTTCTCAACTGGGAGCATATAGCCCCCTTGGAGGTAATGAGATATTTTCAAGAGTTGCAAGACCAAATTCAAAAAATGGTGGAGGAAGGGGACGAATGAATGATGACAACAATTTTAGGACACAAAATATAGATATGGAGTAGCGTAGAACTTTAAGAATAAGCAGGATAATATTTTTTTAAATAGAAAGAGAATGAATTACAAGTGCATTTGGAAGAATTGATCTGACAAAATTTTGAAGAAAATTTGATCATTATATTCTTATTATATATTATGTAAGATTGTAGGTATTTATGGGTGTAATTTTTTCTTTTCATCAAAAATAGAGACAGGATTGTTCAGAGAGATAATCCAAAGAATGCATAAGTATAGCTGTTAGCTGCACCCACCTAAATTACATGGAAGTATTAAGGTAATACCTGGAACTGTATAAATTCCACGGTAGTATTAAGGTAAACAGTAGTATTAAGGTAGACGGTAGTATTAAGGTAGACGGTAGTATTAAGGTGCTAGGTGGACCCGTATAAATTACAGTTGTATAAGGTAATGATTGGACACGCGTAATTTACATGGTTGTATAAAAGGTACAAATTGGATCCCGTAAATTACACAGTAGTATTTAGGTAATATCTGAACCTGCATAAATTACATGGTAGTATTAAGGTAATACCTGGAACCACATAAATAACACGGTAGTATTAATGTAGAAAACGGTGCTAGCAGGACCCGCATAAATTACACGGTTGTATAAGGTAATAGTTGGACATGCGTAAATTACACAGTAGTATTAAGATAATACCTGAGTCTGTAAATTACAAGGCTCTAATGGTACTAGCTGGACCCGCATAAATCACAGTTGTATTAAGGTACTAGTTTGACCTGCGTAAATTACACAATAGTATTAAGGTACCAGCTGAACCCGCGTAAATTACACAATAGTATTAAGATACAAGTTGGACCCATATAAATTAGGCTTATTTGAAATTAGTGCACTAGATTATTCTAAAAAGTGAAAAGGCTCCTGAATAAAAGCAAATTGACAATAGCCAAAATTAGCGAATTTATAATTTAATAATTTATTACTTTAATATATTTTAATTATTCATTCATTATAAATTATTTTTTAATTCAGTAGTTAATTTTTTAAATATCAGCTATAAATTAAAAAAATAAAGTCTTCTATAGAATTCAAAGTAAAATGGATTTTAAATTGAAATAATGCATATTTACCATGAAAACATTCGGAGTAAAGTTCTATTAAAACATGCAATTCCTCATGGTGTGTGACAGAAGCAAATCTTACTTCAGCAGAATCTTTCGCATCAATATTTGGTTTATTAGTAAAAGAACTATTTTTGGCTGGAGAAACATTCCAATTATTTGAAGAAGACTCAGAAATCTGACTTCTTTCCATGCGCAAGCTGAAAAAGACAAGTTTCATAAGTTACATATAAAAATATTGAATTTCAAGGAGGGGGGTAACTAATAATATGTACTAGCTGACACATCTACTAGCAAACATACCCACATCAATAAATCCTGTTATTGAAAAAGGTTGCAAAAATCTTGGTGAAACACCAATCCTCAGTAACTAGTCTAATTTGAAAACTTAGTAGGCCTCCGTCGATCAGGGTTGACCATGGGTGATGCATCCTTAGCCAATTTGTCCTGTCTGTCTGCTTAACTGGAGCAGCGCCGCTTGTGGCTAAAGAGACCAATGTGGGAGTGGCACTCCCTGTCGCAAAGGTTACTGGCGAAGCTGAAATGTCACCTCCAGGTTGTAGGTTTATTGATGGATGCTAGCCTAAGCGGTGTGATATGGAGGACAAGCTGTTGCCCACGTAGCACGTTTCCCCTCTCCACGTCGCTGATCGATCCAAAGAAACAGCAAGGCTGTAACAGTTTGGTACTAACGATATCGTAGGAGGTGGTAGAACGAAGTTGTAGACAACACCAAACTGCCAGAAGGGCTCCACTCCAGATTATTCTTCATGGTTTTCTCCTGAAGCCTTTTTTTCCCATGGGTGGGTACTGCACAAGGCAGCCGAGGTTTAAAATCAGGGTTTGAACGTTCTCTAGATGGACTGCTTTCCAAGGCTAACGAGCTCCACCTACCTTATTGGGCAGAAAAATAATATTTAAAGATTTATTGAAATTTTTTTTAAAAAAAGCATTTTTTCTTTTTATTATTTCAAATTTTACATGCTTTTTCAATAAATAAGTCAGACAACCGTTTTGAAGACATAATCAGGATTTAAAAATACAGATTTTCACAAAAAAGCGTAGAACTCACATACATGGGAGGCTTTAGCGATTTAAGCGGAAATCCACCTTTTGTAGATTTAAAATTTAAAAAAGGAAGCAGAAAACTCACATACCTGTGATGATTTATATTAACAAAAAGCAGCAAATTATAAACATTAGTATTTACCTACTTAGCATTACCTTAAAGTTTCTGGGTGATAAACCAACACGTTTTGCTACCACAATGAAGAAAACTTTTCTTTCATCTCATGTAACTAGCGTCAGACGGAATTTCCACAAACTGAGCCTCTTTACAAAGCCTAACCCATCTGCTTAGCTGTAGATTACATGGTTGTCTTAAAATCTAAGGTCAACAGATTTCTGTTATAAACTGCGACGTTATGAACTATTATAACCCTACTATGAACTATGATAGCTGAGTAAGAAGCGTGATGTTGTATGGCAGTGAGTGTTGGACCCTTACCCAAGCCTCACTTGCCCGACTCCAGAGAAATGACAGGGCAATGATTAGGTGGATATGCAACATAAAGCTGGACCAGATCCAGAACTTTAAGTCAGACACTCTACTTAAGAAATTGGGCATCCCAAAACATGATGTCCTAATAAGGGCAAACCGTTTTCATTGGTTCGGGCATGCTGAAAGAAGCAATGCAGAAGCCTAAAATTGCCCCCCCCCCCCACTCCAATCGTGATCGGTGGAGACTTAGCATAAGGACAGCAAGACAGTGTCAAACCCCTGTAAAAGAGAACATAGACGATAAACGTGGATAGTGAATGAGTGAACTGTGCCCACAAGTATTCAAACTTGGTCAATTCCATTAATCATTCTTAATCCTCTCATAATATTCTTCATCTTTCAATTGACAATCATTCCATCTCATTAACCCTTATCCTCGAGTGGCTTTTGGCCTGGATAAGTGGTGATCCATAAAAACAATAATTTGGTTAATTTTTTTTTTCTTTTTTGGGTGCTTATTTATATTAAGATACATGCAAAATATGGCAGTTCAAAATGAAATAAAAGGAAAACTTATGGATATAAATTTTCCTGTTATTTTGAACTGCCATATTTCGCATGTATCTCAATATAAATAAGCACCTTTTTTTACCTACCTTAAAAGTTCTTTCTCCATAAACTTTGCAGATATATCACTCTTTTTGATATTTTCTTGATTTCTACTAAAAATTTCATTTGTTGCTACAGTTTTACTTTTAGGCATTTGTAGAAAAGCTTCATTTTGTTTACGTTCCATTCCAGCCTGAACAGGAGTCGGTTTGATTCTTCTTGAGGGCTTTATTTCACTGAAAAAATGAATTAAAATAAATAAAAATAAATTATACTTTGAAATTAAAGTAGACAAGATGCTAGACTACCTGACTATGATCAAATTTAAAAGACTTTAACGTAAATATTTTAATCTTCAAAATAGAAATATCTAGAGCACAGGTGGTGGATGTGAACTCAGTACGGCTACAAGAGTGAAGGCAGCTTGAGCAAAATTTCATGAGTTGTTGCCTCTGATAACATCATGTGCTGTTCCTCTCTACATCCGGGATAAGTTGTATAGCAGCTACGTCAGGAGCGTCATGATATATGACAGTGAATGCCTAGTCCTCTCTCGCCAGTCTGCAGTGCAATGACAGATCCATAATCAGATGGATGTTCAATGTGAAATCTGACCACACCCAACACATCAGGTCAGAGTATTTGCTGAAGGCACTACACTTGCCCAGCATGGAGGTTATCCTAAGGATGAATCGATTGTACTGGCAGGGTCAGGTGGAATGTTCATCCTTCTGGATAAACCATTGCAGAAGCAGGAATGTCCTAAATCACAGGAAGGTTGGCCGGCCAAGGAAAACTTCGAAGCAAGTGATTAGACAAGACCGCTGAACCGCGTGAAGTGGAGAGTGAGCTTGCATAATATTAGAAAACGTCTGACCCCTGAACAAGGAAAAAATGACGTTAAATAAATAGAAGAAGAAATTTATAATCGAGAATCTTTGTGTTGCAGATTTTAATGGACACCTGCAGGACCAAGTGTACATCAGCTGAAATTTGAAAATAACCAAAATGAAGACTGGAGAAACAAAAAAAAATACAAGCATCAGTTTCTTATACATATATAATACAGGGTGTGGACGATATTTGTTAACAATTTTTAACTGCATTGTGCATCTTTTTTTTCTCTTTCATTGTCAGTCTTCTAACTGAATGCAAAAGTTGAGCCTATTTTTTGCACGAAAGGTAAAGTCAAAAAGACTATTTGAAGTTAATTCAGCTTATTCAATAGACGCACAATCTTTTTTATATACTGCTTATGTAGATGTGATATCAAAGCTGCAAGGTTAAGTAATTTGCATATTGTTTTTGAAAAAGGACATTAATTAACTATTATTTGTCAGCAGTTTTTAAGATAATGCCTTCCTTATAGAAATAAATTTTCATATGTGATTATTTAAGCAAGTCAGATATACATACATACACCTTTATTATTTTTAATTAATGTTTTAAGTAGCGAAGTTTGCCAAGTGCCAGCGAGCTGGCAGAGTCAGCTAGTGTCTTTATAAAAACAGTAACTGTATTTCCATTCTTTTTTTTTTTTCAAAGTTTTTTTTAAGTTGCCGTCGTTTGTGTCAGGTTACTCGATAGGCAAGATTCGCGTTTTGGAGAATTGTTAATACAATTCAAGAGTCGGACTTTTGATTTTTTTTTTTTGTGTGTGCACGTTTTCAACTTTCACTACTACACTGAGTGCCATGTTTTTAGCAAGGTAGTGAAGTACTGCTATACAAGTTTGGAGGCCCAGAGATGACTGTCAGAACTTTGACCACAC
Organism: Sepiola atlantica; assembly: GCA_963556195.1. Classification (NCBI taxonomy): domain Eukaryota; kingdom Metazoa; phylum Mollusca; class Cephalopoda; order Sepiida; family Sepiolidae; genus Sepiola; species Sepiola atlantica. The sequence continues at coordinate 38,751,118 of OY744550.1, forward strand.
ATCACCTGGCAGGGTGGTATCATGATGAATTAACATAATACACTAACCCCCCCCCCTCTACACCAAATTGAGCATAGACATAGTTTTGGCTTCAGACAGAAACCAAATCTCCATTAGTAATAGATTTGTCAAGGTTGGTTTGTTGTTTTGAACAGCATATCAATCCTGTAATGTCATCTAATGCTATGAAACTATTTATCGTAGATTGTTATGCGTATGTTATTTGCAGTGGAATGTTGTTGTTTTTTTTATTAAACATATAGAGGTAGGAATATTTGGGAGATAGGTAAAGAGATTTTTGTGTTTTTCAAATTTTCTTGTAAAGTCTTGTAGCTGTTAAGAAATTTAATATATTGTTTATGTGAACTTTGTTAAACAGATCCTTCAAATTGTCTATTTGGTAGTATTTTTGTCTGGTGTGTTGGCGATCTTTACAGGTAATGATGGGTGACTGGCATGGTATGCATGTTGGAGGTTCTTCTCTTTTCAGGAGATATGAATGAGTTAAGTGAGTATGACCAATTCATATTCTTGCTAATACCACCTCCTCCCTCTTTGAAAAAGATTCCACATGTCTTGCCATTTGGTTGACATGTAGTTTCTGATTTTTGTTTTGAAGTCTTTGTATGCAATTTTTGTTTTGTAGACCAATCAACAGTAGTCCAGCGAAAGAGATCGCAGTTGGGGATAGCAAACTGGAAGCTGTAGCTGAGTTCTACTACCTGGGTGACTCCCTTTCAGTTGATGGTGGTTGTGAGACTGTTGCCATTATCCAATGCAAATCTGCCTGGAAGGACTTTAGAGAACTCCTGCCCATCTTAACAAATAAGCATCTGACCGTCACGACATCATCTGTGTGAGGAGTGTCATGCTTTATGGCTCCGAGACATGGGCTGCATCGGCGAGCACTATCAAAAGACTGCAGCACAACAAAAGAGCCATGATTAGATGGATCTGCCATTTCAAGCCAGAAGACGACACTCTCCTTGAGACTACTCTCTAAGCTTGGTATGAAAGAAATATTTTATGTCCTTAGACTGAGTAGGATGAGATCGCTTGGAGATTTCGAACTTTGATCATCATCATGATGGTGGTGATGATGATGAACAACAACTATTTCTAGTGTTTTCTTTGCTGCAATATCTGCCTTTTCGTTTCCTTGGATACCAACATGGCCAGGTACTCAGCAGAAAATTTGTTTTGCTTCTTTCAATGCATTTAGTTTGTCTAGCAGATTAATTATTAATGGGTTTCTAAGTTTTTAGAGAATCAGAGAATTTTATGAATTGTTTTTTTTTTTTTTTTTTTTACTTTCAGTGACGATCTTTAGATTTGTGAAGGAGAAAATAAAATTGTTGCAAGTAGAAGTTGATCAGTAATAACAAAAAGAAGTTAAGACTTCCATGAAAAAATAAAAAATACATTTGTTTATCTGCCTCCTACAGCAGCAAGGTTTGACACAAGGTCAATAAAGGCACTGTGGTCAAACTCACAGATGCCCACAGGTAGTGGATTTTCCTGTATGGAATCTGGATTAAGTATCCATATAGTCTGACCATGCTCAGAATTGGCAAAAGTGGTCTGTGATGGTCAGAGATGTACTTGCATGGGAAGACAGCTCAACCTGATCAAAGTGATAGCTATTACAAGTACATTCCCTCACAGATGAGCATAGATGAAAGGGACAATTAAAAAAAAAACTGAAAATATTTTGTATTGCTATTAAAGTGGTGATTATGTGAAACTTTATTAGGAAATATTTTACATTGAAATAGCAGGCTGTTTGGAAAAACAATTTTTTTTAGTAACAAAACTATTTTTGTGAAATCAATACATATATAACAAGCTAAAAATGAAGATCATTGCTGAAACTATAAAATAACTTAAAAAGATTCAAAATAAAATATTTAAAAAAAACTGTTTATTAAATTACATTTTTGGAAAAAATGCAACTTTAATTCACACTACACGCATTTGACTTTTTTTCTTTCAACTTCTACAGCTAATATACTTCTAATAGTTTTTGTTTTCGCTGCTTCATCATTTTCTTTTTCATCTTTTGTGCTAGTTGGTGAATTGTTATTTTAGTTGACTTTGTGGAGGTCTCTTTCATCTTCAAGTCTTATGATTTCTTCAGCTCCTTTTCTCTTTCAATTTGAAGCATTCGATTACATCCCACCACATGCTAAATCTGACATCCTGGAACAATTTCATCACTGCTAAGAAACAAAAGACAAACTGCCTCCAAAAAGATTAAGTAATATGCCTGGGAAGCTGAACTCCTGAAACAGAACAGATACCACACTGAAGGCCAGATGGATGACCATTAAACCTTTTTCAAAATAAAATTTTAAAAAGTAACTTACGCAGGTGATATTTGTTGATTATTCGAGGTTATTACACGTAAGAAGGGCAGAGGCCGTTCCTGAAGATGCTTCACTTCTGGAGGTGAAGATTTCCGACCCCGTTTCTTATTGAAGGGTTTGATAGAAGAAAGCATTTGTCCATTATTCACAGAGTCAGTCCACATGTTTTTATTTTCGGTTAAAAGGAAATCACTGAGGCAAATCTTGTTATTTCTTTTATAACGTTTATTCAAATTGTTTTCATCAATTTTAGGCGTTGAAGAATGCAATTTGTTTTGAATCATTCCCTGAAAACCGTTAGGTTTCGTGGGCTGAGTTTCAGCTTGCAGTTGAGGAAATTCTTCGGCAAAATTTGTGAAAGACTTGACCCCTTGGTTGGACTCTTCGGGAAACAACTGTACTCTTTTAGTAGTGATTGTTCGAACTGCAGGGTCATTGGTCACAAATCGTTTTCCCTTTGGTTTCCATTTCACAGGAGAAGGGCTGGCAGATTTTGATTTCTGAAGCAAATGACATGTCTGTCCGCGTAAGTAGTTTAAAAGGTAAGGTATGAAATCCCGTCTTTCACTTTGGACCGATAAAAGCACTTCTGGAATGTCAGCCTGATATGAAAAGAAAAATTCAATTGTTGAAATAAAAAGATACAAATTTTTAAAGTAAGTTGAGATAAAAAAAAAAAAACTTAGAAGTAATACAGAAAATCTTTATAAAAATCAATTGTTAAAATATTTTTTTTTTTTTTTTTTTAAACAAGTCTAGATAAATCATCTCCTTTGATATGACAAGTTGCCAGCGTAAAATTAAAAATGGCTCCTTTTTCTTTATCAATGATCATGGTGTGTTGAGAGAAAGGCTTCCTGGGCATTTGATCTCTTTATGGGGGAATGAAATGTAAGGTGGCCGACAAGGTCACTAGATTTAAGCTCTTGCGACTTTCGTTCAAGAGGACAAATTTTTAAACATCATCATTGAACTCTTTAGAATTTGAAGGAATGGATCAGAGTAGAAAATGACATGATTCCACCCAAAAAGACACAGAACTTCCAGGAAATACACCATCATTTTTTTTTTTTTTTTAACTATGTAGTTTTATAAACAATTTTCTTCCTAGATATATCCATTCAAAATGTGCAAGAGAAACGCTTGAGACTTATTGAGTGATGTGTTTATACTTAAAAGTATAAACACATCACTCAATAAGTCTCAAGCCTAACTAATAAAATAACTTTTTAGGCAAAATTATACTTTATTCATCAACTAGTGGGATACACTGATTTCAAAGTTTCTAAAAATTCAATGACATTTTGTAGAAATATATATCTTTGGCCTCAAAATATGCCTCAATTTCTGATATCATTTCATTGGAGACAAATTCCTTTCTCTGGAACATTCTTTTGGGGTCTGGAAACAACCAGTAGTTGCTGGTGGCCAGATCTGGAGAATAGGGTGGGTGCAGAAGCAATTCAAAGTGCAATTCATGCAATTTTGCCATTGTTGCAATCAACTTGTGACATGGTGCATTGTCTCGATGAAAGCACTTTTTTCTTCATTGTTGGCCGTTTTTTAGCAATTTCTTTCTTCAAGCGAACCAATAAATGCTATATATTATTTGCCATTGATGGTTCTTCCCTTCTCACGGTAATCGATGAACAAAATACCTTGGGAATCCCAAAATACGGAAGCCAAAACCATGCCTGCTGATGTTTACATCTTTGGCCGACTTTTACCTGCTGCTGTCTACTTCACTGACTGCCGATTTGACTTCAAAGTGAAGCGGTGAATCCATGTTTCATTCATTGTCACATATTGACGCAAAATCTCCTTTTCATTGCGTTGAAATCATGCAAACAATGTTCTGAATCGTGGATACGCTTTTGATCGACTACGAGCAAACGTGGCACCCATTTTGAACACAGCTTTCTCATTGACAAATGTTCGTGCGAAATAGTAAATACACTGCCTTCTGATATCTTCAACTCATCTGCTATCTCGTGCAATTTACAATCGGGTTTCTGGACTTTTTGATGTTTTCCGAGACAACTGATGAATCTGAGCACTCGCCATCATTTGTGTCTGTACGACAATGTTTTAACGTCAGCATACCACCTCTTAAACATTATTTCCGATGAAGCAGAGTCCGAATAACACTTATCAAGTCATTGCTTTGCTTGAACAGTATTTTCCCCATCAGAAAGCAATGCTTTATCAACACACGAAATTCAGATTTTTTTCCATTGTTTTGAAAATTTACAACAGTAGTTGATTTAAATAACTAATTTGAACTAATATTTCGATTGGGTTCAAATTTTGACACGTTCCATTTGAAGGTTAGTATTTTATAAAAGTCATACAGATTTTTATTAGTAGTGCCATCTATATCTCAGGCCCAGAACTTATTGAGTAATTTATGGGAGTTTTTTTTATCTCCTTCCCACCACAGGAAGATGTGACATAAGGTTACAAAGTGGGGATTGAGCACTCTGGCCTACAAAGAAAATGCCTGAGCATTCCCATCGGCATTCCCCAGTAGAGGTGCCTCAGGCGATTAACAATAAATTAACCACTTCTCAAATCACGAGAAGGTAAAACCTGGGAAAGTAGACTTCCTAGAAATTGACAGAACCATACCTGAGACCGACAGAGCAGGACCAGAAGATGCCACAATGGCCCACCCTCTTTCGGACTAATTGTCTAGGATATATCCTCAACTGGTAAGCCCCAGAACAAGAAATGTGTTATTTTGTTTACAACATATTTGGGAAATTAATCTTAAAATAATTAAATATTGTCCAATTCATGAGAAATAGTAGAAATCTACTCTTAGTCGGATGTAGAACAAAAGTCAAAAGCCTTTAAATTACAAACTGTAGATCAATCAGTGCTGTGGGGTCAGTAACCTAAACGTTAGACTTCAAATTTAAAGGTCCAATACAGACTTAAGAAATTCTACACGGATGATAATTAAATAAAATGTTTAAATTTATTTATATATATATATATATATATATATATATATATATATAGATAGAGAGAGAGAGAGAGAGAGACACACACACACATAGTGTATCAAAGTTTGTTGAAATAAAATCCAATAAAGTGCTCGATCATAAGTTTTACACAAGCTAATATAAATTATTTATTTAAAAACTATACTTTTAAGTTTCTGTAGGTGAACCATGGTTTCATTGTTACAGACAAGTCTTTGAGTCCGCTCCAAATCTTCAGCGCCTCAACAAAGACAAAACATTTTACATTGATGATTTAAAGCAGACCCAAAGGACTTTTCTAACCCAGAAAAAGCCTGTCTGTAACAATTAAACCCTGGCTCGCCAACAAAAACTGTAATATATCATTTTTAAATATATATTAGATAAGAAATTTAAATATTGGATTTTGTCATACAAAAGGTTTCATGCCAATGGACTGGCAATTATCTAATGACACATCAAATTCGCCTTTGAGGGGGTGGACTATAGCTAGATTAACGATTCAAAGATTTTAGTGGAGAGAGGGAAGAGACTGATGGTGAAGCAAACATTGCTAAACATAACAGAATTCATCTGCTTTATTATACATTTTTTTTCTAATGATCTTTTTTGTGTCAAAATAAAAAAATAATTGTTGTAAACCATGTAATTTAGGTTATAATAATTAATAACTCGTAAAACAAAATGGATGACTTTTCAACAGAAAGGTTTAACAGATTTATTAAAAGTGTAATTAGAATTAAATGAGTTATTTAGCCGCTGTAACGCGAGATGAAATATGAGACAGTCTGATCTGTGGTCAATGTTTACTTTTCACTCCGGCCAGACACTATCGACAAAAAGGCGATAACTCTTAACCTTACTGAATGATGCAAGGGAGATATGTCGTTTCGTTAGTTATTCCTAACAATAATCTATGTTCCATATGTATCACTAACGTTTTCAATTCTTTATCGAATCATCTTCAAATGATAAAACAAATTAACTTAACAAAAAAGTTAGAGAAAAGAAGAGAATTTCAAAAAGCAGCTGAGAATGCGCATGTGAAGTCAGTTAAACGTCAAAAGAACAAACCAGTACAGTCCCAGGAGATGTGTTAATAATTTAAATCCTTGGATGCCAGAATTAACGTCACAAAATGAATTGTATTACATTTAGAACTTATTACTTTTTACTGGGTTCCTACATAATGGTATTTATTATAGATTGTTGGGTTTTAATAAAGATAGCTTCGAGTATTTCTAATTTTAAAAAATTGGTTTTAGAATGCATTATTTTCGCTTTATTAACTAAAATTTGTCTTAAAAAGGGAGGGGGGGGGGAGTTATGTTTTTGTAAATGCTGGTAAATCTTATAGTAAAAAAACTCCTCCCAAACCCATAAAACATTAGAAAGAACCAATTTTATTTCTAATATTTTAATGCCCTTTCGGAGAATGCAACTCCCATAATAAAGCTAATAGCTACATTGGTTTTACAACCTCTACCCTTTCCCCCCGACTCACAATGCATCTTGTAAACTCTAGCTAAATTAATGTATGAACCCATTAACAACATCTTAAAGTGCTAAACGTAATACAATTTCTCCTGTGACACCAATCCTAATGCCCCAGGATTTAAATTGTTAACATTTCTCCTAGAACTGCATTGGTTTGTTCTTTTGGCATCTAACTAATTTCACATGCACGTTTTCGACTGCTTTTTGAAATTCTCTTTTCTCCACATTTTTGTTCATTTGTTTTATCATCTGAAGATGATTCGATAAAGAATCAAAAACGTTAGTGATACATATGGAACATAGATTATTTTTTTATTTTGACACAAAAAAGATCATTAGAAAAAAAATGTATAATAAAGCAGATGAATTCTGTTATGTTTAACAATGTTTGCTTCACCATCAGTCTCTTCCCTCTTTCCACTAAAATCTTTGAATCGTTAATCTAGCTATAGTCCACCACCTCATAAATGCTAAACTTTTTTCTGACCGACAGTATGGATTTAAGCAAGCCCGTTTTACTGCGGATATTGTCTGAACGCATATACCATGCGCAGGACAAGGCAAGTGAAAGTAGGGCTGTACCCGTTGATATTTTTAAAGCCTTTGACAAAGTCTGTCATGAAGGTCTTCTCATGAAAATTAAATCGTACGGTATTACTGGATGAATATTTAATATAATCAGATCCTTCTTAGTTAAAAGAAAACTCCAGATTATCCACGATGGCCATACATCTAAACACCAGGACATAATTGTGAGTGTTCCCCAGGGATCAATACTTGGACCTTTATTATTCCTGATATTCAGGGCTTTACGCGCTCCACTACTTTTGGAGCTGCTCCCGCTCCTGCTCCAACGCCCAAAATTGGAGCTGGCTCCTCTCACGCTCCACATTTTCAAAAAGGAGCCGCTCCTGCTCCAATAAAAAAGGAGCGGCTCTTTTCAACGCTCCATAATAAAAATATACCTTCTTTCATAAACGTTCTATTCTACCAATGAGTGGTCGAAGGATAGGGGTGGGCATCAAAGGATCTCGTCAATATGGGTTGAGATATCACTTTAAGTGTAAGACCGTAAGATAATATTTGACAAAATCTCGCTAATATTTTTAGAGTTATAAGAGAACATGTCGGACGAAGTATAGGATTATACGTAAATTTTCGTTTCCTGAGAACAAGAAAACAATTTTGCTTTTTTAAACACATGGACATTTTCTAAGAATTTAAAGCCAGTTTAAATGACTTTCTACTCGATAGTTTATAAATTCCTTTCAAGTTTTGCACACACACGAAGTAATTGATGTTTTGTCAATTAAAATGGCTGACTTGTTTACGAAGAAATCTAAATGAATTATGATGGATTTAATCTCGTAACTTGATTACGAACCGGCTTGAAATAATAACATTATTTAAACAACGAGTTTTTACATGGGGAGAATGGGAGGTGGTGCTTTGTTAACTATTCTGTACTTTCACGTAACAATTTAATAAACAGAAGATATCGTAAAAATTGAATTTAACTTGAAAATTTTATGTAAAAAATAACCCGGTCCAAACCTTTAATTTCGTAACATAATTACGAACCGGATTGAAATAACATTATTTAGAAAGCCATTTTTAACATGGAGTGAGGGGGGCTTTGTTAACTATTCTGTACTTTCACCTAACAATTTAATAAACAAAAGATATTGTAAAAATTTAATTCAACTTGAAAATCTTATCTAAAAAATAGCACGGTTCGTAAACTCCACAGGTACCAAAAAAATAATATAAAAAATATTCTTCACTGGGGAGGGGGTAGCCCCGTATTTACAAGTATATCTCCTGTGAAAACGGTTCTAAAATCTATTTTCAATCGATATTTATTCGATAATTGCCGAATTTTCCTACTTGGCCAAAATTGCTGACTTTTCCGTTGCCGAATTTTCCATTGACGAGTTTTCCTAAATTGTGTATTATACATACATACTTCTATCCAGTCAAGCAGACTATCTAGTCTAAGAGAAGAAAAACGACATAACTTTGACTAATACACTTAGGAACATATATCTTCCCCAAAGTTATATGAATTAAATAGTAGGGTAGACTGCACTCTGAAACCTTGATTGGGCAACTTACCTCCCATATCTAGAGTGCTAATTTTCGGAGTTTTTATTCAACAGAAAGATAGCAGAGTACTATTTAAAAGGGCCTTAGTAATTATCTCAGGTCAGCTAGTAAACATTTTAAATTCTCTCTCTCGCCCCCCCCCCTCCCGACCTGCACTCGGATGGTGTCAAAATCGTTTGTACCCCTAACTCAAATGTATTTAAACTTTCTTAAATCTTTCCAAAGAAATAGAACGCTCAAGTCACTGACTGCAATAAAATTTTTAATGACGCCTTTGATCTGTTTCATCGCTTGATAGCAAGTCGTGGGGGTGGGGGTTAACGAATAAAACAATAAAAAAAAAGATTGTTAAAAACATTACAATTAAATCGTCTTCCGCCTGAGCCCCCTCCCTCTCTCTACCACAGTTATAATAATAAAAAATAATTCAGAGTAAACTCTGAGACTTTCTTTACTTTTCCTTTATATTGCTGAATAAAAAATCAAATAATTTTGGAGCGAGGAGCGATAAAACCACCGCTCTTTAGTCCCAAATGGAGTTGCTCCCGCTCAACTCCCACTGAATATAAAATGAGCCCTCCTCTCCTTCGCTCCAGCAAAAAGGAGCGTGCTCCTGGAGCGCGCTCCTTTTTGGAGGGCTCCGTAAAGCCCTGCTGATATTCATAAACGACCTCCCTGATGGAATTGTGTCCGAGATGGGTATATTTGCTGATGACACCAAGCTCTATTCTAGACATGTGTGCAAAACGAATGCACACATATCCAAGACAATGTCTGAATCCTTAGAAAGTTACCTCCAGTCTGTAGTTGAATGGGGACATAAATGGATGGTAACATTTAATGCTACTAAGACAAAGCTCCTTTCCTTCAACAACTACAAGAAACCTTTCCAACCACTGATTGGCATGGCTAATAGTACCCTACTTTAGAGTTCATCATTTAAACTCTTTAAAATTCCCTCCCTGTACCAACATGTAGAAATGTAAATGTAATGTGAACAGACATATATGGCTGCACCCCCCCCCCCCGGATGTTTCTGTAGGTATAACCCCTTATTCACAGTAACCCCTTACGTCTCAGTGGCAATGTGCCTTGTTTGGGGCGAATAAAGGTAAAAAAAATATGAGAGAAAATGAAACCAAGTTTTTTTTGTATTGTTTTCTGTTGATTTTGGTGTTTTGCCTAAACAAGGATTTAACTAGTAGATCTTTTAATTATTGGACTGCTTTGAATAATAAAAAAAAAAGGACTATTCAGTAAAATGAAAAATTAATTTGTATGTTGCCGGTTTGGATTTGTTTTTGTGTTAATTTAATGGAAAAATTCACTGATGAAGCCTTCTCAGAACATCTTGAATTCAAGAGAAAAATTTGCTTTGAGAATGGCCAGAAACAATTGTTTGAAAGAAAAATGTTTGAAAAAAATTTTTTAACATCAAATTACTATACATCATTTATCAAATATATAAAGTAAGTTGATATAAATAAAATTAGAACATTATTTATCAGTCCCAAGAATTCAAACAATAAATAATTGGCGTACGATCGTTTCTAAAACGATTTGGAATATTTTACTTCTTCAGCGCCCCTCATTACATCACAAATAGAAGTCAAGCAGGAAAAACATCACAATTTAGTATTATTTTTTTTAATTATATATATATATATATATATATATATATTATTTATAGCATTTTGATTTTTTTTTTAAAAAGAATGGGTGTGTTTTGAAGACAGAGAAAAGAAAATTAAATTAAAATAGAAAAATAAAACTGGCTATTTCAAATAAAACATTGTTAAAATTACTTTATTTGGGAACTTTTCAAATATCACTATACCAGAATTTTATAGACACTGAAACATGTTTTCAAGTGACAATTTTTTAAAACTTATGTTGTTTTTTAAATAATTTTATAATTCATTTAAAAGCAATGTTTCCATAAAAATTATTTTTTCAATTGTATTTTTTTATAGACAGACTTTTCTAAAAATCAGTTATACTAGTAAAATAAGAAAACCAAACAAATCTGTAGTAACTTAACAAATTTGTCCTTTCCCTATTGATTTTAAAGGTCATGGTTAAATGCAGCATTAAGGCCAACGCTAAGTGGGATGAAACTACAGACGGACATGGTCGATTATGGAGATGCAATGTTGGCATCTAAAATTCCACTTTGTTAGTACATTTACTTTTGAAAGTTGTCTTGCTAATTAATTTCCAATGTTGTCAGGCATGTGTATGCAGTGCAATGATGTATGGAAGTGAAATCTGACCAGTGAGGGTTCAGGACATGTGTTGCATGGAGAGAAATGATAGGATAATGATATGATGTGAGTCTTAAAGACAGGCTTAGATCTGATGACCTCAGAGGAAGATTAAATTTGGACAGTAAAGGGAGATGTGTGTAGAACAGGAGACTTTGATTGTATAGTCACGTCGAAAGAATGGATGAATTAGTAAAATGTACTACAGTTGAGGTAGCAGGGTCAGTTAACAGGGGAAGACCAAGGAAAATATAGGATAAAGTAATGAGGATGGATTTGAGAGAAAGAGGGATAAATAAAAACCTGGCAGAGATAAGTTGGTTTGGAAGTCAATTTCTTAAAGCTGTCTAACACACGCCAGCATGTAAAATGGGCGTTGAACCAAATAGGTTAGTTTGGAAAGGCACAAGAGAGGAATTGAGTAAAAAAATATATCAACAAAGAACAGTAATGCAAAACATACACAAATGAAAGGGTTACAAGCGAGACTGTTCGGTCCGACTGTCAGGGCTGTCTGTATCTGCTGCTATTTATAGCTGGGAGAGTTCGAGCATGTTTGGGTAATTTACCATAACAGAAGTCAATTTCTAAAAGCTGTCCAATGCATGCCAGCATGTAAGACGGACGTTAAACCAAATATGATGACAGATTAAAAATAAAAATTTCTAAATATTTAGAAGAACCATTAATCATTTTGATGTTCTCAAATAAAACTTTCGTTCTTGCGGTGTGAACTAGAATAGGATGCATGACGACATTTTTACTGCCATTTCAATCTAAATAATTTGGGTGACTGAAATAAGATTTCAACCCATTTCTTTAAATATACTAATCATAAAAAATAGCAGACTTGGATGCTTATTTATATTGAGATACATGCGAAAATATGGCAGTTCAAAATAAAATAACAGGAAAACTTATGGATATACTTATCAGTTGAAAATATTAGTGTACACCAAAAATTACGGAATATTATTGAGTAGAATTTGATTTTTTATTAAAATTCTACTCGATAATTTTCTGTGATTTTTGGTGTACACTAATATTTTCAACTGATAAGTATATCCATAAGTTTTCTTATCATTTTATTTTGAACTGCCATATTTTGTATGTATCTCAATAAAAATAAGCACCCTGACCTGCGTTCGACATGTTTAAAAAAATTTTTTTTTTTCAATTTTATCCCGATAATCCGAATGTCATTTTGAAGCCTTTAAACTGACAACAAAAAGTTTAAAATGCAATAGAGAAAAGTATTATTAGGTATCACAAACCAGCCTAGAGTTTAGTGTGCGGCAAAATGGTTAAACGTAGTGAAATTCCCTTCAATTTCAACTTGTGATAACTCATTTTTGGGTTATTTTGATAAAATTTGGATGTAAGCAGAATCTATAAGATGCCAATGCTTTGATCACGGGTGTTGCCAGGTGGTCTTGCATTTGTCTCTTTGTCTCAAAAGCGTGTTAGTGACAATGAGATTGTATTCGGCACATTTTGAAAGTAAAAGTGTTCCATTCGAGTTTATTTTACCCACACTCTCTTTGCCAATGGTTCCTCTCCAAATTTTAGAATCCCTACAAACCCTCGCATTAAAATCGCCAAGAAGAATGATTTTATCTTCAATCGGAACAGCGGAAAGCAGTATGTCAAAGTCATCGTAGAACACCTCCTTTGTTTGTTCATCGTCATCGAGGGGGGGGGGGCATATGCCCGGATTACTGTGGCACAAGAATTTTCCCCAGTTTGAACTCTAAGGGTCATAAGGCGTTCGTTTATGTCGACTGGTAATTCACCGAGTTTCAACATCAATGTGTTCTTTATAGCGAAACCGACCCCATGTAGTCGCGGATTGTCAGGCTCGTAGTCCTTCCAGAAAATTGTGTAGCTACTACCTTCTCCACGCAAATGTCCTTTGCCTGAAAGGTTGGTTTCTGAAAGTACTGCAATATCGATGTCGCGTCTCTGGAGTTCTCTGTGCGATAATAGCGGTTCTTTTGGGTCTTGAAGGGTCCAGTCGGGTAAGGATATTCCATGATGCCATTTTTAATTTTACTTCATTGTTTCAACAGCAATTATTAAGGTGAAACCCTCTGAAAACAGTTTTCCAGGCAAGTTGAGGTGAAGCAAACTATTTTTAGGGCACCTCCCCCTCCTCAGTCACAGATACCACTGCCGAATCATTCTCTTTATTTGGGTCCAAGAATGAAGCGACTGAACTAAACAGATGTTTAGTTCAGTCGCTTTGCTCTTGATATGCCGGTTGAACACTAAAGACTTTCAGATATCACAATCCTGTCCCCACCGCGTTCTTCAGATCGCCGCCAGACTTCCTTCGATTCTTCTCTTCGATCTTTTGTCCTACTACTTGTGTCCCTGGAGACGCCTGTGCGTGGATTGTTTAACATGGATAGGTTGATGCATAAACAACAGATCCATCATCTTGGCCATGCAGATTTATGTTCAGTGGCACAAAAATCGAGACAACGAAACCTCCTGACTGCAACCGTTCATCCGCCTTCGCAACCTTACATGCAGACTCGTCTGCCGTTGAAGGATTTTTCGCAGTGTCCACTCACTGGACTGTTCGCTGCCACCCAGTATGGCTCAGCTACGTTAAAATCATCCACGTGCCAGCTCATTTCTCAGCCATTGATTCGTTCAATTTTGTCTGCCTGTGAAATATCTGCCTTCCTGCTGCTGAAGGCTTTGACCTGTGTAGGTAGAGGGTGGTCATTGCCTCACTAGCCGCTTGAGAGGCGATCATACCTGTATGGTAATCCTCTAGAATATTAGAGGGAGGCTAACAGGTGCAACATCTTGCCCATGCGTGACCTGAAACCTTTGAAAAATCCAACGAAAATTATTTGCTTTTGAAAGTTTACTTTTCCTAGTGCACCATTGAGGGAAACATTTCCACAAGATTAATCAACCCACTTTCTTATCTTTTTCTTTGTTTTTTGTATTGATTTATTACGACAGACTGAGTTACGTCCCCCTGCTTTCCTTCCGTGTTTTTTTGCTGTAATCAATGGCGGATCCATAATATACGCTAAGACTGATTTTTATTTTTAATTAAAATTCTACTCGATAATTTGCGCTAATTTTTGGTAAAGATATCTATTTTTGTCTGATACCAAATGTATATCAAAGAATATTCCAGTTAATTTATTTGGAATTGCGATTTTCACCTGTTTTTCATGTTTCATTCCTCATCGTAAGTATCAAACCAAACCTCATTCTACTTCATGCTTTTCATCTGTTTTTGCTTCTGCCATTGTCCATCGTAACCATTACGTTAATCAGTATCGTCAGGATGGTTTTGAGACTTCTAGACAATCCTACAGAAGAGCTAGCAATGCCTGCAGAGAGCAATCTCTGAGGCTAAGTCTAGCTATTCTCAAAAGATTTGTGACAATTTCATTTCAAAGGGTTGGCTCGCAGGATTTTTGGAGAATCTACAATAGTGTTATTAATAATGGCAAGTCTGCTATTCCTCTTTTTTTTTCTTTTTTTTTAAAATGGTCATCAGGTTATTTCATCTTCTAAGGATAAGGCTGATCTCTTTGCTCGTCTTTTTGCTGACAATTCTTCTCTTGATTATTCTGGTGCTGTTCTTCCTGATTTTTCATTGAAAACCGATCAGTCTCTTGATTCTGTTATCATCACTCCAAAGTTGGTTGCTACGGTTCTTTCTGATCTTGACTAGTCTAAGGCTTCCGCTCCTGATTCAATTCCTGTTGTTCTCAAGCGTTGTGCTCCTGAACTTTCTTCTATCCTCTCTAAATTATTCAATCTCTGTTTGTCTCAGTCCTGTTTCTCTTCTTGTTCGAATGAGTCCTCTGTTGTCCCTATCTTTAAAAATGCTGGTGATCAGTCTGACCCAACTAAGTATCGTCCTGTTAGTCTCTCCTCCGTTATTAGTAAGGTTTTTGAAAGGTTGGTCAACAGCAAGCTTGTTCATTTTCTGGAAAGTCTGGGCCTCTTTAGTGATGTTCAGTATGGCTTTCGTGGTTTTCGTTTAACTGCTGATCTTTTAACTGTTGTAAGTGAGCAGATCTGTCGGTCTATCGACAATTCAGGAGAGGGAAAGCCCATTGCGCTTGACATTTCGAAGGCGTTCGACAGAGTGCAGCATTCTCGTCTCCTACCCCAACTTCAGGGTTATGGTATTGGTGGTGAGGTTCTTAACATTATTGGGTCTTTTCTATTTGATCGAAGCTTGTGAGTAACTTTGGATGGTGTCTCCTCATTCTCTTTTCTTATCAATGCTGGTGTTCTTCAGGGCTCTATTCTAGGTCCATCACTGTTTATTCTATATAAATGATTTTCCAGAGAATATTGTTCAGAAAATTAACATCTATGCTAATGATACCACTCTGTATTCTGGTGTTAATTCTCGCCCATCTTCTTCGGATCAGTCGAAATATTCAGCTAATCTAGAAGTTGACCTGGGTTCAGTTGTGAATTGGGGTACGAAATGGCTTTTTCCATTTAATCCAGTTAAGACTCAGCTCGTGTCTTTCAATCATATCCCTTTTCTTCCTGAGATTCTCATGGATGGCTCTGTTTTTAAGGAGAAATGAACTTTGAAACTTCTTGGTCTTTCTCTTTCATCAAATCTTTCTTGGAGTTCATACATTAGATCCGTTGCTCTTTCTGCTTCTCGTAAAGTCGGTTCTCTTTATCGCTTCAAGCATTTTCTCACACCTGAGACTATTCTCTATCTCTACAAATCTACAGACGATGTATGGAGTACTGTTGTCATATTTGGACTGGTGAATTTTGGTCCCATTTGAGGGTTCTTGATTAGGTGCAGAAACGTATCTGTAATTTTATTGGTCCTACTCTTCGTCAAGTGGTTTCATGCCTTGTCTGGAGCGATTTCCATTAAAAAAAAAAAAGAAATGTGGCCTCATCTCTATAACCTAGCACTCTATTTTCAGTGACGGGCGATTCATTTTTTAATGTTGATGTTTTTCAACTTAATGCACACGATATCTATATGCATATAAAAACAATCCCATCTTAAAGAAAAAAAAGACACTCATCAATATAGTGGGCTTAATATAGAGTTTTAAGTTGTCTTTCACAAACAAAAAGGAATTAAGGTTATATACATTTTCTTTACTGTTAGTGTTCCACATTGCTATGTTCAAAATCCGAAAAGGCGTTCATAAACAACTACAAAAAGAGCATGTTTTGACTAAATCCAGTCAAGAAAACAAGATTTTATAGAAAGTGTTCCAAATTTTTTCAACATTTTTTAAATTAAATCTAAAGTAACAAAAAAAGTATAAAAACGAGAGGAGGTGGGGTGGGGGTCTTATATTGTTACAAAAATATCTGGAGGAGTGGAGCTTATATTTAGTTTTAAAGTTTCAAAATTAATATAGATATGCGAATCTCATTAGGAGAGGGGTAACCGAGCGTGTTAATCTACAAATTTATCAAAAATGTTGTTTCATTACTGAAAAGGTTTCATTTTAATCATCCATAATAAAAGAATAAAAAAGGAAACAGATACTACACTTTGCTCCTAGCTAAAACGCCAAGGAATGACTGAATAGTGTCAAAATACATATAGCGAACATTAAAAAAATTCAATAGAAAGGTAGGTAATCGTAACTATTAACGACATAAAAAAAAAATTAATTACCGTTGAGAAATTAGTCAAAAGCAATTTATTTTTGCATTGCCTACTCATTTGTGACCTATTTGCGTTAAAAAAAAAAAAAAGGCGTGTTTAACTATTAAAGTTCGCGGTTTGTTAGTGGTTACTGTTAACCATACTAAACAGACTAGGATACTTTTTTACCCCATGAATCAGCTAAATGATAAGTTTGATGTTTTTAGTTGCTTTTTATTGTTTACCTAAAAGAAAAACAAACAAAACTCGTAAGAAACATTATATACATTGTCCCAATTTACTTGCCTCCCCACGAGGGCAAAGTTAAACACAAGGTCGGTTTTTAATGTGGGGGAAATCCACCCACCCCTCCCAAATACGGGGGTACCTCTGGATTGGGACACAAATTTAAATTGCTTCAGTCTAGAAAGATTTCTTCTTCACCGACTGAGGAGAGAAAAGATGAAGCGTTGTCTCAAAACAGGGTAAATGTTACAAATTGATGAGATAAATTATTTTAAAACGAAAATATCGTTTGGAAATAAGTAAAAACAATTTATTTGTGACCCATTTGCGTTAAAAAAAAAAAAAATTTAATAGAAATTATAAGCTAAATGTCTAACGTAACAAAAATGTCTATTTCCTCAAATCCGATATTTATGGAACTTAAAAGTTCCATAAATATCGGATTTGAGGAAATAGACATTTTTGTTTACGTTATTGACTAAATAAAGATGGCTACTTTTCTCAGATACGATATTTACAGAACTTAAAAGGCTTATGACTTTAAATATTAACTGTTTTAAACGCAAATAGGTCACAAGTGAGTAGGTAAAGCAAAATAAACTGTTTGTGGATAATTTCCCAACGGTAGTTTCGTTAAAATAATCTATGTCGGTAATAGTAATAATTAGCCAGAACAGATACTACACTTCGACCTTAGCCGAGAGGCCAAACTGACAGTTCAACACAAAAGTTTTAAAACAGAAGAGAAAAAAGGTTATACATTAAACCGCCATATATTAGATATCAAAGTAAATTACTGTCGTTAGGTTAATAATATTTTTTTTTAATAAAATAAAAACTAAAAACTTTGGAACTTATAATTATTACCTGTTGGTTTTCCATGAGAATCCAGGAGACAACGTGTTCTGGTTGGCAAAGGCCTTTAAAAAGAAACTCTAATACATTTGCCATTTTTGTTTCTTGTAGAGGCTAATTAAATAGGTTTCTTTCTTTCTTTGTTTCTAAACAAAAAAAAGAATAGCGTACATATGTCTAATATAGATATATGCAAGTCCGATTCAAGACATTTTCTTTTTGTTGTTTTCTTTCCTTTTTTTTACAACATAAAAAGAAATGTCGACCAAATACGACACACAAAACGAAATAGCCTCGTTTTAAAAAAGTAAATAAAAAAGTTGGTGTTAAAAATAAAAACTTTTTTTTTTATTTATTTATATATTATCATAATTGTATTTTAAAATTCCACCGATTTATTATTATGTTACAAAAAAATCATATTTAGCTAATTGTAGCTCTTTTTACTTTCACTTCAAATTTTCTTTCGGCGCGTTTTTCCTTCTCACGATTTACCGCCAAAATTTGAATATTTAAGTAACCTTCTCACATTTGAATAAAAATATACACTGACAAATAAATACTAAATTGATTTTATTTTTATACATATATAGAAATAAAGAAGCAACTTAATTTTATCTGAAATATTTTTTTAATAGTAGTAGGTATTAAGATTTGTTTTCATTTTTTTTTAGTTATTACATATTAAAAAAACTTTATATCAATAAGTCACTATTTACGGCGGCAAAGTTTTTTTGCGGTGCTTTTGTAAATTAACACCTCCGCTAAATCACCGCTGCCTTCCCAAAATGTGATTCTACTTTTTTAAGCGATTAAGTGTAAACACCCTGTAAAACTTGTCGGAAACAAAAAAAGACAATCAATTTAGAGTTGGGGTTTCAGTCTTAAATTTAACATAAAATGAAAACCCATTTCCGGGTCATTCTCTCGTTTTAGGGGAGTTAACCCTTTTTATATATATATATATATATAAGAGATAAATCCTGTGGGGTTTTTTTTTTTTAGGGGGTCTACTTTTTCAGGCGATCATGTGTGGTAGACTTTGCAGTCGGACTAAGAGTTAGTAGTGAATAAAAAATTAGTTAACTTTCCTAAAAAATTTAAATCGCCCGGAACAAGGGATCATTTTATGTTAAATGTATATGCTAAACTGATCCCCCAATCTAAATTCTGAAATAATTGTTTTTTGGGGAGGAGGGGCATCTTTCCGCTAAGATTCGTCTAAAAAAATACTAACATATACGAAAGAGTTAAAAAATAATCGTACATTTTTTTAGATATACAAATAATGAAAAAATATAACTACTACAGTATAATCTCTGCATAAACATTGAAATGTCATTAGATTTCTTTTCTGATTATTGTTAGTTTTTAGGGTAATTTCCTATCTCTTTTTTTTCTTATTTTACTTTTGTAAGTTCTTAGAGATCATGGAGCGCTTTCCTAGGGCTAACACTTCACTTGATCTTTTTAAGAGATACATAGATGTTCGAGTGTTCATTCAAGGTTTTCCTCTACTTCTCAAGCATTGAGTTTGTAAGGCAGTGAATGTTACACAATTTATTAAGTTTTTCGCCTAGATAATAGATAACGCCTAATTGATAAGAACCTTATTTCAAGCGGACAAAAAATAGCAGCAAGCAACAACAACAAAAACAGCAGAAGCAGGTAAAACGTTTTCTCTAAAATACTCACTTTAGATTGGTTAAATACTTGGGTTTTGATTGGTTGATGAGATCCCATAAACCAATCAGGAACAGTCGCCATGGGAGCCGGGTACCTGTCAAAGTTTTCTATATAAACGAAAACCCAAGCATACCCAGACCAAAGGAAGACAGAACCACAGCTCGCCATGCGGACCTGTAGCGGTCATAAAGATAAGACAAGGAAAACGTCCCCTTCATTACAATGGTGACACCGACATAAAAGAACACAGACCTTCTGATAAAGAAAGCGCCAAAAAGCACAAAAAATAATTTTTTTAAAAGCCTTCGTAAAGTTATTTCAGCAGCGAAAGGGTTCGTAACTCAACTCACAGCGGTGACCAAAAGAAGAAAGAAAGTTTTAAACTCAACACAACGTCGACCAAAAGCTCTGCCGTTTAAAAAAAAAGAAAGAAAGAAAACACATTTTTGAATTCAAACAAATCCGAAATGCTTTTTGTTTCTCTTTTAAGCTAAAGAAAACAAAATTAAAAAAGGACATTTTTTGTTAACACCAAAAGGAAAAACAAATATCAAAACTCCTTTATTTTTTTTCTCTTGAAAAGCGCGTGCTATGTGGAAAACAATGACAAAAACTTTTCAGAAATATCTCTTTTCTCTTGGCAGACGAGATCTGGCTATTTACAATCAAAGCCCACAAAACTTTTATTATCAAAAATAAATGACTGAGAATTATCGACACAGTACTGCTACTACGACTCCATGAAGACATGAATCAAAACAAACTTTCTTTTAACAAAATCTCCGTGCCATTGAACGGTCGATATTTTTTCTTCCAATTTTTATCTCAAAATAAATGATTGAATATTACAATCAGTTAAAAGTCTATTCTGTGTTTGTCTGTTTCTTTCTCGTCACCTTATTAATAATATAACATGAAGAATATTAATTTTCCTCTCCCTAATTGACCAGTTAACTATGTTATAGTTTATATTTCTCGTGGTATTTTCCTAGTCTTGCCGGACTCCAGAACAAGAATTCATCTAGTCTCATGGAGTATCCAGCTTAGCGATGTTATTTGAGGTAATGTCACTTGGGAAAGGTGCACCATTCCCTGTATGAGTTAGTGTGTAGCCATGCCGAAGAGATCTTATTTGGGCTTCGAATACTATGTTATTTAGAATATTTAGTCAGAGTTTACTTGTAGGGTGAAGTATCCTCATATCATCTTGTCCTAACAAACCCCTGTACAGAGAGACCAAAGACACTCAAGGATGTTGTCTAGTAGTCATTCAAACTTTACCCTAATGTATGATTCATTGGAACACGCTATCGCTGCCTATCTAACTCAAACCTCTCGGCCTATAGCTTTCTTTTCAATAACTTTAACTTCTGTTAAGAAAAAGCACTCCTCAGTTGAAAATGAGGCCTACACTATTATAGAGGCGATCCGAAAATGACGACACTTACTGCGTGGAAAACATTTTAAGCTGACCACAGATCAAAAATCTGTCTCCTTTATGTTCAATCCTAAAGGCAAGAGCAAAATAAAAAATGAGCAAATCACAAGATGGAAGTTAGAACTTGCGTAATACCTGGGAAAACAAAATGCTGTTGCCTACGCCTTGTTTCGGATTTGCCTTTCTACCACTTCTGTTGACAAGTTACACACCTTGCACGCAAACTTATGTTACTCAGGTGTCACCTGAATGCTAGATTTCATCAGGAGCAAAAATCTGCCATACTCTTTGAAAGATGTAAAAGCGGTAATAAGGGCCTGCCAAGTCATTTTTTAGATAAAACCTAGCTTTCCTAAAGTGGCATCTCAAACTCTCATAAAAGCGAGTCGACCATTTGAAAGCATAAGTGTAGATTTCAAGGGACCATTACCTTAGAATTCATGCAACCACTATATGCTAACAGTGGTTGATAAATGCTCTCACTTCACTTTTGCTTTCCCTGTCAATGAAAATAAAATGGTAAAGAGACTAACTTTACTTTATATTTTAAACCTGGATTATTTTAGAGATATATAAGAACGGCTTACTGCTATCATAGATTTTTTTCTAAAATGTTTTCCTTTGAAAAATTTTTTAAATATTAATTCAATTTCTAATGATATTATCATAGTCACACAAATAATTAGGTGTTTCATAAATTTTAATATAAAACATAAACTTAATCCTATCAAGCAAACTTCTATTATTCATACTTTACAAATCATTATTTTTAAAACGATGTGAAAATATTTACGTAAATTTAATGTTTTCATAAAGGTTTAATTTGATATTGATTCAATTTTTTAAAAGATATTTTATCTTCCTTTCCTGCATGTGATTTTAAGAGTGTTTTTCCCTAATTTAATATTATATATAAATTAATGTTAGAGAAACAAAATACTAAGTTCTCTCAAAAAAAGAATCGATATTAGATTAAGTCTTTATTACTATTTGTTACTACATCTTCAATTGCAATGTAATTTTGAAACTACGAATCGAATAATCGCATAGAATGTCGGCTTTTTGAAAAAGGAATTTCGAACGTTAAAAACGTATGTGGCAGATCAATAGATCGATGAGACGAACGGGCATTGAAGGAAAGTGCTAGCCTGTTTAGCTACCTCTTTTCTTTCTAGGTTCGTTCGGCTTACTCTCTCCTCTTCTTTCCTCTTCTCCCTCTTCTTTTTATTTCTTTCTTTCTTCTTGAAGAGGGGTCACAGTACCGGTCAGGATCTTAAAAATAAGTGATAACAGATGTGGCCGAAGTGTGAACTTAGAAAAGTGTTCACATATTTTATCAAGTGGGTACGAAATAGACTTTTAATAAAAACAGGGAATTATCTGAGAAAAATCAGTTCACTTTGAGACCTTTACTTCCCATAGCATTCCTCACAGTCTTTAACTTAACAAGTTTCACAGACCAGTACTAAATCATCAGCATAAAGCATCTCTTCTAGAAAACATGTACAAATACTCTGGATAATGCTTCTAAGACACAAATGAAAAGCAATAGACTCAGTACAAAACCCTGATGTACTCTTACTTTAATATTAAAGTTGTCACTAAATGTGCTGTTAATTCTAACACGACTTTGAGCATTTCTGTACATTGTTTTGGCAACCTTCACCAACCATTCGTTTGCAAACTAGTTTATGTAACGCACACCAGACAACTTTTCTTAGCACTTTGTCAAAATCTTTCTCCAGACTCACAAAAGCAAGATACAGGTTCTTCTACTTAACAAGGTACTTCTCGTACATTTGTCTCAGGATAAATATAACACCAGTGGTACTTTGCCCAGGCATAAAACTAAACTGCATTTCATCTATGCCTATCTGACTTCTTATTTGCTGCGCAATTATTCTCTCAATCACTTTCCATCAATTGTAAAACTCTGTAATTACCTCTACCTAGTGCTTCCCCTTTACCCTTGTAACAATTCACAATTGTACTAAGTCCCAATCTTTTGGGATAACCTCTTCTTTTATGATCTGATTTGTCAAGTCTGTGATCATCTCTCAATGCCCGTTTCACTCGCAGCCTTCAACATTTCTGGAACAACGCCTGAGGGTCCTCCAGCCTTACCCTTCTTCATCTTACTCACAGCTTCCGTACCATTTCGTTCTCAATTCTTCTGGTTGGACCAGATACTGCTTCAACAACATCTAGATTTTCACGTTTCCATAAAAAACTCTGTAACTAACAATTTTTCATAATGGCATTTCCAAGCATCCCTCTTGTCCTGTTCATTTGTTGCTAACACTCCATTGTCATTTCAAATGACTTCTCTCCAACAATATCCATATTTGTCTTTGCCATCAGTTTAGCTATTCTGAATACTTAATTCTTTTGGTCATCCCTTCGTAGTATATCTGGTAACCGGACTTTCTCATCCTCCTTTTTGACTTTATATGTTGTTGTCCTCGCTTCCCTCTTTACCTCCAGATACACATCCTTATTCACTTAACTTTTTTATCTACTTTTCATTGATACACTTCCAACAGTGTATCCTTCAGAATCTTCCGCTGTTCTTCCACACCTCCTGAACGCTTCATCACTTGGTCTCTAAACTCGCATTTCACATGTTATTCATTCAGTCTCCACATATGGAAATAAACTTTCTCTTTACCTCATGAGCTTGGTTGCAAATTCTTCACATCACTCAAAAGCTTTGTCTTTTTTTCTTTACCAACAGAGTTGAGTTCCAGATTGGCTTTTTCAATGGGAGTTGTTGCTGTAGAACTTTGGCTGACCAGAGAACAAGCTGCAGATGTCTATGATCATGATGATACATGGATCGGTTAATAGCTGCTTTAGTTGCTATGGCGGTAGTGATTATGATGACAGCAATTGTTGGTGTACTGTAGAAGGAGGGAACCAAATTGCTGCTAACTGTGTTCATTGAGGTAGTGAAAATGCTGTTCTGTCCAGCAGAGATTCGAGGAGAAAGGTTGTTGCTGGATGTTATTGTTGGCCGTAGTGAAATGGTGCCATAATGTCAAGTAAAGATTTGTGGAGAAAGGTGCAATCGAAAGCTGATACACTCCTTATTTATACTGCCTTTAGAATTGCTGCTGATACACTCCTTATTTATACTGCCTTTAGAATTGCTGCTGATACGACACTTTGATGGGCTCTGATTGGTTTGCTTCAGTCACGATATACGCAGAAAGAATGAAACCGTTGATTTCTGTCTCACAGCTTAAGGTGTTCAAGAATCAACCATCTGGTTTTGTTAGAAGTGCTGAGTCATAAACGAGTCGACACAAGATAAACACCCCATTCATTCTTTTAATTACTGACTTCAGCCTTGTCTCAGTGGATTACACATGGGACGCATTGATAGGAAGGTTACTATGTCCTTTAAGATTGTAGAAAAGAAACATTAGGTCAAAAGGTAAATTAAATGATAAAATCTTTTATAAGATTTTTTATAAACTTTATTTCACATTTTCGTTCAAACAGCAAAAGACAAGGATCAAAAAGAAAATCATTAAGTTCTCATGTGTCTTGATGGAGAAAGTGTGATGTTAAATGCCCAAAAGTCAAGACATGGAAAATGTTATTATAAGTCCATAAGTTTGGACAAGGAAAAGGTCATTATGTCCATAAGTCTAGACGAGGCAACGGTTATGACTGTACATCTGCAAGTTGGAATAGGTATTTTGTGAGACTGAGAGGGTTCGTATTATTATTAAGAGGCAATGGCAGGTTTAATTTTCATACCAATAAGAAGTGTGGTATTGCTCAGAGTGACAAAGATTCGTTAGACAACTTGGCCATCTCGTAGCTCAATGTGTGGCAAGTGCAAATACGATATGACAGGAAAAAGGTACCCGGCTCCCACGGAGACGGTTTCTGATTGGCTAAAGTCTAATATAAGCAACCAATCGAAATTGAGTATTTGATCCAATCAGTAACAAGCATTTAAGTCAAGCAAATATCGAATGATTTAGAGATTTCTTCTCTGCTGCTGTAGTAGTAGTAGTAGTAGTAGTAGTAGTAGTAGTAGTAGCTATTGCTGCTATAAGATTGTTATGCATCAGAGGCACAGGAGACATACCAAACGATATCTCTGTTAAAGTAAATAAAATTAGCACTGATGTGAACATGTGTTTGTGTGCGTGCACTACGCAGGCTGTGATCTTCTGCTTATTATCTTTGTCCGAATTCGGTGTTGATATTTATCTCCCTTCCACCATGGGAAGATGTGACAAAAGGTTAGAAGGTGGGGATTGAAAAGCCAGTGCTGTAGAGACAGAGCACTCTGGCTGACCAAAAAATGTTTGGCCAGCCTCATCGGCATTGCCCAGTAGGAACGCCTCAGGCGATTAGCAATAAAAAAAGAACCAGAAGTGAACTCGTTAGTATACGATTATGGGATTGGCTGAGGTCAGAAGGTCAGGAAAACATCGTTAATGGATGATTCAGCTGCAGTTAAAGATGGTAACAACGGGTAAATCGATAATGATGATAGAAATGAAGAAAAATTGAATGGATTCAGTTTTGGGAGTTTCAAAAGAGAAAGAAAGCAAATTCTTAAAGACACATCCAACGTTGTCACTAGAGAGATAAGGCCAGCTAGGGAGTGGCAGTTGGAGTGGCAGGTGGTTGAATGGACAAATAAGCAATGATAGATATAGGAGTGTATGGAGGGTGCATAACACTGCTCTCTAAAAGAGATGGACAGAGTGATGAATAGAGGAAGAATGAATCAGGGATGCCAGGCAGTGTTGGGTTAACTTGCTGGATTCGGGTCTCAATATAATGGGCTGCATTTTGTGATGAAGGGACTTCCTTCCAATTGCCTGATTTCTGATAGAGACTCTCGAGTGAGTCTCTGAATTGCTGAATAAACCCACTGTCGCATAACAACCCACCCAACGTTTTGACTAGAGTTAACGAAAACCCTCAAGTTAATTCAGAGCGCCCATCCAAAGACACAGTGAAGAATTGAATGTGAAATATGAAATTGATGTTACTGATATACAGCTGAGTTCTTTTTCCGATAATACATATATATTTCCTTTTCTACTAAAAGAGTAGCTGAGTTGTTTTGGGACTTGAATGAAATGTGATTCCATTCTCTAGATTAATTCCAAACTCTACTGACCGCATCAGACTACAGGTTTCCGATCTTAATCACAATGTGGAAGGAGTTTGATACTGACCACTGTTTTTCATCAGCAGAGAAACGACATTCTACTTAACATTATGATGTCCCGAATCACAATGATGGCCAGGTTCAGTGACGTCATATCAATGCTGGGGGCAATATTTCGAATGCTGCCATTATACTGGGATAGACCCTTGGCCATTGCCACAGACAGGGCAAGTAACGTTTTGGTGGTGTGTTGTGTTGTCATTGTAGCAGGCTAGTGAGGATATGACCAACAAAACGTTGATCCTAACTGGATGCCCCATACGAGTTGTTATAATTAAATATATTGTGACATGTTAATGGCAATGCATGAATGGTAACTTAAAGAAAAAAAAAGAAAATGCCTAAAATTAATATTAAGATGGAAACGGAAAGAAAAAAAATTAAATCAAAACAAAATTATCGAAGGAAAAGAAAAGCTGAATGCATGCGCGCCTGAAAGCGAAGCACACATAACACAGTAGCTTGCTGTCCTTTTTTCTCTGTATCTTATTGTGTATAACAGAGAGAGAGAGAGAGAGAGAGAGAGAGAGAGAGGGAAGAGGGAAGAGTAACAAATAACTACGTGAATCCCTTTTGCCTCACTGCCGGCAAAAAAATCAAACTGTCCAGTTACTACTAATCTCGTATTCTGCTTAACTAGCAACTTCTCACATAAAGACACTTTTTGTTTCAGTTTCAGACTCTTTCTTACCAATGACTGTATATTCAGCTATTGCTCTGACTCCATTGTCTGTTGTCTGTAAAAGTTAATTATTTTTGTATTGTTCAACTTTCTGCTATTGCTTTTTCCTCTACAGGTACTTTAGCAAGAAGTCGAATCCTGTACTATCATATACTTACAAATTTTGGCAATTGAGGCGGGAGATGTTTAATACGCTTTAGGGGTGGGAGGACTAGGAAATAAGTTCTTCTGTGATCACCAATACTTGAAGAGTAATAGAAACAAACATTAATCACAAATTTTGTGGAACACTTTTCCCGCAACAGCGGCAGAATAATTTCCATAAATACTTAATTCTGATTGTTTAGTTTTTACAAAATACTCAATTTCGATTGGTTAACGAAATCATACTTTAACTAATCAGAAAGAGTTGCTCTGGGAGCCGAGCACCTGTTAGGTACTGACCAACATTGATCCTGGTCAGTACCAAATGGTGACCCTTTTTTCTCTAAACTCCATTCACTTCCTCCCATTTTTTCTTTGGTCTTCCCCTGTAAGCTGACTCTGCTACCTCAACTGTTTTACATTTACTAACTAACATAATTATCATTGTCAGCTAAATATGTAGCAACAGACTACAAACAGCAGCAGCTCGCAGTTTACGATTTTGAATCGCTGATTGGGCAAACCGAGCTTATAATCAGAGACCATCTCTTATGCGAGCTGACCACGTGACAAGAGACTATAAAGCATTCACTTCCTCTTTTTCTTTGGCGCTGTCAACAACAGACATGTTGCTCGGACCAGCCCACAAATTTATCTCTTGGGACTCAACAGACATCTTTCCAGGCTTTTGACCCTGAGTTTGACTTCGACAAGAAGACACAAGGATCCAAAATGGCTACTGCCTCATACATGTGAAATTAATATAACACACACACATAACTGCATACACATGAACTCCCTCAGAGCTGGGAAGAAGATCGAAACGGAAAACATACAGCTTGATGAAGATACTGACATCAAAGACCTTGAAGAACAGGAACAATACAAATACCTTGACATAGAAGAAAACGATTCAATTCAACATGCCAAGATGAGAGAAAAAATTGGCAGAGAATATATACGCCGTATTAGAAAAATTTGCAGAACACAGCTTACAAACAAAAACAAAGTAACTGCCATTAACCAATTAGTTATGCCAGTGATAACATACAGCTTTAGAATTATTGATTGGCCACAAAAGGACATTAATAGATTAGACACTACTACGAGAAAAATGTTGACAATGTACAGAGTAATGTACAGGAACGAGTGTCTACCAAGGCTGTATCTGCCAAGAGGAGCAGGAGGTATGGGTCTCTCAGAAATTGACCATCAAAATCGAGCCACTATTGTGAGTACCGGCCAATATCTGATGAGCTCCCAGAACCCAAACCTTATGATGGTATGCCAACATCAAGAAACCAGAGCAAGCAGAACAACCTCTATCACAAAACTGGCTAAACATTTTGAACAGAACTGTCTTAGAAATGAGGTAGAAACGGACAACAATCCTGCCACGGAAATAGCTTGCAAGAGCTGTCAGAAATACACCAAGACCTTCCATTCCAGAAAACTGAAAGAATAGGCCAACCAACAACGTGCTAAGTATTTCCTAGGTGAATTTTCCCAGGAATACATAGATAAGGAAGGCTCTGTAGACTGGCTGAAAAGAGAATTGCTCCACTATGATCAGGAGAGAATGATAATGGCTGCACCAGATCAAGGCTTGATGACCAATGCCTTTAAGAAGATGAGTGATCTCAGCAATGACAACAATTGCATGTCCAGCCACACAGAAGTAGAGAGTGTGAGCTACCTGACATTCAGTTGTAAGGTTCTCCTGGGGGATGGCTATTATACAATGCGACACAACAGAGTGTGTAAATATCTTCACTGGACTATATGTAAAAAGTTGAATATCCAGTGTAGCAGCAAATCCTGGGAGCATATACCAGAAAGAACTGTTTGAAATAAGTCATACACCATCCACTATGACTATGCAATCCCTATAGCTACATATCTAGAAAACAGAGCTGTTAAACCAGACGTTGTGATATGGGACAAAAGGGAGAAAGTAGCAAAACAGAACTGACAGAGAAAAGATTACGAAATACCAAGGTCTTATGTACGACATGAAAAGAAACTGGAATCTTAGGAAGATCTCCATCATACCAGTAATTATAGGAGCAACAGGACTAATGAAAAAGAATTTCAAAAACTATCTGGCGAATATACTCGGTGAACCAAGTGCAAGAGAGATACAAACAATTGCACTTAAAGGGACGATTAGAATCTTAAAAAGATCTCTCGGCTGGAGTGTCTGAAATAGCTGGTGGATGTCTGGCATCCGGTAGGATGCCTCATTCCCAGCAAAAATAAAAAGATAAGAAAAGAAAAAATGAACTGACTTTCACACCTGTGTACAGACATATATCCTTCCTACAAGAACTCTTTTCTCTTCCCTACTTTGGGACTTTCATTTAACCATGTGGACTTTCTAACTTTTCCCTTTTGTCTATATTCATTCACTTACACCCTTCGCTTTCATTTCTTTTTTATTCACGGTGCGCATACTATATACTTACTTATCGGTGCCCTGGTGCGCATACTATATACATACCTATCACCACCCCGGTGCGCATACTATATAATACCGATCTCTGCCCCAGTGCGCATACTATAATACGTACCTATCTCTGCCCCGGTGTGCATACTATATACATACCTATCTCTGTCCCGGTGCGCAAAGTATATATGTACCTATCTCTACTCTGGTGTGCATACTATATATGTACCTATTTCCACCCCGGTGCGCATACATAAGAACTTATATTAATGTGCCCCTGTCGTATCAAAGAACAAAAATCAAGTTCATTCATGTAGCGTCACTATCATAAAAACCCTCATATTAATGCGTCCCCGTTGTATCAAAGAACCCATATGGTACCTTTGTGCCCCTGTTCATGAAGAAGAAGAAGAAGAATAAGAAGAAGAAGAAGAAGAAGAAGAAGAAGAAGAAGAAGAAGAAGAAGTAAATGTGTTCGATAGAGGCGCAATACTGCACAAGCCCCCTAAAAACGTATTCCATAGGGGCGGTATATTGCACAAGCTTCCGGTCGCATATTTTTGCTAGTTGGAAGCAGAACAGATACTACATTACCTCCACACCTCTCAAAAAGAAGGAGGTAATGTCTAGGAAGATGGTATCATGACAACAGAACAAATGCTACACTAACTCCACACCTCTCAAAAAAGGAGGATTGAATGCCGGGGAGGATGTTATCATGACAACAGAACAGATACTACACTACTTCTACACCTCTCAAAAAAGGAGGATGTAATGCCTGGGAGGATGGTCTCATTACAACAGAACAGAACGGTTGAATTTGAGGAAATGACTTGCAGTTTTTTTTTCGGGTATGACTTGCAATTTGTTTTTAAAAAAGACTACATGATATAATTGTTTTCTATACATAATTAAATTGAAATTAAGCTGAAAATAGCTGATATAATCGCCCCCCCCCCCCCCACTGACGAAATCTGCCCCATAGCCACTTGGGAGTGAATTCAGAGATTCGGGAATACGCCCATTAACTTTCTTGGTGAATTTTACATTAGAATACACTTTTAGATTTTATCTAGACTCGCTAACTTTTTTGTCTATAGGCCACGCACACACACTAACACACATACATACAGACATTGAGTTTTATATAGAGAGATTTGTTTTCTCCTTTTTTTTCTTTTCTAAGTGCGTGTCCCCCTTCCCTTTCCCAGTTCGGTCGCGCTGCATCAACGCAGAAATGACAGCGTGTGTGTATGTACTTGTGCGATCGGAATTAGATCTGAATGTTTAGTGTGTGTATTTAAGTATGAGTGCATGTGTGATATTTACCTGCATCTCACTGAAGAAAACTTTGACAATGCGTCAGTTTTATAGTAGTGAACCCAGTTGCCCCCACGCCCCAGCAAGGGACACTCTGGAAAGTTGCAAATTTTCTCGTGGTCGGCATTCTCCAGTAAGTGCACCTCAGACGACTGGCAATAAACTATTTCCTTCCCGAAGGAGGAAGTGATGCCTGGGAGGACGTCCGAACAGAACAATAATTCACTTTCCATTCAAGAGCGAGGGGTCCTATGCCATATGACTTAACGACACCTGGGACAAGCCCTCGGGCTTATATCATAGCGGAGTATTTGTTCTGTGGAGGCTATCCGCCCAGGCATTACCTCTTCCTTCGTGAGTTTAGCTTATTGCCGGTCACCCGAGGCGCTTCTACCGAGAAATGCCGATGGTGTCCGTGTCCGATCACGGCAAATTGTGCAACCTTTCAGAATGTCCCCTTGTTTTTTTTTGGGGGGGGGGGGGAGGGGGGAGGAAGAGACCGTCCCCGCCACCATGTGAACCTACCTCGTTTCACACTCTCCGTGAGAAAAGAGTAAATAAATTTTGAGCACAAGTCAAGTTTCTAATGTGCATCCTTTTCTTATTCACAAAGTGAAATCTTTTGTGCGTCTTCAAAAGTACACGATTTTTATAAATATAAAAAATTACAAACTTGACACAAAGAAAAAATAACAAAAGAACTACTACAAAATGACCTTTAGGTTTTATGATAAAAACAAAAGCTTTTTTCTTCTAAAAATTAAGTAATTAATTTAATTCATATATATATATATATATATATATATATATATATATATATATATATATGTGTGTGTGTTAATAAATTATTAATTATCTCTTTATATTATTATTGCACTTGTAACCTGCTTAATTGTAAAAATAGGTCTAACTTTTTTCCCCAAGATAGAAAATAATATGTTCGCTTCAACTTCGGAAAAGTTCGTAAAAAATACTTTGTTTTTTGTTTGTTTTTCTGAACCTTTCTTTTAAATAAAGTAAATAGTCAAGCAAGTATAATTTTATCTCGTCTAAATAAATAAATCTTGCTGGCCGAATTATTTCACTTTGGGTTAATATTTTGCTTTCTTTAAAATTTTCTTTGTAAAGTAATAGAAGACCTACGGGGGAAAATAAGAGTTTATCCGACAATTACCGAATATTACCGATTAACTCATCGGATTGTTAATTCTCTAAACATTGCCCACCATCCATTTGTGTATTGTAACCCCTTCCCACACACAAAAACATCCGAATGTTTCTTCTATTCTTTTCATTTAAAACTCTCCCAAATAAACACTTAATTTCCCATTTCTATTTCTTTTACCGCTTTGGCCACACACACACCTTCCCCCCTCTGTCTCCTTGTGTGTCTCTTTTACCGTCTCTGTTGATCAATATCATCTCTCTCTAAAATTCTCTTTCTTTCTCGTTCACTTTCTACTATCTCTCTATGAATATAACTTCCTCATTCTCCTTCGTGATTGACTTCTTCTCTCTCTCTGTACCTTGCTCTTTTTTTACCCCCCCTCTCTCTTTAATAACACCTACTCTCTGAATACACCCTCTAAATATAATTCCCCCTTCTTCATTAACCTCTTACATGTTAACCCTCTTTCTTTTGAACTGTTTCACTCGTCCTCTCTTAATAACATCCTCTCTTTCCCAGGCCCTTTTAATTTATCATGTCTCTTTCTCTATCTATGCATATTGTTCTCTCTTATCTTTCGTCATTAACTTCTTATAGTTTTCATTTTAACCCTCTCTCTTTATCTTGCTTTCTATTTTACAATATCTCTCTTTCTCTCTAACTTTCTTTTTACCATCTCTGCTTTTCTCTCTTTATGAATACCACTCCCCTTCTCCTTCCTCATCAACGTCTTGTATTGTCCATTTTTCACTCACTCACTCACCCCCTCTTTCGCCTGTTGACACCTCACCCCCTCTTTCGCCTGTTGACACACCCTCTCTATGAAGCATCAAACTCTCAGCTACAAAATAAAACCCGAGTAAACCACACGTTCTATGACGTCATACGGCTCTCGCAAAATGGCGGCAGATTCGCTGGTCTCTTCATATAGCTAAGATTCGTAGTCATAGGCAACAGAAATGTAGTGGAGATTTTTTTGTCTGTCTCATGGCTATACGGTACCCTGATGGACGTTATGTCGGAGCCGAGGAGGTTACATTTTACAACAGTCGGTCCGATGGGGAAAGAAAAGAAAAAGAAATCGTCATCGCCACCGACCTTACGTTTCACACTGGCGCTGAGAGAATCCAACGATAAAACATGTCCCGAATTTTGGTATGCCGACTTGATGAAAAATGCTTTGGTAATGTCCACCTCTTACACTTGCATAGCACCAATATTCATTCTTTCTTTTAATAGCCGATTTCAGTTTGTTTTTCTGTGAACTTCCACACTCTCTTTATCGCTATTATTTACTTCATTTTTAGCGCACCGACGCGCACTTCAAGCAAAAGTTGCGATTTAATTTTCTCCATGGCTTTTTTTTTCTTTTTCACAGATTTTGAAAATGCACTTTTTAAAAAATTATTTTTTTTTTTAGAATCCATTTCTTAAACTACATCTATCGTTTATATTTATATATTAAATGTTTCTTTACTTTCATACTTGGGTGTAAGGACAAATAAGTTAACTAAAACTACGACCCATCAGGGTGATTTATATATCTGTACTTATCTGTATATTATATATATTCCCATCTCTTCTCCTTTTATAAAGAGAGAAGGCCAAAAAAATGACGAATATATAGACAATGCCATGTAACCTTTTTGACAAGATAAAACTTTGTTTGCTACCAAAAATATATCTTAACGGATTAAATTTTACGTTTTTATTTATTATCGTTTTTAAATTAGTTTATTTTGCGAGTTAATAAACCATACTATTCCTCTACTCTTGTTTAGCCATTCCAGCATTCGTCGTGTATTGGGTAAATAAAGCTTCTTCTGTTACGCTTAGTAGTCCGAAATTGAAAAACTTAATACGGGTCTCTCAAATTACTTATTTACTTTAAATATCGCTTTAAGTTGTTTTTTTATTTTTTATTTAGCATGCTTATTATAAATACGTTGATAATTTCTCTCTAAGGTGAGTTTATTTTGTTAGTGTTTTCTTTGAACGTAATATTTCGTATTTGCTTGTGGTTGTAGTATTTTAGGGTCACTTAAAAGTAGTCTTTTTTTTTTTCTGTAACTCTAATTTTTTTTATATCCCGCAATTTATTTTGAACATAATACCTTCTGTCATTATTAATTTTAAAATTATTAATTTTGAAATGCCCGTTAGTTGACATATGTACTTTTATTATGCCTTTCGTATGTATGTATAATAAGAAAATAATATATAAGAAAAATCCTAGAATATAAATCTTTGACTCGCTGTTTTAGTGATTAGTCGGTTATCTTGAACTTTTCCGCTTTAAGATGGCTGCCAATGAAACACTATGACCAAATTAGTTCTTGTTTAATTATTTGGTTCAATTAATTTAATGACCAAACATTTATTTTAATTACATGACTTAAATGAATTAATTGATTTGAAAATGGTTTAATATTTTTGGACTTGTATGTACATGAAACTCCATATTTTTTTTTACTATTAAATGTTTAACATGTATATTTCCTATTGTTTTGAACACATGTATTTTTATCTTTCTGTATTTTCATTCATGCAACATTTAGACCTTGATTTCAATTTCTTTCATTGCTATTTTGTGTTATATTTAGCGTTTCAGTAATCTCCAATCCACGTGAATTAATAGACCTAATAAAATAAATAAACCTCGGGTATATTTTATTTATAGTGTGGCTCTACACCACTGACCATATAAGTATCCGGTTGTCGAACTTATTTTTAAAGTCTAATCGGCGGTGTGGGGTCCAATCTATTTATATTGTTGGATATAGAAAAGCTTTAAACCCCACCCCCTGTGGCATCTTTCTCTTAACTATACACGAATTGGTAAAAGTCCATTACCACGGACAAAGGACTATAACTCTATTCAGTAAGGCGCGCGTATGCATACCGTTTCCTTAATGTCCGGCTTCCTTAGGGTTAGTGTTGGCGTTAATAAAGAGTATTTTATTTATTCAACTTTTCTTTAAAAAAATAAAAAAAGAAGCTTATTAAGGATGCTATTTTATTTTTATTGATTATAATGGGGAAATGCATTTTTATTTTTACCATCCTCTTCATTAACCACCCAACATTAAGTCCCGTGTGACAGTAGTACGAGGAAATGTGATAGACTTTTTACCCATTAGGGAGGCTGTAGTTGCAGTCATAGCTCCTTAAAAATAAAAGTTAAACTTTTCTCAAATGCCCTCCTTATCATTAGTTGTACTCAGGTAGATTTAATATTTCCAGAGGAAAGGAGTTTTTTAATTCCACTTTTGAAGCGCGTGTAAACATTTTAGTTCTTTAACTTGAGAGGGGGGGGGGCAGACCATCAATTTTAATTTTATTTGTTGCATTTATTTATTTCCACTTGTTCCATATGCAATTCTTATGTATCTAATATTGGGATACTTCCTATAGCCTTATTTTTTACTATTTAAGTTTCAAAGCTATTTTTATTAGATTTATATATTTTGCAAACAGTTATATTTCGATTGAATTTTACATAGACGTCATCCGATTTTTTTTTTACATTGAACGTATTTTATTAATTTTTTCCCCGAAAATGTAATGTTTTCCTATATAAATCGTCTTCTCTTCCTCTAATTAAGGTGTTAACATTTACTGACAAGCACGAATGTTATCATTCGTGCCATCGTCTTTCACTAAGATAAAAAGAAATCTGGACCATCTCCATGAGGCTGCTTAGTGCTCTATTTAAGCAGTATTCTTCCTATTCCACAATGGCAGTTCCTGTGGGCCCCACGTGTGGAGTGCCGAGAGATGTTTAAAAGAAAAGCAAGTTCTTATCAAGATGTCACATGAAAAACGGGTGACAATTAACCGGAATACTCTTTGATAACCAAAAATAGGTGTCTACACCAAAAATTATCGAGTAGAATTTTGATTTAAAAAAAAAAAAAAAAAAAAAAAAAATCAGTCTTAGCGTATATTATGGATCCGCCGTTGATTACAGCGAAAAATAGGGGGACGTAACTCATATTAACATATAATAAATTAATAGCGATCGGCAAAATACGATAAAATTGATTTTTATTAAAAATCTATTCAATTTTTCCTATTTTTTCCTGTGTATACTATTATTGCCTAATACTTAAGTATAAACAAGTTTTTATTTGGAATTGCGTTTTCTATATGTGACCTCATCTCGATAAGCACCGAAAAGTCCTTCATTGATATTCCTTCCACGGATAATGTTACATTTAAACCCAAAAATCCTTGTCCCCCCCCCCCCCCCCCAGTTGAAGACAAATAAGTACA
Source organism: Sepiola atlantica (assembly GCA_963556195.1). Lineage (NCBI taxonomy): Eukaryota > Metazoa > Mollusca > Cephalopoda > Sepiida > Sepiolidae > Sepiola > Sepiola atlantica. The sequence continues at coordinate 38,787,427 of OY744550.1, forward strand.
CATACAACACTATAGTCAACTCATTTTTATGCTTGGATCAATTAGAGTTGCTTTATTTCTAGTTTCGATTCTAGGTTCTATTGTTATCAGTATTCGCCATTTTATTTTACATTATCTTGGTTACAGATGTTTATCACCGGCAAATGTTAAATGGTGGTCTGATATACTTTTTCTTTAAAGCGGCCTTGTGCATAACTTTCTTAAAAAAATATACTTGTTTACTTTCATAAACACGCACATTGTAGAGGCGATGTGAGCTAAATATTTAGGTTTAGATTTTCCATATACAGATATCTCGCTGCACAGCTCCCAATTTAGGTTGACCCCCCCCCCCCTCCCAAACGTTCACCCTTTTTCCCAGTAGCCCCCTTACGTCTACAGTGGCACCCTGCCTTGTTTGGGGTGAACTATGATCTAGAAAAAAAAATTAATTTCCTTAAAGTTTATCCGAGTGATTTTTTTTTTTTTTTTTTTTTTTTTTTTTTTTTTTTTTTTAAAGAAAATTTAGTCCACGTGCTTTTTTAATTTTTTTATCTAGGCTGTTTACTCGATATTTGGTAACTAAATTTTAATCAAATAATTTCGTAAGAAGTCTGTTATTTTCATAAAAGTAATTTGGTAAATTTATAGACTACCCCCCCCCCCCCCCCCATGAGATTCTACTTTTTTAACAGCGATTACGTGTGAACAATGAACACTGAAATCTTTGGCGTAAAGAAGAAAGGAAAAAAGAATGGAGAATGAGTTTCTCATAAATTAAACGTAAAATGATCCAATTCCAGGTCATTCTAGCGTTTTAGGGTAGTTAACCATTACGGGGGGGGGGCTCTACTCTATTTACGTGTGGTTTTACGACCTTGTCACTCTAACTTAGGGCTAGAAGTAAACAACATTTAAAAAAATTGTTAATTAAAAGGTTAGAATGGGATCCTCTTACGTTTAAATTTATTTAACGAAACTCATCAAGTTCGTGTATCTTTTCTCGATACTACACTTTTGTCCTCAGTCAGTGAATGAGAAATCTTTCTAGACTGAGGCAATTAAATTTTTTATCCCAATCTATAGTGCCCATTTTTTGGGGGAAGCTAAATTTTCCTCGCATTAAAACCGACCTTTGCCTAACTGTGCCCTCGTGGGGAGGCAAGTAAACCAGTCCGTTGCCTACACCACTGCCATCTTTTCTGTCCTCAAAATTAAAAATCGACTATTTCTAACTAACTTTCAAAATATTATTTTTAAAAAGCAAAATGAAAGTAAATGGTGATCGACAGTGTAAACACTAAACCTTACATCACAATGCTCATTTTGATGTATAAATAGACCCCCCCCCCCGCGTTTTTCTTCTGATTACATGCGTAATGCTAAATAGATTTTAACTCGAAATAGTTTCTCATTTAATAATATTTAACATAACAAAAACAACATAAACCATTTTTATCGCCTATACACTTTTTTTTTCGTATTATCTTTAAGACCGTCGATCTTTCCAATTACCAAGTAAAAATAGCTACAGCAAATTAGTATTTTGTATTCATTTAAATTTCGCGGTATATTTGTAGATTAACACCATCCTCCTCCCTAAATAGAAAGATTACGTGTGAGCCCCCTAAAAAATTGTGCGGATTGAAGAAAATAACAATTTAGAATTTTGAGTGGGGGATAAATTACGTATATAAATGTAACGTAAAAGTATATCCGTTTTTAGGCGTCCGAAATTATATATGGTTGATTTTTTTTGATTTTTTTTTTAATTGAGAATACTAGTCAACAAAACTAAATTACATTTTTCTCCTCCCTAAAACTAATCCGAGGCATTTTTAATAAGTCAATAAAACAAAAAAAGTGTGAAAAAAAAAATGCAACAAATAAATGTTACGAAAGGCAAGACAAGTTCTTCTGTCTACCTAATCCGCACCAATAAATCTACATTAGTGTTTTTTCTACTTTATTTAAAAAATAAATATTTTAAATTTACAATATGGCTACTAATACTAAATAAATACTAATGATTGTTGTAGGTTTTTTAGTTTTATTTATAGGTTTCTTTGTCGTCTTTCTCCTTTATTTTGGAAATATAATATATATTTGGAAATATATAATTTAATGATTGTAATAATTACGTTTAAATATTTTTTAAATGTCTGTTCCTTGTATTGTTTTTGTTTTAAGGTCTATTGCTAAAATCTTGCAAAAATTATTACTTGTTCATAAAATGTGTTTATTCTTATCTTGCTTATAAATTGTGTATATTTCTCTTAACTATGTTCCCTTATAGTTAGTTTTAGATTCGCATTTATTTGTTTCCTTGTTTTTTAACAAAAAAAAAATCTTTATAAAAATTAATTGTTAAAAAAAATCTAAATGAGTTGAAGTATGTTATTTCCTAGTTTTCCACCCAAAGTAATACAAAATAAATAAAACGGGCCAAGATTTATTTCCTCTCACACAAAGAATTAAAAAAACGGTGATTTCACAGATTAGGACCTACGCTAACTTTTACCCTGTCGTTAGGATCAAAGTTAACGTGAGTCCTGATTTGAAAGTACAACAAAAAAAAACAACAACCGAAAAGCTGCGTTATTTTATGAATTAATCTTTTATTTCGTTACAAGCGGTCACCGTAAACATTGTATTAAAAAAATGTTTGTGCTGAATCAATTATTTTTTTCAAAGTAGAATTCTTCCTTATCTCCGAGAAACAGAACTGTCAATTTTCTTTAGGTGCAAAACCTTAGGCTGCTACTGAGAGGTGGTAACTCGTGTGTGAATGGTGCAACACTGGATAGAAATTAAATGTGTGTGTGTGTATATATATATATATATATATATATATATATATATATATATATATATTATATATATTAAAAATAGGTCAATTGCTATATATAGACAGTCTGCTTTATCGACTATGGCATCGTTTCCCATCCAGTCTATATTAGTCATTTCGGGTGTTGTTTTTGTTAACATTTTCATAATTTAAACTTCGTATTAATTACATTCTATATCTTCTACTTCATTTATCAAACCATCGAAACTATTGATTGTATATGGCGGGGAAAATTATCGTATTTCAAGCCTTCTCGCTATAGATTTTTTTCCCAAGGGAAGATAACTCTTTTGTACATGAAAAATTTATAATACAATCTAATTTAAACAAGGGATTTTTTTTTTCTCCTACATCCCTCCAGCAAGTTCTTCCCATTTCTGGAACAATACTTTACCACAAGATTGCTTCCCTATAGTCAACTTCAAATCCAATGCCAACAAACATTCGTCATAAACCGTTCTCAAATTCTATTTATTCCATTCATCATTTTCAATCCTTTCATAATATTCATCGCTAATCTATCCATCTCACTAACCCTTATTCTCGAGTGGCTTTTAGATTTGATAAGTGGTGATTCGTTAGTATTAAGAAAATAAATTCAGATTCTGTACTAAAAAAGCAAAACAATTTAAAAGATCACAATATTGTCCTTGCAGTGAATTCTTAAAAAAAAAATGAAAACATTGATTTCTTGGAGATTGTCCAGAATATGGTCCCAATTTCTTTTTTCTCAAGGGAGACGACCATGAAATTTCAGATTTATTTCTTAACACACGTAGAAAATGCATAACGTTCGTGATTACATATAGAAAACAAATGCAGAGAAGCGATTCTCGTTTTGCTTCTTCCACACAAATCATTTTCAGAAATGATTAAAATCTTGACTAAATATAACTGTTTCGTTATTAAATTAAGAAATCAACTGTTAAAAACTTAACCCAGGAGTCAACATGGCCTTGATAAATCCCGTGGTGGTGTTTTTCATACCAAGTCGAGAATATGTTCACGACAATCAGTCTGGACCATCAGAGATAAGTGGCCTTTTTTTCTGTCAGGCTGAAGTATGGTTCCTAGCAATTCTAGGTCCAGGCTGCCATTTCTCTTGAAGGGGTTAATTTATTGCTGATCGCCTGCGGCGTCCCTATCGGAATGACAGGCCTGCTCACGCATGTTTATTAGACCAGAGTGCTTTCCTTTTATGGGCTGGCTTTTCAATCCCTACCTTTCGACCTTGTGTCACATCTTTCTGAAGGGGGAGTAAGGTAAATACTGTTACAAATTTACTTACCTCACTTGTTCTTTGTTTCCCGTATAAATAAAAATAATGTTGATCATGTTCTGGACAACTGCCATATTTGTTATATATATATATTACTATTTTATGTATATACACAATAATATAAAGTAATGTAATATATTGCGTACATTTGTTCAGTATTTGCATCTACACAAGTAGAGCTTAGTATGAAAATATTATTGCAAGTAAGCTACACAGGACTGTTCATGTTTCGTTCCTGAAAGAAATTATCAGGCTATAATAATTTATTAAAAAAAAATAATAAATAAATAAAATAAAATAGCTGGGGGTGGGGTGACTCTTTTACATTCCTTCAATAAGCTGGTCAGGTTATTGCTAGACTAAATGTCACCATGTATGCCAAACATTTTCTCTGATTAAAATAAGGAATCATACTTTTGCAAAAATTAACTGAACGCACAGGAATGGGGGGGGGGGGCATTGGGTAAATTTAAGTTTCATGATGGATGTTAAGTTATGTGTTTACCCAGTATTGAATGGAGAATTTTATCATTTTGTGCTCAACATATTTTTACATTTTCCAATATTCAATTTATGAGGTAGAGCTGTAAAGGGATGTAAGTAATGTGACATTTATTGAAATTAAAGTCTTTAACCCCTCTTCAGGTAAACCCATTTTTTCCCCAAGAATAAAGACCTCTGTCCATAATTTTCAAGTTATAAATGAAGTAACGCCTTGCCATTACATTTTACTGATGTCAAGCATGAATGTGGATCCACGCTACTATTGTACCCGTTTTGATCAAACTGAAATATACTTACCCAAGTACTTTCAGTAATCTAGTTGCAGAATATATATGGTTATTGAAGGCCCAGCGGTATCTCCTAAACAAACAAATATAACTTGGATTATTCGGACTACTGTTCTAATCTTGGATGTTATCCACACAATGTTTCAGCCAATGTAATCTCCGACCTTCTTCCGGTGTATCTTGTTGAACTTGGGAATCTACGTAATTTCGAACTAACCCCTTTATTTAATCCACGGGGGTAGCTTGCTCTCATTCCGTCGGCCACGACCGGGTAGAAGTAATTCATAATTGTATTCTTAGTATCGCCCACACTAAGGATTGAACCTTCAACCTCCAGAAAACTGTCAATTAGAACTGATCATTACTTAGCACTTTATCCTTGCAGACAATTCTAGTATGAATTTAAAGAGCCTTAAACCTATTTTTATATTTAGATGTGTAGTCTTACTATTTATCACTATAGATTATGACATATTACTATAATGGTTCCTAATACAAATTATGACTCCTCATCAAAAAAAAGAAACATAAAAACTACAACTTCATTGTATAGAAGATTGTTGCAATAAGTGTTTGAGACCTTACATTTAAAGCATATCTGGTGTTATATGGTACTTTAGTGAGGATCTTTTAGGTGTCTTAGATTTTGATAGTCAACCATTTTCATTGAAAACAAAGTATGTCATTCCCTGTGATTACCTACCAAATAAGTATTGACTACAGTTTAATTTTATTTTGGCCAAAAACTAATGAATGTATTTATATATTTGAAAAAAAAACAAAAAAAAAAACAACATTTTGACCCTTTAGAGACTCTTTCAGCATCTTGTGGTCACACCAGACATTTTCTGGAATTACCACTACAGAATTCATTTAAATAACCACTTAATCCTTATTTTTGGTGGATTTTGAGCAAAATCTAATTGAAGCAAAACTTGGATTTTAGCTATTTTCACTCCATGGGATAGTTTTCCTGAAAAATCTAACTCACCAGTTTTCTGTACTCATGGTAAAGTTTATACAAAATTTTGTGAGAAACTTCAGAGAAAATGGATTAACAGACTTAAAAAAAATAAATAGATCCTTTCTGATAAACACTAATTTATGTGTTGTAATTTTATTTTTTTGAGATGGAAGATGTTTTCATCAACCCTATTAGTTTTAAATTCTCTAGATGACTTGCACATTATTTTTTAAAAAAATTTTAATTATTATTTCAAAACAAAAATGCAATAGAGTACAACAAAGGATTTTTAAAAATTCCTGTCTAGAACAATTTGATTGTCCCCACTCTTCTCTGCACCCGCTCTCTCACAGATGTTATGTTGCTAGTCTCAGTCTTTTCTATTAGTACTATTATGGCATGTGTTCTTCAGAATTTTCTGATCTATTCCTGCTTCCTTTGTTCCAGCTCGTTTTACTCATTGGTCTAGTGATCTTCATTAATTTGCTTTTTTGATACTTCATTGTAATGCTACTTCTTATTCCAGTATCTTCTTTACAAGAACTGCAGGCTTGTGGAAATGTCCGCTTGCTAACTGTTTTCCTCCTACCTTTAGCTTTGGTCTTTTCAAGACTAAGGCCAATAGTCTTTGCACTAATCATATTTCGTTTTGTTAGCTCCTTGTATCAAGTGACTTCATGCCTTGTCTTAAGCAATTTCCATTTAAAAAAATTACAAAATTAAATCCACCAGAATGTTCGTAAAGTCTGCCATTTTAACTTTATAATAGTTGGGGGGATAGATTTTTTGACACTCTGAAATTTGAAATGAATTTGGAAGCATTTAAAACTGTTGAATAGAAATTCATTTCTTAGCAAATCCTCTCTTAATTAAGATTAAAAGCTTTTGAAGCTATTTACATCCAATAATTTTAGAGATTAAAACATTAACAAAATTATAGTTTTATAACAACTTGGCTGAATTGATAATTTAATGACTAAATAATACCGTAATAAATTTAAGTTTCAAAATCCTATTTAAAAAAAATGAAAATAAACATCTGGGCATCGCTTGGTTGCTATTGTAATTTAAAAAAAAAAAAATCAGTCAACTAAATTTATCTTACAGATTTTTACCAATAATAAATAATCTAAAATAACATGATAGAAAAAATAAATTAAAAAAATGCATTCAAAATCGCGGATGGATCCTATTAAATAAGGATTTTAAGTTTTTAGTAATTATTGCATTTTATCATGTTTTTACTGAAAAACGTTTTCAAGATAAGAATAAATATATTGTTTTTTTAATAGGATAAAGACTTCATCACAATTCACATCACATAGCCTTGAGAGATAGTCTGGAACATTCAAGCATGCTTGTTCCTACACCTGGCTATTATCCATCCAATATATCGTTAAAAAAAAACCCAAAAAATATTAAAAGCCACAATATTTTAGTTAGGCATAACAAATTTTCTAAATTTATTTGAAAAAAGTCAAAATGGTTAATTTGGTTTTATTAGTGCCCAGATTGTATTTCTTTAATTTATTACTAAAAAAATCTTTTGTGAATACAATATTATTTGATACTAAATATGTAGCTTCAAAGATTTACATGACTTAAATATATATATATATATATTTATGTGTGTATTTTATTTATATTTAGAATTTTTTATATAAATTTTATAACAAAGAAATTATAATAGCTCAATAGTGTAAGTGGCTATGCTATATTCAGTATTTTTTTATGTAATTTTATACTATTTCAATGTTATAAAGGGCAGATTCACATCATTTCATAAAACTTTATTCAGCATACAATTATGTTAGTTGGTTATAAGGACTACTTACAAATTTTGGTTGAATGATTGATGAAACTGATTGTGTATCTTTTCATTCTAGATTTCCACAGTATACTGAAAACTTAAGACATCAGTGTTACCAATATACATCAGACTGTAGGTGTAATATTTGAAAGATACTCCAATCTTTATCTCTTAAAAATATAGATGTTGCTAAAACAAAGTTAATCATCTTTCTGTTTCTAAAAAACAGACCCTGGCACTAAAATTATATTTGCGCAAAAAAAATTTTTTTTAATCTCTGAAGCAGATTAATACATTCCAGGTTGTATTTGTAAATGCATGTAATTGATCAAATGTGACTTTTACGTTTTTCATAGGCTATAATAGCATCCATTATGTCTCCCCCCCCCCCCCAAAGTATGATTGATGTTTTGAAATGTAACATTAGAACCTAACAAAAGTAATTGGCTAAATTCTATTTCACTCACATAAATTATTTACCGTGAATTTTTTTTTTTTTTTCGCCATTACTTTAAAAAAAACGTATTTTTGAAAACTGATTTCAGTAAAAGAAACAGCAAAAACAGTGTTATAGCATTCATTATACATACAAAATGATGAAATGAAGTCGCCTGGATTAATATAGTTGCCAGTTTTTTATATGCCCAAGAATTTTTTTTGTTTTGAAATATATAGGGTTTGTAACTTTACTTGTAATACTTTCTCTCTAAAGATGAGTCCGGTTTTTCTTGATTTCTCCATTTTATAATTTTTTTTTAAAGTACAATGATTATTTTTCATTCATTTCTTTATACAGGGAGATTGTAAAAATGCAGAACCTGGGGACTATGATATAGAAGATCATAATGAAAATGAAAGATTGGTTGCTCTAGCCAGGTCATTTGAAGAGAGATATGTAAGTTTATGCAGATCTTTTTTTTTTTTTTTTTAAATGTGCTTTTTTCATTTTTTTGTTTACTAAAAAGATGAGATCTAGTTTGTTTAGGCTATTACGTGTGAACATACTGAAAACTTGGCAGAAGAAAAAAGAATAGTAAATTTAGAGGGGAATCATTTTTGTATATAAATTTAACATAAAATGACACCCCCCCCCCCCCCCCCATTTCAGGCCCATTTTAGGGCAGTGAACATTTTTTTGATCATTAACTGTAAGTCAGAGTGGCTGCCAGTTAGGATTAGGTTATAGGACCGTAATGAATATTTTGAAAAATAATTTATTGGGAGAAAGGAAGAACATGATAACAAATAGGAATAAGAGATATATCTGGTACAAATGAGTGCTCTGAAAGAGTTACTTTTATAAAAATGACTTAACATCAGTAAGAGGAAACAATATGAAACCTTTTCGATTTTTTTTTTTTTTACTGTGTCTCGAAACGCCTTCCGGACTTCAATAGAAAACAAAAATATAGCTAGATTCATAACCAAATGATGCACTGTGGCCCAAATGAGCGTGTTCTCATTAGTTTTTCCACACGTGCATTTACTTGTTCAGGCTGGGGGTTGCCTAACCATATCATTTTGAGAAATAGTGGTTAAATTGTTTGGCTCAGATGGTTTGGACAACATGTGCTGAGGGACAACAAAACAATATCAAGAAACTTTTGATGTGTGTGTATGCATATATAGATATAGTTGTTTTTAAATTGTATATCTTATAAATAGATTTTGTCCGTCAGTCACAATTTTTTTTAAACGTATGCAGTTCTACGTCAAATGCCGGATAAATACATTAGGGTAGACAATAAACTATACATGGCATTTATTGACCAGAAAAGGCCTTTAACAGGGTTCCCCAATAAAAGTGCTATGGTGGACAATATGCAAGCTTGGAGTGGCTTATAAGATTAGTATAATGCATCTACAGGAACGCCAGAAGCAGGGTATGGGTAGATGACATTTATATCGATGGGTTCAGTATAGATGTTGGAGTACATCAGGGATTGGTCCTCGATCCCTTGTTGTTAGTTGTCTTTGAGGCCCTCTCTGGTGGGTTCCAGGCAGAGTGCCCATTGGAACTGCTATATGCCGATGGCTTAGTCATAATGGTAGAGACAATGAACGAGCTGGAAGAAAGATTAAAAATATGGAAGGGTATGGAAGTTAAAGGTCTAAGGGTTAACACGGGAAAGACAAAGGTGATGATCAATGGCCCAGAACTCGAGTCTTTGATCGACTCTGGTCAATACCCATGCACAGTGTGTTAGGAGCAATGCGATACAGTGCATCCACTGCATTCTATGGGTGCACCGAAGTGCATGGTAGACTCACATTAGATCCAGAGATTGAGGGCTGTCACTACAGAGAAGTTGAAATAGGCGAAGACACCCTGGATGTGGTAGACTCCTTAAGAGATATGTTGATTGCTGGAGGTGGCTGCGAACTAAGTTCGACCATCAGTCAAGACAGCTTAAGGAAAGTTCAGAGAACTTCTTTCAATCCTAACATCCCGAGCCATCCCAATTATTACCAGGGCTAAGGTCTATGATAGCTGCATAAGACGCATGATGTTGTACAGCAGTGAGTGTTGGGCCCTCACTCAGGCCTCGCTTTCTTGACTCCAGGGCAATGATTAGGTGGATATGCATTGTAAAGCCGGATCAGATCCAGAACTGAAGGTTAGACACTCTACTTGAGAAATTGGCCATTCCAAAACTTGATGTCCTAATAAGGGCAAACCGTCTATGCTGGTTCGTGCATGTAAAAAGGAGTAAGGGATATATAAACTCATGCAAAAACATCGAGGAAACTAATGCCAACACCAGAATCATCTGATTCACACGAAAGAAGAACTCTTGCAAAGAGCTATGGTTGGACAGCAAAAAGAAAGCTGGGCACCCTATGAAGACATGGAAAGAAACCATCAGGCAAGACCGTAAACAGTGGCAAATGGACACAAGCAATCCCAACAATCGGGAATACTGGAGACTTAGCATAAGGACAGCCAACAACGTCGAACCTCTTGTCAAAGGAAACAGACGATAAACTTGGATAGTGAGTGAGTGAGTATAATAAATACATTGCCGAATTTATCTCATTTTGAAATATCAGATCTTAACTACTTTTTAAATTGGAGAATATTGCGTTACTAGTAAATAATAAATTTCCAACAAATAAAGCGGAAACCGAAACTTTGATCTACCAACTGAGCTATTTGGACTTTCTTATCAATAGTGCTTAAATCGTAATGATTATAGCTTTGGTGTGACATAGATTTATGATTTATGTCATGTTTCAAAACATGAATTAAAACATGAACAATAATAAAAGATGAATGAGTAAACATTATCGGTAGCATTGGAAATTATTACAATAGTCCAGAAGAATTTATTTTGCTTTAACTAAGTATTGGTGTTAAAAACGATTTAATATATACTAGAATTTGGGTCCTTTTTTATCAAGAAATATAACTAATGGTTATTGTTCGCTAATGAGCTGAAGTTGAATCCTCTGTAGAGTCATACCCAAAAATAGTACTTGATGCACCCCTTGCTTAAACACTCAGCAATATGAAGTGGGGAATCAATGGTAAGTGTTGTAGTTAATTAAAGGGGAACCTTCAGGTTACTCTCTACTATGGTCGACCACCTTTTTTTTCTTTTTTTTTTTTTTTTTTTTTTTTTTACATTTGTTTTATTTACCCTTAAGAAAGGATTGTATAAAGGTGGAGTCATAGATTTTGGAAGGAGTCGGTCGGAATCTTTTTCTTTTTTTTTTTTTTTAAGTCTTCAAAGAATCAATGAACAGTTTGTTGAATACTGGAAGACTTTAAAATAAGGAGTAGGATATTTTGTAATTCTAGGGGTCGGAATTCTAAGAATCCTCGGAGTTGAACCTTATATCTTTTGACTTTGCAAATCTGTTAAAAGCACCACACCCCACCCACCCCTCTTTACTAGTAGGTCATCTAAAGGAATTAATTTTAAGTAATTTATCTCCAAAATCCTCTTTCTACCTTTCAGGTATAACTTTATAATTTGTAAGTAACCCTAACATAACATCAAAATTATGGATTTAATGAAATTATCTTTTCTGCAAAATAAACATTTGTTCCATTTACACAAGAAAGCTTGTCAACAAATAAATCGCCTCCAGAACTTTTGGATGGCTAGGTGACCAAGCATGGCACAAGATTGTAATGGGGCCATCCATGTAGCAATCAATATAAACAAGAATTTAGAGCAGATTTTGACTTTGGAATAAAAGTCATTCGATTAATACAACTTTAACCTAACTTTTTAACGTTTAAAGGCGGTGGCGGAGGGTCAATTGCACTAAAGAAACCAAAGGCTTGATCACCGCTTTGTTACTAAATATTAGTGTTTGTATACTAATTCTTAAACTAGCGGCGATTCACAATTGTACTTGGTGTGAGTATACTGGTTGCATATCTCCGTTTCCACTAAGCCGATTGGAATCCCCTCTTTGGTATATTCTCAACATAAGTTGGATTCAGCGGTGGGTAACAGAACACAGAACCAGTTAATTTGACTTTCAAAGAAAATATGTCGATGAAGTAGTTGAAAGATTTCAGATATGTCTCCTGAGCTTATAAATGTAAGTGCATAGATTAATAAGGCAAGTTTCATCTATTTCATCATCAAACTGTTTCTTTGCACTCTACAGAATACGATTTATCACATCCTTAGCCAAGTAAAATTCAGTTTTACTTTAGCTCTTTCCATCCATGTAAATAAAAAAACAATTTTATAATGCTTGTCCGTGAATACTATATAAACTAATAATACATATGTATAAAAGAAATCAAATATTAATCACCTCAGAAATAAGATTACACCTGTTAATATGAACATTATTCCTAATCATAGCCTTCCTGAAACTAAAGTAACCATAAAAGACTAAGTAAATAGGATTAAGAAAAATGGAGGTAATTTGGTTTAATCCCCCACAAATGTGGAAATTTTATGTGTTTTTGATTTTCCTTTTCGGATTGTTTTAATGCATTTTGATATGGAATCGATTTTAATGATTGGTATTTACCAATGTATTTGAAAACTTATTGTGAGTTTCTGTGTTGGGAATTTAAAACCTTTTGTGAACATTTCCTCCACCCCACCCCCCCACTAGAATACCCAAATACTGGTGAAATTAAACGGAACCGTTTTGCACCACTTTTATGTCCCCTTCCGAAGATTAAAATCAGGATATGATACTAAACCTTATGCCGAATCCTTATTCTAGTTTTCATCAAAATCCATTACATGATTTTGATTTTAGAAAATGTCTCGAATTTAAGACTAAGGCTTAAGGGGTCTTAAGTTGAAATTCAGGGAATCTTGATTAATTGGTGTCTAATATTTGAATCTTCACATAGCAGGTTGTACCCATATGCCCCATTAAACAAAAACAAACAAAATGCTTTTGCGCCAGGGAAAAGAGATGGTTACACTTTTGCCTCGGGTAACCCCTGCTTGTATAAATAGAAGTGATGAAAATGTGACGAAATTCGTGTTTTTCAGTGGACATTTTTCTTAAATAATCCTTTTTAAAAAAAGTGGACCAAAATACGGACCTCATTTCAAACAAATTCAGTAATTTTTTTTTTTTTTTTTTTTTTTTTTTTTTTAAAGCTATTATGAAACTTGGTACTTGTATGTAAAATTATGTGGGACCAAGACTAGAATAAGGACCCCAGATCATTAACACAAGACGCGGGACATGTTTTGGAAGTCACCGGTTGACCTCGCAATACACGTGGTCTCTATTTACAAAACACTTGTAAGTAAATCTTTTATTTATTTTAATAAATGCAGTATATTTTGGAATTTTTTTTTCTTTTTCTTTTAACATGTTAATATTTATTTTAAGGCAGAGAGTCCATAAATAAAACAAATAAAATATTAACATGTTTTCTTTTAAAACATGTTTTTGTGTCACTATTTACTTGCCTCCCCACGAGGGCAGAAATGGAGGGGGGGGGATGAAATATTTATATTTGGTTACAGAAAAAAAGGACAAAAACTTCATAAACTTTAAATTGCTTCCATTTAGAAACTGATTTTTGAAGTCTAACTCCGCCCTCGTGGGGAGGCAAAACGAAAGATTACAAGTCAGCCGATTTTAAAAAAAAACGTATATATTTCGTTTATTTATTAAAATAACTTGCGTAATCTTCCGTTATTGTCTCCTCGAGCTAGGAGCAAAGTGTAGTATGGAAAAATCCTTCTGAACTGAGGTAAGATCCAGAGTGCCCCTTTTTGGGAAGCTTGATTTACCCTATAAAACGAAAGATTACTTAAGTACGGTGATAAATATTTCATCCCCCCCCCCCCATTTCTGCCCTCGTGGGGAGGCAAGTAAATAGTGACACAAAAACATGTTTTAAAAGAAAACATGTTAATATTTTATTTGTTTTATTTATGGACTCTCTGCCTTAAAATAAATATTAACATGTTAAAAGAAAAAGAAAAAAATTCCGAAATATACTGCATTTATTAAAATAAATAAAAGATTTATTTACAAGTGTTTTGTAAATAGACCATGTGTATTGCGAGGTCAACCGGTGACTTCCAAAACATGTCCCGCGTCTTGTGTTAATGATCTGGGGTCCTTATTCTAGTTTTGATCCATTATGTGTTCTTTCTGATTATGCAGTCAGATTTTATTTATCTCTTCGCCTTAAGCCATGAATTATAAATTAAATGTGTAAATTTGAAAGTTTTTATAACTGCCACATTATATCATATGAGGTATTTCAATACAGCTTTATTGAGTAGGTATTTACCTGCTGCCTCACCAAGGCGGAATGTGACACAAGACCAAACTTAATGTGAGGTGTAGCCATTGAATGCTGTCATAGCTGATATTTATTTAAAAAAAAAAAAAAAAAAAAAAAATTCGGGGTACATATTAAAATCTCAGAAATAAACCGATGAAAATGTTTCATAAAGATTTTGAATAAATAAGATTGGATAAAATTTGTAACCCAAACACTGCCACCCAGTACTCTAAGTCCAGGTGGCAACTCTCTCTCCACCTCTCCCCCAAGAAAAACAAGAACATGGTTACATATGTAACTAAAACGGTTACACGTCATTCAAACGCTATCTGGTCAGAAAGTTGGTGATCATCTTCCACACAGGATTATACTTATACAACCAACAAAACAACATATTTTTAGTTGTGGGTTCTGTTCAATAATTGAACCACTGAAAGCAAAACCACTGACAACTGAACTAATTCATCTTCAACACAGGACAGATATTTATTATGCTTGTACTTAGTGACATTTTTTCATAATTATTCACTTGTGACATTTTTACCGTGCACCATTACACATATAAGAAAAAATGAGCATTTTTTTCCAATTTACAAATTTTATTTTTATTTTTCACGATAAAAAAAAAATTGTAATGCTTTATTTTATTCTATTTTTTTACATTTGGCTAGGATCAAAGTGTAATATCTGTTCTGATACTACACTCCATCTTTTCTGTCCTCGGTCAATGAAGAAATCCTTCTAGACCGAGGTAATTTAAATTTTTGTTCTAATCCAGAGTGCCCTCTTTTTTTGCAAAGCTGAATTTTATCACATTAAAAATTGACCTTGTGTCTAACTCTGCCCTTATAAGTAAATAGGGACTGAAAATTAAAAGTATAAAAAAATTTCAATTTCAACAAAGTAAAATTTTTAAAAAACAAATATTTAAAAAAACAAAGATAAAAAAATGATAAATATGAATTAAACGTACAAAGTTGTTTTTATTTCATTTTTAAATAAAGCGTATTGTATGTCATTAGATGGTCTCTTTTAAAAATCACGAAAATGTTTTCTATTAAGAAAAAGGTGAAGAAACGTCTTTTTTTTATATATATATATAAAAACAGAATCCCCATTTGTTTGCCTCCTCACGGGGGCAGAGTTAGACATAGACACAAGGTTGTTTTTAATGTGGGATAATGTCGTTCCCTACAAATGGGCACTCTGGATTTGGACAAAACATTAAATTACCTCAGTCTAGAAGGATTGCAAAAACAAATTTAAAAAAAAAACAGTTGGTTCAGTATTTTTCACAATAAACTTTGAAAAACGTGAACAAAAATTATTTGTTAAATTTTCCAACTCAGAGTAAGAGTAGTCTAGTGAAGAATTCGCATTTCCTTCTCAAAACTAGAAAACTCTTTACTATTTTTTTCTTGTGCGTTTTAGCACAAGAAAAAACCAGTAAAAAGTTTTCTAGTTTTGAGAAGGAAATGCGAATTCTGCTATGTAGCTTAGTGAAATTAACGTTCGTTAGTGACTTGTTCAACCAAACAAGGTTTTAAAGAAATTTGTGCACCATTAATATTTACATATTATACATAAAAATAGTTTTACAACTATCATCTATATGGAACTTAATGATGTACGTTGACTTGCCTTATCAATTTCGACAATTTTTAGTTACCTTTGAGCGCTCATATTTTCAGTTCTAGTGGTCATAAAACCCTGCGTCATGTGGCACTAGAATTAGTTATCTAAACCTGTAGCCTGTAAAATCTCAAGAATATCCATCAAATTTAACCCTGCGCATTTTAATCAGAATATAAGATATGAAATATAAAAAACGAAAAAAAAAACAGCTTCCCTTTCTAGTTCGTCAGTTTTGAGCATTTTTTTCATTTTTAACTTGGAGTATAAAAATATTTAGCGTATAAAGGCATATGGAATTAACATTGGAATGTTTATTTTATTCTCTTTCCACTTAGACCGGGTAGTTTTTTTTTGGGGGGGGGGGGGGTCTCACAATATCTAACATGCAATAAACAGATTGTTTACAAAAATACCATTAACCGTTACATTTCTTTCTTGGTTGTAAAGAGGACCAAAATTAAATACGCCATACTTATCTCACATTGCATTTTCATTTTTCTACATATAAATTATGGACTAGCGATCGTCATTCGATTTGACACTTTGATACTTGCAGTTCGGTTTTTTTAATTAGCCCTTGGTGTTTTATATTATCGTGGGTCTGAGATCATCACATTCAGTTTAACATCAGTTTTACTTGGTTTTGATGGCTTTAAGAAATCAACTTCCAAGCTAATCTATCTCTGCCTAGCTCTTTATCTCGCCCATGTTTTCCTTGGACTTCCCCCTGTGAATTGAACCTACAACCTCAACTCATTCATTCTTTCAATGTGACCATACCATCAAAGTTTCCTGTTCTGCACACTTCCCTATACTGTCCAGACTTAATCTTCCTCTGAGGTCATCAGATCTGTCTTTAAGACTCGCGTTACACATCCATCATATTCTCGTCTCATTTCTCTCCATGCAGCATATCATCAACCCTCATTGGCCAGGTTTCGCTTACATACATCATCACAGTGTATACACATGCCTTCTCTTGGTCGACACTGATAACCCTGCTGGTTAGTGTAGTGAGAAGGTTTATCTCTATACTGCCTGTATTCTAATTTCTGGATTTTCACTGCATGGTACCCAAGTTAAATGTTTTAGTTGGCCAACGACCAAAAGCTGCACATCTTAGAGTGACACTGCCTCTGACAAAAACACCTGTTGTCGCTAAATCTCTCAACCAAATACCCTGGACGTGAGGCGTCCTCCGTTTTCTCTTGCCGAATTAGCTACCTTTTTTTATATGGACATACAAATGACAAGTCATTTCTAATCCTTAGATTGACAGTTCGAATCAACCTGAGTGCATCTCACTTTTTAGTTTGAGGCCTTTACAGATGATTCTTTGTCATTTACTTCAGAGTGGATTAGCTTTGCTCATTACAAGAACTAATGTCAGAAGTTCCTTGAAATTATTTCATCTACATCCAATAGAGCAAGTGTTAGTGTGATTGCAAGAGTTTTAAGTCTTACAATCACACTAGCATCTGCTCTACCTGGACGCAAATGCCTCTAAGACACAAATGAAAAGTAACAAACTCAGTACAAAACTTTGATGTACTCCTACTTTGACATTAAAGCTGTCACTAAATGTGCTGTTTATTCTAACACGACTTTGAGCATTTCTGTACATTGCTTGAACAACCTTCACCAACCATTCGTTACCTCTAGTTTACACAAAGCTCATCAGACAGCATCTCTTGGCACTCTGTCAAAAGCTTTCTCCAATAGACATCCATAAACAGCAATTAAATGCTACTTTTATTTATAATTTCGAAATTGACATACAAATTTAAAAAAAGAAAATTAATAAAATGTTTTTGGAGCAAGAGTTTCTTGGGTTTCTGTGATTTCTTGGACAATGCTGGGATACAAGTCCCTCTATATAATATACTAGACTATCCATGACCCAAAATAAAAGATTTTGCACAGTTAAAAATAGTCTCTTTACTTCTATATTGTCCTTATGAATAATCTAAAAGTAAAAAGATCTATTTGCCATCTAATTTACATGTTTACGGTGGGTGTGTGAATACACACTGTAAATTTGCTGAAAAGAATCATGCTTTCTTTAAATGCTTAGTGGTTGAATCCGCATAGTGAGAGAGAAGATGATAGAAATACTTAGATAGCTAAGTGACAGATGAGTGACTTGTTCACTTAATTACACATTGTGGCTAATTAAAGTAATTAAAATGGATTTTTTTTTCTTCCAAACATAACTCAATCCCAGAACTAAGATTGTTGGAGCATATTTTGTCATTAAAGTATATATGAAAAAAGCCACAATAATTTTTATAATACGCAAGAGAGAAAAAACTAGACATAAAGTAGTCAAATTCTTTTTGCATAAAAATATCATTTTTGTTTACCAATAAACTACGTAGATACATTCATTGTAGTTATTTGCTCATACTAATAAGTATCGTATTTTTTCCATAAAATTCAAATATTTTTTTACAAGCTACAAAGCATTGGAAGCTAAATAAAGATGGAAATTGGCATACCCAGATACTGTATCAACACTGTTCAAGGAGTGGTTATAAACTCGTTAGAATAACTATATTAAAAGGTTATGTATTCAGTCGAATTTGTAACTTTGTGTACAGCTAATGTCCACATCGCTTGACCAATTACCACCAAACTTGGTCAAAATATCAGTCATGTTCTAACTTAGAATCGATTTAATTTGGGGATATCTAGGTTAAGATTGCAAAAATGGTAAAAAAACGATTTTGCCGATAACTTCGGTTCTGTTCATTGTTGAGACTCACTACATGGCCTATGAAGTCTCACATCTCGTATGAAAAAGTTTGGTTAAGTTTGACATTTTGACAGAATTTAAACTTGTCAGACGGAGGTATGCAGTCTTATGACTGACTTTTGTTCTTTTTCACAGGTACTTTTTTTTTAGTTTGATCAAGTCATTATATTAAATTAGAAACCAACTTTAATTGTTTTAGTTCATTAAATTTTTCTTGCCAATAAATGTACAGTTGTAAAATATTAAAGTTTTATTTCAAAGACCTTATTGGATAATTCTTTGTTTCTTTTTCTTTGCTCTGAACAGGGTCCAAAGCATAGTAAAACACAAAGTAAAAGATGTGATGCCATTCAAGACCTGGTTGATTTGGGTGATGGTTATGATGAAACGGATCCATTTGTAGATAATTCAGAGGCAGTAAGTATATTTCACACATAACATTCTAATACTGTTGGATTAACTGTAATTATTTTCATCGTGACTAGAAAAAAAAAAGTAAGCAAATTTAAGAGTTTTTTTTTATTAACTATTATCACAGTAACAAATTGAGTTTAAAAAATTTTTTTTTTTTATTTAAATTAAAAATATTTTTTTCTAAATACTTATAGCATTCTTATACATTATTTAAAAACGAGTGTACGCTTCGTCAAATATGGCAGAAAAAAAGATTATACTTTGCCAGTGTTTGCGTTTTTATTCTTATAAAATGTCTCAATCAATGAATTAACAAAAAAAAAAAACTATCAATTGGTATAGAAAGGAAAACTTCTCATTTAAGAAATAAAGTGAATGATTTCTTTCGGAATTCATTTCAGACAGTGGGGGTTGTCTGACTTGTTATTTGTTTTCTCTCTTCCCATAAAAACTTGAAATAGTTTTGTCCAGCACATTTTAGAGAATGACATTTATTTATATACTAGCAGGGTTGTTCGAGTTTGGGATAGAATCATATACAACAGTATAGTAAGGAGTTGAATTAACATCAACCTTGATGTTCTAACGCTTATAAATAAATTTATTAAAAGAAAAATATATTCTTTGATTTCATTAATTTAAAAATTATTTTCTGGAGGACAGTATCTAAACTATACACTCGATGTTAGTCTGACTCTGTTTCCAACTGAGCAATTCAGACATTTAAGCCATCTTTTAAAATAACACTCGTACGTAAATTTCTATTTTATGTGCAATATTTTAGAAAAGTCCCGTAGATTCCTTAAAAGGGGTAACCGAAGAGTCAGAACTATTTCTGTCATGTTCCTAGGAAAATTCTACATATGTATAAACTTTTATGTTTTACATATACTCTCTAGTATTTTTTATAAACAGATGCGCGCGCACACACATTCTTTTTTTTTTATATAAATAAAATATGTATGCGTGTGAGAAATATTTTTAAAAATTCATATCCACATACGCGTTTCATGGAATCCTTAGCAAATAAATATTTATTATATGGTTTCATATTCTTTATTTTCGTTGTCATCTGTTTACGTTTTGCTGTTTTGAAAATGCTTAATCCAACTTCTTTTTTTTTTTTTTTTTTTTTTTTTGTGAAAAAATTTAAGCTAACTCTTATAACTCTTTTCAAAGTTATTGGAATAATTTATTCGTCAATGGTAAAATTCTATGAATGTCTAATGCGAATCCCACAATATTTTACCACCTTTCTTCAAACTGAAACATACTTATCTAAGTACTCTGGTTATGGGAGTAAAACCCTTGGAGTTTGTGACATATAGAAATTTTATGGATGTTCAGTGCGGACACAGACCCCGCAATATTGTACCATCTTTCGACAGAACAGGTACTATTTGATCCTATATCAAACGCCAAACTGAAAAATATTTAACCCAATCTATCATGGAGTTCTGAGGTTAGTACCTTTTTAGAACATCCCCAGTTTAGAGTTATTATGCAGAGGCTAACAGCAATCTGCAGTTATTAGAAGTGACAAATTATCTTGAATATTATCTATGAAAATCCTGTCCTTGCATATGAACGTATGTTCTATGCACTGTTCTCATTCTTAAAAGCAGTGTTTATGTAATAATTGACAAATAAAACAAATATCTATATAATACGCTACGGCAATTTCATGTTCGTACCTACGTTATCGCTCTCCGCCCTTTTTTTTTTTTTTTGAAAGACTGTATTGTCTGATCACCGAAGATGCAAAATTGAAATTTCATCTGATATCGCTGTTGTGTTAAACATTAAATTCAAACTGAAATATATTTTCTTGTCCTCTGGGAATAGGATCAAATTGTAGTACCTGTTATGTTCAGAGATTGTACAATAGTATCGTGGGGCTTGTGTTTGTGCCGGATGTTCATAAGATAAAAAATATGTCACAAAGTCCTACACGTGTTTTGGAGATAGATTCCCATAAGCAAAGCAGCAATATCCAACATATTTTTATTTTTTTTAATTACAATTACTATATAAAGCAGATTATACAGGATTTTATACCGTAAATAAATATTTGAAGACATTGGTAACCTGAAGAATAGAAAATCTTATTAAAATGACTGGATTCGCATTAAATGACCTATGACTGATTATTTATTTATTTTTTTATTAACTAGGGAGAAAAATCTTGTAAGCATTTACATATTTGTTCTTTACAAAATATCTGACTAAAAAATGTCAACCGGATTGATTCAAACACATTTACTCTTTTATGAATATAGAGGATTATTCTTGCTATTCAATTGATAAATTTTAGCTAAAATAAACTTTATTTATCTGCAGTATGATGAACTGGTTCCTGCCTGTCTCACCACCAAACTTGGTGGATTTTATATCAACTCTGGTGTATTGGATTTTAGAGATGTCTCTGATGACTCCAGTGATGACTTTGTAAATTCACCTATCAAGAAGAAGAAAAAATCAAAGGTTTTTTTTTTTGTTTTTTAACTCATCAACATTGATTTTTACAACAAATGTTTTAAACTGTATTGTTTTGTTTAAATTTAACCATTCGTCTTTTTTTCTCCCTTTAACTGAATATATATGCTGTTGAATCTATTAAAACTGATCAGACAAGATCTTGTCTGTGTGCACGTTTCTCGTATATACCTAACTTTGATAAATGCACATTGAATTATTTTTATTTACTATTGCATGCTTTTTCATTTTGACTATGAATGCTACTTCTAAGAAACGGTTCATTATCATTATATTAATAACATTGTTAGACAAGTGTATGTCCGCCTTATACGTAACTTTGATAAATATACATTAATTTAAGAAATAAGAAAAAAATTTTACTCTTAACTATTTATTGAAATAAAAACTGAAATATGGGAAAATTAAAACAATTAAAAAAAAAAAATACTATTAAAGAAAGTATTGTAAACATGATATTTTGAATTTTTTGCTAAACCTTAACCCACCTGGACAATGCCAGGTAAATAAGCTAATTAATAAAGGTGTGCCATTTCTTGCTCTGATAGTAAGATTAAAACTCTGTTTTCAAGCTTGCACAATAGAAGAACAATATCATTCTAATGTACTGATCCTGTGTATGTGATCAGTTGTAAGGTTAATCAATTTGCATATTGTTTTGCAAAAGGACATCTGATTAATTAACTGTTTCTATTTTCAATTTCAGCAATCGTTTTGATTTTAATATAAGAGTTCTATTATAGAAAGTTTATTTTTAAAGTCAAACAAAAGTAATTTAGCTGAGAGCAAATTTAAGGTGAGTTTGCAGTGAGAAGAAAATCAGATTGACGACTGACGTACAGTAATTCGTCTAGCCATCTCTGACTGAAACGTGCGAACAAAATGAAGGTTGTACAATGGGTTGGTTAACATAGACAAGACGAAATAACGTAATCGTGGAGTCCCTTAATTTATTCTACCGTCAACCCTGGTAGAGAAAGCAGGATAACATCTTGTCTGTTTGAGAGTCGATCTGGAACTGAAGTGTTAAGCGCCAACATGATTCATCATGTATGAATCTCATGTAGCTTAGGTGTGCAGCTTGTTCATGCAGTTCACTGCAGGCGATGGTTACTTAATCGCTAAGCCGAATCACAACTTACTGCCAACCACACAGACCGACAAAAAATAATTCACTCATGTAACTGCTACAGTAATGTGGGGTTCATGGATCAAAACTGTTTGGCTTCCTACATTTTTCCAAGCAAGGACAGGACACATATCCCACTAGTTAACATTTCGGAAAAGAAAAAAGTTCATAAAAATTTTAAATACTGTAAAACCTATTTATACTTCGGGAATTTTTATCGGATGTCTTGCTGGCTTGGTAGGTCGAGAGCAGGTTCAAAGCATTTCCTTGATAGTGGTCATAAAGCTAAATCCATCATGATGGTGCCTCATGTAAAACATCACGAATAGACCAAGGCTGTTGATCAAGTCCCTTGTGCAGGGCCGATCGCTTAACTCGTCTCCACAACTATTGGTTGGAACACAAACTTATATTGAAATGTGAAAGTATCCATGAAGTAGTCATTTGAATATGAAAACAAAATCCTGTAAATTGTATTGTTTCTGAAAAAAAAAAACTTAATAAATAAAATGAAAAATTTTTAAACAAAATAATCCATATTTTAAACCTGTTGAATTATTGAAAATTTCACTGATATTATTTTATTAGAATTACAAATTCAATTGCATGAGTATGACAACTACATCTAGACCCCAATTTGGGAGCTTTAAGGAGTATGGATCCCCCCCCCCCCCCCCCCAAAAAAAAATTACCATTCCACTCTGACCTGGAGTGGTGGTACCTCATAGGGCCCCATTTATGGCTAAATAAAAGCTATTTGTTTACAAACAAATTGATCTAAGAATAATAATTGCATACAAAACAAACATGTACGATTTTAACATAAGATAACCCAACGACAGTTGAAATGTGGTAAAACTAGTGATGGGACGATTCCAAAAATTTTCACGATTCTGATACAATTACTGATTCCAATAACAAACACGTGCTGAAGAACTGGACAAAACCCCACATTTCATTTTTGTTTTATTTTACACAAGTAAAATAAATTTACATCGTATTTTTTATGGTATTATGATGTATAAGATTTTAATTTTACTGGTAATTTAAAAACAATAAATATTTATCATTTTATTATTAGTAGCAGCAATGGGAAATTAAGTTTACAATTTTTTTTTTTCTCTTAAAGAATCGTTTTTGGAATTGGAAATTCGGCTCACATTTTTCCAATTCCGATACTCCAAAAAGTTCAGATTCCGATTCTGATTAATCATCCCAACACCAGGTAAAACCTAAGAACCAAGTTCTAAATTCAGTAACTTTACATCATTATTACACTAGCTGGCTTTCCAAAATTTGCTACTTGAAACATTAATTTTAAATAAACATTTCATTCATAACTGATACGAAACAAAATCGTTCTCATAAACATTCAAAATTTTGGTAATTTCTATGTTTATTTATCATTTACATGTGTTTGTAAAGAAAGGAAAATAAAAATAAATTTGTCTTTTCACTTGCAGTTTAGAAATAGATTGCAAAATTTTGAAAATAAAGTTGGTACTTCTAAAAAAAACAAGGAACATTTGAACACATCCTAAATATTTGCCTCAGGAATAAAACAATATTAGGAAACAACTATTTATTAAAATCAAAACCATTGAATTAAAAAAACAAACAATAGTTAATTAATAAGATGTCTTTTTGCAAAATTAATTGCAAATTACACTTGCGACTGAAATGCATGAGCAGTATATAAAAATATTTTACATTTATAGTGTAGAGTTGAACTAACTTAAAATAGAACGTTTTACGATTGTGAACGGCCCCAACTTTCGCATTTATTTATTTAGATGAATGCGTTAATTTTGGATAGGGATTGATTTAATTAAGTTACTTTTTTAACCGAGTGCTATTCTCTTTTTCGAAACTTCATTTTGACCGATGTGATTGGGAATACAGTCAAATCAGTGAAAAAGGTCAAACTAATTGCAGCACAAGGTTTTTTTTGCACAGTGCATTTCTATGAGGTGTCTATATGAACATATTAAAAGTCTAGAAAAATCTACCGATGGTAAATATGAAAATTTGGCGATAATCGTTCTGCAAAATTAGCATGTGCTGGTTTTCATTTTGCCTCTTTTTAATGAAATTTTCAATTAAATTGACTGCTGGTCTTACATGTATTGTCATGAAATAAAGTTCTAATTTACTTTGTAAAGTTTTGATGGTGGCCATTCTGTTTTTCCATGCACCAAAATATTTTTACAACATAAAAGTTTTATTATACAAAAAAAAAAGTTTTAGATACAAAATAAAATTTGAACAAAAATTTTACACAAAAACAACTTCTTTAAAACAATATAAAGAGGTTAAAACTAAAACATTGGTCGATGTTTAAAGAATTAAGAATATATATAATAGGTCGGAAGTTTAGAATAACTTACTGACAAATTTGTAGTCTATTATATACTGCTGTTTTTTTGTTGTTTTTGTTGCAAATTGAATAATGTCTCATGCAAGTACGAGAGACATGTTTACTTTGTAAAGAAGGTATTATGGGTAACAATCTTAGGGATACAGTGACAATTACCCACCATTAAGTGATAGCATCAACACAGCATGTGGATAATATGCAAGTAGTTTTCGTATATGTGCAGGTCAACATGTTCATAAAAGCTGTAGAAAACGATAGTGTAACCCTAACATTATGAAAGCAGATGAAAAACATGGAATGGGTCGATATATCAGAATTTAACTATAGGTTACAATTCTGAACAAGAACTATTGATTTCAAGAATTACTGCCTTTCTTGTGGTACATCAATCAAATACCAAGGAAGGCAAAGATGTCAGGGTTATCATCTTGTGAAAACATTAACATTTGATAACACTATAGACAAAATATGTAAATTCCAGAATGATGAGTCGAGTGATACAGTATTAGAAAGAAATGATTTACATGCCAAGGATGCAGTACCAACTTTAGGACAAGCAAACAATGAAATAAATATGACTCCAAACTCAAATTATCCCTCCACAGATGAACTTACTTTAGAGAAAACCATGACATTTTTCCTTGATAGTGTTGCTTACTTTATGCAGATTATTGCAATAGAGAAATACAGAAGAAGCAGGCATCCTTAGAACAGGCTATCATTTAAGCTATTCAACCAAGTATGGTGATTGTTAGTTTAAAATTATGGTTAGTCATAAAAATGCATCACCATTTTGGTTGTTGATAGATTAATTACAGCAACATGGGTTTTGTTGCTCATATGACGAAGTCCAAACATTTAAACGAAATGCGTCTGTAACTATTATGTCACTGTTGCAGAAGGTCAATTTATGCTTTATGCAGCAGACACTATTGTCCACAATATACAACCCCTTGATGGATGTGGCACCTTTCATAGAGTGGGTATTGTTGCCATAGTAACGTCAGATAAATTTGTCATGCATATGATTTCCCAGCATGAAGTAACGACTAATGAGTTCCTTAGGCCTGGACAAGTAACAATTGATTACCATTATCACAAAGATAATCTATATCATTTTGCTGAATTTACCCTGTGATCATTTTCCTAAATCCTCTCATTTACTTGATATTCGGTCCTGGGTATGACCTTAAAAGACATCCAGTGGTGAGACTCCTTTATGGAGCTTTGGGAAATGTGAAGCTGCCCCTTAGTTGCCATTGCTCCCAGGTCCACTCTGACCCGGAGTGGTAGTACCTGTAATGGCCCCATCTATGGGTTAAATAGAACCTACTGGTGCTATGAGTTCAGGCTGTCTATTACTGACTTTTCTGCTTCAAATCACACCAAACATTGATGTTTTTGTTTTTTCTTTGCAAAACTTAATCATGTTTTGCAAAGCATAAATCAAAAACTACAGCCCCTCTCCCCAGAATGGGGCTACCTGTTGGCTGTGGGTGGCGACCCATGTTGTCTTAGGACGGGATCTTGGTAGCTGAGCAAGCCATGACCTGGTAACACAAATGATCATTCGCCTTGCACCACTCTGCTTTGGCCCTTACTTCGGCTAGACGGGAGGTCGGAGAGGCCCGATCCGATCAATCGGCTAGTCATGTCAAGCCCTAACTCTTACACCCGTAAATGTCATCCATACCATCAAGGATCAAGACGTAGAAACGTTACACTACATTACTTTTGCAATCAATTTTTTTTTTTTTTTTTCAAGTAATATCACATTTCAGTTACTCTTCTAATGTTTTGAAAAAAACTGGGAAACAAAACAAAGGAAAATCTGTAAATGATGATAAAAACAAAAAAAGGAAAGAGTATACCTCTTTTGTACCCTTGGGATGAAAGGGTGAATGGGTTTCCTTCCTAACATCTCCCACTTTAGGGCTCCGAGGAGGGTGAGGAACAAACGAGATGAATAAAAACCACATATTCCATGGATAACACAATAAAAAAAAACAGAAACACTAAAAGAAACTATTCTGAAATAGCCGACTACTCCAGCTCAGATAGCGAGTGGGAAGCTAATCTAGAAAAAAACAGAATTGAATTAAATAATAGAATAAACTTTCCAAAATTTCTAGTAATAGAAACCCTCGAGGGAAAAACAATAAGTGAATTATCTCCTTTTCTAATCGAAAAAATTCTATCACCAAATAATCCAAAATCAATTAAAAACAAAAAAAATGAAAAAAATGAAAAATGGAAACCTGCTTGTAGAAGTAGAGAACTTTAAAAATGCTCAAAATCTTTTGGGAATGAGAAACTTTCATAACTATAAATGCAGAGTATATGCGCATGATAAACTCAACACTTCTAAAGGTATCGTAAGGAGTCATGAGCTAACCTTGGCAACTACTGAAGAAATCAAAATTGCTCTTAAAAAAACAAGGAATAATAGATTATGTCCGAATTATAATAAAAAAGAACGGGCAATCCATACCCACCAACACTTATATACTTACTTTCGACACCCCTAGCATACCAAAAGATATCAAGATTGGATATTTGATAGAGAAAGTAGATCAATATATACCAGCCCCCTTGAGATGCTTCAAGTGCCAAAAATTTGGTCACCACAGGGAAACCTGCAGAGGGCACAAAGTTTGTGGGAAATCTGGTGAAAACGAACCCAATCATACAGAGGAAGAATGCTCAAATGAAGTCAAATGTTCAAATTGCCATGAAAATCATCCTGCATACTCAGGAGATTTTAACAGCCACAACACCCTTTGGGGATGCAAACAAACAAACGCAAAAGGCAACAAAATTGAACAACTGATCAACAAAAACGGCCTATGCCTCCTCAACCAAAAAGAACCGACATATATCAACCCATCAAATGGATCAACTAGTTCTATCGACCTCACCTTATGCGACCCAACCAGCTTCTTGGACTACACATGGAACACCCATCAAGATACATGTGGTAGTGACCATTATCCAATCATAATAAACACTAACAACAACATCCAAGACCACACACCCAGATGGAACGTCAACAAAGCTGATTGGACCACATTCCAACAACTTTGTACGGAACAACTAACAGAAGACAAAATACAAAGAATGGAAGATTTCACCCAAACCCTCATCTCAATAGCAACAAAAAGCATCCCCAAAAACTCCCCACCTAGAAAGAAAAACAGACCCTAGTTCAACTCGGTGCAAAAAGGCCATCAGACAATGAAAAGCAGCCTTAAGGAAATTTGAAAAACAGCCTACAACTAGCAACTGCATCAAATACAAACAACAACGCGCCAAAACCCGCAAAACAATCAAAGAAACAAAAAGGAAATGCTGGCAAGAATTCATCCAAAAAATAAACATCTCCACTAAACCAAAAACTATTTGGAAAATCTCTGGAAAACACAATCCCATGCCAACAAAACATCTCCTTGTACAAAATACCAAAGTTACGGAAAAAAGCAATTGCCAACCAACTCGCTGAAACATTCTCTAAAAACTCTTCATCCGAAAACTACAGCAAACAATTTCATATTCAAAAAAAAAAGTCAAGAAAAATACAAAATTAACTTTACCTCAGAAAACAATGAACTCTACAATGAAACAATCACACTAACTGAACTGAAATCTGCCATCGAAAAGTCACATGACTCAGCTGTAGGACCAGATGAAGTCCATTACATCTTCCTGAAACATATCCGCTCCAAATCACTAGATCTCCTACTCAAATTATATAACATCTGGACTAACAAAACATTCCCCGAAACATGGAAAGAAGCCACTATAATCTCCATTCCTAAACCAGGGAAAAATATTTCCAACCCAGAAAACCACAGACCAATAGCCCTTACAAGTTGCCTATGTAAAACCTTTGAAAAAATTATTAACAACCGCTTAGTTTAGTACCTAGAAACTTAACAAACTCATTACAAACAGCCAATGCGGATACAGAAAAAACAGAAGCTGCATAGACCACATTACTAACATAGAAACCTACATTAGAGAAGCCTTCATTAGAAAACAACATATCACAACAGTTTTTTTCGATCTGGAGAAGGCATATGATACTACCTGGAGGTATGGCATACTTAAAGATTTACACAACCTCGGACTCAGAGGCAGACTTCCACAATTCATAAAAAATTTCTTAACAAACCGAAACTGGGGAATTTCGAAATTCCAACAAGTCTTGCATTCAGATACTGAACTGGATCAGATTCAAAATTTATTATAGGTCTTCCCTTGGCCAAAATACTACTTTGGTCAAAAACAAAAAAAGGCATTAAACTCTGATGATTATTTTTTGCATAAAGTTTCTAACAAACAGAAAAATAACCAATGATTAAAACATGTGTGGTAGAGGGTGGGGGTAATTTATAATATATTATTTTTTTAATTGAAACATAATGATGTAGAAGTATATCTAATAAAATAATAATAATGTCCCAATAATTTGATAATGGAAGAATATTTTTTGAATACATATGATAAAACAGTGTGTTTTAACGAAAAAAGATTGTCTCAAAACTTAAGATTTACCCTAAAATACATTTTATATAAGTTCATTTTTGCTGTGAGATTAAAGAAGCATTCTGTATACATAATTACATATCCTAATTTTTAGATATACATTTCAAATGATGCCTTGGTGCAATTAGTAGCATACATCATGTTCACTGAAAAATACAAGACACCTGTTGATAAAAAATACCAAATTTGCATATTTTGCATCGGTAGATTTTTCTAGACTTTTAGTATGTGGAAATAAATACATTCTAAAAAAAAACAAACCTGTGTTGCAATTAGTTTGACCTTTTGCTAAAATTGAGGCTTATTTGACTGGACTATAAATATTTGTTTAACAGATCAAAAAGTAAATAAAATTAGCTTTTCTATCTATAGTGATTTGCTTTCAAAAAACTTAACAATTTGAATATGTATGAAAGATTAACACTAAGCAATTAAAAAAAAAATTTATGATATCTATATACTACTGGAGCTTTTTTTGTTTTCATCGGTGCACACCAGATGACTTGATCCTTTATGATCTCATTAAAATAGGTGGAAGATATTGGGAAGATCCTATAGTAGTACAAAGCTTCCATTTGTCAAGGTTGACAATGAATAGCATCCCAGTTCTGTTTGGCCGCAGCATCAATGTCTGTGGCTGTAGATCTTTTAAGATGTCATAAATGAAGGAATAACTTGTGACCCTTTCGCTCATAGGTTGTGTGTGTGCGTGTACGCACACACACAACCTATGAGCGGAAGGGTCACAAGTTATCTATTTACATCAAGAGTTCGATCTCTTCCCAGGGTACTCATGCTGATGACAGCTCATAGCCAGAAACACATGTCTATGACTTTATTTTATGTAAGTAAAAAGTAATAAAATTGATGACACGTCTGATTAAGGGCGATTGAATGTAGTATTCTGCATACTCTTAAAAACGCTCAGGGAGTGAAAAATAAACACTGGTGTTCTATCGCCAGTAATTGAGGATTCGATCTCTGCCCAGGGTAATTTTTTCCCTATTAAATTGTTTATCTTTTTCTGATATCGTATCGGTCAATGTTACAGCAATTAATCCGACATGGCCTTGTTGCTGTCGGACTGAGGTATGGTTCTAGGTCTTACCTTCTAGTTTACTGCTAATCGCCGGAGGCGCCCCTACCAGGGAATTTCAACATGGCTGCACTGCCAATTATTGTGTGGCAGAGTGCGCTGAATTTTCAAAACCTTATCTGACCTTGTGGCTAACCTCCTGTATAGAAGGTAAATAGATACTATTTAAAGAAAAAAACTTAGCTTGATCTCTACTATTCTATGAATCCTATTATGAAGATTCAATGCGTTGTCTGTTGAAATGAATCTTTTGTTCCGCTTTAAAGTCATTTTTGGGGGCTAGTAGTGAGATTTTGCCTAATAGTTTGATCTAATAATTTTTGCTTCCATTATGATTAATTGTTACCATAAGATGACTTTACATTTGTAAGGATTTTTCACTTGTTCAAAGCCTGTATTTTTGGTTATACACTGAAAATTGGCTTCTGAACCAATAGCACAAAATATTATAAATTTTCTCATTTCCAACAAACTTTGAACGGTCATAATTCGGTGTACGGAAAGTAAATTTGGTATCATATTTTTGCAAGGATCTATGTCCACAATAAAAGTCTTTTTAGATATAATGAAAATAAAATTTTGGTTTGTGATACCTGTTTCTATTTACTTGCATCCCCACGAGGGCAAAGTTAAACATAAGATCAGTTTTTAATGTGGGGAAAATCCAGCCCCCCAAAACGGGGCACTTTAGATGGGGGGGGGGGGGGGGGATTTCCTCGGTCAAGAACTTCTCCTTCACCTACTGAGGACAGAAAATACAATGTGTAGCATCAGAACAGATACTACACTTTGTTCCTAACGAAAAAGTGTTTGCTACCTGTTAACAGATTGTCTTTTTTGCAGTTTCTGTTGAAACTAACAAATTTCAATCATTTTGCTTTCAGAGGGTCATAGTGTCAGATACAGAATCAGATGGTGAAATGAAAAAGAAAATTCCAAAAGTAAGTATTCAATATTTAATTTACATATTAAACCACTTTAAGAATTCAGAGTGAGACTTGTATACATTTCAGAATATAAAATTATATATGAATATTACATTAGATCATACCAAAATCAGACGGACAGTCTTGGTTGTGGTGTGGCTTTGTTCTCAGTATAGTCCTTTGCAGTTCTAGAATGTCCATCCTCTCAGGCTTTACCTTTTTTTTAGTTTATTGCTAATCGCCAAAGAGCGCCCCTGCTGAGGAATTTTTGTGCAGTCAGAGTGCTCTTTCCCGACTTTGTGTCTAATCTTCCTGCCGTGGGAGGGAGATAAAATCCATAATTACTTTTATCATAATTTCATATTATTTATGGTGTACTATTTTTAATGTAATACAATAGTTAGTTCAGAAAATATTAGTTAGAAAAAAATTGTGTAAATTTAAGTTTGTTTTTTTTTTTTTGTTTTTTTTTCCTTTAATTCTTGTAAACTGATTTTCAGCTCAAGGAGATATTTATATAAAAAAAATGTGGGGCCTATCGCTTTGTATATTTGAATCATAAAACTGTTGATAAAATCATAACTAGCAGGGGTCTGTAATTTCCGCGGTTGTTTTCTTAATCAATCTGTATAATTTGCTGTTAATGATAATATTTCTCTTGAAATAATAAATGTACGGTCTAATAAGAAAAAATTGTCTGTCTTCTGTAAAGTCATTGTCAGCTAAATATTCTTTGAATAAAACATTTTATTGAAAGTTGTAGCAATTTAAATTTTTTTAAAACAGTAAATATTCTTTTAGTATAAAAATAATTTTGAGCTAAATATTTTCTGAATAAAACGTTTGTCACTTTAATTTATTTAAAATAGTCAAAATTAGACGTTTATTGAAATTACATCAAAATAAAAAGAACAAAAGAGTAGGTTGCGTTAAAACTGGTTACATCGATGAGACAATTCGATTTGAGCACAATTCATTTTAAAATTGAAATTCTTTTTTACTTTAGGAATATCAGTTAAGTTTCAATTACTTGCCTATTTCATTTTTGGCAATCAGACCATCTCATTTGTTAAAAATGGGTGTGAAATCTGATAGCGTGAATAAGTGTGTTCTATTGTAGTGAATAGATATTTAGTCACAAGTTAATTTATGGTAAAGTCTTTTCTAACATAATTTATCAGCTTTATTTCACATCTTCATTCAATAAGTAAAAGACTGGAGTTTAAGAAAGGAAGTTATTAAATGTTCAAGTGTCTTGATGGATTCAGTAGAGATTTATACTTCATATATACAGCATTATCACATTGACACACCGGTTCATGTTAGATCACTGAAGTTAAGCAACGTTGAGCCTGGTCAGTACCAGATGGGTGATCATTTGGGAATACCAGGCGCTGTATGTAGGAGGACGTCAACATCTCCCTGCAAATACCTAACGTTGTCATCTCTCCTGACTGGGATATACATGCAACTGGGAACCGCTTGTGAACTTGATGTTCCCTACAAACTTCCTCCTTTGGGGGAAGCCAGTTTGATCCGCCTAGGGTGAACTGCTTTGTTTGTTTGCCTTGATGGAAAAAGTGTTGTGTTAAAAGTCAAGACAAGGAAAAATGTTATGACCATACATATGCAGGTTGGAGTAGGGAGTTTGTGAGACTAGTAGGTTTTGTATTATTAGGAATTAAATACATATGCTGAAGTGTCGCCATCTTAAGTTAAGTCCACATGCTGATGACGCCGATAGCCAGTGAATATGGCGGGTTTCATTTATGCATCATTAAGTGTGGTATTGTTCAGAGCTACAAAGATTCGTTAGGCAACGTGGCTTTCTCTCTGGCTTTGTGTGGAAAGCTCTAATGCTATCCTTTATATAGGATTTATGAATGGGTCCCGGCTCCTGAAGAGATTGATTCTGATTGGCTAAAATCCGATATAAGCAGCCAATTCAAATTGTGCATTCTACTTAATCGGTATCAAGCATTTAAATCTCGCAAGTACTGAATGATTTTAAATATTGTTATTCTGTTGTTGTAGTCGCTGCTACAATGGTTTTATAACTTAGCTGTCTTTATCTGGCATTCCCTTGGTGGAGACATGTTGTGCAGGAAAATAATACAAAATATAATCAATTTTACAAATTCTTTTTAAATAAGATTTTTTTAATTCTTTTTAGTTTTGCTTTTCATTTTTGATTCAGATTAATACTACTTTGCTTTATGTTCTTTACTTACCTTTTTAATAAGTAATAAAAATTAAAAAGCGTATCTTATATAATTATGTACCAAAAAAAAAAATATCTACCTGACGTGACCATATCCAAAAACAGTCAACATGTGGCGTGAAGGATAAGAAAACAGTTAGTTCTCTGGTACCCCTTTTCTTCTCCTCCCCCCTCCCCTCCCCGATAAAAATTTTCTTATTTTTATTTTTAAAAATTTTTGTATTTGTTTCAGATAAAAAAGTTAAAAGATGGGATAAATAAAGAAAGGCGGAAAAAATCGTCAGGCGATAAAGAATTTAAGAAGCCCCGGAAACCTGCGAATAAAGATTTATTAAGGTATGACTAACGTGATTATTCTCTCTGAACAGAATATTTTGAATGTAGATTAAGATTGTCACAACATCAGAATTTTAACTTAAAGATTTGAAGACATGATAGAAAACATTACTCTATACTACTTCCGATACCACAGTTGAAGAAAATTTTTATAATGGTACCACCGGTAAATGGGCACCATGTGTTGCATGCCATCCAACAACTTCCAAACAGTTTCATTATACTCAATTTCACTTTCAAGACTTGGGTTGATCAGTGGCATATGGTTTTGACAAAGGGGGCTGCAAAGGATAGATCTGATGTGAGCAGTTTTTTTTTACCCAAGTTATAGTAGTATTTCTCATTAGAAATTCTTACATCTTGTGAGAGAGAGAGTAAAATCATCCAGATACTGTTTTGCTGTATCACAGCTCTTCAGCATGGCTAGACAAGGAAGTGCCGACAGCAAAACTCTACCGTGTAGATGACGGTTGGCGCTTTCAAACCCTTAGCTATCATCTGACACTCGTTTGAAGGGAGGGAAATCTTAATGTAAACATTGTCGTCGTCGGAGAGCTACATTTGTTTACACAATGGTCAATGCATTATAAGCTGATGGTAGTTGTCCTTTTTTAAACCAGAGAAAAGAGCTGAAATGCAGCTTGGTTAAAAATCCAGTGAAGTGAGATTTAAGAGGCTGAGTAAGAAGAAAAATTAAGAATAAATCCATGCAAAGAATAAATTTCATTTGTTTTGAGTTACCAGGGACCAAATTTTTTTATTGGTAAAATAAATTACTTTCTTACATCGTAAATGTCCGAAAGAGAATACGAAGTCAGTCGGCTGCTAACTTTTTCTTTCTTTCTCTTATATTGAATCAGTTACATAAGAGAGGCAGTCGGATGGAAAGGTGTCAAAAAATAAGCTGAGGATGTGTAGTGACTCTTCTATTTAAAAAAAAAATTTTTTATTATTATTCATGTGTCCCTGGCAACGTCGGTTTGTCATACTAGTTGTAAATAGTTTTCTTTATGGTCCATTGCTTATGACAAAGACCTTTTTAAGCCAGAATTTTTCCATTCTTAGTTGCACCTTTTTGTGAGAGGAAAAAACAAAGAAATGCTAAGTTTTTGATTTCTAAATCATACTCAGGCTCATTTGGTTTATTTGAACACTTCACTGCAGTTTTATGGTTTTCCAATCAGAAACATTTATTTTATTATTTTTGCATTTTGTTAGTTTCGTGAATGACTTCCAATTAATTCCTCAACGCTTGTTTAAAGTTAATTATCTTATATAACATAGTATTCGAAGCCCAAATAAGATCCCCTCAGTATGGCTACACAACACTGACTTATGAGGAATGATGTGTGCCTTCTCCAATTAATTTTTCCTCTAGTAACAGCACTAAGCTGGATACTCCACCAGATTAGATTTCTTTTCCTGAAATCTGGTAAGACCAAGAGACCACAAGAAAGATATACCATAGTTAACTGGTCAATTAGGGAGAGGAAAATTAATGTTCTTAACTGCTTTACTAACTCAATGTTAGATAGGTAAAGGAGAACTTTAGTTGAACACTTGAATATCTATGTATCTCATAGATATTGAGTGTTAGCCCCAGGAAAGAGCCCCCTTAATTTCTGAGAACTTTCACTGAAATAAAATGAAAGATAAAATAGAGCCCAATCAAAAACTTACATAGCACATGTCTGCAATTACTACGCCATAGTGTATGTGTCTGGTTGGTTTGAAACCCCATATTTGATATGCTCACACATGAAATGTCGGAGATATATAATTTTGAGCTACATATTTTAATACCTAAAAACATAAACGATATTTATTTTTTTCTGCATAAGCAAACAATTTATTTGCCTATTTCTGACAAATCTAGGATGAAGAAAAAGTAAATATTTATTTTATGTTCCCTTAACATTCATCAGGATAAATATTTTGCAGGGATGCATGTATATTGCCGTAAGGTGGGGGTGCTTACCTCCTACATAGTTAACTTTACAAAAAATAATGCGCCCATGTTACTCATCTTATTGCCTAAAATATTCCATACTTCATAATGATTGCTTTCTTAGTTTAGGTGTTCATCCTGTACGAAGAAAAAAAAAATATATAGCGTATACACATACCTAACTTTATATATAGAGATAAATAGTTATCATCAGTGTAGCTGAATGTACCAAGTGCATCACCCCCAATTTTCGAAACCCGGATGCCAGTCATTATGAGATAAGGATTGATAATTTTTATTCGGACTACTTTTCTCCTGTTGGATGTTATTCTCACATCGTTTTGGCCGATGTAACCTCCAATCTTCTTCAGGTGTATCTTGTCGAACTCTGTACATCTCTAACGAATGTGAAATGAAAACATTTTATCCATGGGGGTAACTTGTTCTTATGTCAGCCATTACTGGGTAGAAGTTCACATGGACCAGTGATGCAACAGATAAAAGTGCTAAGTGATGGTTGTTTGGGGGTTGAAGGTTCAATCCTCAGTACGGGTGATACTAAAAATACAATTACGAATTACTTAGGGCTTCTACTCGTTCACGGCTGACAGAACGACAGCAAGTTGCTCCCTGTGGATTAAATAAAAGAATTTTGTACAGATTCTTTAGTTCAACATAAAGATTCCCATAGTTTGATAAGACACATCTGAAGAAGGTTGGGGGTTACATCGGCAGAAACATTGTGAATCTAACAACCCAGACAAGGAGAGTAGTACGAAAATACAAAACTTGACTATATTTCTCTACATCCCTTCATCTGGCAATGTCTACCCAGGGAAAATAGCTAGTTTCTTATTAATTCATGTTATAATCACGTTGAAACACCAGTTCCCATTAGATCACAAAGTTAAGCAGCGTTTAGCCTGGTCAGTACTAAAATATGACCATTTGGGAATACTAGGTGTGTATATGCTCTCTGCTTATATCGGCATTGTTTCCAGTCGTCCTGGACTACTCCTTGCCACTGGAATCAAGCAGTGCCGACTCTGGAGACGTGTGGTTGAGGACTGCAACCCTTGTTTCACAATTACACATGCAGCCACCTTTTTATAGGGGGTGTACATTCTCTCGAGACTGGACGGAGGTCATGATTATTAATTAAGAAGAGTAGAAAGTGGACCTTGGGTTGACTTTCGGCGGCCTAGTAACTCTTGCTTCCCTTATTTTGTCCTTGAGTCCTCACATTCCATGAGTGATGTTTCTGACAAAGGGGGAAGAATTGCCGTTTTCTGGGTCGGAATCTATCCATCTAATACTTATTGTTGGCTGGTTTTTGACCTTGAAGTATTATTTTTTAATTTTGTAGCTCCTTACATCAAGTGACTTCATGTCTTGTCTGGAGCGATTTCTGTAAAAAAAAAATTCATAATTTGTTTGTGTGTGTGTAAAAAAAATTTTGTTTCTTTTATAATCATGTTAAAAAAAAATGTTATTTGTTGTAAGTGGTGTTTTTTTTTGGGGGGGGGGGGGTGTTTGAAAGTTTACACCAGCTATAGTGTTCAATTTATCTATATATTACTGAAAGTCTGGATTTTGTTTGCTTGTTCGTCTGCATGCAGAGTAGATGTCATTCATTAAGACAGGTGGTGCTAACCATGTACAGTGGATGACATCATTATAAAACCAAAGATGCTATATACTATTAAAACTCTGTGGATCTTGCGCATCATTATACATGCTGAATGTCACAAAAGACAAACAACGTAACTAATGGGCGGATGATAAGAGAAGTAGTGGAAGGAGGCTAATTGTGTAAATAATTGATGGGGAAGAGACGATAAAATAAATGAATTATCAAGAAATATATATTTACTGTAAAATGGATGACTTCAAAAGGTTTTTTTTTTTCAACAGACATTTCATAAATCACTTCATAAAAAAGTTGTTTTGAACTAAGTTTAATAATTTTAATTTTATTAAATAATTTACAAAACTTTTTTCCCCAAAATATTAAAAAACTGATCAAATTTCAGACTAAGCAACAAAATAAAATTTTACTATATAATTCGTCCTTGGTAACCAACTTCTATCATAGTGTGCAACGAAAATACCTTTTTGAAAATGTCATTGATTAAATTCTTTTATTTCTTGCTGTTTTTCTTCCTGAAATGCAAATTTTTGTTCATTTTTCTTTTTTACCTTTCTAGGAAAAAGTCTTCTTCATCAACAGTAAAAGAACTTCTTAAGCAGCAAAATGTCACTCTTCCTGCTACTCCAATAATCCCTACTACTACTACTACTACTACTACTCCTGTTTCTCTTCCCACTCCTACCATCTCTCCAACTGCACCAGCTACTCCCACACCATCACCCCCTAACCCCCCTCCCCTTACTCCACCTCCTATTAATATTACTACTACTACTGCTATGAGTGCTAGTAGTACTCCTATTATTATTGCTACTTCTCCGACGACTACTACTACTACTACCTCGGCATCTACCTCTAACAATAATGGCCATACCTCTGATCCCAACGTTAATAGCTACCCAGCTACTACCACTATT
Source organism: Sepiola atlantica (assembly GCA_963556195.1). NCBI lineage: Eukaryota > Metazoa > Mollusca > Cephalopoda > Sepiida > Sepiolidae > Sepiola > Sepiola atlantica. The sequence continues at coordinate 38,826,280 of OY744550.1, forward strand.
ACAGCAGGCCTCCTATCTCAAGACAGGTCATCTAGTAGTAGTTCTGGGTACATGGGAACGGTCACTGCAGTAACTCACATACCAATTGGTACGGCAGAAAATGATATGATTAAAATGGAGTCTGGATTGACTGGTAGTCAGCCCTTCAATAGTGTCAAGGAAGATTCTAATAGCAGAGAGGCATACAAACCCCTTGACCCAGAAAGCATTCCAAAATTATGTGAGGGGATACCTGATCCGTTGGAGAAAACTATCACCCAATTAAAACAGGTAAATGCACTCCTCTCCCCCTCCCCGTCAAGTGTATTTTTTCTTCATAATTTATTTTGGTGATTCTACAGATTAACTCCTATAGGTAATACTGTTCTTTAAAAAAAAATAGCACAAAAAATTTATCTATTTACCTGTAAGGTTAAAAAAAAGACAGTACATCAAAAATTATTCAAATTCATCCAATATTTTTGTTTTTAAAGAATAAAAAAACAATTTTATCGGAAGCTGTTGGCTGCCATTTTATTAAGAAATTTAAAAAGCATCACTGGTTAACTCTTTATTTAAACCTCACATAATCATTGTAATAATCCCTGCCAGAAAGCGTTTACCGATAAAACTTCAATTTATTTTTTTTTAAACAAAAGTACTGGATGAATTTGTATGTACAGATTTTTTTTTAAATCTGACAGTTATGTCCATAATTAAATTTTTGTGCAATTTTCTTTTTTAGATATAGGGGTTAATCTGGAGATCACCTTTATTTTAAATTGATATTAAGATGTGTGAGAGAGAAAAAATTGAACTTCTTTCACAACTCTGAAACAAGGTCCGAAGGTGTCAAATTGTGCATGGACATTTCTAACAGATGCCATAGTGACAAAGACGATCTTAAATTTACTTTGCTGGGTATGTTAAGTCACAAACTGATCCAAAAAGCTATTTAAAATAAAAATTTAAAAAAATAACTGCTAGTAGTACTACTACTACTGCGACATCGGTATCTATCTCTAAAAAGAAAAATTTTCTTGGTTATTTGACTTGTATTTCATTAATGTGCAAATATTTGAATAAGTAATTTTGCAGACTTATTTCTAAGCAATAAATTTATCAAAGTAAACTTTGGTGCTTCTTTAGAATCCTTTAAAAAAATATATATTTTTTATAAATGGCTGGAGAGTTGGCCAAAAAATATTTTGCTAAGCGATACCAAGGCACTCTTGGACTTCTTGACAAGTTGATAGATATCCTTTGTCCAACACAAATTGCTGCTGAAAGTATTGCCTAGATCACATTTACACGGTTTCTTGATATTAGTGTTGTGTAGGGAATATGTGGTCGCTGGATTTTTCCTCCCAAAATGCATGGTGGTATATTTTGTGACAGTGTCTCAATGAAATCTTTGACTCCCAATGAACACCGGGTAGATACAGCTAGTCACATGTACAAAAGTCTCTTAGTTCAGTTTCAGAATGGATGGCTGAATAACCTTTTTAGGTTCATTTGTGCTATGTGAATATTATGTAAATGTGATGCTTGCAGTGACCTATGTCAAATTTTCATTGTCATCTTGTCTTGTAAAAATTAAATCATTCAGTATTTTTTAACTGACTTTTATACCTACTTTATTATTCAATTTCTCTTCCTGCAATTTGAACTGGTGCTACCACATCAGGCTATCTGAAGATACCAGCTTCCTGACTAAAAATGCACCAAACATTCATGTTATTGCTGTTTTTCTTTTCCACTTTGCAAAACTCCATATTTTGCAAAGCTAAAAGCAGACATTTTTCTCTACAAAACAACCAAACCAAACACCATGGATAAATATTTGAAGCATAAACTGTTAGCAAAATGACCGTATTAAGCATTAAATAACCCAAGAAGGATTAATATGCCATAAAACAAAACTAAATCAAAATATCAATCCTGTGATTTGTTACTTTTACTCTTCGAAATGGGAATTGTAATCGACATCTAGTCGGACAAGGTGATTTGTTTTATCTTTTGATTATAGCCTTGGTGTATCTTATTCCAGAATTTTAGACCTCGGAATATGCTTGGAAACGGATGCTGTATCTTGTGTCCGTTATGCATTTAAAAAAGAAAAAAAATGGTCACAGTAAACTCTCTTGTTTGTTTTTCTTTTTAAAAAAATAATACGTCATTGTACAGAAGCAATATTCAAAAGTTATAGGTTGTGTGCGATTTTGTCCTTAAAAAAAAAAAGTTAAAATATTTACAATAAGCAAATTTTGGTGCTTAAAGATAGAAATACATAGGTGAAATATGGTAGTTCAAAATAAATAAATAGGAAAACTCTTTGATATACAGGTATCGGGTAAAAATAAAAATCTGCACCAAAAATTACAGAAAATTATCGAGTAGAATTTTAATAAATATAAATCGGTTTTATTTTATATTTCTGATTCTCCATTGGCACAAGCGCAAAAGGGAGATAATTTAGTAAAATGCATTCAAATCAATGGAGAATTTAAAATATACGATAAAGATTTATATTTTTAATTAAAATTCTATCTGATAATTTTCTGTAATTTTTGGTGTAGATACCTACTTTTGCCTGATACATGAGTATATCAAAGAGTTTTCCTGTTTATTTATTTTGAACTGCCATATTTCACCTGTGTATTTCTAGCTTAAGCACTCAAATTTCTAATCTTTCATGACTTTTCCTGAAAATAAAAATGCATTTTCTCGCTGTCTTCTGTTATTCACTAAAATTTGGCAATTTTGATCAAATTGTTTCTGACGAGAAAAATAAATCCATGTAGAAAAATAAAGCTTTTTTTTTTTCTTTTTTTTTTTTTTTTTTAATTTAGTTTAACTTTGCAAAACAAAAGGATTTGGGGAAATGCAATGCGGACATAAAAAATTGACTTTCTTTCCTATCAAACTAGATTTGTTAAATTCAGCTCTAAAATTTGTTGATGCTTTTATTCATTTTATTTATTTGCAAGAATTAGAAGTGGATGGAGTATTACAAACCAGCAGAGCGTTACCACTGTCGACAAAGTGCTACTACAGGTTGACAAGTTTGGGTATGAGGGTGATGAGTTGGACGTTTTGGGTGAAAACCGACATTCGACGGTGATTTGCAGGCTCACTATCTCTCATCAATAACACTATTCATCCTTGATCAAGCTCTCCAGAGCTTAATGAGAGGGGGTGGGGGCAGTTGTACGGGAGGTGAGTGTGTCTGACCTAGCCCGTGCTGGAGTTGACTGGGGATGAGGTGCAGGTTGTGCGGGACAAGCTGCTCTTTGTGTATTGATGTGCATCAAAACATCGAAGACTAAGGTTCTCTCTTTCTTCGTCTCTCCACCGTGTGTACGCATGATATGATGGATGTATGATGCGAGTCTTAAAAACGGGCTTTTATTTGATGAGCTCAGATTATCTTGAAACGGTATAACTGATGCCGCTTGGTATATCTAGCTTTAAAATTAGTCAGATTAATAGGTATATATGTTAGGTATGTGTGTGTTTATATATTTAGAGGTATAGGATTTCAGATTTGAATTAAATTTTATGCATAGTCATTAGACACCAAATTAAGTAAGATGCCTTGAATTTCTTAAGACCCTATAACCTTAAGCCTTAAATTTTAGACATTTTCTAGAATCAGTCATGTAATGGATTTTAATAAAAATGTAAATAAGAATTCTAGTCGTAACGTTTAGTAGCATTATATCTTGATTTTAATCTTGTGTGTATGTGTATATATATATTACATATTTGTTATTAAAGCTCTTTTGTGTTCAGTTTAAATTTGCCTCACTATATTTGATTTGATGTTTGTTTTACATGTTGGCATGCGTTGGACGGTTTTTAGAAATTGACGTCCAAATTAAGCCATCTCTGGGTCGGTATTTATATTATATCTAAGTAAAACAATTTCATCTGATAGAACAAATGAAATTTATATTTCATTCTTCATTTAAAATTTCGTTTTCTTTAACATTATTTTTTCCAGTTTTTGCTTTTTAAAAAAGAAACTTATTTAACTAACAGTTAATTTTATAAAATAAATTTTTTTATCCATGTCAGATTAAGTTGGATGATTTTGAATCTTAAGCTTTATTTCTTTTCATCCTTTTCTCTCTCTCTCTCTTTCTCTCTCTCCAAACTTTAATCTTTGTTTTCATTTTTAAGGCTGCAAAACACAGTGTGGAGGGAAAGTGCAAATTTTTCACAACTAATGTCAACAAAATGCTTTTAGAGTAAGTAAATTACTTTTTATTGTTTAACATCAATTTTTAGTAACACATGATTTTGTTAATCTTCACTACTAGATGCATCAAACAAAGGATGACCTTGCCATAGCCCCAGAGTTGCTGAATTCATTACTGCAGTTTGTTTTTCGTTCTCTCACTAACATGAGATTTAACATTTATATTATATATTATTAGCAACTTTATATAATTTTGTTGCCATATTTGACTAAAAATAAAACTACTGTTGAAACCATACATTCCTGGACAAGCCCGTCTGCTCACACATGGAAAAAATTTTTTTACAATCTTAAGTACACTGACACAAATTAAAAGAAAGGAGGCTTCCAGAGCAAAGTACGGCTACACAAAATAATTAAAGCTATTCCTAAGTCAAATGTTTTAATCTTACAAAGATTTAAAAAAAAAAAAAAAAAAAAATTTATCAAAAAAATCTATTTGACGTAAGCATTTACTTTCTCAACGATTTAAAAAAAAAAAAATAATAATAATTAAGAATATAAGCATCTGAAGCTGGGAAGGTGCTATTAGAAAATCGCTCCATCTTAAAGTATCGAGCCGGAATAAGTATTATTTGAAAGGAATGCAAGTGAAATACATTTTATTAAAATTGTCAGTGATACCTAATGAAAAATGTCTGGAAAAAAAAAAAAAAGAAATAAAAAGTATATATCTGTTCTTACATTGTTTTCTACAAAAATTAATCTTTTGACTATCAAATATGGCATAGTTCGAATTTAAAAAAGTAAAAACTATACAAATTGAATGTGCATACTAGACTTTCATCCCATCCTCTGAAGGATTTTTTTTTTTTATATATACTAAACCTAATATTGGAATTACAATTTTCCACTTCTCAACTCTGGTTATTTTGGAAACCTTCAAAGGGCAATCAATTAAAAAGAAGCTTAAAAATATAGGAATTTAATTATATCTTTGTATGCAACAAAAATATTTTGGAAACTAAATAACACCCAGTTTAAAATAAACAGAAAAAAAATCTGTATTTACCTTCTCTGCAGGGGTTTAGACACAAAATGAAGATTTAAAAAGCCAGCGCACTAGATGAAGTGCACTTTGGTCTACAAAATGCATGAACAGCCCTGTCGGTATTCCCATATAGGAATACCTCAACTCCTTCTCAGAAGGTAAAGCCTAAGAGGGTAGACATCCTAGTACTGAACAGAACCATATCTCAGCAACAAGGATCCTTACGAAAGTAATAATAATAATAAAACAAATACTGTAAACATTGCATTAAAGTTTTAAATTTATATATTAATATAATTGTATATAAATATTGTTTACTTAAAATATAAATGCAAAATTGACTTATAGAGAGAAAAAACTGTACTACTGTCCCATTGCTGCAATCTTGCATGCCTGTGCTTGTTTTACAACTACTTCAATGGAATGTGCTCCAAACTTGTCCTTGTGCCCACTCGATGTAAACCAACCCATCAATCAGCAAAATCCCACCCCTTCACTGCAGAGGTCCTCAGATGCCGCAAAGCTTTCTATAGTTTCTTTTTGCCTTTGGAATTCTTTCACTGCTCCCCCGACTGCACCAACATACAAAAATTTAAATGTAATGTGAACAAATATCTTGCTGCACAACTCCCCATTTAAGATGCCCCTATAAACGCTTTTTTCGGCCTTGGAGACTTGATGCTTCCATTGCGCCAACTGTCTTTTTGTTTCTGGGTCGTACCCGTACACCCATGACTCATCTCCAGTTGTCACGGTGTTCAGAAACCCAGGATCAGTGGTGCCGATTTCCAGAAGCTCCTGTGCAAGTTGAAAACGGAGGTCCTTTTGTTCCTGAGACAACAACTTGGGCACAAACTTCGCAGCCACTCTGTGCATGTTCAAATCATCATGCAAAATTGTATGTGCAGAATCTTTACTCATTCAGACCATTTGGGCAATCTCCCGCACAATGAAACAACGATGTTCCATCACCAAATTTCCCACCTTCTCAACAACAGCTGCACTCCAAGCAGTTTGAGGCCTGCCAGAATGCTGGTCACTCTCCACTGATGTGCGGCCATTATTGAATCGGTTGAACCACTATTAATTTGTGTCACCCCCATCGCATCTTCTCCAAACACCTGCTGAATCTTACAAATTGTTTTGCTTTGAGAATCACCAAATATTTGACAAAATTTGATGCAGTACCTTTGCTCAACACATTCAGTCATCTTGAGAGAATTGGTAATCCAACGAACACGTGTAGCACTTCACTCGGTGACCGACAGGCAGCGACTAACGCGCAGGAAGGTGGTAACAAAATTCACATGCGCATGAAGGTGTCTTCCTTCACTGAGTAGAATGGCGCCACCCTATCATCTGTATTTGGCACGGGGGGTGGGGGGATAACGGTCGGATACTTTTTAGACAGTTTGTGTGTATATCTGTGGATAAAATTCACGATATATTGTGAAAAAAAACCTAACGGAAAAAACAAATTTAAATACAGTTTCTTGATATTTTTTTTTTCCTGCATTTAAATTTGTTTTTTCTGTTTGTCTTTTTTCATACGCGCACATATACGTATTACGCGCACATATATATATTACACACACATATAATTGCCCTCTGGGGTGATAGTTAACACAAAAATATTCTGAAACTCATTTTTAAAAAGTAAAAATACTTGAAGCTATCTTTATTTACACCCAGCAACCTACAATAAATAAAACTACATATGAAAAAAATAAAAACATTTAAAAATGTTAAACGTGAATAAAATGTATCCTGTAATGTTCTTCTGGAACTGCACCGGTTTATTGTTTTGACATCTAACAACTTCACTTATGGCGTTCTGGGCTGCTTTTTGAAATTCTCTTTTCTCCAGCTTTTTATTTATTTTGTTTGTAACCTGAAAATGATTCGATGAAGAATTGAAAGTACCAGTGGAACATGCATTAATATTTCTTTGATTTTGACACAAAAAAGATTGAGAAAATTAGAAAAAATAATTGTATAATCAAACGGATGAATTGTTACGTTTAACAAATGTTTGCTTGTATGTATATATATATATATATATATATATATATATGTATAATTTTTTTGTTTTTTTCATCTTTCAAGCACTGTAAAAACTTTTGGTCTGTTTTGGGTGATGGCACCTGTATATCTTAGCTGTAATAATACTTAAATAAAAAATTATGCTGTAAAATGTTTAAATTTTCTTTGCTTAAAATATGCATTTTGTGAGAAAAAAAATCTGTCTCGATATATCAGTCTTTTGAAGAAAAAAATTCTAATTTAAAATCTGTATCTACAGCAACTTATGAACTGTTTTTAAAGGTTGTATTTGTCTTTTTTATATACAGAATTGAAACTGAATCACGTCTTTTGAACAGTTCCCAGAGATCATGCATATATGCCCATCTGGCAGCATTCCTTCCCTGCAGTAAAGACACCTTATTGAAACGGGCTAAGAAATTGATACTAACTCAGCAGGATGACAAATTGAAAGAACCAACCCAAAGGCTTAGAGATGGTAAGTGCTTTTATTGTCTTTATTTTTTCAGTTTCTTAAGGACTGAGTGACTCTGGTGTTGTCATATGACTTCTTTGGACTTTCATTTAAAAAAAAGAATTCTTGATTCAGGCAATAAGATGAATTGTGTAGTTGTGTGGTTTGCCATTCCATTAAAATAATTAACTTGTTTAATTTTGTTTATTTTAAATGTTTATTCCTTCCGCATCTATGCTATTGTCATTAAGTTGTAGTGTAATATTTGAAATTGTGATTTTATTTATTTTTTTATCTAGTAGATATAGCCCTATTTAGAGGGCACACTCAGTGTATTAGTACGTTTGCTTTGTTTTTGGAGCGTTTCAACTCTTAGTTTATTTACAGCTAAATCTAGTAATTTTTGTAAAATTCTTCTGCTGGAGTCATCCATCAATTAATGGCAAAACATTTGCAAAGTTTGTGTGCCATGACACTTATTTCCTCATTGCGACCAGAAGCTCCAATCCTGAGAGGCCAGTGTTCTTTCTCCAATAGTCTTGATTAAAATATGAGGCCTCAAAACCCATCGCTTGACCGTTGGGAACCACAGAAGCACTTTTCCAGCAGGTTCATGTTAAGATTAGCACAAAAAGTCAGTGTTAAACAACTGCAGATATGCCCGAACGGCAACCATACAGCATTTGTTTTTTTACATGGTCTCGTCGCAATGTTGTATACGACGTGTAGCATCTTGGTGTATGATCCATCAATGTTCTTAGATCAAGCAACATTTAGTGTCCAAGAGTTTGACCCATAGAATAGGATGAATTCAACCGATGCCTTAAAAACATTGAGTTTTGTCTTATTCTTCATCAGAGTTTTCCATATTTTATTGAATCGAGTGTGCTCATGCCTGGCCAATAGGCATATTCATATCGTAACTAGTTGGTGAATAGATATAGATATTAAAATTCTTAATTTCTTCAAATATTTATTAATGTATAAACTAGTTGTATATTTATGTATATCATAGGATGCAATTTCATGTAATATGCATGACTGATTCTATTTCACCTGATCCTGACGAGTAGTATCAATCCAGGTCAGAGTGGACCTGGCTGGGTGTAATGACAACTAAGGGGTAACTTCACACTTACACCTGACGGATACAATAATTGAGAATATTTCAAACATTGTACAAATTTTTGCTGATTCTCCAGTTCAACCCCTATATTTAAAAACAGAAATTGCACAAAAACTTTATGTAACAGTACTCCAAAATTTACTCAAATTTATCCAGTATATTTGTTTTTGAAAAACAAATTTCAAGTTTTATCAGTAATCGCTTTCTAGCAGGGATGATTTACGATGGTTACGGGAGATTTAAATTAAAGGGGAGTTAACCAGTGACGATTTTTAAATTTTTCAATAAAATGGTGGCCGACAGCTGCCACCCATAAAAATATTTTTTTTTTAATACTGATAAATTTGCGTAATTTTTCGTGTAGTCTTTTTTAACCTAACAGGTCAGTACATAAAGTTTCTGTGCTATTTTTATTTTTTTTTAAGAGCAGTATTACATATAGTGGTTAATCTGGAGAATCGCCAAAAAATGTTTTTAAGCTTTTATTTCCATAATAGTTAAACAGTTTTTTCTATCGAATGATTTTTAAAAACTTGTTATAAAGCTGCATTTCCCCATTGAATTTCTATAGAGATTGGATGACATCTCTATATAGGATTTGTATGTACAGGGTTTACTCCTAAACTAATTAACTGATCATTACTAATTTTGGAAGACAGCTGCTAGACTTAAAGGTGGCTATATTAAGTTTAATGCAAAGGTGGTGGAAACCCTTTGTGAAAATTTGCATATCTCTGATTTTTGTGAAATTATAAGTTTCAGTTTTTGAAGTATTTTAAAGGGGTTTAAGAAGCATAAGGACACAATCTCCGATTTAAATTTGCAAATATTTCAGATTTGCATTGAATTTTTTGCATAGTTATTAGACACCAATTAAGCATGATTCCCTGAATTTAAATTTCTTAAGTTTAAGCTATTTTCCAGAATCACAATCATATAATGGATTTTGATCAAAATGTAAATAAGTATTCTAAACATGCTTAATATCATCTCTTAATTTTAATCTTCGTTAAGGGTACATAAAGGTGGTGAAAAACTTCTGTTCAGGCAATTTTACTCTTCCTGGGACAGATATTCTTTGAGTTATATATATCACAAAAAAAATTCAAAAATACTCAAAGCTATCTACATAAAATCACAACCTAAAATTAACATCGCATATGAAAACATAACAGCCTTCCCTCTGATTTAAGACAAATTCTAGTTAATAACACTAAACTTCTACATTCCGAAGCAAATTTTTTAAAATTAAAAATACTCGAAGCATATATATATATCATATTCTTGATACAAATATTAAAATGAAAACGTACTAAACCTTATGTCTAGGAAACTACACTGCTCCGCTGAATCTTTGGAATAACACTGTTCGACCATGTCTGTACTGACGACATCCAAAGGTGCTACAGCATTGTTCCGATCGAGAGCAAGATGAGGGAATGGCGCCTCAGATAATTGGGACATGTGCTGAGGAGCAACAAAGATACCGTCGTGAAATTCTTTTACATTTGAAGTTTCCAGGAAGCAACTGAAAGGAAGACAGATGATGATATGGGCAGACAAACACTCTGCACAATGATTTTCGTAAAACCAACCTTTACCCGGACCAAGCCTGTGATCCAAGTGCCATGCCAAGTGGAGACAAAGATCCATTATTGCCAACCCCTTCATTGCTTGAGACTAACCCAAAGAAAAGATATTGTTTTTGATTGATATAACCAAATCTATTAAGTCTTTAATGAAGCAATTTCCACTGAGACATGAGGGACTACTGTTATAGGGGCACCATAAATGGGAAGTTAGGCGACAATGTTTGTTCTTATTACATTTAAATTTCTGCATGTTGGCGCAGTCTGAGGGATAGAGCTATTAGAGTAGAAAGTTTTCTGGCATTTAGGGACCTCTACAATGAAGTAATAGGATTTTGTTGCTAGTCAGGTTATGGGTTAGAGGTATTTTCGTTGATAGGGTGGAAGTACTCATGTGATACTATGGCCGAGATCCTGGACAAGGATAGGAAGTGACTCATCAACGCACACAAAAGAAAGTGCAGGCATAGTCAGGTTGTATTGTTAATAGGGCAAGGGCTTATCAGAGAACAGAGTTAGCGATTCAAAGGGAAGACATTCAGTTTGGAGTCAACTTCGGGTGAGAGCAGATCGAGCTGAGCAAACGATGAGATGAAGTGATCAACCGAATGACGATGGTTGCCTTGACAGACGAATTATCACAGTTTGAAGTCAACTTCGGTTGAGAACACATTGGGCAGAGCTTTAGCACATGACGAAATTAGCTGACGACTTGAGTAACGACAATATGGGTCTCGACAGTCTGCGACAGTGTCACACACACTCATAGTTTCAACTGACTTATACACAATGTATATGAGTTTGTGTTTTTCTTGTGAGTTGCTTTTATTTTCTCAACTTGTAAACCAGTGCTCTCGATGATTCGTCAGTGGAATAGACAACATGGCTTGAATGACGATTAAGACGAGAAGAAAACCACGACAAACACAACGTTGGGGTTGGTAGCAATTGTCGTGAGGGACGGTATGGTTCTACACTTGTAAAACAAGCACAGGGATAAAACACTGTACAACAGGCTAAAGCTTGGCAGACAGTGCAGCACCTATTAAGTTAGACTTTTTCTTCTTTTTTTTCTCTACCCTGTCCAAGAAAATAGTGGTTGGTGCATCAGACTCGATGTGGTAACAGTCCATGCATGTGCAAATGGTGGCTTTATGAGATATAGGGCATGGAAGATAAAAAATAACTTATATTATTGTAGCAAACATTTCTTATAAAGATCTGTAAGCTTGGCATGGGCATGGAATTTTTTTTTTTTTTCTTTTAAATTTAGGAATAGTTACATTTGTTAACGATGTTAGCATTCTAAAAAAATGATACTTTGGAGATAGTCAAGTATTAAAATGTGGTGTACATTTCAATAGTAAACCTGCATGTGTATGTTGTTGAGGTCATTTTTTTTGTATTTGGGTAGAAGTTAATGGCTGTCTTGTTGCACTCTATACTGTAATGTTAATTCACTCTATACTGTAATGTTAATTCACTCTATACTGTAATGTTAATTCACTCTATACTGTAACGTTAATTCACTCTATACTGTAACGTTAATTCACTCTATACTGAAACACCAGTTCCCATTAGTTAAGCGATGTTTAGCCTGGTCAGGATAGGTGGGATGTGGTTGAGGACTGTACAACCATCACTTCACAATTACATATGCAGACACCCTTACAGAAGGTATACATTCTCTCGAGACTTGACGGAGGCCATGATTATTTAGAGTAGAAAGTGAACCTAAATATTTATACACATATTATTCATTACAATCATGGCAGAATTGCATTGTAAAATTTATAAATCAATTTGTTTCAGTATCAGACTCAAGTTAATTTGAGATTAACTTTTAACATATAAATGAAACCTACCAAATTCATTAACTGTTATTTGCAACTGAAACTTTCAATAACTATAAATGAATTTCTTATTTGGAATGGTATTTCTAACACTTAGGGTGTTTTGTTTGGGTTTTTTGGGGGGCGGGGTTGTTTTTTCTTTTCTTTCATCCCTCTTTGACAAAGAATTAAATGACCAATTTTAGTCACTCGGTCCTTTCAACTTGGTGTTGTTAACCTCCTCCTTCTTGTCCTGTCCTTTTTGTCCTCTTTCTTTCACCGACTAAAAAAAGAAAACTGGTTATATACTAAAAGAATTCATGTGGACAATTGAAAGAAATTTTTTTTTAAATAGTACATTTTATAGATAAAAAAATAGTGAATCTTTATTATCAATTTGAAAGAAAATGTAAATTAAAACTAGGATCCAAGTGCACAATGATTTTATTAGATTAAAAAATAGTAAAAATGGTTTTATATGAGCTAATCTTCACGTAAATTATAAGACTATCTCCTATAATCTGTAAAAAAGGATTTAGAAAAGAAAAACAAGGCTTTTTTTTTATTTAAAAAAAGAAAAGAAAAGTTTATTTAATATAGCATACAGTTGATTGTATGTGGCTAGAAGTATGACTGTTAATTTGTCTTTTCAAGTATTGGGTAATGTTAAGTGTCTAGTTCTTTCTTGGGAGCAGTTATCTTCAAGCAAGAATAGCCGTGCTCATTGGCAGGAAAAAGTTTACATGTTCCTTTGTGGATATCTGGAAGCTCTCTGGCTGTTTTACAAACCCCAAAAAGTCTCTGGATGGAGTCCTGAAAAGGTTCAGTAGAAGTTACTATGACGAGGACTAGTCTCTGCCAGAGGAAACAACTATCACTGTTTATGAATGCTACAAGTTGATTAACTCTTATTGGAGCAACAAATTGCTAATTTATTTTCAGGAAAAAAAATACTCTATCTAAAATTATATTCACTGGGAACGGTTATGGAAAAAAAACTCTTATAGCGGTAGGCCCGTTCAACCGCACATGGTGTCATACAGATTAATCACTCAATAAGTCTCTGGCCTGCCCCATAGATGATACCACTAATAATTTTAAAACTTTTTAAAGTACTAACCTTCAAATGGCATGTGTCGTAATTTTAGCCCAATCAGATTATTAGTTTACAAATTAATTATTTAAGTTAAGCTACTGTTGCAAATTTTTTTTTTAAATGGAAAAATCTTAATTTCGTGTCTTGCTAAAGCAATGCTCCCCTGATGAATATAAAATAAATAAAATACTGTTCAAGCAAAGCAATAGTTTGATGAGTTTTATTCAGACTCTGCTCTGTTGGAAACAACTGTTAAGAGATTGTATGCTGACTTAAGCGCGGTCGTACAGACAAATGATGCTGAACCCTCAGGTCACCCAAACTCAACAGTTAAACTGGAAAACATTTATAAAAAAAAATAATAAAAAAAAACTCAATTCGTTTTGGCCGGTCATAAATTGAACTTGAAAATATATTCACTATTTTCCATGAACATTTTTTTTTTATTAGAAAGCCGTGTTCAAAGTGCGTGATGTGTTAACAGTCGATCAAAGACGTGTCTATGATGAAGAGTTGTTTGCAACATTTTAATTTTTATGAATGTTGACTTTAGTTTCTGCTGGAAAAAGTAATAGTTTTGTATAAACTTTAAGACCCAGCATTGCCTGGCATTTAATGAAAAACAGTGCTATTGAATTTTTTCGCTCATACACTCCTATTCCGAATTTGTGGCCGTAAGCTGCCATCAATAGACTGCCTCTCCTGCACCAAACGGTCATTATTAAAATTTGCTGGAATAATTTTTTAAATGAGAATTAAATATCAAGTAAAAATGGAATTTTTACTTGATTACTGAAAACCATTCAATTACTTTTAGTGTGAAATGATTTATCTGTTTGAAACCGTCTAAAGTAAACTTAAAACATTGTTTATGGCCGTTTGGTACAAGAAAAACAGCCCATTGGTGCTGGTCTGCGGCCACAATTTTGGAATAGGGATGTGTGAGGAAGAAAATTCAATATCACCTGAAAAGCCTTGTTTTTTTTTTTTTTTTTTTTTTTTTTTTTGTTTTTTTTTTTTGTTTTTTTTACAACTATCCGATAGCACTTCTGTTTATGTGTAAGTGATATTATGATATTAATTTAAATAAATTTTTATCATAATGAAATTATGTAGGTGTTTCGTGTCATTAAATGGGGGGGGGGGTATTAAATTACTTTTGCTTAAAATCCAGTATGAAAATAACAGATATAAATTGACTTCATTGTATTTACTTAATTAGTAAACAATCTTAAAAAACTTAATATTTTTATCCTTAACGGTACTTTAAATCAGTTAACATGTTCTGTCTGCACTGCTGGTCTATGCACTTTTAAAACTAAAAAAAGTAAAGTCATGTTTAAAGATTTTTACAGAAATGTATTGTAAAGTGGACATCACATTTAACCTTAAAAGTAATGTATGAATCTTTCCACACACCATAAAACATTGTCCTCCCCAAAAAATCTTGTCTCTGTATCATCATATTCGGTTTAACGTCAATTTTACATGCTGGCATGCATTGGATACATTTGAGAAACAATAGAATGTTAATATCTGTTTTCAACTCGTGTCGCTGATGTTGTACATATTCCTTAGAAACTTCATGCTGCTTTTATTTGTGCTACACTCACAGGAGCATTTTGGAGGATTGAATAAAATCTTTTCCTCCTGCATTTTACAACCAACTGTGGGGGTAGGACCCAACCATGTACACAACATTGGGGGGGGGGTGTAAGTCCGGTTACATTTATTGAAATCATTTTCGGTAAATTTATAGTCTTTATATCCTTTGAAAAACATCTAGCATTTCCCCCTGAATGACTAAGAACTACTATGTACATCTGCTCCAGGCCCCGAACCCTATATGACCATTTCAATAAAGTAAAAAGTAATTCCTTTTTATGGATATTGAGTCAAAAGGCAGACTGTACACCCTTTGATCAAAATGAGATATACTTATCCAAGTACTCTGGGTAAAGTAGTTTAAGAAATGTGTGCTTATTGCCAAAACCCTCCAAATTTTTTTTCAAACACGAGAACTACAACTTCATGTATAAATTCTTGATACTTAATTTGGTTTTTATTAAATTAGAAAATAGTCATATCTGGACTATGGAACTTTTTTTTTTATTTTAACTCTGATTTTAAAAAAAAAATTGAAGTAGTAATAAAAGATGAAGCAGAAAACAAAAAAAAATTCCTGAAAATTTAGAGAAATCCTTCAGGTTCATTATTTAGTATTACTCTTTGGAATCTCTTAGTTGAACTTATATAGATAGATAGATATAGAGATAGAGAGAGAGATAGAGATAGATATAGATAGATATGCCTACATTTTCACATGTATAATAGGAATATACAGATCAAATTCTCTTATTTCATCAGATATGTTCTTGTTTGTTTTTTCTTATATAGAAGTGTGTACAAACCGGGGAAACTTTGTTGGTTTGATCACATTGAAAGAATTTGTAAGAGTTCATTAATAGATGTAGAACAGCTGAGGCAGCAGGGGAAGGCAAAGGAAAAAATGGGATGAAGTGATAAGGATGGATTTGAGAGAAAGGAGGATAAAGACCTGACTAGAGATAGGTTAGGTTGGAAGTCAATTTCTAAAAGCCGTCCAACACATGCCAGCATATATAAAACGAATGTTAAACTGATGATGATGATGATTATCACTTTTTAAATAAAGTTTTATAACCGATTTCCTAGATTTAGCTTTTTTTTTTAACCTTTCTTTCCAGTAAATTTCCTGTGAGAAAAGATATTAAATATAAATTAAGAAATAAACAAAAAAAATACAACTTTTACTTATAGAAATACCATTATTTTGAAGGTCTCAATCAAGACTTATCTCTAATATAAAAAAAAAAAGAAGAAATATAGTTAGACTAGTATCCATACTTAATAACATGACAATTTAATACAAAAAACTAATGGATTCTCATGATAAACTAACCCTGTGTCTAACTTTGCTGTCGGAGACAGGTAAACGAGTTCTTATTTTATTTATTTTTCAATACAGGGTGTTACAGTTAAGTCTATACACAGTTTAACAACTCATTAAATTTCTTATTCTTTTTAGACTTAAATGATTCGAAATAAAGACTACAACTCCACTTAGCCTACATTCTTTTTTGCTATAAGCTAAAGTATCACTGGAAATTGGAAAATCTAGTTGAATTACAGGGATAGGGTAAGTCTCAAAGAGATCTGCCACTTGAGTCAGTCATTTCTGTCAGTATTTTCTGCTTTGTGGAACTCGTCTGTATTTATTTTCCCAAGCATTTCTTGTGGATATTGTGTCAATGAGAGATGAGTTTCTTCCTTTGAATGATTATACAGGAAGTGGAGACTATTTAAGGCAGACATATACTTATGGATATGAAGTAAGTGAACCCTTGAATGTCTCTAACAAGTTGTAAAACCGATCACCATCATCGACGCTTGATCAGCAAATTTGGGTCTGTCATAACCTAATGGGACTCAATTTTTTATGCTCAAGCACAAGTGCTCATCTGAACAGCCACCATTCATGACAAAATATAACCTTAATTTTTACCCAGGGTGTGGTCAATTAAAAATGGGTGAGTGGTCTTTTTTATGCCATGAGTTACTTCCCTTGAATAATTATGCTGAAAGTGGAGAATATTTAAAGTAGGCATGCTTACTGCTCACTGAAGTAAATGGACTCTGGAGGCTGTGTTGAAACATTAACATTTGGTAACATAGTATAGTTAAAAGAACAAAGTGGTTTGTTTGTTTAAATGAGAAATTAAGTGACTTTGTCGTAGATACAAAGTAATGAACAATTGGCAAATGACTTTACACAGGATTGTTCAAGTACAACTCTCTTGAACGTGCTTGAGAAAGTATGTTTATTTCTAACTCTGAGCTATTAAAAACAAAAACTGGAGAATGTGCCGCTTAATTGATAAGAGGAGATGACAAGATGAGTTACTCCCCTTGAATGATTGTACAAGAAGTATAAACTATTTAAGGCAGACATGCTTACTGCTCGCGGTGTGGAGGCCTGTGGAAATACATAAACATTCCGAACACTTCTTCAGTCTGTTCTAAATGTATCCAATTCAAGTGATGGTAAGTTGCGTAGGTGGATCTGTGTGAAACTCTCTCCTAAACTGTCTTTGCATTTTATTCTTTAACTACATTTCTAGCACTTTATAGATACATTTGCTTTGTCCAAAGTGAAGTCTGGCTGACATCATTATTCTGAAGTATTTAAGTTTGATAAGTAATGGAAATTTAATGAGTCATAGCTGTTAAAGTATGTATACATCTTATTGGGGCACTCTTTATATTGGGTTGGCAACTAAATTCCCAGTGGGGGGTTATTTTAAATAAATTAGTATAAAAAAACTAATCAATGTATTACAACTTTTCAATGTTCAACAAGATTTTCAATAGATTGTTGGTAAAAATCAAAAATAAAAGCAAAATATGTCAAATGTTCATTTTTCTTGACATTCCATTTTAATGACCTGAAAATAAACAGAATTTTTATTATAAAATGATTCCAAAATAGAATTCTAAAAAAATTGTAAAATGATATTCGAAAATTTAAGAAAAACAAAAACGCGGGAACTTAATTGCCAACCCAATATAAGATATATTTTTCTATCTCTTAACTTTTCTCTATATTTTTCTCTCAACTAACATTCATCCCTCAACTTTATTACTTACACAGCACCAACATAACTAAGTGCAAACTTTTAAATAAAAAGAGAAAGAAAAAACACTAGTTGGCTGTTAAGGTGTATCAGTTTTGACAAGCAGAAGATAAAAAATTTACGTATTTTGATTTTCCTATGTGAAATATTTTAAGATAATCACATAATGCTCTGAGAGGAATATGAAGGGAATGGAGAAAGTATGCGTTTGCAGATGGAATAAGCGTGATTACCTTGAAGGAATTTATATTACATAGAAATCTTAATATGTTCTGCTTGTAGCCATTAACGAAGAGATGCCTGCACAACTTGAGAAGTATAAGAATGAATACCATGGGACTTCTCTGGAAAACCCCAATCCGTAAGTGTTGTTCATGAAATTTTCTAAAATGGTGTTTTGTTTCGTACAACATATGACATTTGGGACGTGTCACTCGCTCACACAATTTCATTATTTAAATTTAAAAAAAAGAATTTTTTTTTTTTTCTTTTAAACATTCAAAAAGCGTGTTAAAAACGTATCTTTGACATTTAAAAAAAAAAAAAAAAAAATACACACCACTTAAAGCTTTTCATTTTATCTGTTTTCTAATTAAAGCCAACTATTCAACTTAAAATTCAATTACATTTTTTTTTCCCCCTCAATAAATAAAATAAAAAATCATTTTTAAAGTTGGGCTGTTTCTATCTGTCTTTAATTTTTTTTATTGCTCTTGGTGTTTGTCATTTAAAAATTTTCTCAATGTTTTCTCTTTACCCGCTTTTTTTTTTTTTTTTTTTTTTTTTTTTTTTTTTTTTTTTTTTTTAAATTTAAATTTCTCAGAAACACTGATAATACTGAGATGAAGGAAGAGGGATCTTCAGAAAGTGATGAGGATAAATCTACAGAGGGGGACAAAAATGAGAAAAAATGTCTAATAATAAAGAAAACCTTCGAGTGGAACGATAAAATAAGGTAACATTATTTTTTCTCTTTTTCAAAGTGACTTGAAAAAAAAATTTATTTGGATTTTATCTAATCTAGTGGCTACTCGACCAATAGTTATGAGCGCATTTGCAGACTACAGAACAAATGCAGAGATAACTACATTTATTTAGGGAATAATCATGTAATAAAAAAAATTTGAGATGCTGAAAACATACACAACTTATAGATTTTTGTTTTAAATCTATTTAGTTAAACAAATTGCTTTTATTCATTTTTGAATTTTCTTAAATCTTTTTGTTTCCACTGTGACGATAGTTGTAGTTTATATTTTTCCCCCTTAAGAAACTTTTGTACGCTGAAAACATTTTTTTTTTTTTTTTTTTTTTTTTTTTTTTTTGAGATTTTTAGCCATCGATTGTTTTTTTGTTTTGTTTTCAATACTGACTCGAATGTTTCACATTAGAATAGTACCTGAGTCGGTGATATTTTTTCCTTAAAAAAAAAAAAAAAAAAGAATTAAGACATTTAAATTCCAATAACCAATGAAAAAGTTGTTTACCAAATTAAATTAAAAAAATAATTAAACATTTTTTTTACATAAAGTTTTCCTAATTTTTGAGTATGTATTGAAAGCAAAACAAAAAAGCAGCTAAAAATATTTTTTTTAAAGTCAGTTGTGTACAACATCCCCAATTCTCTTTTCGTTATGATTATTTGCTTAGAAAATGTAGTTATCTCTTTTGCATTTGTTAGATAGTCTGCAAATGCGCCTAATTATGTACTTCATTTATACAAGTTGTTCTGAAATATCTTAACTAAAAAAAATTTTTATTTAGCTTCATAGCTCAGTAAATTTACAAACTAGGATTCTCAGAGGGCAAGGCTCCACAGTAAAATTTTAAATCAACAAAGTTTAAATACTATGACCAATTTCTAATTTAAAAATGCTTTTCTTCCACAGAAATGTAAAAATGGATATTTATAGATTCAATTTTTGTGAAACCTGTATGACCTATTTTTATGTTGACACTAAAACCCAATTAATGCACATACTTTTTTTCAGCCTCTAAAATCTCATTAGAAATAAAATACTTTTTCATTTTAAAAATGTAAATTAGTTGTGCTTTTTTCTTTTTCTTTTTTTTTTGAGGGGGGGGGGGGTATTTAAATGAAATAATAAAAAAAACTAAAAAAAAAAACTGATACCCTGCTTAAACAAAATTATTCCTGTATAAACACCATTTGCAAACACATCTAAACACTTTTTGTTGCTTGTGTGTTATCGTTCTATGAAAAAGAAAAAAAAAATCGGTTGATTAGTTTTTGCTTTTTGTAATCCTGTGAAACAAGTAGAAAACATGTAAATGTATGACTTATTGTAGTTAAAAAAAAAAAATAGTTTTTTTTTTATTTAATGATGGAAGTTTGTCACAAAAGTTGGTTATGTTGTCTTCATCAAATAGAACAAGTACTTCTATAGATACGTGTATTTATAAAATAAAATTAATTGGTGAAAGGGTGTATTAGATGTTGTCTGTATTGTCTCGATATTGTGGTGTATAATTGTCAGCATGTTGCGTGATAATTTTAAAATGTCCCACTTGATCATGTGACTTGGTGTTTCAGCATTTATTTCCTTTTACATTGTCTATTTAAATTTTCTTGGTATAATAATATTAGATGTTAATCTCTTAGCTTTGTACTTGATAATCTAAAATCTGACTCCTGAAATTTAAAATATTCACTCTAGAGACCTTTGCCTAATAAATATAAAATCTATATTATATTGATTTTTTATTTTAAAGAGGAGTGGCATGGTTTTAAAAGCTCTGGTTGCAACCTTTTTTTTTTTTTTTTTTTTTTTTTTTATATTTATAGTCGGCAATTTTCACCAAATCCTAAAGTTATGCTAGTCTTGATTTAAAAAAAAAAATTAAAAAATTTTTAAAATTATTTGGAATTGTTAACATTTGATTATAATCCGATATGATATAGTTAGGTCTTATATAATTAAAGTGTGCTGCTTGTGCATATTCCTTTTGCTGTTCAATTCTATTAAGCATATTCGGCAGATTAAAGTTTGTCGTCACAAATCGGCTTGGTCTAGATCTTGGCTTGCTTCCCTCTATTAGCTCTTCCTTGTATAGCCTTTAACTAAAGAATTTCATCAACAATTTTCTCTAACTTCAAAAAGTCAGCTATGAAGTTCACGTAATAGTTGGTTTCATGTAAATATCTATACTCGGATATTAATATCTATACTAAGATATTAATATTATGTGTGCATGAAAAGAGCTGTTAAGCAAAGTGTTTTGATTTTACAATAAATCTCAGCACTCTTTCTTGCCGTGACAGAGTACAAAATAGACTTCACAATCTCGTAGGCGATGATCCCTTCCCCATATAAGAGATGTTACTCTACTCTATCGTTATTTTCATGGAAGGTGCTCGATAAGCTCCAATCTCTGGTCCTCCCACCGTCACAAAAGACAAAAACATTCCCAGCAAGAACTTGTCTAATTACCACTACTGCAAAGAACTCTCCTTCTTTCTCTATGTATCTAAAACCTAACGGAACTATCAGTTTCATTCCATCTGTGGAACACAATACCATGGGACTGCTTCCCTGGTGACTACAAAATGGTTGTCTTCAAGTCCAATGTCAACAAATACTTGTCGAGCCGTCCTCTTAAGTAACCAAATGTGGCCAATCCCACACATTGTTTCCAATCCTCTAATAATATTGTTTGTCATATATTCGAGTGGCTTTTGGCTTGGTAAGTGACTTTTTAGTATATAAAAAAAATTGTGAACTCTGTCTGTAGATACATGAAATAAATGTTATCGTAAATGTTGATACTCTACACATTAATTCAGTGATGTTTGTCTTTAGACAAATTACTTAACATGAGGTGTGTGCTTTTGATACACTTTAATGATTTCAAGAATATTCCTTACATGTGTGCAGTAAATGAGGTATGGTACGATTTGGGGGGGAAGGATTAATAATTTACATATTCTCTACAAACTTATATAGTTATAAGCAGAGTTACAGTTGGAACGTATGTCTAACTCCGACTCTTAAGATTCCAAAAATTCCAAAATATTTGATTCCTTATTTTAAACTCTTCCAATATTCAAACTGTTGGTTCGTTGGAGATTAAAAATTCCAACTCTAAGCATTCTTGTGACTGCAACTCTGCAATCTTGATGAAATAGCTTTTAGCTTTAGCTACAAAAAATACTTTTGATGTAGTATGTTTATCTATTCTAATGGGACGTGTAGAAATTCTACAGTTGTATCCTTCGTCTGGAGCATATTCCTGCTGTACCTAAAAATATTTTGATTCTATGGACGTCTAGTGCGAACACACAATATTGTACCATCTTTTGTTAAAACTGAAACCTACTCATCTAAGTGTCAGAATGTATCTAGTTATCTCCAAAACCGTTGTAGGAATTTGTGACATTTTCATTCTACGGACGTCCGACACAAACACAGACCCACAATATTATTGTACCCTCTTTAGACAGAACAGATACACTTTGATCCTAGCCCAATGCCAAAAATTTCTATTTTTGTTCGATTTTGACATTCGACACAACAGACATCAGATGAAATTTAAAAAAAAAAAAAAAATTGCATTGCTTTTTTGGCAATCGGACAATCCGATTTTTAAAAAAATGGAGTAGAGGATGATATATGTACGAACATGAAATTGCCTTAGCGTATTATTATATAGATAATGTCAATTTAGTTACAAATAATATTACAATATACATTATCCAGCATCCTAAATAATAGGATAAAATAGCTTTGAAAATTGTAAGACCTATTTCCAAGTTATTTTTCACCTATAACAAAATTGTCATAAATAAATAAAAGATAATCATTATTTCAACAAATTGCTTTTATTGTTTGGTCTTGTCTGATTGAATAAAGACAATCTACCCCTATATGTTCAGTTTGAAATTCCATACTGTTCTGGAGTTTGAAGAGATTAACCTAAAGAAGGTTGGAGGTTACATCAGCTGAAATGTTCTGAATCTAACAACCAAGATGAGAATAGTAGTCCAAATAATTAAAATTATCAATCCTCATCTCAAAAATTCTGAAACGAGTGTCACCTAATAGTCATCTAGTAGTCTTTATATCTACATGTAAAATATATCTATATACGATTTGAAAGTTGGTTTTTTGGGGAGTTTGTTCGTATACAAATAGAAACATGTGATTGGTTGACAAAAAAGAAACAGGCAGAGTACGCATTACTAAGGTAACAGTTTTTACGATGTCAATACTCAAGTTCAAATCACGTAGGTCTAAAGAATTTTTTGTGTAACTGAATATTTTTTATACACTTAAAGAAATTTAAAAAAAAATAGAATTGCATAAATACTTTTTCAAAACTAGGTAACTTTTTTTTTTGATCAGGAAAAAAGGTAAACATAAAGGGTGTTCAGCATTAGTTCAAAGCAAATTATTTTTTCTGAAAAAACATAATTTCTAATATTTTTTCATAATAAAAACAATCCATAAATACATTCAATGTAGTTATTCTCTCATGCACCAAGTAGCCAATTTTTCCATGAAATTTCACTATCTTTTTTGTATAAGCTATAAAGCATAGAAGTTAAGATAGAAATTAACATACCCGGGTACTGTATCAACACTGCTAAAGGAGCAGGTATAAACTTTAAAATTTTACAATTTAAAAAATATATTAATACTAAAAGATTTTAGTCTTAGTTTTCATGGTTTTTTGTTTTATTTTTATTACATTTGGCCTGATTTTATTTCACTTAAGTGTTGGTTTTTGTTGTAAATGTTTCTCTTTTTAATTTCTCCAGATCGCTACTTTGTGATATAGTTAAATTGAAACTGGAATCTTATGGCATGTCAAAATTAAGGGCACAGTCCGCTGAAGAATATTTGAAGTCCTTTCTTAAAATGGAAGTTAAACCTCTTTGGCCTAAAGGATGGATGCATGTCAGGTAAATTATAAAATATTCCATGTTAGAATCCCTTCACACTTACCTTTATTTAACATATGTATTCTAATATCAATAATTACCACCCTGCACGTAGTAGGCCAAATATCTACAAAAACTTCTTACTACTACCTCATCCGCACCCTAACCCAAACTGATCTCGAATGTTGCATTCTTGTTGCTCATTTTGAGATTTGAACTTGCGACCTACAGTCTCCAAACTTTGAAGAGTGAACATGCACCAAGTAGTATAAGTAAAACAAATTCTTATTCATTGGATATTATATGCCAGATAAATATTAGTTTCAGAACTAGAAATAAAACCCGGCATTGTTAATGTCATCTTTTCCTAATTGCTGAGGTGACTCCATCGGTTTGTGCGTTGTACATATAGACAGAGGCTGTGAGTTTGAACCTCACCTCATAGCCCTGAGAGACGATAAAATAAACGATATATCATGAAATGCTATGGAGACAAGATGTATTCATACGATAAAAGGAAAAACAAATTAAACACAGGAAGAAATCAGAAAAATTAGAGATTTACCGATTTTGTTTGAATCGATGAACGTCTTCAGAAAAAGTGAAGATTTTAAATAATTCAAAATCTTTACTTCTTCTGAAGACGTTCATTGATTCAAACAAAATCGGTAAATCTCTAATTTTTCTGATTTCTTCCTGTGTTTAATTTGTTTTTCCTTTTATCTTTTATATATATATATATATATATATATATATTATCCTTGTTACTCCTGCTATTTATATAAAATATTTAAAAAAAATTGATTTGCAGGATGAAACCTACTGGAGTTGATAAAGTTTTATTTATATATTTTTTTTAGACAATCTCTGGCATTCCTTAAACTTTAATTTCTTATTTAATGTAATTTAATTTTCAGTGATATCAGTTATAAGTAGTCATTATTCAACTCTTTTCTCGCTTATAAAAATTTAATTTTATCTCATTCAGTTACATCACAGGATTAGTGTCATCTTACCATTTCTAAACTTAGATTTAAACTAAAAACTTTGTAAATGATTACTATTACTGACATGAATTATTTGAAAGGAAATAGTTGGGAAATTAGTCAAACAATTTCTTTTGTTTTATCTACTTATTTGCGGGAAAATCTTTTTAATATTTAATCCTTATATGCCTTTTAAAGTTTATAAATACCAATTCAGAGCAAAGCAGCTATCTTTATTTAGTCAGTAACATAAACAAAATAGCTGCTTTGCTCACAATCTGTATTTATGCCAATTTAAAAGGATTATAATTTCTACTTTTTACACAAATAGGTCACAAGAATAGTTAAACCAAAATTAATTGTTTTTTTTACTAATTTCCCAACTGCATTTCTTTTTAAATAATTTGTCAGTAATATAGTAATGATTACTAAAAAACTTTATCTAGAAAAGAATAAATTAAGATACTTATTTTAACAGTTTTCATCAACTTGTAGAATATTAATTTTTTGGAGACTAATTGTCTACAAAGATCTAAAAATACCCATTTTAGGTTTTGGGAATTTCTCGCATAGTTGATCGCATCCCATCTAAGTTACACACACGAGAAAGGATCTTTTATATCGAATACATAAAACGACTTAATGTATTATTTTTCTAATGCAATACTTACTTTCGCCCCTAATTTCTAATGACATGCCAAAATTTTTGTTGTCATATCATGCCTCTTTTCTTTGTAATGCAAGATATATTTGTCTTCAGTTTAAGCAGTCACAAGGTAAGGTTATCTGTCTCTCTAGGTATTTCTGTCACTTTTGTGTATTTTTGTTTGTTTTTTTTATTTTTATCCTCTTTCCTTTTTTCTTCAATTTAACAAACATTAAAAGTTTGTTCAGCGTGATTATTTGTAATGGGTTAAAATTGGTATCTGTTGTCAAATTTAAAAAATTCGGTAAAATATAATAGTTGTCTTCATTGTTTTAAATTGACAAATACTGAAAACTTTAACCAACTAATGCTAGTACCATATTTAATATATATTTAGTATAACTTAAAAATCTTATGTAAAATTTGGTCTATTCTATTTCTATAAGCCCTTTTAATTATTTATTGTTTGTATATTGTGTGTGTGTTTAGACAGCCAGCTTCCTTTATTCACATTTGGCTGAAGCTAGATGACATGGATCGTCATTTAATTTTGATCTTCAAAAAGGCAATACTTGTTTGATGTGTACCCTGTAAGAATTGGCCAATGGTTTTCTCTCGTATAAAACCATATTGGCCGATTACATGGCAATACATCTAGCGAAGACCTCGCTTGTTTGAACATACAAAAGGCTTGTGCTGTGATACTTCTATCCAAAAGACGAAAGTCTTCCTGTAGTTTTTATACAATTCTTAATCTGACAAGATTTGCAGGTCCAACTCGACAAGTAGGGATAATCCCACACCTGGGTACTATATCAGGTATTTTTATGCCCCTACTTGAAGCACGCATTAAGTATCTACTTAGAATAAGTTTTTGTGGGTCCTCCTGAAAAATTGAATTAAAATGTTTCCCCCTAGGTAGATATTCCTTTTCTTTTTAAAAAATTTTTTTTTTAAGAAATGATACAGGTCTTATCTACAACTCTCCTTACATGTCCCAAAATTACAATAGATTTCAGATCCCTGAATATTGTTTCTACTGTGCTTTACTCACGAGTTGTACATTTAATAATTTAATTCATGACATTGAGTACTTAAACAAAATAAGGAATAAATGCCATTTTTATGTGTGCGTTTGTGCATGCATCTCTCTATAAAAGTGTACCAGTGACAAATTCAAAGTTGGTGTCCCTTTTTGGAACCTGGATTTTCCCCATATTAAAAAGACCTTGTCTAACACTGCCCTTGTGGGGAGGCAAGTAAATAAGGACAAGTTTGGCTTACTCTTCCCAACTATTTGTTTTATGTATGGGATGTGGGTTCTATGCTTGTTCTAAAAAAGAATTTTTATTTTCATTTTTATGAAATGTTAAACCTGAAAGAAAATATTAAAATTGGATTCTCAACCTAAACATGGGGGAGGGAGGGTATTCTGATGGTAGAATATGTTAACATATTACACCCTAAACCTGCAGTATTGTTGCCTGTTTTATTTTTTTTATTTTGCTTGTTTTTTCAATATATAATTATGGAAATCTTTACATTGTACCTGTCAAGTGTCTGAATGTTGCATATGTTGTTCAGCTTACTCCCCTCACAAAATAAAAGTTTTTAAAAATTTGTATATCTTTTCTGTCATATGTATCATTTAAAGTAAACACTCTCCTCACAAAATAGTTATTTGAATTTCAATGTTGAAATAATTACTTGAAAAACATTATTTAAATAAGATATAATCCATAACAAAAGCAACATCATATTCAAAGCATTAAGCCCAGTGTCACGCTTAATTTGTGTCCGAGTAGAAACTTGAAGGATTATATAAGCTGTTTATTAATATATATATATATATATATATATATATATATTATTAATAATATATATATATAGGCAAACATTATTAAATAACATGGAGTGTTATTGCTTGATAAGACTTTTTTATTTTCTCAATTTTCTGAATGGTCCATTTAGTGTTTCGGTCAAATTGCTGTATGTAAGTTCCATGTGTTTCTTGTTCCATTTTCTTTCCTTTTTTGCGAATACTTTCGATTTGATTCGTCAAATCATCTTCAGGCAGTGTTAATTTTGGTTTCTTAAAAAATGTCTTTACTGTTAATTTTTTTACTTAAAAGGAGCGTCTATAATATTGAGGTGTTACATGAGAGCGTGATTACGTTCTAAGAGCGTGTAAGATTCAAAATTTATTTCAGTCTTCCCATGTTGAGTAAACTACTAGCATTCTTACAATATCGATTCAGACTTCTAAAATCTCTTGACTCCACAACCCTTATTTAAACCAATGTTGAAAGAAATGGACTCCCTATACGTTGCTTCCAACTTTTCCAGTGATGTAACAATTTTTCGTAATTCTTCAAATGAATAAAAGAAGCAGCAGGCATTCATCATTTTTTGATTTATTACTGTGCAAGTTTTTCACTTAGACAAGTCATCAAAGTTGAGAGTAGTGATTCCCGAATGGTGTGGCAGGAGAGGATGCTGGGACATTTCAAAGATGATTGAGGATTTAGAACCTTTTTTTTTTTTAAATATGTAGCTACACTAGTTTTTTTTTTCGGGTGACGTTAATTAGTAGGGTGGACTAAACACCTTCTTTTTTTTTTTAGCAGGGAAGCTAGTCTAGGTGAATGAAAACTACAAAATAAGACTTATGACCAGTTTCTCAAATGTGACACAATTGGCACCTGCATAAGCACGCAGATCATCACTTACCTACTGTAATGTGCCCTTCACTGGAAAAATCAGACATGTAAATAGTGTTTTTGTTTGTTTTTTTATTTAATAAATGTTTATTTTTTGCTCTCTGATCCTTAGAGATGTCAGTATTTTCTGTATTTAAATGGAAGTTTCTGGCTCTTTTTTTTTTTTTTTTTTTTTTTCTCCCCTCCTCATCCAAAATTCTTTTCTTTGTTTTTGCTGAGGATGGACAGTCAGACATTCATTCACTATTTCAGAGACTTCAACTGAGATTTTTTTAGGATTCTAACCGATTTAAGTGCCATTGTTTGGATCTCTCTTGTATTTGATTCACCAAGTAGCTTTAAGTTATTTTTCACGAGTTCTGTGGCTCCTATAATTACTGGAATGATTGGAGTCTTCCTACAATTCTAGTTTCTTTTCATTTTGTACATAAGACCTTGGTATTTAGTTCTTTTCTCCCCCTCGGCTATGGAAGGTCTTGGATGGAGTTGTAACTGAAAAATCAGATTTCCACCAATATTCAAAACTCATTTAGTCAGCATTATTTTCATCATCAGTTTAACATCCACTTTACATGCTGACATGTGTTGGACGGCTTTTAGAAATTGACTTCCAATCTAACCTATCTCTGGCCATGTCTTTATTTATCCATCTTTCTATAAAGTCCATCCTTATCATTTCCTCCCGTTTTCCTTGTGAACTGAACCTGCTTCCTTGCCTGTTTCACATCTACTAACCCAAGAATTCTCATCACTTTCAATGTAGCCATACCATGGAAGTCTCCTGTTTTGCACATGTCTCCCTGTGCTGTTCAGATTTAATTTTCCTCTGAGCTCATCAGATCTTTGAGACTCGCATTACGCATCCATCATATCATTCTCGTATCATTTCTCTCCATGCAACACATGTCCTCAACCCACATTGGCCAGGTTTCACTTCCATACATCATCACACTGCTAATTATAAGATTCTAATTAGTCATGTGCTTAAGGTGATACTGGAACACAGTGGGCCCCCTTTTTTTTAACGGGTTTGATTCCTCTCGGAGCTACATTCTTCTCATGGATTATTCTATGTTCTAGCCCAACAGATGATTATTATCCGTTCATTTAATACCAAATTTATTGTTGCAAAACAGTCTCTTTCAAAACCCTATAGCAAGATTAAAGAACATTTGGGTTGTGCCATAGCTGGTGTTGCCCAAGATTAAATAATGTATTAATATTAAGTAATAGATTTTCCCCAAAAGAAAAAAAAACAACAATTCTGCATGTGTAAAAGACTTATAATGCTGTTGCTATATTAATTATGTAAAGTTGTTTTTTTTTTTTTTTAGTAGATTAAGGGGGTGGGTGTCTTTGCTTTCCATTAAAACCTGGTGGTATTTGTATATACTGTTTTTTTGCTGTTATTCTGGTTTCCTTAGAGTTGACTAACCACAATCTCACATCTTGTTAGCCATGTGCTGTGATTCCTTTGTTTTATCTTTTTGCTTAATTGTTGGTGCTGTCCATTGAAATTTAAAACTGTCATAAAAAATAATGGTGCTTTTTATTTCGTTTCACAATGACATGTTAAGCCTCTCTTAAAAAAAAAATAGCTAAAGAAATGTGTAAACTTTGTTATGTACTTACGTGGTAGCTGAAAATAAGATTGTACACCGAAAATTATGCAAATTCATCCAGTATTTATTAAATTAGCAATACACATCGACCAGAAAACTGTTTGGATAATTACAGATTTGATGGTAGTTCTATTAAAATAGTCATATCTTAAAAACTAAAGCACTTTAAGTGCTCAAAATACCAACATTTTGTTAGGAAATGAATATCCTTTCAGGTGCATTCATGAATAATAATATACATTATATATTTTTAAGAGTTTTGAGCAAATAAAGACAAAAAAATGTTAACGCTATTTTCGGCAATTTACGTCAATTTTTTTTTTTTTTTGATTGTAGTAGCAGCAATTACTGCTATAAACACGAAGCGATTTTTGTTTATTTTCATTCTAGAACGAATTTTAAACATTTTCAAATATGAATATAGAAAATGTTGTTACATTTTTCGTACCCAACTAGTAAATAAATTAATCTTTCATCTTTTTTTATGCATTAAAATTATAATTGTACGTTGTTTTGTCTTTCGGTAATAGTAATTTTAAATTATCTTATCCTAAAAAATATTGTCCTTTTTTTGAGCGAAAGTCAACAATGGCTGCTAGTATTGCTGATATAACAATCAATCAGCAGCAGCGTCTTGTAAAGCTTTGTAAAATTCGTTTATAAACTTCTTTAAAAGTAAGATAAAAATACTTTTTGTGCTTAAAAAAGTTAATTCTATTTGGTTCTTTTATAAAAAATACTGGTTTTCACTCAACTTTCGAACTTCTAGTAGTAATGACTTTCTAGTCGCCAATTTAAAAAAAAAATTAAGATTCTACTTTTTTAGGCGATTACGTCTTGGCGAAAAAAAGAAAACAAAACAAAAAATAGTTTAGAATTTAGAGTGGGGTATCAGTTTCGCATATAAATTTAATGTAAAATGATCTCCGATTTCCCGGCCATTCTTGCCTTTTAGTGAAATTTATAAAATAAATAATTACTCTACCATTAACTCTAGGTACGACTAACAAGCCCACCTCCTAAAAATGCCTTCTTGAACGTATCGTACCATTAACCTTAAATATGAGTGGCAAGCCACCCCTAAAAAAATCCCTTAACCCTAACACTAAGTCCGAATGGCAACCTCCATCCAAAACAAAACCCCTTCCTTAACCTTATCACTAACGCTAAGTCTGAGTAGGAAACCCTAATCCTACAAAAAAGCCCATTAAAACCACACATAATCATCTAAAAAAAAAAAAAAAAACCAGACGCCCATAAAAAAAACGCACAGGATTTATTTGCCATAGAAAAAAATTGATTAATGCCCTAAAACGCTAGAATGGCCCGGAAATGGTGAATTATTCTACATTAAATATATGTGAAACTAATCTCCCACTCAAAATTCTAAATGAATTGTTTTTTTTTCTTTCTGCTAAGTTTTCAGGGTGTTCACACTTAATTGCCCCTAGCCCTACCACTAACCTGAAGTTCAAGTGGTAAGCCCCCCTCCTCCCACAAAGACCCTCATAATCGTCTAAAAAAAAGGGGGAAAAAAACAAAACAAGAAAAACGCACAGGATTTATCTCCCATAGAAAAAATAATTAACTGTCCTAAAACGCTAGAATGGCCTTGAAATGGGGGATTATTTTATGTGAAACTGATCCCCACTTTAAATTCTAAAATAATTGTTTTTGTTTCTTTCTTTCTGCCAAGTTTTTCAGGGTGTTAACATGTAATTGCCTAAATAAAAAAAGTAGAATCTCATATTTTGGGGAGGTAAGGGGGTGAGTTAGCAGAAGGTGTAAATCTACAATAATGCTAAAGAAATCTTGCAATATATTCATTTTTAAACAGTCCTAGTATTAGATTTTAGTTTCTTGTACATAAAATGTATTACAATTCAACTTTGAGTTTTCTAACTTCTTTCTTTTAATGGATTCATGGTATTTTTAAGGTATTGCAGCATATTTATGTGCACTTAGTGCAGATTACTTGGAAACCATTAATTTCTGGAGATTTTCAGTGGCACATTCTGATTCCTTGTACAAAAATACATTTATATGGTAAATTTCATTGCTTAATCTTGTATTTTAACAAAGATATAACATTTTTACTGAAAAATTAGTGTAAAAAATGTGACGAAACGCATATGGTCTTAAAGAGGGGAAAATATCCAATCGTGTGAGGCACAAAAATAGTCATAACTTCCTTATTTTTAGTCAGATTTAAAAAATTTTAAAAGATTCTTTCTTAGATCAAGCTCTTTCTACATATGCCATTATTGAGATATTTTAAGCAATTTAAATTTTTTCATGCGTGTTGCTAATTAAATTAAAAATAAAAAACGATTTTATCGATCAGTCGCCATATTGTATCTATCCATCGCCAGATTTTAAAAAAAAGCATCTCCCTTGCCTTAACTGGTTACAAAATGTGTACCGATACATAAATTTTTTTTTTTTTTTTTTAAATATAATAAATACTGGATGAATTTGCGTAATTTTTTCTGTACAATCTTATTTTCAGCTAACACGTAAGTACATAACAAAGTTTATACATTTCTTTAAATACTTTAATGTCATTGGGAAATGAAAGAAGCACCAAAATAATTTATGCATATAAGAACTAAAGACTGTTAAGCCGTTCAAATCCGTCTGCGCGGGGTCATAAATAGAAAAGTACTAAAAGCGAAAGCGACTTTAGCAAAACTGAATTCAATTTTAAGAGATAAATCCACCAGGCTAGTACTCTGCTCTAGAGGAGCTGGGATATTATGGGCATTTAACAAATTTGGACGCGCTCTCCAATAAATCGTGCTGTGGATGACAAACCAGATAAACGGAACGGTGACCTTGCAACGTGGACTAGAAAGAAGAATTTTGTCACCACTCTGGCGATCATCAAATCCGGCACAAGTGGGGTTAG
Organism: Sepiola atlantica; assembly: GCA_963556195.1. Lineage (NCBI taxonomy): Eukaryota > Metazoa > Mollusca > Cephalopoda > Sepiida > Sepiolidae > Sepiola > Sepiola atlantica. The sequence goes on from OY744550.1 coordinate 38,859,111, forward strand.
CAAATATGTTGGTGTGGGTCTTTAATGTGATTCTTAATGCCATCTATGAGAAAAATTTTATATTTTTAAATAAAATGGATTTGAGGCACCCCAGAATGAGTAACAACTAAAAGGATACATTTTGTCTTAAAACCGATTTCTTTTATTTTTGACTTCCCGTTTAATCGCTTATGATTATTTCAAGATTTTTATAGTAGAAAATTTATGATAAACTCTTGTTTATATTTACATAGCAGGCAAAAATAAGTATCTTCAAAAAAATATTAGGAAAAATCGAGTAGATTTTTGATAAACATTAAAAATCAATGTTATTGTATTTTTTTTTTAATCCATGGGTCCTAGCGTAGCGCAGGTAATTTAGAAGAGTACGGTAATACAGGGGAGATAAATCGGTCTGTCGTTTTGGCACATGTCACTTCTCCGAAAATAAATGAACAATCTGACCAATGCAAAATACAATAAAATTGATTTTTATGTTTATAAAAAATTTGCTCAATAATTTTTTGTGAGGATACTTATTTTTTCCTGATATGTAAGTATAAACAAGTTTTTATTTGAAAATGCCCTTTTCACATGTGCCTTCATCTGTATAAGCACAAAAAATTAAATATTTAAAAATATATTTTTTTTAATACAATTCACTATTAAAAAAAATTTTTTTTGTTTTTTGTAAAACATCTCTACAAAAAATAAAATAAAAGGATGTTGCGCAAATAAAACTTTTTTTTTTGTTAACCTGTGCATAACAAAGGTGTTTATTTTTTATATTTTTCTAGCTATTAATAAGTTTTTGTAAATAAACCCATTTATTTCTTTATAAAAATCTTGAGTGGCAAAATTACAAACGTGCACATAGGCCATATTGTTTAGTTCATAATTCAGCTGGAAGTAAAATAAATAAAATAATTGTTATGGTAAAATGTGTCCTTTTAGTTGTTCATTCTGAGGTGCCTCAAATCTATTTGATCTACCATTATTTGATTGGTTTTTTTTTTTTTTTTAATTATTATTCATACCAGTAGATTTTGGCTTTTTGCATAATTTTACCTTTTTTCAGTATGAAAATACTGCCTTGTGTGAAAATAAAAAATTTTCCCCAAGACAAGTTTGATTAAAAATTACTGTTTTCTTTTTCTTTTTTTTTAAATTTTATTTTTAAATTATTTTCTCTAATCTGCAAGTAATCTTCAGTGTCAGGGATCGTTTAAGTCTTTATTATTTTAGAAGCCGCAAAAGAAAATGAAACTTGTCTGTATAATGATTTGCTGTCGTGTGTCTGTGTATGTATACAGGGTGCGTATCGTATTTGAGTACATGTTTATACATGGGCATAAAAATGGCTCTTAGAAAACAATTTTTTTATGAAAAACGTTTTTGAGGATAAAAATCAATATATTTTGTTTTATTCATAAAAATTTCCGTTAGCTTTAATAACGGCTTTCATATGAATGACCTACATGCTAGGATGAGGTGGTCCTTATTCATATTAGACATTACACTTTTAGAGAATTAGTGTTATGAAGGTATTCATTAACCTTTTTATCAACTATGCTCCATACATAGTCCAAGGGATCAGTATTTGGGGTGATAGGTCAAATGTTGGGATCCCGTGATAATGAAAATTGTTAATTTGTATAGAAGCCTAATTAAACGATTTTATTTTTTCTAGCATAAAATGACCTCTACTTATCACATAAGACTTGCATCCGATGTCCTTGTAGACAATATTTCAGATTGTTCGTTCTGATATGTGATGTTCTTTTTTGTTTTTTGGCAATCAACCTTTTAGGATTACCACCAACGGTGTGCTGTACTTGTCGAATAAATTCAGGTGTTCTAATGTCATTTGTAAATTGTCTCTAACATTTTAAGAATGAGGATACCTTTCTACCTTCAGCCTTTAACTCTTTTTGAACTTTATCATAAAAAAAGATCAAGCAACTCTTAAAAAAAATTTTTATTTCTAAATTGCTATATTCAACCTTTATAGTCATAATAAGCTTCTTCGTTTGTTGTGTAATTATATATAGGGTCTGCCATAAATAATTATGAAATATAGAAAATTTAAAGTCAAATAATATTCCATCTATAATATAAAAAATTAAAAAAATTAAAATTAAAAAAATTTTTTTTTTTAATTATAAATTTAAAAAAAAAAAACCCATGTCCTGAAATACCCGACGCACCCTGTATGTATCTGAATTGTTGTAAATCAGTTAAAAAATTTCATTGCTAATAATATCTCTTTTTAATTTCAGACTCCTATTTAAAGAAAGTAGATCTGTCCACAATAAAATGACATTGTAAGATTTTTTTAAAAGTTTTATATTGAACATCTTTTAATGTTTCTGGGTTTGATTTATTTTTATTTTATTTTTTTTCCACTTTGGAGTGGGTTTTTTTTTTTTTGTTTGTTTTTATGTTTTTTTTTTGCTCTTAGATTTCACTATGCTAAATAAAATAAATATTTAGTTTAAGTAATAAAATACAAATTATTGAAAACAAGTTTAAAGTTATCAAAGAGAATGTCATCCATTTAGTCTTATATATAATTATTAGATTACAAACGTAAAATTTTCTCTATGAAATTTCTTTAACAAATGAATGATTATAGAAATATGAAATTGACAAGTTATATTTTTTCTGTTTTAACATCGTTGGATTGTTTTAAAACAAAACTTTTTAAATTAAATTTGTTCATGAATGAAACACGACTTCCATCGCTAGGTAAAAATACAATTTTAATCACAATTTTAAAAAAATTAAACTTTCTATACAAACCACTTTTATAAGTTTGAATAATTGTATTTTTTTCCGACCTTTTTTAGATCTATTAAAACTATTTTGTTTTAAACATCAATCAAAAATTAATTAATTTAAATAGAAAATATTTATTCAATAAAATTGTTTCATTTATTAATTTCCACTACCTCTATTAAAAAGAAATATCAATTTGATGTGATATGGTCAGATATAAGAAAAATAAAACAATTTTAAGTGACTATTGATTGTGGCTTTTACTTATATATATATTTTAGGAATCCAGAGAATTTCAACCGGGTTTATAAAAAGTGCTCAATATCAAATATACCATTTATATATATGATTCTTTATTTAATTATACAGACATATACAAAATCTGCGACACTGATATGTCGATGTTATTGATCAACAGCTGTTAGAAACTGATCTCATCTGATCCTTACCTCGGATCGTATTTGAAATGAGAAAGGAAAAAAGAAAATTTTAAATTTGGAAAGTTATGTGGTTAAATTTGAGACCGTTGAAAATCAAATACAATAATTTATAAAATAAAAACTCGAAAGGTTTTAAAAAATAATCATGGCTGGATGTGTCTCGATATCATGCTGGATGTTTTGATGAGGGAGAAAGACAATCTCTAGTCTGGCTTAAATCTAGGTGGATGGTGGGGTGTTAAGTCATTTAGATCTAATCTAGTTACTTTTTTTTTTTCATTTTTTGACTGTTTTTTTAATTCTAAGGTTTATTTTTGCTTTCATATTATTTTTATTAATTTATTTATTTTATTAATTCGTTTGAGCCGAGGACAGCTAACAATTGGGAAATACATTAATTAAATTACATTAATTAAAAATTTACTAAAGTTTACTAACATGATATAAAGATGGTAATAGCAGCAACCATGATAAAAATAATGATACTGATCATAATAATATCGATAATAATAGTATTTAGTCATATTAAAGGATGGGAATAAACAAATTGAATAAATAGAATAAGGATAAGATTATAGTAGTGGAAATCAAATGAGATGGCAACGCAATAAATAATGATAATAGTAATAATACAATTACTTCTCAATAATATTAATAATAATCATGATAAATATAATAAAAGTAATGATAGTAATAATAGTAATGATAGCCATAATAATCCGCAATTCGTAATGTAAATGGTAATAATATTAATAGTATCAATGACCACATTACTAATGTACTGTAATGATGGAAAACTGTTATCTGTTTTTGTTTGTGGATAGATAGATTCTTTTTGTCGTGTTTTAGGTGTCAGTATTGCATAGTGGGGCTAAGTGATTCTAGGGTATTTAGTAGATACTATAGAATGATGGGTTTGGTTAGGGTTAAAAGATGGGGGGGGGGGGGTTACTCCATTTTCCAGTATTAACATTGGTTCAACATTGGTTCAAGAGGTTATATGTAAATTACTATTGGTTTCTTTTTTTTGTTTAGAAGTTCTCGAGTTTTTCACTTGGGCATAAGTAACAGGGCAAATTTAAGGAACTACAAGTACTGGTTTTTCTAATAGTGTTTAAAATCACTGTTCTTGATTGATTATTGTTGGTTAGTTCCCATTGGTATATAGAGTGAAGTTCTTTTTTGGTAGTCAGAATTATTTAATGAGCATTTATGGCTGGTATATCTTTCTTTGAAAGTGTTACCAGCTATATAGTATTTTTTCTAGGTTGGGTTTTCTTGGGTTGAAATCGTGGTCTGATGTACTATTTGTGTTGGTAGGCATTCTGTTTATGCAGTTATAAGTCTTGATTTTTTAATTTTATCATTTAATTCAGTATTTTTGTTTTTAAAAAAAAAAAGTTTTCACAGTATTTTTATTAAAGATTTTATGTATCTTATTAGGAGGGAAGTGTAAGTTAATTAAATCTAATAATCTTTTATCAAGTTTAGTTTTAACCATGTGATTAAATGGGGGTGTAAACCAAATAATCTACTCTCTTTTTTGTTTATTGTTTGGCATTGTAGGTTTGATATATTTAATTTGGGTCTTTTTATATCCACTCATGAGCCATGGGGTTTTACCTCTTTCTTTTTCTTCCCCTCTCTCCTTTTCTCTATCCTCACATATTTTATATTATATTTGATTTTCAACAGTCTCAAATCTAACGACGTGACTTTCCAAATTAAAAATTTTCTGTTTTCCTTTCTTTTCTCTTCTCTCCCACTTCATTCTTTCCCAATATGATCTGAGGTAAGGATTTTAATTCTGCCTGATGAGATCTGTTTCTAACAGCTGTTGATCGATAACATCGACATGCCAGTGTTGCAGATTTTGTACATGTCTGTATAAATAAAAATAATCATATATATATATATATATATGTTAATATTATCTACAGACATTGATGTTTCATACTTATGCAATCTTCAGCGTAAATGTTAATTCTTGCCAGTCAGAGGGCAATAATCCAGTTGCAAGTCGTCTGACTCACAGACAACACCCATTAATGTGGAAATGAGAATTTAAACTCTATAAATGTCAAATCAGCGGACACCCATAGTAAGCGAGTCGAACCGTGTTCAACAACAGAGGGTTGGAACATTGCATTATGCCTAGTATAGCTGCTTATCATTCAATTCTCTTAGGGGGCCCAGTCCTTGTTAAGGGGGCGATAATATTTTTTTTAATATATAAGTAAAAGCGACTATCAATAGTCACTAAAAAAAAAATTTCTTGTTTGTATATTTTTTAATATTTTCTGTTTTATATATATATATATATATATATATACATATATATATATATATATAAAACAGAAAATACTTTTTAATATTAATCTTTTAATTTTGCAATTTATAACATAAAAATAATTAACCATGTAAAAATATTTCTTTTTAAAAACATTTCTCAAATTACTATTAAATTTTGACAAAGTGGTTTGAATATTTATAAATTCTCTGAAAATTGTGATTACTGTTTAATTAAAAAATAATTTTATTTAAACTGAATGATTATTTTATTTTAGATGGGTCTTTTTTAAAATAGTTCTGTTGACTTTTTTTTTTTTTTTTTTTTTTTTTTTTAAACTAATTATTACTTTCCTTTTAAACTTCAAAATTCAATTTAAACCTTTCAACCCCCAATTTCTATAATAAAATGTATTGGAGTTTGATAAAATTATGTCCATCACATATTCCTGTATTTTTCAAAATTGATTGTTTGTCCCTAATGTATTTTAATAAATAAACACTTGTGTAGATTGTATTGTGCAAGTTTAGAATTCAACTTTGATATACGTACCCATGACGGAAAGCAGATATCATATACCAAAAATCACATAAACTGATCCAATTATTTTTAATTTAAAAAGTTTTTTTTTACAAAAGAAAATCAAATTTTATGAGTAAACAAGGATCGTCGATATATAGACGCCATATTGGACATTGTGTTTGCCGGACAAGTTGGAGGTATCTCTTTTGGCCGGCAATGATTGTAAAGTAGTGATAGGTGAAGCAAAGAAAGGGTATATAGAGATAACCAAAAAACGCATTCAGTCACAGAAACTAGGTACTCGCGATTTCTGGAAAATCTACAATGGTGTGGTGAACAATGGATAATCAACAATTCCCAGCTAACAGCGATGTCATTTGCATGGCAACTGATAAGGCTAAACTACTTGCCCAGTGTTTCGCCTTCAACTCCATTTTGGATTCAGCAAACCACCCTCTCCCTAAATTCTCATTACGGACTGAAGTCACACTTGAAAACCTGGTCATCACCCCATTTCCAGTCAGGGGCATCATAAAAAACCTTGACACCTCCAAAGCATGTGTGCCTGATCTTATAACTGTAATAGTAATAAAGAAATGCTCTGCTGAACTAGCCCCTGTCCACTCTAAACTCTACAATAAATGCCTTGCTGAATCTTGCTTCCCTGATAGCTGGAAAGTTGCCTCTGTGGTACCAGTATTCAAGAATTCTGGAGATAGAACTGATCCTCAAAACTACCGCCCAATCAGTCTACTCCCGATTATTTTTAAAATCTTTGAATCCTTAATCAATCGATAGTCCAGCACCTAGTTAATGCTAAACTTCTTTGTGAGTATCAGTATGGATTTAGACAAGCACGATCTACTGCAGATATCCTAACGGTCATCTCTGAACGCTTATATCATACACTGGACAAGGCAGGTGAAGCTAGGGCAGTAGCGCTTTATATATCCAAAGCCTTTGTCAAAGTTTGGCATAAAGGGCTTCTCTTAAAACTGCACCCATATGCTATTACTGGACAAATATTTGATATAATTAAATCCTTCTTAACCAAAAGAAAGATCCAGGTTGTCTTATCTTGCTGTTCATCTAAGCAACATGACATAAATGCTGGTGTATCTCAGGGATCCATCCTTGGACCTCTACTGTTCCTGATTTTCATAAATGACCTCCCTGATGTTGTTGAGACTGACGACACCACGCTCTACTCTCGTCATGTGGGCAAAACGAACACGCACATATTCCAGACTAGTTGATTGGGTCATAAATGGATGGTAACTTTTAATGCCACAAAGACAAAGCTCCTTTCCTTCCATAACTACAAGAAACCTCTTCAACCACCGATTTCCATGGCAAATAACACCCCACTTGAGAGTCCAACATTCAAACTATCATTCACAGGTAACATGAACTGGGATAAATACATTGAAGACATCGCCAAGGCTGCTGCAAAGAAGGTGGGCTCCCTCTACCATGTTCGTAAACTTTTTACACCTGACATTATCCTGTATCTCTACAAAGCCACCACCCGCCCATCCATGGAGTATTGTTTTCACATCTGGGTTGGTCCATCATCCACTAGTCTCTCCCTCTTAGACAAGGTCAAAAAAGGAGTTGCCAACTTAATAGGTCCCTCACTATCCACCAAGCTTCAGCCCCTGTCCCATCGCCGCAATGCTGCATCCTTGTGCCTGTCTTACAAGTACTTCAATGGATTGTGCTCTGATAAACTTGCTGCACTAGTGCCCCTCTACATAAATTCACTAGACCAACCTGACAATGAGCCAAATCCCATCCATTGACTGTAGAGGTCCCCAGATGCCGAAGAGCCTTCTACTGCAATAGCTTCTTTCCTCGTGCTGCTGGCCTCTGGACCTCCCTCCCTGCTCCCTGTTTCCCCGACTGTACTGACATGCAGAAATTTAAAAGTAATGTAGACAGACATCTCGCTGCACAGCTCCCAACTTAGGATGGACCCTTAAAACCTACATCTTCTTTCTCAGTAGCCCGTTACATCTACAGTGGCGGCCTGCCTTGTTTGGGGTGAACTATGTTTACAAAAAAAAAAACACAATGTCCAATATGGCGTCGATATATTGACGATCCTCGTTTACGCATAAAATTTGATTTTCTTTTGTAAAAGAAAAAAAAAACTACTTGATCAATTTACATGATTTTTGGTAAATGATATATGCGTTCAGTCACAGGTACATACATCATAAAGATATTTCTTAATTTTTTTTTTATTAGTTTGTTTTTGTTTTTTAAACTAGATTAAATCATTTCTTTAACTATCGATTTAGAAGTTTGTTATCGGTTAATAACTTTAAAAAAAAATTGAACTAATTTTTAAAATTTTCATTCCAAGCACATGTTTTTCTTAAAAAAATTCACTGTAGCATAATTTAATTACAGAAATAAATTAATTTTAAATCAATCTTTCAATCAATAATCAATCAATATTAAGTTCATTGTTTACTTTAGTTTAAATAATTTGAAAAACTTACATTGTTTATCAGAATCATTTACAACAGTAAATTATGATTATTCATGAATTGTAAAGCTACTTTTTGTATGTATGTATGTATATGTATATATATGTATATGTATGTATATATGTATGTATATATATGTATATGTATATATATGTATGTATGTATATATACAGGGTGTTTCAAAAGTCTTGGGAACATAACGATTTTTAATAACTCAAAAAACTATTAGGAGTTGAAAAATGAAATTGGTACCGTTGGAAAGGTTAAAGTTTCAAGTTTTGTGGGGAATCTTCAAAGTTGCTCAATATGAGCACCATTCGTCACACGGCAGACATCTAGTCGATAGTCCATTTCCTGCCAAACGCGTTCCAGCATCTTGACGTCAATGGTTCCCACAACTGCCGTTACTCGAGCCTTTAGTTCGTCAATATCTCTTGGAAGGGGCGGCACATAGACTTGTTGCTTGACAAAGCCCCAAAGGAAAAAGTCACACGGGGTAAGATCTGGAGACCTAGGAGGCCAGGGCATGATAACGTCATCACCTCGCCCAGATCTCCCAATCCATCTACCAGGCAGCCTTGTGTTAAGAAACTGCCTTACTCTAAGACTCCAGTGTGGTGGTGCACCATCTTGTTGAAAAATGAAGTCATCAGATTCTGCTTGTTCCAACTGAGCCATTAACCAGTCTTCCAGCATGTTGAGATAGGATTCACCAGTGATAGTTGCCTCTTCAAAGAAGAACGGTCCATAGACACCTTTCTTGGAAATTGCACAAAACACGTTCACTTTTGAATCTCGCTCGTGCTCAAGAAGTTCATGAGGATTCTCAGTACCCCATATGCGAGTGTTATGCTTGTTAACTTTGCCATTCAGATGGAAGGTCGCCTCATCGCTAAAAACAAGCCGGTCATCAAAGCCGTTATCTTCCAACTTCTCTTGCATTGCAATGAAAAAGTCACGGCGAAGTGGCTTATCAGTGTCCTTCAACTTTTGGACCAACTTGAGCTTGTAAGGTACCATTTGCAGTCGTTTCCTTAAGACACGCCAGACAGTTGCTGGAGCAAGCTGAAGTTCCCTGCTGGCTCTTCTCACTGATTTACAGGGGCTCCGCTGAAAGGCTGTCCGAACTTGCTC
>OY744550.1:38873748-39176248 GCA_963556195.1 Sepiola atlantica
TGTGATTCCTTAAGTTTTATGGTCAATATTCGATACCCAGGCGACACTGGGTAAATCTGCTAGAATATGATAGCTTCAGTTATGTTATGTTTCAGAAATTAAAAGCAATTTGGCAACTGGAGACGGCTTGTGAATTTAATATTTTCAAGAAAAGAAAACTGGCTCATGCCGCACCAGGCAATCTGGTGTTATCAATATAAAAATCAAAACTTCATAGATTGCTTATCTGAATTCATTTTCAGCTGCTGCTTTTTTTTTCCCCCCTTTTTTTTTATTTATTGTTTTCTATGTTTTGTTTTTGAGTTCCATAATTTGTGAAGTAAAAATTGTATGCATATTAGAAAAAATGGAACATAATATATAGCAAAAGCAAGTTTTCATAACTTGGAAGATGTCTTGCTTGACGGTGTATTATGATAAAATAGGACTAAACTATCTGAATTATTTTACACATCTGCCAAGGATCAATGTAGTATCTGTGTGCTTATATGAGTGTTAAGTGTCAATTCACTAGCAAAGAATCAGTGTAGTAGCCATGCCCTCTGAGAAAAGTGAAGGTCCTTTTGTTTTTTTTTACTTTAGGATCACAAAGTAAGGGAGATAACTTAGATATTGGGATTTATTTTCAGCCATTTTAATGGATTTCCTCTATTTCTCCTAAGTTTGTTTTATCTGAACTTATTTTTAGATTTTATTTTTTTTGTCAACTTTTTTCAATAATTGATTTTTATTTACAAAAAAAAAATTTTTTTTTTTAAAGTTTTCAGATGGAAATTAAAATATTTTATTGGCTAGATAATAGAAAACAAATTTTTCATTTTAAGAACAAAGAAAAACAACATTAAAAATGCAATTTCAGTAATTTTTGGAATTTAATATATTTAGGAATTAATATATATATAAAACAAATGTCAAACTTTATAAAATCAATTGTTGAAAAAAAAAATCTAAAAATACGTCAGCAAAGTAATCTCCTTTACTTTATCACCCTAAAGTAAAAAAGGGGCCAAAGTGCAATAGCAATTCTAATAATCATGTTAAAAACAAGTTTCTGTTTTTTTTGTTTTTTTTGTTTGTTTTTTGGTTTTTTACTTTTAAAGTTTGTAATAATTTTTTGATAAAGAAACAAAAAAGTCATTTATCAAATATGTATCTACTACCAAAACAAAATTTCTATCAAATTTATTAAGGAATATTTTATTTCCAGTCATTTACTTTCATTTTTTTTATTTATTTTTTTTTTTTACTTTTTCTTAACATTGTTATTGATTTTTTTTTTTTTTTTTTTTTTTTTTTTTTAACTGTTTTGGTCAAGCAGTTCCTTCCAGATTTCTTCAGGTGCACATTGTTGATTATTTTTGTCTTCGGTTTTCTATTTCTATATTTATAAAGTTGGGCCATTTGTGTTACTGACAATGAGATTAAGACTCCAAGTTCATATTCACAAAAGAACAAAAACTTCCTGGTCAACGCTCAAGAACTTATAAACAAAACAAAAAATAACCGGTGTAAAATGCATTTGAATAAAATTCAGCTAATTTTAAAGTGTGGAAAATTTTGTTTTGTAACATAACAGCACTCAAGAACTTGTAAACCAAATACAATTTGTAAAAATTTTTAAATTGTAAAAAGTCTTGCCTATCATTTCCACATGTTAAAATTAGCTAGGTTCTGTAGAGAATTTCATTTTAATGCATTTTATATGAATTATGGTTTTTTGTTTATGAGGTTTTTTTTTGTTTTTTCAAGTTAATTATTTTGTGTTTTTACCAGCTTTCAACTATACTGATTATGCAATTGACATTGTAAGATTAACTAATTTGCATATTGCTTTACAAATAAGACATCTCATTAATTAACTATTCGGTTTTTTTCTGTTTTTTTTTTCTAATTCAATAATGGTTGTCATTTTACTATAACATAGTTCTGTTTACAAATATATTTTGAGTGAAAAGAGTAATTCCGATCAGTGTTGCTATTCTTGGTTTCTTAAATTTTCCCAATCAATGCCAGGACACCGGTCCAACTAGTTCATTTAAATATTATTGACTGGTTATTTTTGCCTCGTTTACAAATTTAAAAAAAAATCTGCCTTCAATAACGTGACATAAGCAATCGCCATACACAAATCAACACCAACATTGAATGCAGGAGAAAACCATCAGTGTGAATGGAAAAGCCACCTGAATGGCAGCATATCATTTTAAACAGTAAAAGTAGAAACGACAAGTCCGAATAACTTTTCATCCTAAAACTTATTCTAGTTCATTTAACCTTTTGATTATAGAAATTATTTTTTACCTACAAAAATAAACTTTATCTGAACAGTCGGATCAAAACAGCAAACCTTGCACATACAAAGTGATCGATATTCTTTCATAGCTTTATGATGCAATAAATGTGATTTTTATCTTTACACTTCACTGCAAACTCATGGAACATCCGAGTGTCAGAATTATTTGTATTCAAATTTATAAAGAGATTGACTATTTTTATGGATACATTTTTGATAGGATATTCTGTGAAACTGCAGTACAGTGCTAAAATGATTTATTTATTTTTAAACATAACACGATGCAATCAAATTGATGCCTGTTGAGGGTAATATTTTCTCTTTACTACTCAAAAGATTTTGTCAGAAATGAGTTATAATTTTAAAAACAAAGATATAATATAAGGACTGACTAGAAAAAGACAACGAAAGAGGAGAGATGTTTAAAATGTTTTTGTTTTTTTTTTTTAGTACAAAATTGTCGGTAAAGTAACAAAAATAGGTCAAAGCAAATAGACAAAACCTTGCGTCAAATGGGGGGGGGGGTGTTTGGATTTTTTCTACATATCACGAGGATGTGTGTTCTCCACTTTTTAGTGGAATTTTTTTTTTTATCAGAAAAAAGAAAGCTCTTAAATTGCTAGTCTCTTATTTTTTGGTTGGAATCCACTTTTCAATTTTTTAATTAAAAAAAACAAACTGATTTCTGCCAAATCCCTAGAGCTTTACCGTACCCTTTTTTTTTTTTTTTTTTTTTTTTTTTTCACCTTTTTGACTATATTTTATTTATTTCTTCCTCTCTTTCACTTTATTTTTATTTTTCTCTCATCTAGTCTTGCCATGCCTTCCTTTTATCAAATATAATTTTTTCTCTGAAGGCTAAGACTTCAAACAAATAATTAATGGGATGGGAGTTAGATGACTTTTGTTTCATCAATGAATGACTTCCCAATGGGTCTTTCCTTTGTTTTCCTTTGTTTTTGTTTTTAGTATCTTTTTGCTGCCCTCTTTCCATACATACAGTGAGGTGGGGGTCATCTCAATTTCTGTTTTGTTTGTTTTTTGCCATTGGCTACTCACATCTGATATTTGTTTACAAATATTAATATTTCTCGTCTGGTGATACCAGATCAGGCTGCCCTGTGGCTCCCTGAGACGAAATTCACCTACATTGACGTTTTTTGTTTTTCTTCTTTTTTTTTTTTTTTTGTAAAACTAAATTATGTTCTACAAAACCAAAAACAAAAACAACAGCCCCTCTCCCTTTCTCCCTCCCCTTTTTTATTTTATTTTTAGAACTTGAAGCATAAATCTTTTACTATAATGACCAGATTCGGCATTAAATAACCCAAAAAGGGTTGATATGCCGTAAAACAAAACTACCAAACCAAAAACGATGATTAAACATTTGAAGATATAAAGAACTTGAAGCATAAAAACTTTTACTATAATGACCAGATTCGGCATTAAATAACCCAAAAAGGGTTGATATGCCGTAAAACAAAACTACCAAACCAAAAACGATGATTAAACATTTGAAGATATAAAGAACTTGAAGCATAAAAACTTTTACTATAATGACCAGATTCGGCATTAAATAACCCAAAAAGGGTTGATATGCCGTAAAACAAAACTACCAAACCAAAAACGATGATTAAACATTTGAAGATATAAAGAACTTGAAGCATAAAAACTTTTACTATAATGACCAGATTCGGCATTAAATAACCCAAAAAGGGTTGATATGCCGTAAAACAAAACTACCAAACCAATATTTCTCGTATTATAAGTTAAACTAAACTAGGTATAAACCTATTCAATTTTTGAAAATGGGGTTAGATTGGGAAATGATACCTGATTCAATAAGGATGTTTAGTATGGCCAGAATAAAATTAAAAGTGTGATTGAAATTTAATATATAGGAGAAATGGGCAAGTTGGTAACTGTTTATTACAATGGCATTTTTATGCCCGTATATATTTTATAAGCTTAATGTTTCACCGATATAGTCATTGCATTCTTTGCATGGGATCAAATAAATGCCAATGTTAGTTATGGCTATGATGTTTTGAGTTAATGGCGAAATTCATGCTGGTTTGTGATATAATTTGTATTAGCATTTCTAGTTTAGTTAATTTATTGTAGAAGTGTTTGTTTCAATTTTACTTGGACCACACTAATAAAACCAATCCTAAATAAACATCTTAGTTGACTTATTGAATCAGCGATTATTTCCCAGTCTAACCATATTAACAAACAGTGACTAGGTTTCTACCAAAACACCTAATTTAGCTAGAATTGTAACTCAAGAAAACAAATAGAAAAGATTTAACCTAAAAATATTCTCATATCATGCTACTATGTGAAAAATTCAAGCATTTTTGTTCCACTCCATCACCCTGATGTCTATAATAAATAGCCAGATAAAGAGATAAGATTTTTTTTTGTCCTGTCTTTCTTTTTAGTTTCGCTGATTGATTTTCTGTTAGGTCAGCAATCAGACCATTTTTTTAACTGTTTAAAACATCTATCTCTTTCTTTCTATTTCTTTTTCTTATGGGAGTAAAAAGGGATAAAGACCTGGCCAGAGGTTAGTTTTGAAGTCAATTTCTTCAAGCCGTCCAACACATGCCAGCATGTAAAACGGGCATTAAACCAAATGTCTTTTTTTCTTTTCTTTTTAATTTGTAAATATTTTAAATTATAACTCCTTTCTGAAGTTTTTCGAACAATACACAAACTATTAAGTTATCCACTCCAGTTAATTTGGTTGTAGTGTGTCAGTATCTACTTTTTTTTTTCTTTTTTTTTTTCCCATCAGATTTTATGAATGAATGAATGGTGTGTATCTGGAATGAGGTGATAAGCAAGTAAACAAACTGTCGAAATATTAATCCAAAAACATAAATTTTTATTTGTTTACTTTCATCCCCCAACATTAAAGCCAACTTTGACGTAATAAAATTTGTTCCACTAATAAGACCCGTTATGAAGTTGAAATATTAAGAAAAAAATGAGCAGTAAATATTTCTACATCGTTTGTTTCTTCGCTTATGATCTCATTCCATACACAAACACACAAATTCATTTCTATTGAAAATTCATTGTCTTTTAAAACAACCCACTCATATATCTGGAAAATTAAAAAAAAAACAGCGAAAATTGTTTGTATAGTCATCAACATTTCGTTTTTATTTAAAGACTTTCTCAAGATAACTGCAGAAAAATATAAAAATCTGGGAAAGTGTTGAAATAAAAACGAAACGTTGATTAATATATAAACACTTTTTGGTATTCCTCTTTTTTTTTCATCTTCCATTACGTTGGGATATATATATATATATATATATATATATATATATATATATATATTAGTGCATGCTTCTATTTGTATAACCTCCATTAATGTTATCCTATTTATTTTATTTTATATTTTTTATGATGCAGACTTACTTATGAATTTCTACTGTACTTTCAGATATAAAACTAAAAAAGTTCCTCTCATCAGTAAACCTCAGTTAAGTATTTCCGTTGGAAATGTACCAAATCCTAATTCAAAAGATCCTAGTCCCCATTCCAATAATAGCTTAACCAATGTCCGTATAGATCCAGCATCTGGGCTTCAAACTGCCAAGACCGATGTCAGCCCCATTCTGTCAGCATTAGCCAATGAGATGATTGACCAATCACCTCCAGCCTCTGAAAAAGTGTCTGAAAACGAAAATTTATGGAATTTATTAGAATATCCTGACTCTCACCAACACCAATCACAGACTTTTGGTGAAAGTGGCACTGTAAACTCGACTGCAATTGGTCAGATACCAATGTACTTTTCACATACTACATCCCCAGAAGGTGCTATAAAGGCAGAACAGCATAGCCCAATTGAATCCATCAAAGAATCAACTGGTTCCTCAGTCAGCAGTACTCCAATGTACCATCACAGTCTGTCTACTCCTAGCATGAACCCTGTTTCAATGCTTTCAACTCAAAGCACTTCTCCACAAATCAGCCCAACTATGCCTTCTGTGAAGGCCAGTTATTCTCAGATTAGTCCGATAACTACTCCTACTTCTACAAAACAAGCAATTTCCTCACTAAATATAGGGAAGACATCTTTACATTCCCAGGTAGAGTTTTCTAGCAGCAAGACTATGCCTAACATGTGTGATTCTGAACACCAGAATCTGCCTTCCCAGACAGTGGGTGGAGTTGCTGCCGCATTACTTGCTATGCACTCACCCCAACAGGCATCACCTACAGGAATTTCGGTTAGTGATGGCATATCCCAGAACTACCAAAGTTATCTACACAAAGATTCTGGTTCGTCTGTGAAATCTGATCCCAAGCATCATCAGCATAATGGTCAGTCTGCTTCCGGAACTTCTCCATCAACCCCCAAATCTCTTCTGTTACCCTCACAGGTAAGCCCCACTTATCAAAACGTCAAGCAAAAAGATTCCTCCCCACACATGCAGAACAAGCCAGCTGCTGGATCGCAAATTCAGAATGTTATGGCAAAAACGGTTGGTACGAAAACTGATTCTTCGCTTCAGTTTGTGAACCCGGATAAAGCTCAGAATGCAGGGAACATGTCGCCTCCGCCTGGACAGTTTTCACCTAAAGATGATCCTACAAACACGTACCTGGCAGAGTATCAAAGGTATGCTGCATCATGTTTGAAGACCCCATTGGGATCCCAAAAGGTCAAGATGCAACATCCCATTGCTTCAACAGCGGTTACCCTGGCAACTGCTCCTGTCTCAAAAGGCATTGATGTAAAGCCACTACCCCAGCAGGCACGGAGTCCTTACCAGCTTGCTACCCAGCATCACCTTGGCAAAGTAGATGTTCCATCACTCGGACAACAGTCGTCACAACATGGTGTACATCAATCACTTCCCCAACAACAACAAAAGCCAATGACTCTTGGACTATCACAAAATATACATCCATCTAATCACCCCCCAAAATCTCATCCTTCATCACATTCACCCCATCAACAGCACTCGAAAGCTTGGCGACCACCGCCGGCGCCGCCACAGCAGTCTTCCCAGCAACACACTCGACACCAACCTACACAACAGCAACAGACACCCCCACAAAAGTCATACTCCTCTCCACACATGTCTGTGAAACCAATGTCGTCGTCGTCATCATCTTCTATATCTCAGGTTGTGAACTATCCAGCTCCACAGCAGCAACAGTTGAATTTGCAAAAGCAACAAACACATGTAAAAGTTCAACAGGTGCAACAAACAAATGTAAAAGTTCAACAAGTGCAGCAACAGCCTAGAACAACCCTTTCATTGCAACATCAGGTCAAAGTTGACAATGTTTTAAAACATCATTCAACAACCCTAACCTCCACTGTTCAGACAGTTTCTTCTTTGACTGCTACTCGTCAACCTCATCATACCCCAACTAGCGTCATGAATACCAATAATAAAATGATTACTGGGGTCACCTCATCGTCAGCAAGAGGGTCAAGTATCCATAGCCTGCTTTCGGGATCTTCTAACCTTTCTCTGCAACCCACAAATTCTTCCTTAAAACATCAGAATCGGTCACATTGTCTTGAGTCTGCATTGACAGTGTCACCATCAATTACAACATCCCCAACTTCCACTTCATTGGGTTCTGCATCTTCAGGGTCTGTGTATAAACTCCCGACAATTTCAAACATTACCAGCTCTGTAGGATCTACATCCCATCAACATCTTTCTTCCTCCTCCCCCTCTTCCTCATCTTCTTCCCCCTCTTATTCAAAACTCCCATCACATACAGCGACAATACTGCCGCAGCATCAACAGGGTATGATGAGGTCCCAAGGGTCAGCAGGACTTCAGTTGCGTGCTGGGCTTTCTTCAAAAAATTGTAGTGGTGTTGGTGGTTATACTGCAGTGTCTGCATCTCAGGGAAAGTCCTCTCCCCAGACATGGAACATGAGTAGTAACATTTCTTCAGCTACTGGGACGACGTTGTCGTCTTCAGAAACATCAAGTTCTCTTTTCAGTTCTGCTCTATATCCGCAACAGCAATTACAACCTGGATCAACAACCAGATTGACTACGACTTCACAGAATTATTCAGCGAGAAATCTGCCTGGACTTGTCTTGGACAAAATGCAATCTTCTCTCTCTGGAAGTTTTTCACCAGGTCAATTAAATCAGGAAAGTGTCAGGCACTCAAAAAGTGAGTGAAATATATATGTATATATGTATGTGTGTATATATATATATATATTAAAAGTAAAGTTTGTTTTGGGAATGATATTAGTGATGATAAAATGGTGACGCAAAAAGAAAAAAAAATGAGGGGAAGATTTAGAATTATTTATTTTTAAAAATATATATTTAACGTTATTTGATACTTTTTTTTTTTTTTTCTTTTTTTTTTAATTTGTAACTTTTATTATTTACACATACTAATTTTTTTTAACTAATATTATAATAGATATTTTAAAATTTCTTTTAGTAAACTTTTTATTTTTATTTTTGTAGTCATGTTATTTCTTTTAATTTGATTATTTGAAGAAAAACATTTTCTTCGTCTCCTTGTTTCTTTTAGTTTCTGCCACCATTGTCATATATATAACCACTAGCACCATCTGTTATTTCATTTATTCATTCCTTTTACAAATTTTTTCTTTTTCTTTCACTCAGCCATTTATGCAGTCCTCAAAACATTCATCTTTTATAACTGACTTCAGATATTCTGAATGAAATCTTTCAGTGTAGTATTATCGTTCTACACGTGGGGCAATAACTTTAAAATCCAAAACAATTCAATCTTTTGTTTCACAGCAATGTTTGAGTCCCAAAAACCAAAAAAAAAAAAAAAATAAGAGGAAGTATGTGAATTTCTCTACCCTCCTTTTTTTTTTTTTAACTTATTTACTTTATTTTTATTTTCTAAGGCATTGCTTTATTGTGCCTTTTTATTAGTTTCTTTTGTTTTTATTACTGCATAACTGTAAGCAAATTAATTTGCTAATAAATATGGGAAGTTGAACAAATCCTTCTAAGAGCTTGAGAGATTTTATTTTATTTTTTAAATGCATGTAACATCCTGGCTTTCTTTTTTTTTTTTTCCTATTACATGAAAATATTTTGTATTAATGCTAGCAGGGTTATCCAGCATCCCCCCGGAATCCTAATTGCGGTGGATCACAGAAAAAACTAAAACTAAACCATCCGCTTAATATTTCGGACAAAAGCAAAGTAGAAATACTAATGCCTCAGGTGAGGTTCAAACTCACCTCTGTCTGTAAGTATGGCGCGCTAACCAATTGAGTCATCTTGGCATTAGGAAAATATTACACTATTTACTACATAAACCAAAACAGGTGACTGCTGTTTTGGATAGCGTTCCTTTCTTCCTTCTCTTGCCCCTGTTACTTTCTCCCTGTCTTTAGAGTTGAATCTGGGTCGGCTGCTTATCAAAAAGTCATAGTCAATGAAAATTCTTTAAATAAGATTTAATTCTGGTGAATATAAGAAAATGTGTTAATAAATTTATTCCCTGTGTTATGCTGACAGTGTGATAGTAAAAGCTCCTCCACCTTCTTTTTATGACTAATTAAAAATAAAATATCTCACAGGATTAAATATTAAAAGCGATTGGAAATCCTTTACTTTTTCTTTAATAGAGAATGGAACACTGACCAAAATTTGCCTTGTATGACTGGCAAAACAATGGCAAAGATAGATATATATATATATGGGTTCTACAAAAAAAAATTTTTTTTATAACATCAAAAATGTTCCAAATTACAAGCTCAATGAAGTTGCATTACAAGCTTCAGAGCATATATATATACATATATATATTTTGTAGGTGCATTCCAATGACCAAAAGAACAATCAATCTATACCTTGTCGAACAACCATAGCCATAGTTTTCTTCTGTTCATCCAATCTTTTTACCCTAATATATCAGCAAATACCAATAATTTCTCCTTGTCTTACAGGCAAACAAAATTCTCTGAATATGTTTATATTGTATTTTTATTTTTTCCAAAGTTAATGCTTTCTATACATCCTATGCGCGTTTTGCAGCAGTTGAGAGAATACAGAATTTGTCTTAGCTATGCAGCTCATCAGGGTAAAGGTTCATTTATTAGCAATAGGAAACCCTCCGATTATAGGAAAACAGGATAGAAAAAGTTCAAAATGAGCACCCGACGAAGGTAGCAACAAGTCCAAACATGAAAACAAAATATTCATTTTAAAAAACTCACTAGAGTAATAGTGACAAAATCTATAGCATTCTCCAAAAATGTTTGAAATTATGATTGTGGATTGATGCTTTTTTTCTTTGGTCAGTGGAATGCAATCAATCATATATATTCTCAAATCACTACCCCTATCTACCAATTAACCAAAACAATTAATGACCTAATAACTCCTTATTTACCAAGTAAATACAGTGTAAAGTCCACCCACAAACTCATACAGATACTCCCCCCCCCCAAAAAAAAAAACAAATAATAAAATTTCTGTTTCACTTGACATTGAAAGCTTATTTACAAATGTTCCCATACACAAAACAATAACATATACAATAATTCATCCCTTCCTCCACTTAAAAGTAATCCTAAAATACTTAAGCTATTATTAGCTTGCACAACCGAAGTCACTTTCAAAAAGTATGTTACTCTATTAGTAAAAAAAAAAATTGTTCAGTCATCACCTGAAGATAAAGAAAAATGTCAAGAATCTTAGGATGAATGCCAAAGTAATAAATTAGACAATTATTGGCCCCCTAGGCTACAAAAGTCTTTTATTTTTATTTTCTTTTTAAAAAAAATATTATCCCACCTTGAGTTTTTATTTGACAACTATATTCTCATTAAATAACCCATAGATGGTTGATATGCCGTAAATAGTGAGGAAAGAGCACATAACAATTGAACACTGGTTCAAATGGTGACCACTTCAGCAGAAACATAGGACCAAAAGATTTTTTCTTTGAGAGATTGGTAGTAATGGAAAGAACTTGATTTTCATTGGACTTTCTCTTTTTCTTTTTTTGATTATTTTATATCGGATATTGTTCTACCTCTTCATACAATAAAGGAGTTGAGCGTTATCAAAGGAAGAGTCTATCAGGCATTTGTATGCAGTGTGATGATGTATTGAAGTGAAACTTGGCCAGTGAAGGTTGAACATATGTGTATGAGAATGTATCGATGGATGTGTAATGCGAGTCTCTGAAACGGGCTTCAATCTGAGGAAGATTAAATCTGGACAGTATAGAGAGATTTGTGCAGAACAGGAGTCTTCCTTGATATGGTCACGTTGAAAGAATGGAGGAGGGTGCTTGGTAAGTAGATATAGAACAATTGAGGTAACAGTCATTTGGCAGGGGAAGGTCAACAAAAACCTGTTGAGTGATAAGGATGTACTTGAGAGAAAGATGGATAAATAAAGACATGGTCAGAGATATGTTAGTTTGTCAATCAATGTCTTAAAGCCGTCCAACATAACGGACGTTAAACCGAATATGATGAAGATGGGTCTAGTAACTTTGCTATCATGATAATGAATAGCACAAATTAAAATCCTTTATCTCTAAAATAAAATATATAAAGTAAAGTTGGTCTCTTTCTTGATTCGGAATCGATAAGATTTCTTCCTGTAAAATCAGTATTTGATTCTGGTTTGTCAGTTCTTTTGATGGATTGTTGCAGCATGTTATTAAGAGTAGTAAAATGTAATTTGATTTAATTCCTTCCAGAAAATACTTTGATTGGGTCAGAATTATTTCATACAGACACCATCTAAAAAAAGCGGATGTAACTCTATTCGTCAATACAGTTATTTCTCTTTGCTTGAAACAAATAAGTATTCGTCATACCGTAAAACTCATTTTTAAAAAGAGAAAAAAACCTGCAACCTTAGTCTCCAACCTTGGCAGTCTTAAGGATTGATTCTATTCAAATTCCATTCTTAGATTCTTGTTTGGATCCAACTTATTATTTATTCCTCTTTCTATCGAGTCCATTCTTATTGCTTCCTCCCATGTTTTCTTTTGGCCTTCTGCCACCTCAACTATTTTACATCTACTAACCCAAGAACTCTGATCCATTCTTTCAACGTGGTCATACCATTGCATCTCCCTGTACTGTCCAGATTTAATTATGAGGTCATCAGATGCAAGCCTGTCTTAACGATTCACATTACACATCCATCATTTCTCTCCATGCAACACATGTCCTCACCCCTCACTGGTCAGGTTTCACTTCCATACACATGCCTGATAGACTTCCCTTCGTCAACAGTGGTAACACTCCACTGGTTATTAATGGTAAAAGTTCACTGAACATACTCAATTTACTCTTAATTCTTGGTTTCACACTAGCACCAGTTCTGCCCTGTGCTCCAATGGTATTACTAAAGTAACAAATTTCTGAACAACCTCAATAATTTTGCCATTCAAATATATTACTCCACATTGGAGTTCTCATCCATTGTCTTACTTTTTTTTCGCGCAAATTGTTTATCATCATTCATTCATTTCATATGAATCATATGATTCTGTTAGCATTGGTTTCCCTGATATTTTCCTAGTTAGAATTCTTTCTAGAAGACTTACAGAACGGACCACATGAAAGTTACCAACAGCCTAAGTGAAAGTATTTCTGGATTCGAACTTGGCACAACCAGTTTGTCAGTCCATGCCGTTAACCACCCTAACCCTCCCAACCTACCATTGCACTTCTGCTTTACTCAATACTACAAAATATTGAGTTGCACCCAACTGCGTTTCAACAAACTAAGCAGGGGAACTTTTCTCTTTCAACACTACAACTACTGATCATCACTGGTCTTGATGGCATTCACTCTCAGACCATTACTTTCCACAGCATTTTTCCATAGTTTAGTACCTGTGAAACTATCAACATACATCATCTCTTCCAAACAACCCTTACAAACCTCCGTGGACAATGCTTCTAAGACACAAATGAAAAGCAATGGACTCATTACAGAACCCTGATGTACTCCTACTTTAACATTATAGCTGTCACTACATATGTTTATTCTCATGCAACTTTGAGCATTTCTGTACATTGCTTGAACAACCTTCACTAACCATTCGTTACCTCTAGTTTACACAATGGCCACCAGACACCCACTCTGGCAAAAGCTTTCTCCAAATCCGCAAAAGCAAAATACGTGTTCTTCTTCCTACCAAGATACTTTTTTCGCATTTGTCTCAAGATAAATATAGCACCAAAGGAATTAAATTGAAAAATGAATTAAAACTTCTAATAGTCAATTTTTATAAAGGGCGTTATGCAAACATACTGGATGTGGTACTTACTCCAACTCTGCAAAACGAAATCACATGGGTGACGATTGGTATTCCTATGCCAAAGCTTTTGATCGCCATCAAAGGAAAGTAGTGCATAAAACAATTAGAATGTCTGACTGCTACAAAATAATTTAAATTGTGACCTAAAACAAAAATAAATCTGATTTTGTTTTATTGCTATCCTATCTTGGATAGCCAGTTAAATAACCAGACATAAAATTAGGTAGTTGCTATAGTATTAGTCTCAGGTTTTTGTTTTCTAAATTATTTAACAAGCCCCCACTAACAGATTGTTCATTTTTTATATACTTTTGTTCACTACAAACAAGGCATATTGCTACTGAAGGGTAAGGGTTACTCTGATAAGGGCCAGATTTATAGAGGAGGCAACATGGGTGGGGGGGGGGGGGGGCATCACTAGTTAAAACATATCAATCGATACTTTCAGTATTAAAAAAAAGTTATTGTAGATTAACACCTTTCGTTAAATCTCTCCTCCCAAAAATGAAATTCTACTTTTTTTTTAGCCGATTGTTTCCCATATGAATTTGATGTAAAATGATCCTCCATTTTTCGTTTTAGGCTTTATCTCCCATAGCAAAAAATTATTTTGATTAATGCCCTAAAAAGCTAGAATAGTCTTGAAATGGGATCATTCTACATTAAATTTCACGCACGGACAATCGAAAAATTGAGGGAGGGGCATGGTCTCTCAGGTTTAGAAATTCATCTCGATTTCAGATTTTTGTTATCATTGGCCACTCACATCCTTCAAAACATAATAAAAATTAATTGCATTTTTTTTTTTTCTTTAAAAAGCCTTTTATTTTAAAATATTAACTATTTTGGGTCAATATACTTTATGGCCCTTAAAATTTCATTTTTGAATTTGGCACTTTCAATGAAAAGTTTGCCCTGGTATAGAAGGGGTTACTCTCATGTTGACGCTGCAATAGTTATTTGCTTGAGGGGCTTTTCTATCTGGGGTAAATAGTCCGGCAAAGAGTATTCATACACCCCTTATTCTGATTAGCACACAGTTGACAAAATCACATCAGTACAATATCCCTCTGCAGAATGAAAAATAGACATCGATTTTTATTAGATAACTAAAACTTGGTTATTAATTAGATGAATGCTTATCTAGGAATACTAGTTGCTGTAAGTAAACACTATCTGGATATATATTTATATATACCCAGCTATACTTGCTAGTGGTGACAGACTCCAGTCCTGTCACAGGTGGGTGATTCTTGCAATTCTTTCAGTTTAACATCAGGAAAATGAGATTAAGCATCATTCCTATAAGCCTTATGTAAGTAGGTAGTGTGCTGCAGAGCGCGTGCTTTCAGTTTTCTTGACACTGATATTAGAAACTGATGCTCCCTGCTCCAACTTTGACATTGCCTTGTATGTCAGTGGTATTCACTCCTAGTACAGTAATATCGTCTGCAAAGTTTACGATCTTCAAACCCTGGTTGCCGGAAAAAAGTCATCAATGCAAACTCCAAATGTTGCAGATATGAACAGAAGAAGATGGTTTCAGCTACGGGTTTGCTTTTGTCACAGCTATTGATTGGGTATTAAAACAATACCCAATCAATAGCTGTGACAAAAGCAAACCCGTAGCTGAAACCATCTTCTTCTGTTCATATCTGCAACATTTGGAGTTTGCATTGATGACTTTTTTCCGGCAGGCCATACTCGTGCAAGATGTTTCAGAGTGATGAGTGGTTGGCTACTGTTGAATGTCTTGGAAAACGTTTTGGCCGAAATATGGCTTGTTGTTCACATAGCTCTTGGTTAACCATATGCATACAGTTCAGGATCATTTGACAAACCTTCCCTGTTATAGAGAGAAGAGTCACACATACCTCCAATTGTCACAATTTACAAGGTTCCATTTCTTTAAGAATGCATATAACTACTCCATTTCTTTCCAATCTTCCAGAACTTTACATGTGTTCCACACTATATTACAGAGGAGGTGATAGCATCGTCAAATGGATGTGCAACCTGAGTTAGGCATATCTCCAGAAATGCTGTCCATCCCTGGTAACTTGTTACTTTTTAGGCTTTTAATGGCACAAAGAGACTACATCCTCGGTAAATTTGTTGAAGTAGATAAGAGTGAAAGGTTCGTTAGTAACTTCTAAGGTAGGTGGCTCTGATCCATGCAGCACTTCTATTTATAGAACCTGATGTTACTCTGGAACTGCCTGTGATTCTTAGCAATTTCATACACAGTTCATGTGTCATTATGTGCTGCAGCTAACTTCGCCTCCTTTGCCTTACTCTCAAGCCATACTCATTTGTTTTTTGAGCATGGTGTCTTACTTTCTTCAATGATCTCAGGAGTGATATTGTGCCTCCGTTGACGTCTTTTCCTTTCAAGCTTCCAAGTGTTGCCACTAATCCAAATTTCTTTGAGTGACTTCTTGTAGCCTAGGATTTCCTCTCCTGTAGCTGACATGGTATTCTTCATTTCCTCCCACCAGTTTAACCGAGTCTGGTGTAGCATCCGATAAAACAATGAATGTTTCTCAGAAAAGTCTCAAAATTAACTTCTGTGTCCTTGTTTTTCAATTTGGAGGTGTCGGAACGTCTGCATGTTGTTGTTTTCTACTGTTTCTTTAGTTTGATTTTGTCAATCGAAAGATTGTGATCACTATAAATATCGGAACCTTGATTAAACCCTTACGTCTAGCTAGAAAGGTGTTCTCCATTTTGGACCAATGGCGATGTGGTCTATTTGTGTCTTGATCTTATGGCTGTTTAAGATGCAGGTAATTTTTGTGATGTGTATATGAAAAAGAAAAAGTGGCGAGCCAATGTTCATGTTGCTCATGGCATAACATTGGATAAACCTGTTGGCTTTGTCTGTAGTTTCCAAAACCCTGGGGACCAAGTATGTGTTCAACCCCCATTCTGTTCCTCCAAATCTGTGCATTCATGTCACCCATAGTGGTGAGGATATCATGCCTTGGTACCGGTCAACAATTCAGAATTAAGTTTTTAAGCTGTCGGCTGCTTCGAATACTCAACAATGATGCATGTAAACATACACTAGGCTGCACATGTTTTAGTGGTGTATGCGAATGGCAGATGTTGCAAGTGATAGATGTTTGGCCAAAGTAATGGGGGGGGGGTCACAGAGGAATTTGAAAATATTTCTGATTTTGGTCCGTACAGAATCTTATTTCTCTGAAATAAAATAAGTGCCTTATAAAAAGAGAGAATCATGCTGAGACCAAAAAGTAATGTTCGTAGATGGGCTCCATGATAAACCACCTTGAGTGGACACAGTCTGGCAGTTATCTCTAGTGGATATCTCCAGTAGTCAGCCCCTGCCTGGTCGAATGGTGATCAGTGGGAAAGACTGGAATCCAAGATTTCTGGTCAAGAGGAAAACATTCCGGAAGGGGAGAGGGTGATACCTGCCCCTTGGGCATGACAGAGGAATTTTGTTTTCTATGTGCTGGCACAGAGTTAGATGTTTGAGGTGGCAGTTGGTTTTCAGTTGTCCTTGGGAACAAGGTATTTTGTTAGGTTGGACTTATCTGACTGGGATAAAATATTTTATTTTTCAAGTCTACTATTCAACCTGGGAATACGAGTTTGATTTGTAACTGCCAACAAATAAACCTGTTACTTACTCGTATTTATAAACTGGACTTGTGGCCTTACTTGGGATGAGAGTTGTTTGTTTCAGCACTGACTGAATCGAACCACAGCTTTAGACCAGTGTCTCAATGACCCCAACGTGCGTGCCATAGTTTTCTTCCCCTTCATTTTATTTTTTCATCTTCGTTCTAGCCGTGTCGTCTTTTCCACTGACAATCGCTGAGGGCACAAGCACTGGTTTACAAGTTGAGAAAAACAATGCACACTCGGATACATTATGTATAGGTCCTGTAGCCCTGGGTGAGTGTGATACCGTCACGGAAAAAAACCTTCATACCCTAACCCGTCCACATCTTAGTTAAGTTTCAGTATATCAGCCAAACCCCAACTGAGATAATTCCTCTGTCGAGTTAACACCGTCACTCGGTTGGAGTCCGCTCATTTAGGGTCTGTGCCATAGTACCACAAGTGGAGGCAATTGTAGGCAGTTAACACATTCATGTAGCTTCTTCGTGTATGTGAGAGAGAAAGCATGTGCAAGAATGAGTAGTTTTATCATTTTCTCAACGATTAGTTTCGTTTAACTTGCGAAGTGATAGTGAACTGCTGAAGCTAGTTGTGAATCTTCTATTCATGTAACATCACTTTCCCCCCCTTGTTCAGGGTTAGGGTCAGACGTTTTCTGATATTACGCACGCTCACTCTACTTCTCACGGTTCAGCGGGTTAGCGGTCTCCAAAGTCACAGGAAGATAACTCCAATAATTCTAAGCCAACAGTCTAATATTTAAAACCAATGTAATTGAACGTCACTTATGAAGTCATATAACAACCATTGCAATTTAAATTCTATGCACTACTTGGCACAGCTTGATTTGGTGTTCGTACCAGTCAGGTTTGGGGTTCTTGACAATCGGTCCAACACTGGCTTTGTTGTGATCATGCTTAAGTATGGTTATGTTCAGTTCTAGGAGGTGATCCATCCTCTCGGGCTTTTACTTTCTCCTTGAGAAGGGGTTAGTTGATTGCCAATCGCTTGATGTTCTCCTAAGGAATGCCGATGGGGCTGCTCAGGCATTTTTGTAGGCCAGAATGCGCTTGTCCTGAATGTTCCACATGACCATACCAACATAATCAATTCATTTGTGAATAATAATTAAAATTCCTTATCTCAAAAAATACAAATGTTGAATGAAATGTCCTTAATGGGTGTTGTTGCACAATGCCAAAAGGAATCCGCCCCCCCCCCCTTGCAATCCATATATTTTTTTTAAAAACTCTTCCTCGTCACACCAAGAGCATCAGAAAGTAAGAAGCCTCCATTATTTGTATTGATCTTTTGATAGGATAATCTAAATTGAGTTTGACAACCTTTTAAAGAGAAGGGGGTCAATTGGCTATGCAGTGTTTCAGTGAAGGTCCATGGTGTAAACATTGCACTAGGCTGAATGTTTTGGTGGTGCCTGCGGGTGACATATGTCGGGTGATAGACGTTTGGGGGCCACAGAGGAATTTGAAAATATTTCTGATTTTGGGCCACAGTCGTATTTCTCTTTGTTTTTGTGAGGCACCTATTTTTTTCAGAGTCATACTCAGACCAAAAAGTAATGTTCGTGCATGCGCTCCATGGTGAACTCCCGTGGGTGGACTGTCTGACAGTTATATCTGGTGGATGTCTTCAGCAGTCAACTTCTAGGTGGTCTCTGAGACTAGAATCCAAGGTTTCCGGTCAGAAGAAAAGGATTCCAGGAGATGGGCATGACTGGCAGTTGGTCTTTCTTGGAGCTGGCAGTCAGTTGGAGCTGGCTGCCTTTCCAGGTAAGATGGGTCCATTAGAGCTCTTAGCTAAAGGATTGTGCTGATTGAACTTATCTTTTTTGGTCGGGCAAAATTTGTATTCTGCAAGTCTGCTGGGAAACACGAGTTTCCTTTGTAACCTCTAACAAATAAACTTGTTTATAAACTGGATTGTGGCCTTGCTTGGAATGAGAATTCTTTGTTGCAGCACTGACCGAGTCGAACAACAACTTTGGATCGGCACAATGTTGCAGCTAGTGCAGTGAATGCACTCATACACTATTAAATTATAATGGAACATTAATTTTTGGACTTCGGTAGTCTTCTTATTTTTATTTAACTTAAAAAAAAAAATTAAAAAAAGGGAATTTAATCTGATTTTATTTAAACCATTTAATTATCTTATTTTATTACAGGAATAAAAGAAAAACAACCATTTATTATATTTTGTTTTAGAAAACAGTTGTTCACAAATGTATGCTATTAACTTGCCAGCTTTGCTAGATTGTTTTATACAAATTGACTGTTCGTCCTTGTAAAATATCTCTTCAAAACATTCTTTTCCCATTGACCAAACTTGAAGGCTTGTGAAAATCTAAGTTTTCAAATGTCTTTGAACACTGCATCAATTTGTCCTCAATGAGAATTATACAAAAGTGTACCTTAAAATTTTAAGGTACATTTTTGTATAATTCTCATCGATAGGATCATCCTAGTAAAACTCAAATTGACTCGGCGTGTGCTTAGCAGTTTGTCCATCTATGCACCTCAAAGTGGTCTCAGTGATACACAGAAACATCAGTTTTATGACCAACTACATTTGACTACTGTGACTCAAAATCCCTGCTGATTTCTGGATTCCATGTGGAGACTGGAATGGCCATGTTGGCAGTACTAGCACTGGCTTCGGAGAAATACATGGCGGTCTGGGCAATGGTAGGCTGGAGCCTGACACAGAGGGTTCTAGAGTATGCTCTAGCATTTGACCTTGTTGGCAACATCTGGTTCAAGAAGTGTGACGGCTACCTCGCGCCATACAAATCTGGAGGTGCAGTAACTCAAATTGACTTCATCCTGTTTTGTAAGAACATGCGAAACCTTATCACAGAAGTGAAGATGATTCCGGTTGAGGAAGTTGCTCTACAGCATTGGCTCCTAGTTTATGATTTGAGGATATACAAGCCTCCAAAAATTAGGTGTAGATTCACTCCCCATCTAAAAGTCTGGAAACTCAAGGACTTGGAAATTTGCAAACACTTCAAGGAAGCTTTTGCTTCACCCGTGTCTGACTCGTCAAGGGAGCTGATACCACTACCGACAAAATGTGGACTAACCTCAAAATAGGCTTATTGAAGACAACAGAGAAGGTGCGTGGCTTCACCCTATAGATGGTAGACTCGCAGTTAAATGCTTAGCTTTTAAGGCCTGAAAAAGCTTGAGAGCTGAGTATGACATAGCCAAGCATGTATCAAGACGGGCGGTCCATCATGCGCGCCAAGAGGCAGACGAGCAGTTCTAAGAAATGGTAGATCTCAACTCCGCTGAAGTATACTGCCTTGCAAACCAAATGCGAAGGGAGAATAGGTATGTTGTGGGTGACAAGCCAGTAAGAAATGATGCCAGAGAGTTGTCAGCAACCCAGGAAGCATCGGAGAAGGCCTGGCTGGAGCATTATTAAAGACTCCTTAATGTGGAATTGATTGGGATCCTAATCACGATTGATATAGTGAAGAAGGCCATTTCCAAGATGAAGTCTGGTAAAGCAGCCGGCCATCAGGTATAGTAGTAGAGATGGTCTGAGCTGCCAGTGACACAGGTGCGTCCATGATCTGTGACCTTGCATCCTCATTGAGAGGATCATTGACAGTCTGATTAGGCAGTCTGTCTCAATCGATGACTCCCAATTTGACTTTGTCCCTGGCAGAGGTGCAACTGATGCAATATTCGTTGTCCAGCAGTTGGAGGGTGAACTGGTGGCCACTACGGAATCTTGGTGTCGAGGAGTGGATCGTGCGCTTGGTGCAGGGAATGTATGCAAATGCTCGCAGTCACGTCAGTAACAGCCATAGTGATGAGTTTGCTGTAGGGATTGGTGTCTATCAGGGATCGGTACTCGGTCCCCTCATTTTCATTATCGTGCTTGAGGCTCTGCCAAGCGAGTTTCGCACCGGTTTCCCTGGGAGGGTTTCTCTGCCGACAATCTGGTTATCATTGCTGATTTGCAGGATGAATGTGTTGGGAGACTCCTAAGATGGAAGGGAAAGAGTTGAGAGTGAATGCTGACAAAACAAAGATCATTATCTGCCGTACTGGCTTCGACCAACTTCAGTATTCAGGCAACTTCCCATGTGATGTTTGTCGCACAGGTGTGGGCAGCAGCAGTATTTTGTGCAGTGGCTGCAAGCACTGGTTGCACAGGAGGTGTATTGGACTTTAGCGTCTGACCAAGAACCTTAACTTTAGATGCCGGGAGACTGCTCTCCCACTTGATAATCGACTTTTGAAGGAGGTTCAGGTTGGTCAGGACAAATTGAAGTTACCTGGAAGATATGCTTTCAACAGGTGCAGCTGCAGCCTTGCAACCACAACGCATGTAAAGACTGCTTGGAAGAAGTTCAGGAAGCTGCTATCAGTTCTCACATTACGCCATCTGTCATACAGGACCCATGATCAAGTGTATAGCACTTGTGTGTGGAGCACTATGCTCCATGTCAGTGAAACCTGGGAACTAACAAAACCAGACTTCCAACGTCTGCAGCACAATGACAGGGCAATAGTTAGACAGATTTTGTAACACCAAGCCAAGTGCGGACAAGTGAGTTGGTGGGGAAACTTGGTCTTGCAGACCTCGATCCTATCTTGAGGGAGAGAAGACTCCACTGGTATGGCCACGTGGACAGATCCAGCAATGCAATCAACTGTGCACTAAACCTACAAGTTTCTAGTAGGTGCAGAGTTGGCCGGCCAAAGATGTCTTGGAGGGAACTGACAGAGAGAGACTGGAGGCTCTTAAACGCTGACTCTTGGGATCGACAAAAGTGGAAATCTACGGTGAGGACTGCCATGCATGCAGCTTGCCACTGGTGTGGACATTTCTTCCAATCCTGCACGATAATCAAAAGACCAATGATGATGATCTTTAAAATTTATGTAGACTGCATGTTTAATTGAAATTCATACTACAGACATCAGGCCTGCAATAGGAAAGATCACCCAAGAAATTGGCTGGCGTCTTTGAAATAACAATGTCTTCTTGCTGAGAAATCAGATCACTTGAGATCCTAATTATAATTAATATTCACTCCAAGTAATAGACACCCTGGTCAGTAATTTTTATGTCCAGTAATAAAACTGCCCATCATTCACATGTGTGGCCTACCTCACATGACAGCAATATCTATTCAAGCAGATGGGTCAGTTTGGTCTCTGTTGGTCTGGGAGAGGGGAAGGGGGGTCTTCAGCAGAGGAACTGTTTGTGTTTGATCGAAAGGCATGTTTGTCCAGATTGTCAAGTATCCGGATTGTAACCTCAGAAAATAAAACATTGTTACTTGTTTTTAACTTAGGCTGTAATTTGGTTTGGAAGAAAAATCCTTTTCTTACAGCAGTGGCTGAAACCGCATGATTGACATTACAGCTTGTATCAAAATCAAGCACCTAATTCAGACGAAGATAACACAAGACGATCATGGCCTGTGCAGTGAGTGTACCCAAGTTCACACCTCCTTTGTATCTTATGCCATACCTGATATATCTTTTTTTAAGCTTCCCACAATTTGTGATTTGAAGGATTGCAAGAGTAATAAAACACATCTCAAGTCGGAAATATGATGTTTGATATTTATTTATAGCTCTATATGATTTGATATTAGACTGAATCTTTCCATTCAACTTGAACCTGTAATAAAAGTTTAACTCAATACTATATTCATATATATATATATATTAGAAGAATACTCGTCCCACGACAAGTAAAATTACTTCCCAGTTTTGTAGCAATTTCATGTCCTCCTACATAGATTAAAATCAAGATATAATGATACTAAACCTTATGTCCAGAATCCTTATTCCAATTTTTTATCAAAATCCATCAGATGATTTTGATTCTAAAAAATATCTCAAATTTAAGCTTAAGGGATCTTAAGAAGAAATTGAAATTCAGAGAATCTTGCTTAATTGACTAATGACTGGATCAAATCAATGCAAATCTGAAATATTTGCATTTTCAAATTGGAGTATGTTGATGTGCTTTTAGAGGGTATAAACCCTCTAAAAGCCCATTAAAATACTTCAAAGAAAGTGAAATTTTGGGGAATATTTATTCATTGATGTCTTATACCTAGTGTTAAAATTTCACAAAAATCAGAGATATCTGAATTTCCCCAAAGAGCTTTTGCCCCCTTTGCATAAAATCAAATTAAACTAGATATAGCCCGCATTTGGACCCCTTATGCCTAACAGCTGTGTTCTAAAATTCATAATGATCGGTTAGTTTAGGAGTGAATCCTCTACATATAAATATATAAACATACCTAACTTTATAGTGATTAGTGGCAGAACCCTCTTTTTGCCATTTAATGGCATACATGCATGACATGTTTCTCTAAAAATCATGTTGATCATTAGGATTTAGGTTTTACAAGTATTATTTACTTCTTCAATGTATGGTAAGGTTTTGAAAAGCCAGTGCACTAGGAGAATGCCATCTGACCTACAAAAAATACCTGAGCAATCCTGGAAGGAGTGCGTCCAGCAAGTATCAATAAACTAGCCCTTTCCCAAAGAGAGTAAGAGAAGCTGAGAGTGGATCTTCTAGGACTGAACAGACCTCTGTAAGACCATATGTGCATCCCTCAACCGCCACCGACCTCAATGCTATGTGCTGTGGTTTTTTGTTCATCTTTCATTCTTGTTCTGGCCATGTCGTTGTCGTCGCTCATCTTGGCGATTGTATAGAAAAACAAAAGCAACTCGCAAGAGAATACACAAACTCCGATACATTGCGTATAAGTCAGTTGTACTCTGTGTGTGTGTATGATACCGCCGCGGAAAAAGACTCCACATCTTGGTTGAATTTCAGTGTATTAGCCAAGACCCAACTGAGATGATTTGTCTGAAGTATCACTGTCTCTCGGTTGAAGTCAGCTTATCTTGGGTCTGTGCTAATCTGCTCTGATCTGATCGTCTCCTCTCGGAGCCTCCAACTGCCATAAACTAACATGAACTGTCGTAAAAACTAAAAACTCTGACTCTTAAATATATTTAGTTTCAACCGGAAATCCTAAATCCAGCCTTTTGTTTTAGTGATCGACCCCCTACTGATCAATAGAAACTGACTACTTTTGCGCTCGCCCTTTCGGCCGCTCCCAGCTTCAAATCGCTTTTATGTGCCTTGGTGAATCATTTCCTCCCTTTGTCTGGGGTCCTGGTTGAGGAGGGGCAGCCCATAGTATCACACTCTAGCCTGACAACAACAAAGAAACTTTTGAACTGACTGTTCTCGACTAATGACTTCCCAAATGTTCTCACAAGCAACATGCATCTTGTCGATGAAAACATTCACGCTAAATTTGTTGCATCTTTTAGGTAAACATAATTATCTGCACAAAGTGTCTGATGATGCTTAATATTACTGTACTGCTGTGAGACCTGGCCCTTGCACAAAGGCTTTTACACACTGAAAGTCTTTGACATGTACTGCCTCAAACGCATCTGTCTCTCCAACCAAATCCCAAACTATACCATCTGTGCAAGATGCAACAACAGCCTGGAGATGTTGCTAGTTTTTACACATTCTTTGACACCATCAAGAGAAATTCATCTGCAAATCGACAGCCCCGTCAATATGCTGCATGTGGTGGTATGTACAGTGGGTTTCATGTTTGCAGGTGAAAAGGCCACACAAGAAATTGGAAATATCTCTTATTTGGGGTGGACCACCAAGAATTCGATTTGTCCATGTGAAAAGGTTAGTATCCCTTTAAACGGAGGTATATGCTGAGGGATGGAGCCCCAGCAAAAATAATGTTTCTATGCTATGACTTACTTGAGTTTTGGCAAAAAATAATGGCCAGCTAGATAATAGATCTCCTAGGCATTAGGTTTTTGATGTTCATAAATAAGGCTGGCTATTATTTTCAAGTGGATTTCTGGTATGGTCCCAGGAAAATATAGACATTCCAGCAGATAGACAGTTGGTGGTCAATTTTTAGGTGAACAGCTAAGAGGGCGAGCGCGGAAGTAGTCAGTAAACAGCCGTAACTAAGACAAAACACTGGACACAGGTCGTAAGTTAATATATTTAGGAATCAGAGTTGTTTGAGTCAGTTGTTTGAGGTTCCCGAGAGAGTTCGGCTTTGAGTAGATTGGGGCAGACCTTAGGAATGACAGCTTTGGAGAGAATTAGATTGGGAAATGAGTTGATCAACCAAACGACAATGATGCTTCGACGCACAAATTATCTCAGTTGGGTCCTAGCTGATACACTAAAATTTGACTGAGATGTGGAAGCTAGCGTTTGGGGGTCCTTTTCTGCGACAGTGTCACACACAAATGCCCAGAGCACAGCGGACTTATACACAATGTATCTGAGTTTGTGTTTTTTCTTTTGAGTCTGCATTGCTTTTGTTTTTGTATACGTGTAAACCAGTGTACACACCCTCAGTCATCATCAGTCGGATAGACGACATAGCCAGAACAAGCGATGAAGACTAACAGAAAACCATGGTACACGAGTGTTGTGTTCAATTATTGTCGATAACCGGCATATGGTCTTACATGGTAACGACGGTTGAAACTGGTCAGAATTTGATTATTTAAGAGGACGGCTCAACAAGAATTTGTTTACATTGGACTTGAAAACAGTCTTGTAGTATTGTTCCACAGTTCTTGAAAAGATTAAGTTTGATTTTAGGCACCCAGAGGAAGAAAGGAAGTAATTTACAGTTTAGCAAATGAGTCCTTGTGAATGTTTTACGTTGGAGCTCAGTCGAGTACCTATCATGAAAATAACTATAGAGTAGAGAAAGACTAGCAACATCTCTTCTGTGAGAAAGAGGCTGTAGGGAAGAGAAGGCATCTCCCACTAGATTTCGAAGTCGGTTTTCTACTCTTATCAGGGGAGGAAAGGACCGGTATGTGTTCTGACTGGTTGTTTCATTCTGTCTCTGCTAGGTTTAAAAGAATTAAGCTTGAATAAATATTTAAATATAAAAATGGTAGACATTTTTGTATTTAAACAAAATGCTTTACTTCCTTTTCTGTTGCTCCGGAGTATTTTACTTTAATTTGGGTTACGGTTTTTATAAAAATAGGTGTTTTGTTTTATTTTTTTGAAAACTTTATTTCAAAAGAAAATAACTTTTAAGGTATCGTTTTTTTGTTTTTAATAATTTTGTTTATTTTTTGAATCGACATATTTCCATTTTTGCACTGTGATAGCCTTCTATGACTCCACTATATAGATATTACACACAATGCCAACTATAGCAAACTATATATTCTTATTATTTTCTGAGTTAATTCTCTTGTTTTTATGAAACAAATCTGCAATTAGTTTTATTCAAAAAATTATTACTGTAAAGTTGAGTGAATTTTTAAAATTCTTTAGTTATGATTTTAAACAAAATAATTGAAACAATGAATTTCAAAATAGAAGACTATCATACTGCAAGAAGTGGAAATATGTTGGTGTTGAGAAGGAGAACAAAAACAGAGTGATTTAAAAAAAATTTTTTTTTTTAGTAAATCTTAATTCAGTCACAACTTCCACAAAGTGATCTAATGTGTGTGACCGTATTCCATAATACATTTCGAAGTGTTTCAAATTTCCTTTAGTGCTGGTAATATTGTTTTCCTTGGCAATGTTTTTTAAAAAAACTTAATTCTACAAACACGGCTACCCGGTGTCATCTAAGGTTTTAATTTCCATCAATTATGTAGATTACATCCAGAGGATTGTCATTCAATCAATCAATTTTATTGGAACAAAAATAGCAAAGTGCAGCAAGCCATGTAAACAGATGAGATATTGCATCTACATACCGTCTGAATGTTTGTCCAAGGCGATTTTAAGCCTGGATATGGTAGACATCATCATGATCTCCTCTGGCAGGTTGTTCTACTGAACAGAAACCCGGACAGAGAATGCTGCCTTTTTTCTGTTGAGATGAAAGCGATAATGGTATATCTTCTGCGGGTGACTGCAGAGACCACGACTTGGTGTTGGGGTGAAAAACTCCTCTAAAAGTAGATTTACATTCCTGTTGATGATGCTGTATGCCAGAATCAGGTTCCCTAGCACTCTTCGCTGCTCAAGTGAGGACAGATATAGTCTTTGAAGCAGTTCCTCATAGGTAAGCCTAGAGAATCCTGCCACCATTCTGGTTCATTAGTTTATTGCCAAGAGCAAACTTGTCATCAAATCCATGAATGGTTTGAGGTCGCTGTTACATGTGCAAGACAGCATATTTAGTGAGGTGCATAGTTGCAATGCATGCAAACGGCAGACCTGCAATGGAAGAGATATTGAGCTGTGGGAAGAGAGACCACCCAAGAAATGGGCTGACTTTTCTTCTTGGATTCCATGCTGTGACTAGAACCCACTTATATTAGCATAGCCTTACCACTTCTATTTTCTGATATTTTCTCTTTGCTATTAGATCACTTCCCCTATCATCCCGATATTTAGAAGAAACATAAACATTACTAAACCAAAATAATAGCATCTATGTATCGCTTTATATCT
Source organism: Sepiola atlantica (assembly GCA_963556195.1). NCBI lineage: Eukaryota > Metazoa > Mollusca > Cephalopoda > Sepiida > Sepiolidae > Sepiola > Sepiola atlantica. The sequence continues at coordinate 38,901,506 of OY744550.1, forward strand.
CTATATCTGTACCCCCCCCCTCTAATATTCTCGCTGTAAGCCCTTATCCCCTGACCTAACTTGAATTTTAACCTTAAACATCAAATCATGCACAGTCACCTCCTCCCATCCTTCTTCATCTCACTCCTTCTCACACCATTTCCTCATGCAACTTCAACATTTGACCCAACCCATATCCATATAAGCATGATGCATGACACCCCCCTCCCCAACTGTTTTAATAACCATGATAGCCACCCTCCACAATTATAAGTCCCTCTCACTCCTACAACCACCATCTACTCTAGCCCATAATCTATATTTGTATTCGCATAAACTGCCCGTCAGAACAATGTCTCCCAATATTTCCCAAAGTTAACTCCTATTCTGAATTTAATATCCAACATCAATCAACACACCCAACAATAACTTCAAAGTCCCACGCAGGAAGCCGACTATGTTTTTGAGGCATAGATTTACATACGGCTCTATTGTTCTCTGAGTAATTTTCAGCATTCACTCGGGCCAAAAAATCCGGGATTATCTGCGATCTTAAAATACAATTTCTTAGAGCACACAAGGTTTGTGAAACTCATAGAACATTATTTGGCTTTTTTGTTAGAACATTACTCGACTTCTTTGTTTATGTAAACATTTTGGATCATTTGAATTTGATACATCACTCTGCCCATAACTCGAGTCATGTTTGATCTTTTTCAGGACTTAAATCTAGACATTTTTCCCGTTTTTTATATTTTTTATATTTTTCAAAATCCCCCGCATTTTCAGGATATTTACCCCCTAATAGTTAATTAATATTCAATTACTATTGATCGCACCTTCTGACGATAAAAGCATTATCTTTGAAAAGCCATGGTTTAAAGGTCTTTTTGTATGTGTATTCCTTGTTTGAACACTTGGTTAATTAATGAATCTGTAAACTATACAAATTTCATCACTTCATCACTTCATTGTCCATATATAAATGCAAGATTTAGTGAGAGAGAACTCAAGCAGACTACTCGGTTATTAAGAAAAATCAAAAGTAAGAGCGTAATATTTATTTATATATTTATTACAAAAGATCAGAATAACATCGGTACCGTTATGGAAATAGAATCTCTGCCTATCTAAATTCATTGAACATTTCTTCATTTGATGAGTTATTGCTTATTCTACTTTCAATTAATCTAGGACTATGCTTAATTATTGATAGCGGCTAATTAAAAAGTGGATGCACTGCATATATATTGGATTGGCATTCCCCTTCATATCAGCATCATATTCGGTTTACATGCTGGCAGGTGTTAGACGGCGTTAAGAAATTGACTTCCAAACTAACCTATCTCTGCCAAATCTTTATTTATCCCTCTTTTTGTTGAATCCATCCTTATTACTTCCTCCCATGTTTTCCTTGGCCTTCCCCTGTGAAAACCCCTACTACCTCAACTGTTCTACATCTACTAACCCAAGAACTCTCATCTATTCATTCATCACTGGCCAAGTTTCACTTCCATACATCATTACACTGCATACACATGCCTAATAGACATATATGGTTTATATATAAAAGTCAATGTTTGTTTGTTTGTATGCTATAGAAATTGATATGTTAACAGTTAGGACATTCAAATAAGTTTTAATAAGGATTACATTTTTCAGAGAAATCTAAACACACCATTGTAATGTTCCTTCGATTCCATCTAAGGTCACTAGGGGTAATTATCAGTTAGGTTAATAAAACAACTGAAATATATTAGAACATAAAGAAATGAAATTCAAAGAAATTTATTTAATAGATTTCTTTGTTTCATAACAAAAAATAAATCAAGAATATTTCAGCGAAAAATGTATTTAAAAAAGGTTTAAACATTTAAATAATTATTTTTATTTGTAGTTTTAAGATTTAAAATAAGTCTCTTTTTTTTATAATCCAAATTTGTTTCGATTTGTTAAATCCATTTGCCATTGCTAGCTGTCTGTAAGCAAGTTTTTTTTTTATTAGCAATACTGCACTAACATTTTTTTAATTACTTGACCTCACTACAAATGTTATTTTAAACTTTTTTTTCAAAGCAAGAATTGTAACCATGACTATATTTCAAATTATTTTTTGATAAAAACAACGAAACTTTCCGACTTGCAAGAGATCTTTACATGGGCAACACCGAGTGAATGCTGCTAGTGGTTTTTAAATTCCCTTCTCTAGGTTTAATGTGACATCTAAGAAATTGACTTGTTTAAGATTGGGGGGTAAATCAATTTTTAGCCCTAAATTTGTCATCTCTCTATAGATTAGTTTCCGTCTTCTATCACATTTATATTTTTTTGTCATGTTTCCAGGTTGTCATGTTTTGTTTGTTTCCACGTTACGTAGTATAAACAAATTCACTAATTCAGGGTTCTACGAAGTCTAATGAATCAACTGGGAGTCATGTTGAAAAGTTAGTAAAAATGAAAATTACTTACTCTACAATTAAGCTTAGGTCCGAGGGGTAAACCCCCTAAAAAACTTTTCTAACCCTAAGTTCGAGTGGCAAACCAACCACCCTAAAAACCGTTTCTTAATCCTAGCACCTAACACTAACACTTAGTTGGAGTGACAAGCCCTACTTCCTCAAAAAACCTTCCCTTAGAGTCATTTTTTTATGAAACTAAAGTCTTTTATCTTTCCTACCCACCCCATCGTCAATCGTTTGAAGTATAACACTCCCATAGAGAGAGAGAGAGAGAGAGAGAGAGAGAGAGAGGAAAGGGAAGTAAGGCAAAATAAGACAAGATGGGGAGAGGAAGAAGTAGAGAGAAAAAAAACAGGAAAAGACAAAGAAAGATAAAGCAAAAAAAAGAAAGAGAAAAAAATCGAGTCTGATTTCTGTATGAAATCAGACTTCTTTTTTTTAATTTAAAAGAAAAGCAGATTTAAGCAAAATTCAGCTTTTTCTGAATTAAACAAAAAAGCCGAGATCTCACATCTCTAGAATTAATGACCTCATAAAATCTGTCTTCTATTTTATAAAGGAAAGACGTTATTTTGTAGGTGTGTATCTAGCTAAAAGTCAGAAACTACATAGGATACACTTACAACCCTTAAACATCATGTGATTCAGTGTGATCCTGACCTGAAAATCCTGTAATATTCATTCCCTTTGAGTCATCATGAGCCAAATTAACACATAGGGCGAAAACAAATTACCTTTTTTCATTCTTAATGGTGGTTGTGTCAAAAACAACACTGAAACTAGGTCAAACAGTCAATCATCTTTCTTTTCTTTCTAGTTGTAAAAGAGAGAGGAGAGGGGGTAGGTAAACCTGTTAGTTTAAGCTAAGAAACACTTTCATTCTGGGGAAACACCAGGTGTTTCTGTTACTAATAAATAAAACTCACTATACAGGGTGTTTCAAAAGTCTTGGGAACATTACAAATGCGTATATCTCATGAACTATTCCAGGTAGAAAAATTAAACTGGTGCCATTTTAAAGCTTGCTTAATCAAGTTTTTGGTCATACTAATGATTTTCGTGTTATCTTTCCAGGTGCAGTAATGGCGTTCTCTAAACAAGACAAGGCATTTTGCGTCCTCCAATTTGCAAAGACTGAATCGTGGACATGTGTTCAGCGTGCATTTCGCAGGAAATTTAAAAAAGAAGCCCCTGAAAGGAAATCTATTGTCAGATGGCATGCTAAATTTGTGAAAGATGGGTGTTTGTGCCCAAGTAAGCGAACAGGTCGCCCTTCAACTTCAGAAGATGCAGTTGAGCAAGTTCGGACAGCCTTTCAGCGGAGCCCCCGTAAATCAGTGAGAAGAGCCAGCAGGGAACTTCAGCTTGCTCCAGCAACTGTCTGGCGTGTCTTAAGGAAACGACTGCAAATGGTACCTTACAAGCTCAAGTTGGTCCAAAAGTTGAAGGACACTGATAAGCCACTTCGCCGTGACTTTTGCATTGCAATGCAAGAGAAGTTGGAAGATAACGGCTTTGATGACCGGCTTGTTTTTAGCGATGAGGCGACCTTCCATCTGAATGGCAAAGTTAACAAGCATAACACTTGCATATGGGGTACTGAGAATCCTCATGAACTTCTTGAGCACGAGCGAGATTCACCAAAAGTGAACGTGTTTTGTGCAATTTCCAAGAAAGGTGTCTATGGACCGTTCTTCTTTGAAGAGGCAACTATCACTGGTGAATCCTATCTCAACATGCTGGAAGACTGGTTAATGGCTCAGTTGGAACAAGCAGAATCTGATGACTTCATTTTTCAACAAGATGGTGCACCACCACACTGGAGTCTTAGAGTAAGGCAGTTTCTTAACACAAGGCTGCCTGGTAGATGGATTGGGAGATCTGGGCGAGGTGATGACGTCCTCATGCCCTGGCCTCCTAGGTCTCCAGATCTTACCCCGTGTGACTTTTTCCTTTGGGGCTTTGTCAAGCAACAAGTCTATGTGCCGCCCCTTCCAAGAGATATTGACGAACTAAAGGCTCGAGTAACGGCAGTTGTGGGAACCATTGACGTCAAGATGCTGGAACGCGTTTGGCAGGAAATGGACTATCGACTAGATGTCTGCCGTGTGACGAATGGTGCTCATATTGAGCAACTTTGAAGATTCCCCACAAAACTTGAAACTTTAACCTTTCAAACGGTACCAATTTCATTTTTCAACTCCTAATAGTTTTGAGTTATTAAAAATCGTTATGTTCCCAAGACTTTTGAAACACCCTGTATTTAATTGAGTAAAACATTTCAACTTTGAAATAAAAAAAAAAATTTATTTTTAGCATAAAAAAATGATTCAAAATTTTTCAAAACGGAATAAAAAATGTCTTGAAATTTTGTATCACAGTTGGAATATTAAGAATTGCATTGTAAGAGAATGTTTTCTTTTGTTACAACAATTTTTTTTGTGTAAGATTGAGTCACCTCTATCAAGTCCAAAGGCCACTCGAGTATAATGAGTAAAGAGATGGATGGATATGTCAGCTGATACCATTTTTTGTGTGTTTTGCAGTCCCAATAAGCAAGTTGTTCTTGGGGGTACAAGTTAATGGCTGAAGTGAACACAAAATAACATCATAGCCTTTTTCCTCGGCATAAGTCAGTCGATCTGTATCAACCAAATTCATGCAATAACGACCTGGAATAAAAAAAAGAAAAGAATTATGAGAAAATTAAACATTTTATGTTCACATTTTCTGCTTATATCATGCTATTATAATAGAGATTTGAAGTTATTTTTATAACAAAGTATTCAACTTTGCAGTTATAGAAATGAAAAAGTGTATAACGTTGAATTTTTTCTTTTTCTTTTTTAAATCGCTATACAGTATCGTAACAAACACTAAATTCCATATTGAGATCGACAAACAATAATAAAAAATTTTATAGCAAATGAATGGCAAACATTTTGGAATACATGCACACAAAAAATGAATAAAAAAAGGCAATCAATAATCCAAGAAAACTGTTAGAGTTATAGAAGAGTTAGAACGGAGGAGGTAAATCTTACTCAACTCCATACATAAGACATTCATATCTGCTTAAAGGAGAGGATCCTCCATTCTGTGTTGACTGTCATGCTACATTTACAGTGACTAATTATATTCGTATAAATTTAATGATTTCAATGAAATCGGTCCTAGACATTACCAGGTTGGTGACCTTAAGGACCTTTTTGAACAGGGCAATCCAAACAACATTTTTGGATTCCTGAAAAAATAAATAAATAAAGAGGTGAAGTATTTCTATTTTCTAAAAACAATTGCTCTACCAAGAATGCTAACAAAATTAGATGTTTATACCAAAAATAATGATTACTTTCTTTTTCCAACACAATTAATGATTCCGATTCTTTTAAAATCTCTAAATACAGAGTTGTTTTTTATTTTTATTTTCGGATTACCGTAAAAACCCATGTAATATGTGCATATATTTTTGCAAATGTAAAAATACACTTGTGGGGTGGGGGTGGAGTGATATATGGATTTTAGTTTTACTAGTAGTCTAAAATCAATAAATAATTATCATTTTATCATTAGGACCAGCAATGGGAAATTAAGTTTTAAACAAAAACAAACAAAACAAAAACAATTAAAAGAATTTATTTTGGCATTGGAAAATAGGCACACATTTTTCCGATTCTAATACCGGCTCAAAAAGTTCTGATTTTTACGATTCCCGATTCCGATTAATCATTCCGACACTAGTCTTAACATCACTAAATATATTTTCTTGAACCGGAAATCTGTTTGACAAATTTAGGTAAAAATGGCACAAGTGAATAAATAGAAATAAATGGCACATCTAAGCCTATGTTTAACTAAGATTCACATTACACATCCATCATATAATTCTCATATCATTTCTCTTCATACCTTTACTGGCCAGATTTCACTTCCATGCATCATCACACTGCATACACATGCCTGATAGATTATTCCCTTCGTCGACAGTGGTAACGCTCTGCTGGTTAGTAATGGGAGAAGTTTCCACTCCTAATTCTTGCAATCACACCCTGTGCTCCAATGGTATCATCTAGGTAACAAAAATTCTGAACAACCTCAATAGCCCTGTCATCTAAATATACTTTCTCCGCATCTGAGCTCTCATCCGTCTCTATTGTCTTACACTTCTTACACACAAACTGGTTATCATTTCTCAACCTACCAGTAATTCCACTGCATTTCTTGTGTACCCAATGCTTACAAGTACCACAAAAAATTGAGTTGTACCCGGCTCCCTTCCCACAAACTGAGCTGGAGAACTTTTCTCTTTCTGGAATCTTTCCAACATTGATAATCACTTTGGTGTTGGTAACATTCACTCTCAGATCTTTACTTTCCACAGCATTCCTCCAAGTCTCCAACAGTTTATGCAAAGCCAACCAGACAACCTCTCTTGGCACTTTGTCAAAAGCTTTCTCCAGATCCATAAAAGTAAAATATAGGTTCTTCTTACCAACAGGTACTTCTTCGAATAAATATAGCCCCAGTGGTACTTTTTCTAGGCATAAAACCAAACTGCATTTCATCTATTCTTATGACTTCTTATTTATTGCTCAATTATTCTCTCAATCACTTTCAGGATCACCTGATCCATCAATTTTAAGCTCCTGTAATTACGTTTACCCTTTTAACAATTCACAATTCTACTAAGTTCTGTCTTTTGTTTTTTTAATTAAAATTTTTTTTTTACTTTTCTTTGCCTCACTGAGGCGTAAGGGGCTACTGTAATAGAGGCCAGATTTATATGAGGTAACATGGGTGGGGAGTTAAGCAGCAAGATGTTTATTCACATTACATTTAAATTTCTGCATGTTGATATAGTCGGGGAAACAGGGACCAGGGAGAGAATTCCAAAGGCAAGCAGTCCGAGGAAAGAAGCTATTAGTGTAGAAAATCTTCCGGTATCTCGGGACCTCTACAGTGAAGGGATGAGATTTTATGTTGGGGAGAGGGGAAAAAGTGCAGATTCCAATGGAAATACTTGTAGAACAGCACAGGGATACAACTCTGTCGCGATGAGACAATGCAAGATCTGTTAAGTTAGAAATTCATTTTTGCACTCTGTAAGGGGGAGAGGCTAGTGGTGAGTGCGAATTTAGGTAAAAATGGCACAGTAAAAATGGCACAAGTGAAAAATATAGATGAAAATCTCACAATGATTTTATCAAAATCTTAGATATAATACATAAATGGAAAACATAAAGAAGTTTGTCAAATTAAAAAGAAAATTATATCTACATTTAAATCCCCAAAATGAGATTCTACATTTTTTTAAGGCGATTACGTGTGATTTTGTTATGGGAGATAAATTCTGTGCGTTTTACTTTTTAAGGCATGTGGTTTTACGACTTTGCCAGTCGGACTTAGGGTTATTGGAAAATGTTTTTAGTTAATTGCCCTAAAAAGTTAGAATAGCCTGGAAATGGAGGATCATTTTACATTAAATACATTAAGGTGTGTGAGACTAGCCCTGCCCCTTCTGAACAATCTGTTACCAAATTGTTCTTATTTGTACCATTTTTTCCTATTTTTTTTATTGGTGCCATTCTTACTGTGCACTAATAAAATCGATTTTTTCAAGTGTTCTTGTATTATCTTTTCAAATTATTATTTTAATAAAAAAAAAGTAGTAAATAAATTACGTTTTAATTCAAGAAGCAAAAACTAGTTTAATTGTGAATTTATGAAAAATCGGTAACGGAAGATTTGGTAACTGAAAATTTGGTAATTTTGACAAGGTAGGAAAATTCAGTAACTATGAAATAAATATAGAGTGAACATATATTTTAGGAGGGCGATTTGAGGAGCTAGGCTCCCTCCTCTATAGTTTTAAATAGGGGATAGCCCTCCTCCCCCTATTTAAAAATAAATATATATTTACTTAATGGCTGTACCTAGCCAGTGTTGCTCAGGAGTATTTTTACTTTTATTTTTTATTCTAATTTCTGTTTTTTTTACTAGCAATGTTTTTTAACCAAATTATTCCTTTACATAGGATTTTGAAAGTTAAATTTACTTTTTAAGGCATCGTTTGGTCATTAAATCATTAACTGTATCAAATTGTATAAATAATGGTTGTTATGGTAATGTTTATTTGATTAAATCTATTTATAAAATTATTGGATGTAAAAAGCTTTCAAAACTTTTAATCTTTTAATACATGAGGATTTGCTAAGAATCAAAATTCTTAGCAAACCCTCATACTAGTGTAAAGGACTTTTTATTCGACAGTTTAAATGCTTCTCAATTCCTTTCATATTTCTAAGGATCACAAAGTAATTCATTCAAATTTTGGATACAATACAAAAAGGGAAAACATTAAGAAGTTTGTCAAATTAAAAGAAATTATATCTATATTTAAAAGTAAGCCCCCCCCCCCCGCCCCTAAGAGTTAACACTCTCTAAAAAAAACAAAACAATTATTTTAGTATTTAGAGTGGGGGATTAGTTGCGCATATAAATTTTATGTAAAATGAACCTCATTTCCGGACTAACCTGACATACCTAAGTTCGACCGGCATAGTAGTAAAACCACACGTAATTGTCTTAAAAAGTTGCCCCCCCTCCCAACAAAACGTACAGAATTTACCGGTGCCCGGAAAACTCGTCACAGGAAAATTCGTAAATGGAAAATTCGTAAACGGAAAATTCGTCACTTTTGGCCAAGTAGGAAAATTCGGCAATTATCGAATAAATATCGATTGAAAATAGATTTTAGAACCGTTTTTACAAGAGATATACTTGTACATACGAGGCTACCCACCTCCCCAGTGGAGAACATTTTTTCATATTATTTTTTTGGTACTTGTGCAGTTTACGAACCGGGCTATTTTTTAGATAAGATTTTCAAGTTAAATTAAATTTTTACAATATCTTTTGTTTATTAAATTGTTAGGTGAAAGTACAGAATAGTTAACACCCCCCCCACACACACACTCACTCCATGTTAAGAATGGCTTTCTAAATAATGTTATTTCAACCCAGTTCGTAATTACGTTACGAAATTAAAGGTTTGGATCGGGTTATTTTTTACATAAAATTTTCAAGTTAAATTCAATTTTTACGATATCTTCCGTTTATTAAATCGTTATTTGAAAGTACAGAATAGTTAACAAAGCACCCCCCCACCCATTCTCCTCATGTAAAAAATCGTTGTCTAAATAATGTTATTATTTCAAGCCTGGTTCGTAATTAAGTTACGAGATGAAATCCATCATAATTCATTTTGATTTATTCGTAAACAAGTCAGCCATTGAATTGACAAAACATCAATTACTTCGTGTGTGTGCAAAACTTGAAAGGAATGTATAAACTATCGAGTAACTGGCTTTAAATTCTTAGAAAATTTCCATGTATTTAAAAAAGCGAAATTGTTTTCTAACTAATTCAGTGTTTTTATTTCATCTTGCCTAATACTTGTTTTAACTAACAACTTTATTTAATACTTAAAAAAAGAAATTCTTCTTTCAAATAAATCGTTGTATGGTCGGAACAAAAAAATCAGAAAAATACAGCCAATTCATTGTCTGCCATTTTAGTTGTGAAACGATGGATTAACCACTTTTTCTCACAGTGATTTTGAAGTAAAAATTTAATTTAACTTGAAAATCTTATCTAAAAAATAGCCCGGTTCGTAAACTGCGCAAGTACCAAAAAAATAATATGAAAAAATGTTCTCCACTGGGGAGGTGGGTAGCCTCGTATGTACAAGTATATCTCCTGTAAAAACGGTTCTAAAATCTATTTTCAATCGATATTTATTCGATAATTGCCGAATTTTCCTACTTGGCCAAAAGTGACGAATTTTCCATTTACGAATTTTCCATTTACGAATTTTCCGTTTACGAATTTTCCTGTGACGAGTTTTCCTAAATTCGAATTTACCTCCAATCACAATAACTTTTTTTACTGCCCTAAAAAGTTAGAATGGCCTGGAAATGGGGGATCATTTTATTTTAAATTTATATGCAAAACCGATCACCCAATCTGCATTCTAAAATAATTATTTTTGTTGTTTTTTTTCCCTGCAAATAACAACGATTTAAAATAAATAAATAACAACAATCAACAACAAAAAAGCAACTTTAATGTGCAATATTTGGGTGGAGACTAAGCGCCTATTTAAAAATATAGTCAAGAGAGCTTAGACCCCCCCTCCCCCCAAAAAAAATTTGGATAAGAAAGTAAATGGTAAAAATACAGAATAGTTAAGTCAAGAAATCGTAAACAATGAAAAAAAACAAACAAACAAAACAAATGCCCTGTACCAAACACAGTAGAATTTAATTTTCTACCGACCTGTATACTTTTCTCGACTGTTAACTACTCTGCATGTTCACCGAGTTAGTAATTACTTATTTTAAAATATGTGTCAAAAAGTAATTGGAAAATTAGTTAATGGAAGAATGAGTAATGAAAAATTCGATAATTTGCACAAGGTAGGAAAATTCGGTAACTATGAAATAAATATAGATTGAAAATATCTTTTTGGACTGTTCTTGAGGGAGATTTGGTGACTGAATTTAGGTAAAAATGGCACGCTAAAAATAGCAAAAGTGGATAAATAGGTAAAAATGGCACAAGTGAAAAATCTAGATAAAAATATAACGAGTTTATCAAAATCTTGGAAACAATACATAAAGGGAAAACATTAAGAAGTTTGTTAAAGTAAAAAGAAATTATATCTATATATATATGAGGACCTTCAGTTAAATTCCGCACACTCCGAAAAAATGAGAATCTACTTTTTTTACGCGATTATGTATGAACACCACGAAAAAAATACAGTTTTGCATATAAATTTAATGTAAAATGATCCCCCTATTTCCAGGCCATTCTAACTCTTTAGGGCAGAACTAATTTTTTAATCTCTAACTCTAAATCCGACTGGCAAAATCGTAAAACCACACAGATTCGCCTTAAAAAGTAAAATGCACAGAATTTATCTCACATAGCAAAAAAGAAAAATTGGTTAACAATCCTGTCCTAAAACGTTACAATGGCCTGGAAATGGCGCATCATTTTACATTAAATTTATATGCGAAACTAATGCCTCACTTTAAATTCTAAACTAATTGTTCGTTTTTTTGGGATGTTTCACACGTAATCACCCACCAATAACGTAATCCTCCATCAATCACAATCAAGGATTTGTTTTTGTTTTCTGCCTGCTCTTAAAATATTTGCCGATCTTACAAATTTTTTTCTTTTCGGTTTATTTTTATTACTTTTTTTTTTGTACTTTTCAAAATAGAATTAACATTACATTACTCTTTTAAGTCGACAGTCTAAACAGTTTCTAATAAAATTCGAATAAAATTAGTGTTTATGCAATAATAACCTTTTGGAGTTAAAATTAATATTGCGTAGTAATAGAGAAAATAAATTTTTAAAAACTTTCTTCGTCTTGATCAATAAAAAAAACATGTCTTCATGAGCAATACAGCAACACTTCCGGACCTGTAAAACTCCATTTTATTAAAATGTCGATTTTTCTAGCATATTTACACATTTCAGGCGTGTTTTTCTTCAGATTACATGCATAATACTAAATAGATTTTAACTCGAAATGGTTCCTCATTTAATAATATTTAAAAACAATAACATAAAACCCTTTTTATCGCCTATACACAATTTTTTATCGCATTCGGTTACACCTTCGATCTTTGCATTTACTCTGTTCTGATACTATATATTTCATCTTTTTTGTCGTCAGTCAATGAAGGAGAACTCCAAACTATAGAGGTGAGAAGCCCCCTCTCCCCTAAAAAGGTGTGCAGACAAAAGCCCACCAAAATAAGTTAAACACAGACAAAAGCCCACCAACGTAAAAATAAATTAATTTAAAAAAAATCTTTTTATATTTAATTTTTTTACAATTATCAATAAATTCTTTTTTCTTGACAAAAATGTTTTTATTTCATTTAAAAATATTTTTCCGGTACTTAATCTTTAAAAAGATTACATCATAAAAAACATGCACCCTTTTTACTACTCACCCTAAGTCTGGGTGGTAAACAAAAAACACATTAAAAAAAAAGAAAAAACAACAATTATTTTAAAATGCAAATTGGGGGATCCGTTTTGGGGTATTTATAATGACAGCTAACAGAAGGAAAAAGGGATAAAAAAAACAAATAAGCAACAAATAAATGTTACGAAAGGCAAGATAAGGTAATCTTTAACTAACCTGTATAAGTTTATTTGTGTTTTAATTTATTTTAAAGCGTTTTTATTTGTTCAAAACAAACCTGGTGTCCAGTTCGAACGAGAAAAAATGTCTGTTCATGAGCCCAGCACGGGATCCTTGCTAATTGGTGAAAAATCGAAAAATAAACAAAATAGTGTACGAAACACATCCAATAAATATCACTAATCGTAGGAAAATGTAATTTTTTACCAGTATTTTGCTTAATTTTAGTTTTGTTGAACGATTACGAAACTCTGTAATTTCAGCTATTTTTTTTTGTTCTAACTGAACAGGTGGACACCATGGTTGTTTTGAACAAAAAAAAACTCTTTAAAATAAGTTAAAACACACATAAACTTATCCCGGTTAGTAGAAGAGTAACTTATCTTGCATTTCGTAACATTTATTTGTTGTCTATTTTTTTGTTTGACCACTTGTTCGTTATAAAGGTCCCAGTTTTGCATATAATTTTAACATAAAATTATCCACAATTTCCGGGCCATTCTAACGTTTTAGGGCACTTAACCAATTTTCTTTTGCGATCGATGGGAGATAAATTATATGCATTGTTTTTCGGGACGAGGTGGATGGGTTCTACTTTTTAAAGCCATTACATGTGGTTTTACAACTTTGTTGATCGGACTTAGGATTAGTGGTAAAAAAATTAAGTTAATTGCCCTAAAAAGTTAGAATTGACAGGAAAGGAGGATCATTTTACATTAAATTTATACGCGCAACTAATCTCCTACTCTAAATTAAAAGAATAATTGTTTTGTTTTTTTAGTGTGTTAACTTGTAATCACCTAAAAAATGTAGAATCTCATTTTTCTTTAGGTGGAGAGGGGCTTACTTTTATGTTTTCCCTTTACAATATTGTATCCGAAATTTTGATACACTCATTGTGAGATTTTCATCTATATTTTTCTCTTGTACCATTTTTCTTAAAAGGGTGCCTGTTTTTTTATGATGTAATATTTAAAAGAATGCAGTATTTACAAAGTACCGGAAAAATGTTTACAAAATTTTTGTCAAGAAAAAATAATTACAGACAAAGATTTATTGATAATTGTAAAAAAATTAAATATAAAAAGATTTTTTTTAATTTTGAAAAATTAATTTATTTTTACGTTGGTGGGCTTTTATCCGTGTTTGAATTATTTTGATGGGCTTTTGTCCGGTGGACGTTTGTCCTGCCACCCCCTAAAAAACCTTAGAAAAGTCGATTTTATTTGCTTCACAACAGTAAATAGTTATTTTTTTTTTAAATGGGAGGGGGGGGGGGCTTAGCCCATATTTAAAAGTAAAAGGGGGAGAACCTCGCTCGCCCCTCCCTGAACGATCCTAATTTTCTGTTACCGAATTGTTCTTGTTTTGTGCCATTTTTTCCTATTTATTATTCACTTGTGACATTTTAAGAGTACTATTTTCACCTGTGCCATTTTTACCTAGCACCTTGGGGGCATTGCTCCTCATGGTTTTAGCTAAGCCCCCCCCCCTCCCAAAATAATATTTGAAAATAAATATTTTTAAATATTTATTTTTTAATAGATAAAATCGATTTTTCTAAGTTAAATCTTCTTGTATTATATTTTAAATTATTATTTTAATAAAAAAATAGTAAATAAATTAAGTTTAGTAAAAACTATTTTTAGGCAACATGAATTAAAATTACATTTTCAAAAGTTTAAAAAGTAAATTGGAAATTTATTTAATGACAAAAAATACAATTTAAGAATAAAAATCAATTTTATCCAAAATAGCTGTATCAATCCGGTGTGACCCAAGAGTATTTTTAATTTAATTTTTTTTTTTCTAACTATGCTGTCTTTTTGAAAGTTAATTTAATTATTACAATATTGTTTGGTCATTAAATTATTAATTTAGCCAAATTGTTATAAAACTAATTTTCTTAAGATAATATTGTTTTAATCTCTATTTATAAAATTATTTGATGTAAAAATCTTCTAAAACTTTTAATAAAAAAATTACATGAGAATTTGCTAAGAATTTTAACGCCAGTTTAAATGATTTCCTATTCAACAGTTTAAATACTTTCAAATTTTGAACAGTCACAAATTAATTACTTTTTTCAACTATTAAATATTTTAAAATATTAAAATGGCCAACTTGTTTACGAAGAAAGTGAAATGCAGCATGATGATTTACTCTCATAATAGGATTTTCTCTAATTCGTTATTAGCGAGAAAATCAAACGTAAATCTACAATTGAACCTAGTTTTTGCTGCTTTAACTAAAGCTTAATTCATTTACTACTTTTTTTAATTAAAATAATCATTTGAAAAGATAATACAAGAACAGTGTTCTTAGAAGACTAAACGTAGAAAAATCGATTACTGTTGTTTTAAAGCAAATAAGCTTTAAAACAACAGTTTTTTTTTTTTGGGGGGGGGGGGTATGGGGGGGAGCCTCATTCAAAACTAAAGGGAAGGGAGCATAGTGGGAGTTAGAACTCCCACCCAGAACGGTCATGAAATCTATTTTCAATCAATTTTTATTTTGTTGTTACTGAATTTTCGGTGCCCGGAAAACTCGTCACAGGAAAATTCGTAAACGGAAAATTGGTAAATGGAAAATTCGTCACTTTTGGCCAAGTAGGAAAATTCGGCAATTATCGAATAAATATCGATTGAAAATAGATTTTAGAACCGTTTTTACAGGAGATATACTTGTAAATAAGAGGCTACCCACCTCCCCAGTGGAGAACATTTTTTCATATTATTTTTTTGGTACTTGTGCAGTTTACTAACCGGGCTATTTTTTAGATAAGATTTTCAAGTTAAATTAAATTTTTACGATATCTTTTGTTTATTAAATTGTAAGGTAAAAGTACAGAATAGTTACCCCCCCCCCTCACTCCATGTTAAGAATGGCTTTCTAAATAATGTTATTTCAACCCAGTTCGTAATTACGTTACGAAATTAAAGGTTTGAATCGGGTTATTTTTTACATAAAATTTTCAAGTTAAATTCAATTTTTACGATATCTTCCGTTTATTAAATCGTTACGTGAAAGTACAGAATAGTTAACAAAGCAACCCCCCCCCCACCCCCCATTCTCCTCATGTAAAAAATCGTTGTCTAAATAATGTTATTATTTCAAGCCTGGTTCGTAATTAAGTTACGAGACAAAATCCATCATAATTCATTTAGATTTATTCGTAAACAAGTCAGCCATTTTAATTGACAAAACATCAATTACTTCGTGTGTGTGCAAAACTTGAAAGGAATTTATAAACTATCGAGTAACTGGCTTTAAATTCTTAGAAAAATTTAAAAAAGCAATTCAGTGTTTTTATTTCATCTTGCCTAAAACTTTATTTTATACTTATTTAATACTTAAAAAAAGAAATTATTCTTTCAAATAAATCGTTGTATGGTCGGAACAAAAAAAATCAGAAAAATACAGCCAATTCATTGTCTGCCGTTTTAGTTGTGAAACGATGGATTAACCACTTTTTCTCACAGTGATTTTGAAGTAAAAATTTAATTCAACTTGAAAATCTTATCTAAAAAATAGCCCGGTTCGTAAACTGCACAAGTACCAAAAAAATAATATGAAAAAATGTTCTCCACTGGTGAGGTGGGTAGCCTCGTATGTACAAGTATATCTCCTGTAAAAACGGTTCTAAAATCTATTTTCAATCGATATTTATTCGATAATTGCCGAATTTTCCTACTTGGCCAAAAGTGACGAATTTTCCGTTTACGAATTTTCCGTTTACGAATTTTCATGTGACGAGTTTTCCTAAATTCGAATTTTCCTACATAGCCAAAATTACTTAATTTTCCTAAATTCTGCCCAAAATTACTGAATTTTCCTAAATTCTGCCCAAATTACCTATTTTTCTGTTACCAAATCTTCCGGGCACCAATTGATTTTCCATGCAGGAGAGATATTTATTATGTTTGCCCTTTTCTTTGTTCTTGCTTTTCTGATATGTTTCTGTATTTATTAATTTGTACTATTTTCATAAAATTACTTCTTCTTTGGTTTAAATAGGTCATACTGACCTATTTAAAAATAAAAAAATGAGCCTTTGTTCTTTTTCTAGATAGGGACAAATAATAAATTAATAAAAAAAAAAAATTAATGAATAATCTATTTTTTTGGTGGGAGTAAAATTTTACCTGATATTTTTCATGGCATTTTAGGGGTGTCCGGAAAACTCTGAAATAAATGCTAATTTTTATTTATTTGTGTTATAAACGGTGCCCGGAAAACTCGTTACAGGAAAATTGGGCAACGGAAAATTGGTCACTTTTGGCCAAGTAGGAAAATTCGGCAATTATCGAATAAATGTCGATTGAAAATAGATTTTAGAACCGATTTTACAGGAGATATACTTGTAAATACGGGGCTACCCCCCTCCCCAGTGGATAACATTTTTTTATATTATTTTTTGGTACTTGTGCAGTTTTGTGTGTTAAGAATGGCTTTCTAAATAATCCGGTTCGTAATTACGAATTTAGGAAAACTCGTCACAGGAAAATTGGTAAACGGAAAATTCGTAAACGGAAAATTCGTCACTTTTGGCCAAGTAGGAAAATTTGGCAATTATCGAATAAATATCGATTGAAAATAGATTTTAGAACCGTTTTTACAGGAGATATACTTGTAAATACGAGGCTACCCACCTCCCCAGTGGAGAACATTTTTTCATATTATTTTTTTGGTACTTGTGCAGTTTACGAACCGGGCTATTTTTTAGATAAGATTTTCAAGTTAAATTAAATTTTTACTTCAAAATCACTGTGAGAAAAAGTGGTTAATCCATCGTTTCAAAACTAAAATGGCAGACAATGAATTGGCTGTATTTTTCTGAATTTTTTGTTCCGACCATACAACGATTTATTTGAAAGAAGAATTTCTTTTTTTAAGTATTAAATAAAGTTGTTAGTTAAAACAAGTTTTAGGCAAGATGAAATAAAAACACTGAATTAGTTAGAAAACAATTTTGCTTTTTTAAATACATGGACATTTTCTAAGAATTTAAAGCCAGTTACTCGATAGTTTATAAATTCCTTTCAAGTTTTGCAAACACACGAAGTAATTGATGTTTTGTCAATTAAAATGGCTGACTTGTTTACGAATAAATCTAAATTAATTATGATGGATTTCATCTCGTAACTTAATAACGAACCAAGCTTGAAATAATAACATTATTTAGACAACGATTTTTTACATGAGGAGAATGGGGGGGGGGGGGGTGCTTTGTTAACTATTCTGTACTTTCACGTAACGATTTAATAAACGGAAGATATCGTAAAAATTGAATTTAACTTGAAAATTTTATGTAAAAATAACCCGATCGAAACCTTTAATTTCGTAACGTAATTACGAACTGGGTTGAAATAACATTATTTAGAAAGCCATTCTTAACATGGAGTGAGGGGGGGTGTTAACTATTCTGTACTTTTACCTAACAATTTAATAAACAAAAGATATCGTAAAAATTTAATTTAACTTGAAAATCTTATCTAAAAAATAGCCCGGTTCGTAAACTGCACAAGTACCAAAAAAATAATATGAAAAAATGTTCTCCACTGGGGAGGTGGGTAGCCTCGTATTTACAAGTATATCTCCTGTAAAAACGGTTCTAAAATCTATTTTCAATCGATATTTATTCGATAATTGCCGAATTTTCCTACTTGGCCAAAAGTGACGAATTTTCCGTTTACGAATTTTCCATTTACCAATTTTCCGTTTACCAATTTTCCGTTTACGAATTTTCCTGTGACGAGTTTTCCGGGCACCGTAATTACGTTACAAAATTAAAGGTTTGGACCGGGTTATTCTTTACAACGTGAATATACAGAATAGTTAATAAAGCACGCCCCTCCATTCTCCCCATGTAAAAAATCGTTGTCTGAAAGAAGAATTTCTTTTTTTAAGTATTAAATAAAGTTGTTAGTTAAAACAAGTTTTAGGCAAGATGAAAAAAAAACACTGAATTACAATTTTCTAAGAATTTAAAGCCAGTTTAAATGACTTTTTACTCATAATTTATAAATTCCTTTCAAGTTTTGCACACAGACGAAGTAATTGATGTTTTGTCAATTAAAATGGCTGACTTGTTTACGAAGAAATCTAAATGAATTATGATGGATTTCATCTCGTAACTTAATTACGAAACAGGCTTGAAATAATAACATTATTTAGACAAAGATTTTTTACATGGGGAGAATGGGGGGGTTGCTTTGTTAACTATTCTGTACTTTCACCTAACAATTTAATAAACAAAAGATATCGTAAAAATTGAATTTAACTTGAAAATCTTATCTAAAAAATAGCCCAGTTCGTAAACTGCACAAGTACCAAAAAAATAATATAAAAAAATGTTCTCCACTTGGGGGTGGGTAGCCTCGTATTTGGTGCCCGGAAAACTCGTCACAGGAAAATTCGTAAACGGAAAATTCGTCACTTTTGGTCAAGTAGGAAAATTCGGCAATTATCGAATAAATATTGATTGAAAATAGATTTTAGAACCGTTTTTACAGGAGATATACTTGTAAATACGAGGCTACCCACCTCCCCAGTGGAGAACATTTTTTCATATTATTTTTTTGGTAC
Source organism: Sepiola atlantica (assembly GCA_963556195.1). Classification (NCBI taxonomy): domain Eukaryota; kingdom Metazoa; phylum Mollusca; class Cephalopoda; order Sepiida; family Sepiolidae; genus Sepiola; species Sepiola atlantica. The sequence continues at coordinate 38,920,763 of OY744550.1, forward strand.
TTGTGCAGTTTACGAACCGGGCTATTTTTTAGATAAGATTTTCAAGTTAAATTAAATTTTTACGATATCTTTTGTTTATTAAATTGTTAGGTAAAAGTACAGAAGAGTTAACGCCCCCCCCCCCCTTCACTCCAGGTTAAGAATTGCTTTCTAAATAATGTTATTTCAACCCAGTTCGTAATTACGTTACGAAATTAAAGGTTTGGATCGGGTTATTTTTTACATAAAATTTTCAAGTTAAATTCAATTTTTACGATATCTTCCGTTTATTAAATCGTTACGTGAAAGTACAGAATAGTTAACAAAGCAACCCCCCCCCCCCTCATTCTCCTCATGTAAAAAATCGTTGTCTAAATAATGTTATTATTTCAAGCCTGGTTCGTAATTAAGTTACGAGATGAAATCGAGTAACTGGCTTTAAATTCTGAGAAAATTTCTATGTATTTAAAAAAGCAAAATTGTTTTCTAACTAATTCAGTGTTTTTATTTCATCTTGCCTAAAACTTGTTTTAACTAACAACTTTATTTAATACTTAAAAAAAGAAATTCTTCTTTCAAATAAATCGTTGTATGGTCGGAACAAAAAAATCAGAAAAATACAGCCAATTCATTGTCTGCCATTTTAGTTGTGAAACGATGGATTAACCACTTTTTCTCACAGTGATTTTGAAGTAAAAATTTAATTTAACTTGAAAATCTTATCTAAAAAATAGCCCGGTTCGTAAACTGCACAAGTACCAAAAAAATAATATGAAAAAATGTTCTCCACTGGGGAGGTGGGTAGCCTCATATTTACAAGTATATCTCCTGTAAAAACGGTTCTAAAATCTATTTTCAATCGATATTTATTCGATAATTGCCGAATTTTCCTACTTGGCCAAAAGTGACGAATTTTCCGTTGACTAATTTTCCTGTGACGAGTTTTCCTAAATTCGTTATAAACGTGATCCTATGGCACCAATTTTACAAATGTAAAAATTAGCGTTGATAGCTAATCATGTGTAAGGCTGGAAATCCTTGCTACCCTCACCACACGTCTCCTAATCCTTTATGTTTCAATCGGGCCCGCGGGTCACATGTTCAGACCCGCGGTAGTGAAACGACTTTTCATTAAAACGATAAAAGGGAGAACGGCAAGTAATCATGGTAGAGAAAGAACTGGACACATTTGAATCACAGTTCATAAACATAAAATTAGAAATAAAACACTTGTAAGAATTAACAAAAGGCGAGGGTACAGAACTTTTTTATAGCCTTTTTTTTGTGTGTTAATTGACACGCTGAGTGGAAGATATTTTTACAGGATTTTAGATCCTGACGTCAGTTCCTTGTATACGGGAGTATAGCTTTCGATTTGAAGTGCTGGATCGGCACAAAATCTTGATATAACTTCACCCCTCCGCTTCTGAAATCTGACTGTCTCGTCTTTTGTGGATAGTTTTTAGGTGGCGAGATATAGGTAATCTTGTATCCAGAAAAGAAATTGTTGCCTTCGTCTATATGGCCAACTTTGTCGGATTGGATTTTTCCTTGTGAATCTCCTTTTGTTTTTTGTATGCGGGGATCTATATTTCGATTTCTGTTTGGTCGACAGAAAATCTTAGAAACGTCTTGACTCCACCACTGCCGCGAACCAACTCCTCATGTTTCTTGCCCGGCTCTTCCCGCTCCCTGTCTAGGGCCTTCCGTTTGCATAGCAACAGGCTTTTCTTCCAATTTGATTGGTTACCCTTCATCCGCTCCCGCAAACTGTGTGGGCTGACTTTATGGCTCTTGGCCTCTCGCTGTCTAGACTACATCCGGTCCCAATTTTTTAATGTGTGTTTCTTTTTTTTGTGAATTGCACCATACTTTTTTTTTTGTAGGAGAATATGTGCCAACAAGTCCCCTATTCTTTTCATTCTGGATGAATGCATTCTTCTGGTGGATTATGGGTGCTTCAGGTGGTTGACTCCAATTAATGGTCTGGTTATCCGTTAAGGGTGGTGGAACATTGTAATTCAAATGGTCGGGTCGTGGAACTATGCGATGTACATAGGCTCGGTGGACACATTCTTGATCTACCTTGTCATCCTGTACAAGTAGAACGGAATCGTTTGACTTTACCGCGTCAAACGTCCCTATCTATGGTAAATGAGAATTGTGTGCTACCGCAGATATCGGCCGATGTAGCAAGATTTTATCACCGGTCTGTATGGGGTCTTTAAATTGCAAGTGACTTAGACGACTGTCGAATCTGTGATCAGCCTCATTGCTTGCGAGTGCTACCCTGTTGTGCACCTGCCTCAATAATACATTTATTCTTTTAAAGATTGTATCATAAAAAAATGACGCACACTTTTTACTACTAACCCCAAGTCCATGTGGTAAAACGAAAAATACATTTTTAAAAAAATTATGTATAGTATTACCCATATTTCGCGGGAAGAAAAAACAACAATTTTGTAAGATCGAAATTGACATAAAATGATCCACCATCTCCGGACCATTCTAACTTTTTAGGGTAGTTAATTATTTTTCTTTTGCAATGGGATATAAATTCTATGCATTGTTTTTCAGGCAGGGTGGGTGGTTTCTACTTTTTAAAGCAAGTACGTATGGTTTTACGATTTTGCCGATCGGACTTAGTGTTAGTGGTAAAAAAAGTTAGAATGGCCCAGAAATGGGGGATCATTTTTACGTTAAATTTATATGTGCAACTAATCCCCTACTCGAAATCTAAAGAATAATTGTTTTATTTTCAGTGTGTTCACACGTAATCGCATAAAATAATTAGAATCTCATTTTTTGGGGTGGGTGGGGGTTACTTTTATGTTTTCCCTTTATGTATTGTATCCAAGATTTTGCTAAACTCATTGTGAGATTTTCATCTATATTTTTCTCTTATGCCATTTTAACTAAATTAGGTGAAAATAGCAATTTGAGCGATAGTTTAGCAGTCATGAATTTTCAAATTCTGTATTAATTGAAAATTAATTTAATTAGTTTCAAAGGGAAATAAACATTAGGTTTAAAGAATTTCAAACTGAAAACAAGTTTAAACTACAGAACGCCACCAATAGATGAAACAGAAAATAATCGCATATTTTCGTATACATGATTTTTTTTTTTTCTATTATTATATATTAACCAAACAAATATTAAAGTAAAACACGACTAATTCGAAATTTATGTTTTTATTCGTAATATTAAGAAATAATTAAAATGACTGATTTGTTTCTGAAGAAACCAAAATGCATTATACTGGATTCAATTTCGTAATTAACATTATTAATAGGATCTCTCAAAGTTTATTTTAGTACTTTACCTATTGCATTTTTTTTTTATCAAATACAGTTGAAAAATTGGTCAACAACAATTTATTTGGGTTTAATTACTCATTTGTGATCTATATAAGTTATAACAAAATGTATGACGCTTATTACTTTACTTACAAACAATATTTATGGTATATTAATGTGCTTATATTTTATATTAAATATTTTTAACGCAAAGACGCCACAAATTATCTTACATCTCAATCGATAAAACTTTTTTTATTACGCCTCAGAGAGTTCACAGTTTTGGGAACAAGTTTTTTTTTTCTCTGGCGCCGCCGTACCCTGGCTGTTTGTCCGGTCACGGCGTATATATCCTTTGGAATAATTAATGTTTGTTTTGATTTTTAATGTATTTTCCGTTTTACCACCCGGACTTAGGGTTAGCAGTAAAAAGGGTACGTGTTTTTTTATGATGTAATCTGTAAAAAAAAATTCAGTATATATAAAGTACCGGAAAGATGTTTAAACATGAAATTTTTAAAAAATTGTCACAAAAAAAGAATTGCAGACAAAGAGTTATTGATAATTGTAAAAAAAATTAAATATAAAAATATTTTTTTTAATTTTTAAAAATTAATTTATTTTTACGTTGGTGGGCTTTCGTCCGTGTTTGACTTATTTTGGTGGGCTTTTGTCCGGTGGGCTTTTTCCGCAGTCCCACTATTCAGGGGTGTTTTTATATAAGATTTTCAAGTTAAATTCAATTTTTACGATATCTTTTGTTTATTAAATTGTATCGTTCAATCATTAAATTATTAACTGAACCAAACTGTTATGGAATAGTTGGAAAAAAAATGGTTGTTATTGTACTGTTGATTTAATCTCTATTTATAAAATTATTGGATGTAAAAAGCTTCCAAAGCTTTCAATCTTTTAATACATGAAGATTTGATAATAATCGAAATTCTTAGCAAACCCTCATACTAGTTTAAAGTTCTTTCTCTTCGACAGTTTAAATGCTTCTAAATTCCTTTCAGATTTCTAAGGGTCACAAAGTAATTCATCCATTTTTTTTCAAATATTAACAAAAAATTAAAATGACTGCCTTTTTGCCGAAGAAACCAAAATGCATTCTACTGGATTCAATTTTGTAAGTATTAGTACTTTACGCATCTAATTATATTTTTTTTATTGGTATATTTCAGTTTCCAGAGTTCACTTATGCCGATCTCTTTATCAAGCATTAATAACGACAGCTAACAGGACGAAAAAGGGATAAAAAACCAAATAGGTAACAACTAAATGTTACGAAAGGCAAGATAAGGTACTTTTCTACTAACCTGGATAAGTTTATTTGTATTTTAACTTATTATAACGCTTTATTTTGTTCAAAAGAAACCTGGTGTCCAGTTAGAACGAAAAACAAAATGGCTGTTCATGAGCCCAGCACGGGGGATCCTTGGTAATTGGTGAAAAATCGAAAAATAAACAAAATAGTGTTAGAAACACATCCGATAAATGTCACAAATCGTGGGAAAATGTAATGTTCTCCCAGTATTTTGCTTAATTTTAGTTTTTTTAGCGATTACGAAACTCTATAATTTCAACCATTTTATTTTGTTCTAACTGCACAGGTGGACACCAGGTTTGTTTTGAACAAAAAACTCTTTAAAATAAGTTAAAATACAAATAAACATATCCAGGTTAGTAGAAAAGTCCCTTATTTTGCCTTTCGTAACATTTATTTGTTGCTTATTTGTTTTGTTTTTTTACTCCTTTTTCGTTCTGTTAGTTGTCGTTATGAATGCCTCCCTTATCAAACTCTTTGAAACTTTCAAATTATTTTTATGACGCCTCTCAAAGAGTTCACAGTATGGGGACAAGTTTTTTTTATTCGTTGGCGCCGTCCTGACCATGGCTGTTTGTCCAGTTACTACGGCGTATATATCCTCTGAAATAATTAATGTTTGTTTGTATTTTTTTCAATTTGAAATTCTTTAAACCGAATGCTTATTTCCTTTTGAAATTAATTAAATCAATTTTCAATTAATGGACAATTTGAAAACTCATGATGACTCTAAGTTCGACCGGCAAAGTCATAAAACCGAACGTAATCACTTTAAAAAGTAGAATCGGTCCGACCAGGAAATGGTGGATCCTGACCATGTTAAAATCATATGTAAAACTGATCCCCCAATCTGCATTCTAAAATAATTGTTTTTTCTTTCTGCAAAAGATGAGTAATACAATGCATATATTTTTAAAAGAATGCAGTATTTACAAAGTACCGGAAAAATGTTTAAAAATGAAATAAGAAAATTTTTGTCAAGAAAAAAAAATTACAGACAAAGAATTATTGATATTAAATTATCAATAATTCTTTGTCTGTAATTTAAAATTACAGACAAAGAATTAAATATAAATTTTTTTTTTAATTTAAAAAAAATAATTTGTGTTTACGTTGGTGGGCTTTTGTCCAGGTTTGGATTATTTTGGTGGACTTTTGTCCGGTGGGCTTTTGAACAATCCTAATTTTCCGTTACTGAATTGGTCTTGCTTTGTGCTATTTTTTTCTATTTAGTCACTCTATTGCACTCAAGAAAGGTCATAAAATCTATTTTCAATCGATATTAATTCCGTAGTTGCCTAATTTTTTTACCATGTAAAAATTGCATAATTTTCCTAAATTAAAAATACATTAGCTTTTGAAAAATATGGCACATTGACCTATTTTTAATCAATTTAGGAAAATTTGATAATTTTGACAAAGTAGGAAAATTTGGCAAAAATGAAATAAATATCAATAGAAAATAGATTTTAAAACCGTTCCGAATGGGGATTAGATTAGGGACGATCCTCCCTCCCCATAGTTTTAAAAAGGGGGTTATCTCCCTCCTCCCCAAATATTAGAAAATAAAAATTTTAAAATATTTAATCTGTTATTAGTGTCCTTATATCATCTTTTCAAATTTTAAATTTATATACGGTCAAATGCAAAGTACACTTTCATTTCAATCAATATAGATTTACTTACTGGATCTATCTAGCCGGTGTTGTCTGGGAGTTTCTTTACTTTTATTTTTGTTTCGCTTTTATTCTACTTCTTTTTTAACCAAATTACTTTTTGAATAGGATTTTCAAAGTCACAGTATCGTTTGGTCATTAAATTATTAACTGTTACCAAATTGGTGTGCGGACAAAAGCCCACTAAAATAAGTCAAAATAAGTCAAACACTAACAAAAGCCCAACATAAAAATAAATTAATTTTTAAAAAATTTTAAAACAATTTTATATTTAATTTTTTTACAATTATCAATAACTCTTTGTCTGCAATTCTTTTTTTGTGACAACATTTTTTAAATTTCATGTTTAAACGTATTTCCAGTACTTTATATATACTGCATTTATTTTACAGATTATATTATAAAAAAACACTTAACTTTTTTACTACTAAGTCCAGTGGTAAAACGAAAAATACATTTAAAAAAAATTATGTATTACTGATCTTTTGCGGAAAGAAAAAGCAATTATTTTAGATTTTAATTGGGGGATCAGTTTTGCATGTAATTTTAACATAAAATGATCCCCCATTTCCGGGCCAATCTAACTTTTTAGGGCATTAACCATTTTTTTTTAGATGAGAAATAAATTCTATGTATTGTTTTTCACCTAATTTAGTTAAAATGGCACCGGTAAAAATGGCACAAGTTAATAAATAGGAAAAGATGGTACAAGAGAAAAATATAGATGAAAATCTCACGATGAGTTTAGCAAAATCTTGAGTACAATACGTAAAAGGGAAAAATTAAGGTAAATTTATAGAAGTGCACCTTTCGTATTTCGACCCCTAAAAAAAAAAGTTTCTACTTTTTGGGGCAAATTACATATAAACAGCTATGAAAAAAAATTATGAACATTTTTATTATTTTAGGAGGGGGGGGGGGGTCACTTTCCTATATAAGTTATACGTAAAGTGAGCACGCATTTCTTGGCCACCGAATCTCACCACTCGTGTTTCGACCCCTAAAAAAAAAAGTTTCTACTTTTTTTGGCAAAGTACATGTAAACAACCATCCATAACAAATATCCGCTATAAAAAAAAAAAATGAATTTTTAAATTATTTTAGATGTTAGGAGGGGTGGGGGATCACTTTCCTATATAAGTTACCCCTAACATCTAAAATGGCTGTTTACATGTAATTTGCCCCAAAAAGTAGAAACTTTTCTTTTTTAGGGGTCGAAATACGAGTGGTGAGATTCGGTGGCCAAGAAATGCGTGCTCACTTTACGTATAACTTATATAGGAAAGTGACCCCCCCCCCCCCTCCTAAAATCTAAAATAATAAAAATTTTCATAATTTTTTTTCATAGCGGATATTTGTGGAGGCTGTTTATATGTAATTTGCCCCAAAAAGTAGAAACTTTTTTTTTTAGGGGTCGAAATACGAAAGGTGCACTTCTATAAATTTACCAAAATTAAAAGTACCCACCCCCCACCCAAAAAAAACAATGAGATTCTAACTTTTTTATGCGATGACGTGTGAACACTGAAAAAAAGAACCCAATTATTCTTTAAATTTAGAGTAGGGGATTAGTTGCACATATAAAATTAATGTAAAAATGATCGCCTCTTTCTGGGCCATTCTAACTTTTTTTTACCACTAACACTAAATCTGATCGGCAAAATTGTAAAACCATACGTACTTGCTTTAAAAAGTAGAAACCACCCACCCTGCCTGAAAAACAATGCATAGAATTTATATCCCATTGCAAAAGAAAAATAATTAACTACCCTAAAAAGTTAGAATGGTCCGGAGATGGTGGATCATTTTATGTCAATTTCAATTTGACATAATTGTTGTTTTTTCTTCCCGCGAAATATGGGTAATACTATACATAATTTTAAAAAAAATGTATTTTTCGTTTTACCACATGGACTTGGGGTTAGTAGTAAAAAGTGTGCGTCATTTTTTTATGATGCAATCTTTAAAAGAATGCACTATTTACAAAGTACCGGAAAAATGTTTAAAAATGAAATGTAAAAAATTTTGTTAAGAAAAGAAAATTACAGACAAAGACTTATTAATAATTGTAAAAATAATAAATATCAAAATATTTTTTGACCCCCCTTCGACCCCCTGGGGGCGCGAACCAGAATTTTTCTGAGGTCAAGGATGCTCATTTTATATTCAGAACAATTGCCTCTAGATTTTGGCCAAGTTTCAGAAAAATTGAATGAATGGATCAAACGTTATGGGAGAAAAGGGTAATTTTTTGCCATTTTGGGGGCTTTTGACCCCCTGGGGGTGCGAACCAGATTTTTTCCAAGGTCAGCAATACTTATTTTCTATTAGGAACAATTGTCTCCACATTTTGGCCAAGTTTCAGAGAAGTTGAATGGATGGATGAAAAGTTATGGGGCAAAAATTTTTTTGCTATTTCGGGGCCTTTTGACCCCCTGGGGGGCTAACCAGATTTTTTTTTAAAAATCGGAGAATGTCACTTTCTAACCTGACCAAAGTTACAACTTCATGCAAAATTTAAGAGAAATTCAATGGATGGTTGCGGAGAAAAATCCGGACGGACGGACACACGGACGAACAGAAATGCCTCAAAACATAGGTCTCCCGATTTTATAAATCGGGAGACCTATGTTTTCATAATTCGTTTGTTTATTGAATTGTTTGTTCCCTAAATAAATTCATAAAAAATTAACTATTTATTGTGAATTCTTTTTTAAAAAATTTATATTTAATAAAGATCAGTTTCAGTATGAATCGAATCGGGTGCCTTTCTTTTTTTCTTTTTCTAAGTGCAATTTTAAAAGTTTTCTAATGCTTTTTTTAAAAGCTCTCATTCATTAGATATGTGCAAATATTAGAAAACCGTGTCGTATTATTTCTGCAATGTTATTATTTAATTCGACAATTTAATTTTTCTTTGAGTTATATTGATTTTATTAATACGGAATTTAGAAGCTTTTTTTCGTAACATATGAGAATTATATTTTAAAAGATTTTTTTTAATTGTTAACATCTACGATGCTTTTTTTTTATAAAAAAATATATTCATGCGTTTTTTTAGTACCCTGTGATATAACTTTAGTAAAGATGTTTTTTGTTTACACGAAATAATATATTTGCACTACGATTTCTAATAAATTAATCGGTTAATCATATTCTGTGATCGTTAATTAATAAATACTGAAAATTTCATTAAAATTGGTTGGTTTCCTGAATTTTGATGAATTTTTAATTGAAGGGAGGGGTCAAAATGCTCATAGTCTAACTGTTCGACATATCTCGTTTATTACTTTAGAGCATGCCGTCATTTTTCAGTACACTGGCTTGCTTATATTATGATGGTTGTGGCTAGGCTCTCTCCCCTTTAGTTTTAAATACGGGCTAAGCCACCCCCCATATTTTAAAATAAGTATTTACTGTTTGAAGTAAATAAAATCGACTTTTCTAAGGTTTTTTTTTTTGATGGGGTGGGGGGCTATTTAAAAATAAATATATTTAAAAAAATTATTCTGTTGTTTTGAAGCAAATAAAATCGACTTTTCTATGTATTTTGGAAAGGAGGTGGGGGGGGGGGTTCTTGCTTTTATAGTTTGAAATAGGGGTTAATCCCCCCATTTGGTAAAAGTGCAAAATAATTAACAGTTGAGAAATTGAGAAAAAAAAGAACAACAACAACAAAAGACTTATACCAAACGCAGTAAAATTTAATTATATACTGACCTGTATACTTTTAACATGCTAAAACTGTCTTCAAGTTTTTTTTATTTCAAAATATTTTTCTGTTCTAAACAGCCTTTACACACAGGAGAGAAAAAGTAATGGCTGCTAGTCGCTTAACTGAGAGGGGGTCTTAATCCCTGAAAAGTTGTAAAAAAATGACTTATCCTACCACAAACACTAAGTCCGAGATGCCCCCCCACCCCGAACTTAAGTTTAATGGTAGTCATAGTTTTTACAGTTTTTCAGGAATGAAGCACCCAACAGTTAAGCGAAAAGTGACCATTTATTTCTGTGTGTCGTAAAGACAGCTTTAAAAAAATTGAAATAAAAACTTTAAAGAGAGTTTTAACACAGTAAAATTATGCAGGTCGGTAGATAATGAAATTCTACTGCCTTTAGTATAAGGCATCTGACGTTGTTCACGATTTATCAACTGTTAACTATTCTGCACTTTCACCATTTAATCTGTTGTTTCTATTTACTTGCTCTCCAAGGCGCTTTCATGTTGTTTTACGATTTCTCCAGCCGAACTTAATTAACTGCCCTAAAAAGTTAGAGTAGCCCGGAAATGGGTGAATCATTTTAAGTTAAATTTATATGCAAAATTTAAGTGGGATTCCCCACTTTAAATTTTTAAATAATGTTGTTTTTCTTTTCAGGGTCTTCACAGGTAATCGCCTAAAAAAAAAGTAGAATCTCATGGGGTATTTTGCTGAGTGTTGTCATTAGTGTTGGGACGATTAATCAGAAATCAGAACTTTTTGGGGTATTGGAATCGGTATCTGTATCAGAAAAATTTTAGCCTAATTTCCAATTCGAAGAACAGTTCTTTCAAAAAATAATTTAAAACTTAATTTTCCATTGCTGGTACTAATTATAAAATGATAAATATTTATTGTTTGTAAACTACCAGTAAAATCAAAATAATAAAATAATAGCATAAAAAATACAATGTAAATTTATTTTATTTGTGTAAAAAAAAGTGAAATGTGGGCATTTGTCCAGTCCTTCAGCATTGGCAAACCAGACAAGAGGTGGCCAAAAAGTATAAAATAAACATTTTCAAAGGGTTAGTTGAATTAGGTATAAATGAATTTATGAATTTAAAGATTTTCACAGCTTTACACGAGACCACACTTTAGCGTTAGTTCTTCTTTAATTTTGAGTTTCCTGTCTGTTTATTGGTTGTAAAATTTTTTTTCTAAATATATAAAAGACTAATAATAAATATGATTCTTGGTCATTAATATTATTGAAACCATTTGGCAGTTCAGTTCATTTTCTTTCAACTGACAAGACACAAATACACTGCTTTCAGACTATGAAAGACAGTGAAAATTTGCATGCCAACATATTTAAACTTATATTTTAATGTAATGTAGAAGTTAAGTAGATTTTACTATATAAAAACTTATAAGTATTATTTTTATAATTATCATTATTATTATAGTATTATTGTAGATGAAAATCCTCAGTTACCTCCCCCCTTTAAACAAAAATGTGATTCTACTTTATTTAGGCAATTACGTGTGAACACTCTGAAAAACTTGTCAGGAAGAAAAATAAATCAATTCTTTTAGAATTTAGAGTGGGGGATTAGTTTCACATGTAAATTTAACGTAAAATAAGACCCCATTTCTGTTCCATTCTAGTAATTTAGGAAGTTATTAAAATATATTTGCTGTGGCAAATAAATTCTGCGCGTTTACTTTTTTAAGCAATTATGTATGGTTTTATGACCTTTCCAGTCGGACTATGGGTTAGTGGTAAAAAAATTCAATGAAAATTTTTTAGAATGGTCCGGAAACGAGGATCATTTTACGTTAAATTTATATACGAAACTGATCCTCCACTCTAAATTCTAAAATAATTATTTTTGTTTCTTTCTTTCTTTCTGCCATGTTTTTCAGGGTGTTCACACGTAATCCCCTAAAAAAGTAGAATCTCATTTTGGAGGGGAGTTATTTAGTTAAAGGTGTTATTAATGACGTGTCATCCTATTTACTTGTCTCCCCTCGGAGGCAGAGTTAGACACAAAGTAGGTTTTTAATGTGGGGAAACCAGCTCTCCAAGACTCTAGATTGGGAGAAAAATTTTAATTGTCTCAATCTAGAAGGATTTCTTCTTCACTGACCGAGGAAAGAAAAAGATAAAGTGTAATATCAGAATAGATACTGCACTTTTAATTATTTACTTGCTAAAAAGATATATAACATGGCACAAGGCAATCAAAAGTGTAGGAAAGTGGGGTCGTTGTTTATCCTCTATCTTATTCTTATCTAGAATAATTTCAGTCGCCACAATACCACATTTACTCTAGGGTCATCCTATTTAAAATATCGCCAATGTGTTGAAAATTTAATTTGTATATTGTGATTGCCATTTCTTTAGAGAAGTCTTGCTGCAGATATGGCATGCAAGGCTACTGGTTTCCGTTTGTGCACTGATATATACAACCTGTTTGACACTGGTTTAGTTGGCTCTTACCATGGGATCTCATGTAGGGATATCTGTACATCTACATGGCCATGCTGTGTGCTTGTACGACATGAACAGCACGCTCTTCTTCTACAAAGTCTGGTTTCAGTAATAAGCCAAGACTAATAAAATCTACAGGTCTATCTCACCGAATGAGGTAGCATTGCATCTGGGTACTATACCAGATATTTCTTATGTCCCTGCTGATTAAAAAAAACTCCTCTCTATTTTTAGGTGCGAGTAGAACTATGAAGAGAAGGCCCTTTGAAATGACGGATAAAATTTTGAAAGACACATTTAAATATAAATAAAACTATAAATAAAAATATAACATATTTTAACAGAAAACATTAAGGTGTGCTTAAAAAGAAAGAAAAAAGTGTTGATGCCATTTTGTATGATCCATTCAAGGGTTCCGAATAATCTATATGTAGTCAGGACGTTATGGACCAGGCGAAGAACATAAAATATGGCTTATTCTGATGCTTCAGCGATCGAAATTTCAAAATGAAAATCGTAATTGTGATTGGTGATTGCAGACAAGTTAGCCATGCTGATGACGGCTGTGAGCCAGAAACACGTGTCCATGGATTACTTTTATGTACGTATAAAATTAATAAAAATATATATATTAACGAAAAATATGTCCTATAAAGTTAAGGGCGACTAATAATGCAATTTTCTGCATATTAATCACTTAGGAAGTGAGACAATCGAAATAATAATAAGCAAAAAAACAACGAATGCTGCAATCACCAATAAAAACAACTACATAAAAATACATTAAATATTTAGGTGATAAAAATCGTACATATTTCTAGGCAGGGTGTCGTAGTCCAATGGTAAAACGCCGGACTATAGACATCAATATCGAAGGTTTGATCCTTGTCTAAGTTTGCCATGTGAACCAGAAACACATGTCCATGGATTAATTTTATGTACGTATAAAAATAATTAATAAAATACAAATAAATTATTTGTCAATAATAAATTTATTTAGTGTCAGATATCGAATCAATGTCCTAAAAGTTCATACAAAATATCTGACAAAAAAAACCCTTAGGGTTAAGAAAAAAAAAATATCGGATGGGTCCAATTCTTTGAGGTAGAAATACTCTGGATCAAATTCTCCGGTGGCAGATTCGTTGGAAAGACCCTTATAAGATTGTTATAAATGCATAAAATTCTATCACACAAAAGGAAATTTATTTATCTACAAGTTTCTCAACATTTATTGTTTAGTTTTATAACCTATCGGTGAGATATAAAATAATGAATATCCGTTTTTTATAGATTTTGTTACGGTGCAAAATTATATAAAAAAACTGACGTAAACAATATGTTTGTTGATTTTTTAACATTTTTTTTCCTAACATTTTTTTTGTTTTTTTTCTTAATAACGTTACGCTAATAAGACATTTTATTGAATTAATTTTAATAAACAAATCGATAATGTCAACGTTTGAAGAAAAGTTATCTCCCTTTGGGGAGATAACTTTTTAACATAACTTTGGTAATTTATTTTTAACTTCATTGTTCTTTTTAGGAAAATATTTGCGATAAGAAAATCTCTAAATATCGGAAAATTTCTATATAAACAAACTTAAATCGATGCCATTTAATGAACTCTTTTGATAGGGAGTTTAAAGTTGCGTAGGTGATTACTTTTATGCTGTGGCTATGTTCTTTTGGCCACTTTTGTTATAAGAATCGGAATCGGGAAAGATATTGGAATCCTCCCATCACTAGTCCTCATCTACTTTTAAATATTGATATAATTTCTTTTCAAGTCGACAAATCTCCCAATGTTTTCCCTTTATGTATTGTATCCAAGATTTTGATAAACTCGTGAGATTTTTATGTGGATTTTTCACTTGTGCTATTTTTTCCTATTTATCCACTTTCGCCATTTTTTTCCTGAATTCCAAAAATGCAATAATGTAAAGTACTAAAAATAACTTTTTAGAGATCCTATTTAAAAAAATAATAATTACGAAATTGAATCCACTATAATGCATTTCGGTTTCTTTGGAAATAGCTAAATCGAGTTTATTTTCTTAAAAACAAAAGAGTGAATGCATTTAAAAAAATGTTTAAAAGTGTTTTTTAGTGAAACAGCATTTCTTTTCTCTACTCTTTCATCTTTTTATCCCGTGACCCCTCCTCTGCCTCGTACTTCCCTTTTTTCATACCAAAGTTCGATAAAAAAAGGGTATACCTAATAAAGAGATTGTTCAAAACTAAATAAAAAGTCAGCAAATACCTTGTTCCTCCAGAGCAATTTTTAATTCAGTTTGATCAGCTGCATGACCCAACGTAACAAGATCCTGAGGATTAAAAGAAATACAAATTGTTTAACTCCCAACAATATAATGCTGGAATAAGTATTTTTTGAAAGAAACAGAATCAAAATATTTATTTCATTTTAAAGAACATTGTAGAAGGATAAAAAAAAGAAGAAAAACTGGCTAGTCAAAATCAAATACCAATTTACCAGATTCAAAGCTATTGATGACAAACTTCAAGAAATAGATCAGCTTTAATTTAGAAAAATTAGATACCAAAAAATTAGGTAATTTTGGCATGATAGGAAAATTAGGTAACTATGAAAAAAACAGATTGAAAATAGATTTTAAAACCGTTCTTGGGGGGAATTTGGGGGCAAAGCATCTCCCCCATAGTTTTAAATAGGGACTAAGCCCCTTCCCCCAATAATATTTTTAAATATTTATTGTTGTGTTAAAGCAAATAAAATTGATTCTTTTCTCTTGTCCAGGTGTCAAGCACTTTTCCATATTTCCAGTTTATCCTTTAACTGTTCCAAGGACTCGGCAATGATAACTACGTCATCAGCATAGAGTAAATCCGATGGACAGTTCAACGGAAACTTTCTTGACAATGCCTCCAATAAGGAAAAGTAAAGGGCTAAGGACAGATCCCTGGTAAACTCCAACCTTGACATTGAAGCTATCATTGTAAGTATCATCCACCCTCACTTTACTACTAGCGTTCATGTACATAGATTGTACTAGAAGGATAAGCCACTCCTCTACGGCCACCTTTTGCATTGCCAACCATAGTACCTCTCTCTTATATGCTGTAAAGAATAAAAGTTTTCACATTTAACATCATAGTGATTTTAATTTGGGATAGATGATGATGATGATGATGATGATGATGATCAAAGGTTGATGAGGAGGGAACTGTGTCGACAGGCAAGATGGTGCTCGTCAGTTTTTTTATGGGTCTTGTTAGACATAGAGGATTACATCATTAATTAGCTCTCCCTCCAGGTGACGAGCTGCATCTCGAATCCTGACAGTCCAAGTACAGCGGTCCTGAGCAAAGTCGCACAAGATGGCTAGCTACTCGCAATTCCACCATCAAAGGCCGACCATCTGTGGACGTGAGAGTTCAGTCAAGTCCTCCTTGATGCTTGTTTTCCAACTGTCCACCGACACGCTTGCACTACCCAGACAAAGGGGTAGGGAGGATTACATCGTGAATTAGCTCTCCCTGCGGGCAACGAGATGCATATCTAAACCATCAGAGACATTGCTGCAACAGGAGGACAGATGGTAGAGACTTAAAATTGAGATGTTGGAATGAAAATATCTTACCATATCTGAAATGTTTGCGTCTTGGAAATGTTTGCTCCTTGGGTAAGTAATCAAATGCGTGTTTTGGACAGCTCCATAACAACATGGGCAGACAACGAATGATGCGTCACTGTTAATGCATTTCTGTAATACCATGTCCGTGGCTACCCCACAGGCATGCAGACATGTACCAAGATCAAATTTGCCATGGAAATATCCGAGGTTACACTGGAAAAAAGAAAGTAACATTAGTTATAAACGAGCTAACCTTAGCCAAAAGGCCATGGAACCATAAAAAATATCTTTTTGTGACTAGGCATTTAAAAAAACAAAAACCCATGGGCGGTGTAGTGTAGTATCAGTTCTGTTGTCATAAGAATGTCCTCCCAGGAATTACTTCCTCCGTTTTTAAGGGTGTGTAGGGGGAATTCTCCCAGTTGAAAAATCCCCAAGATTCAATTTAGTCAGAATATCTTTTAAGGGGGGGGGGGGGGTAGTGTAGTATTAGTTCTGTTCTCATAAAATCGTTAACGCAAGAATGACTTCTTCCTTTTTGGGTGGAGGGAAGTCGTGTTTGTTCATCATTATATTATCATCCTCTGTCAAGGGGGTAGGGTCAGTGTAGTATATGTTCGTTCACCATAATACTAGCTAAGGAAGAACGATAACTCAAGTTTATAATAAACATGTCTTTTTTAACTAGAAAATTATGAAAGTTATCGTTCTTCCTTAGCCAACATATTCATCTTTGTTTATAAAGATGGCGACTATATTTTTCCAGACAATTTTCATTTAGGCGTTTCACGTGGACAATGAAACTTGCCATGGTTTTTAATGTCATCTAAATAAATAAATGAAAAAGTTTTTCCACCTATTTTAACTATAGACATTAAAAAGGTTTATGCTTATTTAATTTTCTGTAGTATATTTTCATTCGTCATGATACATTCCTCCCAGGCATTACCTCCTCTTCGGGGGGAAGGCCGTACAGTATACATTCATTCCTCACGATACCATTTCCTCAAGATTACCAGTTTTGTGTGTCTATTCTGTTGTCATGATATCATCCTCCCAGTCATTAACCCCTCATTTGGGGGGGGGGGGTGTCAGTGTATGTAGTTCGTTCATCATCCTCTCAGCCTTTCAGCTGCATATTTATTTATTTTTAAGTTTCTAATGAATTAATATTTGCTAATCTGTTAATAATTAAATACATGCGTTTATTATTTTTTTAATAAATTTGTTGTTGTTGTTGTTGCTCCTATTCCTATTTACTTCCTCCCACGAGAGCAGAGTTAAGCACAATGTCAATATTTAACGTGAGGAGAATCCAGCTCCCCAAAATGGACACTCTGAATTGGAACAAAAATTTCAATTGCCTCGGTCTCGAAGGATTTCTCCTTCACCGATAGAGAACATAAAAACTAAGTGAAGATTCAGTACAGATACTACATTTTGCTCCTAGCCAAAAGGCTAAGGAGTTAACATGTTGGTAGTGATGATGATGATGATGATTTGTCATAGAAAAGAAATATACTTCCTCTAATCTTTCTAAATTACAAAAAAAAAGTATTTTTCTTTCTTTTATAATAAAGGTGAAAAGTACAAAGTACCCATTTCGAATTACTTAGTAATATAAAAGTGGAGTATTTGACCAATTAACGTTCCACCCTTATGTTTATTTATTTCATTATATAACCAGTGTCAGTAATTACCGCCTGAAGGGCGGGTAGTTTTTGCTAGTACTTTCATAATTTTGCAAAGTTTCTACATAAGCCCTATACACGAGCCTATAATCGTCTCACTTCACACATCCGGTCAACGCTATACGACCCGAAGACCTAACCGGAAGTTAACACTTTGACAGAAAGGGATATAATTCACTTTCTCACAGTGCATCTCAATTCCATCAACCAATCAAATGCCATTTAGGCATTGCCAGCAGCAGCAGCTGACTAACTACTATATAAGAGAGACATTTATGATACTCAGCCTCTCTCTTCACGACTGTCTCACCCACAGCGATTTTCTAACAGCAACAACGACAGCAGCACTCCCCTAAAGTTAAACCTTTCCTCACCGCAGTAGAGGCGGTAACAATGTGATAGTGTCAGAGCTACATGACCAACAGGGATCTGATGAAAATCCACAAGTGAACATCAGGATCCGTCATCCTCTGGTTGTTTCTGCCTTTGCATGTGGCAAAAGCAAGGACATGTCAGGCATGGAATTGCAAATCCATGGAGTGAGGATAACAAAATTGCTGTGCATGTGCAACTGCCATGCCTTTGTGTGTTTTGGGGCAAACCTTCCCTGACTTTGTATGCAACTGTTGGGCGTTGCTACTCTGGATGTAATGGTTAAAATCCTGCATGTATAATGACTAGCTATGGCCAATGAGGAGGAATTCATGTAAACTATATAATCCTGATGTTTGTTGGCTCCGTGCAGAAGTTTAATTCGCTTTAGAACACAACAACATCAGCAATACCAAGGCTAAACCTTTGATACTTTACCAGGGTGGAGGTGCCGGCAACAATTCATAGAACATCTGAGCAGACAACATTTCAAACACAGCTAGACAGATCATTTTCATCACATTGTAACACCTTATCTATTTGTGGCATTAATGATGCCACAGATAATGTGAGTCATGGTACAAGAGATAATACCTTATCTATCGCCTTAATACCATAACTAACGAGATTCATCTTTTATTTTCATTGGATAATAAACAGATATAGTTATTCAATGAAATCACTCCGTTTGTTAAAATTTGATATTGCAAATAGTGTGTGAAATTATTTTGCTGAAAAGTACAAAACCTTTTTCTTACATTTACATTTTTCCTTCATTTTCTGATGATTTGTTCATTCAAGAGAGATAGCGTGAAACAGAGAGAATAAAATACAAGTACAAATACTCCTGGGCAACGCCAGGTCGGGATAGCTAGTTCTACATAAAAAAAAAAATGTAAAAGTCTTTCTTTTAAGGTTTCTTTGGAGACAAATTTATAAGAAAACAAATGTATATATACAAACTATGTTACTCATAACAATACATACACCCTGTTACAAATCTCATGGTTTTGGAGTTATAGTGCAGGCATACATGCATAATACATACCTGATACAAAGTGATGTTGTTTAGTCCTAATTTGTCAACCCTAGCTTTCGCAAGGTATAATGACTCTTCCTTATTTTCAATTAAATATACCTGTAAATTGAGAAAAAGAAAATGTAAATATGTAAAAAAAACATTGTGTCTATATAAAATAAGCTTAAGGGGGACATAGAAGTGATGCCAAACTGTTTTGTCCATGGAATTAGTTTTACCTGTCCTAAACTAATTAATTGGTCATTATGAATTTTGTTACACACCTGCTAAGCGTAAGGGGTTCAAATGTTTAATTTAAAATGGGTAAAGTCAAAACTTTTACTGTAACAACATCATTACATTTTCAATTACTTTTTAGCATTGCATGTCATCTTTGGCAATTGGACGATCTCATTAAAATAAATGAGTGTGGAAGGGGATAACATATGTACAAACACGAAATGCCTTAGCATATTATTTTATAGATTAATATATGGCAAATGATATGTTCGAAGGTGTAAACAGAATGCGATAAAAATGCGTTATGTTGTTTTTTAAAAAAATATTATTAAATGAAGAACCATTTTGAGTTAAAATCTATTTAGTATTACGTATGTAATCTGAAGAAAAAACACGCTTGAAATGTGTAAATATGCTTGAATAATCAAAATTTTAACAAAAAAGGAACCAGAAATAGAGTATTTAGCTGATGTAGCCATGTTTTTTTGTATCACTCAAGTCAAAAAAAGTATTAAAACGTCTTTTTTCCCCCTATTACTACATAAAGCTAAATTGATTTTAACTCCAAAACATTCTTAATGTCATAATCTTTAAATATATATACATATATATATTATCGCCTATACACTAATTTTATTTGAATTTTTGAAGAAACTGTTTACACCTTCAAACTCATCATTAACCTAATAAATATTTATTAATAATTGATTTTGTGAACTAAAATTTATTTAGATAAAAAAGAAAATTTATTTAAAAAAAGAAAAAATATTTTTTACCTGGCAGTAAGGAATAAGGCTTGCCAGAGCAATTCCAAGATGACCCTAAATCCAAAAAAAAAAAAAATATTGAAAGATTGATAAAAATAAATAAATGTATATATTTATTGTTTCAGAAAAAAAATCAATTTCAAACCAAGAACAAATTCCTAAACAGCATATTATTATTTTTTTTTTATTACATTACATGGCTTAAGATCATTTCAAAGACCTTAATAGTCTAACTATAATTGCAGCAAGATGACAAAGCAACTTTTGATGACTTTGTCGCAACAAGATAGTCAGTAGAGACTTCAGGTTGAACAGTAGCAGTTGGGACATGATTGGCTCACCGGTCATACAAAATGCAGCAGAGACTGTCATTGTCGACGATTTCCACACTTTACTCAAAAGCTTATTTCATATTCACATCTAATGACTATCTAGAAGGATTAGGTGATTGGCACGACAAAATCACACACAAAATAAAGAAAATACGTTGCTGGTGTTTAATGACTTTTCAATCATTATAAGGTAATCCCAGGTCGAATCAGACAGTTTTTACAATGTTTCTTTTTTGGGAAAGTGTTTTTAGAGTGTGCAATTTGGCTATTCATAATGTGCGAGTGATTTTGTTTGATTTCTTAGATTTTGGTATGCTTTTTGCTTCTTTTAGGTTGTTTAAGATATTATTTGGGTCATTCTTTTGAAGAGAATTTTTCAAATTGTTTGCTTGGTAAGAAGATAATTAACATTTTCTATGCAAGTAAATTGGCATTTGTTTCTTGTCAGATGTCATTATTTTGTTAATAATTGATCATTTTTTTATGGTTAAATATGTTTGTACAAATTAGTTTTTTTAAGAAACCCTATTCTACAGGATGTATCTGAATAATAGCTCCAACTCCTGTCCCATTGCCGCAATGTTGCATCCCTGTACTTGTTTTACAAATGGAATGTGCTCTGACGAACTCATGGCACTTGTGCCCTCTTGACATAAATACCCCTGACCAACTCGACAAGTAGCAAAATCCCACCCTTTCACTGTAGAGGTCCCCATTGCCGGAAAGCTTTCTACTCTAATAGTTTCTTCCCTCGAACTGCTAGACTTTGGAATTCCCTTCCTGTTTCCTGCTTCTCTGACTTTACTAACACACAAAAATTTAAATATACAGCAAACAGACATCTCGCTGCTCAACTCCCTACTTAGAGTGTCCCTGTAAGCATGGTCCCTAATAGTAGCCCCTTACGTCCAAGTTGCAATGTGCTCCCTTGTTTGGGGTGAATAAGAGTAAAACAAAAATCATAACTTAAATGAATAAATGCAAAAGCTTTTTTTCATTTATCACACTTATATTACCATCAATAATGTCAATAATTCAACATAGTCTTTTGAAATACTGTAT
Organism: Sepiola atlantica; assembly: GCA_963556195.1. Lineage (NCBI taxonomy): Eukaryota > Metazoa > Mollusca > Cephalopoda > Sepiida > Sepiolidae > Sepiola > Sepiola atlantica. The sequence goes on from OY744550.1 coordinate 38,942,341, forward strand.
ATATAGTAGGGAGCAAAAACCCAAACACAGCTATTTGTATGTCTAGTTTGCATAACTATTTCTTAAACAGTTCATAATAAATTAATGTTTATTGTTATTCATTTGTAATTTTATAATCCTATTTTCCTATACGACAGCAACAATGACAATGATTATGATAATTATAATAATCCTAATCCTAATCCTAACAATAAAGTGAACTCATAGACAATCGTTAAATTTGTAGATGAAACAAGAGGAAAGTTTCTATGTAGAAATATAAAGCAACAGTTTATTCTCTCACTAAAATACATAATGCAACATTTTACTCTACCAATAAAATACATAAGGCAACATTTTACTCTACCAATAAAATACATAATGCAACATTTTACTCTACCAATAAAATACATAAGGCAACATTTTACTCTACCAATAAAATACATAAGGCAACATTTTACTCTACCAATAAAATGCATAAGGCAACATTTTACTCTACCAATAAAATGCATAAGGCAACATTTTACTCTACCAATAAAATACATAATGCAACATTTTACTCTACCAATAAAATGCATAAGGCAACATTTTACTCTACCAATAAAATACATAATGCAACATTTTACTCTACCAATAAAATACATAAGGCAACATTTTACTCTACCAATAAAATACATAATGCAACATTTTACTCTACCAATAAAATACATAAGGCAACATTTTACTCTACCAATAAAATACATAAGGCAACATTTTACTCTACCAATAAAATGCATAAGGCAACATTTTACTCTACCAATAAAATGCATAAGGCAACATTTTACTCTACCAATAAAATACATAATGCAACATTTTACTCTACCAATAAAATACATAAGGCAACATTTTACTCTACCAATAAAATACATAATGCAACATTTTACTCTACCAATAAAATACATAATGCAACATTTTACTCTACCAATAAAATACATAAGGCAACATTTTACTCTACCAATAAAATACATAATGCAACATTTTACTCTACCAATAAAATGCATAAGGCAACATTTTACTCTACCAATAAAATACATAAGGCAACATTTTACTCTACCAATAAAATACATAATGCAACATTTTACTTGATCACTGAAAGACACAAGGTAACATATTGCCCCACCATTAAAAAAAATATAAAGTAAAATTTTGCAATATAAGGCAACATTTTGCTCCACCACTAAAAAACAAAAGGCAACATTTGACTCAATCACTAAAAGATATATGGCAACATTTTACTGAACCAACATGAGGCAAATTTTCATATTGTTAAAAAAACGAGACAAAAAACTTACACCCCCACTGCAAAAGTCAACAATAACTTGTCCTTTTGTAACAATCTTTTTAACTGCAGTTACAATATTTTCGAGCTGTTGGCATTTCTTTGCAGCTCGTTTTGCTGGAAGTCCACCTAAACATTTGAAAAGAAATGCAAGAATATAAATTACATTTTCGTATCTTGATTAAAAAATAATACTACGCTAAGTATTTTTGTAAAAAAATACACATTGTTATTTGGTTTCCTAAATTTCTATACGATAATTCAAATTCGAAATGATGTTTCAAAGTGCCAATATATTATTTCATTAACCCATATTATGTGGCTACGTGCGGCACAAGACATGTAAACTAACCATGATTAACATCTTAATGGATTACTATCCAAGAGGGATTTTTATATTTGCTATGGGAAAGATGATTTAAAGAAAGAAAAAAGAAAATGTCAGAACTTGAAAATGACTTTTAGAAGTCGAAAGTTCAATCTTTAAAGTAAACACACATTGTTATTTGGCTTCCTAAATTTCTGTAATTCAAATTCGAAACAATGTCTCAAAGTGCAAATATTTTATTTCATATATATATATAGTCATCCATAGACAGACTGTTTCACAGCTCTTTAGTGCAGCTAGAGTAGCACTTGCCCCAAGCCAGGATCGAACCTATGACCATCTTGTTGATAGTCGGCGATTCTAACCACTTGACTGCAAGATGGGCACTGTTGGCAAGTGATATCTCAAAGCTTTATACAAACATTTTCAGCCACTAGACTGCTACATATATATATATATATATATATATATATATATATACTAGTAGAATACTCGTCCCAGGACGGGTATAAGCAATAAATATAGAATTAGTTTTAAATTTTAATGTTTTTTCTTCCTTTGGGAGTATGGTGCAGTTTTGGTGGAAATTTCTTTAAAACAAAAAATAATAATGTGCTCATGTTACTGACCCTGTTGCCTAGAATACATATTCCATAATTCATGATGATAAAGTTCAATAGTTTAGGATTTTAACAAGCACATGCATATTATTGATGTTCACGCGTATGCACAGATCTTTTTAAAAATGTATTACTTAATCTAACCCAGAAATTGATGCAGAGCGAAGTCTTTTTTCTAATTTTTTTCATGTAACTCATTTTAAAAGTTTTTTTGGGCAAACTCCTTAAATGGTAAGTTTACAAAAAAATAATGTGCCATTTTACTCCCCGGGTTGGCGAGAATATATATTTCAAAATTCGTAATGATCGGTTCATAAAAAATGTAAAATAATAACTTTATATATATGCACCCCCTAAATATTAACATTTACAAAAAATATAATGTGCCATGTTACGCACCATATTTTCTAGATTATATATTCCGAAATTCATAATAATCCGTTCATTAGTTTAAAGAAACTATTCTGTACATTATATATATATATATATATATATATATATATATATATATTATATATAAATTAAATATTTAGGTGATAAAAATCGTACATATTTCTAGACAGAGCGTCTTGGTCCGATGGTAAAACGCTGGACCATAGACATCAATATCGAAGGTTCGATCTCTGTGTAAGTTAGCCATGCTGATGACGGCTGTGAGCCAGAAACATGTGTCCATGGATTACTTTTATGTACGTATAAAATTAATCAAAAAAATGTATATTAACGAAAAATATGTCCTATAAAGTTAAGGGCGACTAATAATACAATTTTCTGCATCTTAATCACTTAGGAAGTGAGACAATCGAAATAATAGTAAGCAAAAAAATAACGAACGCTGCAATCACCAATAAAAATAATTACATAATAATACCTTATATAGATATATATAGAGAGAGAGAGAGAAAGAGAGAGTAGGTCAAAACAAATAAAATTAGCCCATTATTTATATCAGTTCCAAGAATTCAAGATGAACAAATAATCAACAATTGAAATACCTGTATTTCGACTTATCCTACAATAGTTATAAAGTGCGTCATTCTACTGTACATTTATACTCTACTTAAGAAATTTTGACTTGTGACTCTTGTTCTGGGGTTCAAATCTTGCGACAGTTTCATTCAGCAAGGATGAAATGTATATGTACATAGATAATATTTAAGATATTTATTATTAAATTAATTTGTAGTTCCTTCTCAGCTGGGCCCTTTAATGAGTAATATAAAGAAGTTCCAAAATTAGAGTTTAAAATACAAGTTCTTTCACTGTTATGATGGCCGACTATAGCTGTCCGCCTACTTGACACATATATAGGGTTTATTTCTTATTTCGTCTGTAGCCATTTATGGTAGCCTCATTCACTAGTGCACTCAGAATTGACTCTTGTTCCGGGGTTCGAATCGTGCGACTGGCGTAAATGGTTACTTCTACACTAATGATTCCACAAGGATGAAATGTATACGTATGTAGATAATATTTAGAATATTTATTATTAAAATAATTGGATCATACAGGGAATAAGGACCCCAGACCAATGATACAACGAGAGGAACGCCTTTCGGTCTTCACCGGTGTCTTCCGGTTGACCTTGCCACACACACGTGGACTTTATTTACAAAACTTTTCAATAAACAAACAAAACATTGAAGCGTCCGAAATACTTTACGAAAATAATTGTATATATATATATATATATATATATATATATATATATATATAAGTTATATTTATGGCAATTAAGCAACACAAAGACATCCACGTTTCATCCGTAGAGAATCATCAGGCTAAAATGAACGGTATTTGTGTTAACGATATATATATAAAAAAACACTCGGTAACACAAATTCCATACAGAGATGAAACGTGGACGCCTCTGTATAGCTTAATTGCCATAAATATATTTTCCTAACTTACTACCTAGTTCTACTCACGTATTCAGCACTGTTGAAGTAAATATTGAAAATCGATACATAATATAATAATAATAATATATATAGCAAAACTACCTACACTCCGGGTAGCAATTAATCTAACTGTAGCCCTCTTTACATCATCATTATCATCAGCATCATCAGCAGCAGCAACCAGTTTATTTGTTGAATCAGGCCACAATTAATCTTCTGATGAGAGTGGGGCCTGATTGTCCAGTTTCGATCTAAGTCTTCTCCATTCTTGTCTTTGGTGAGGCCCGACGGAATCCATATCCAAGACTCTCACATTCTCCCAAGACAACTTGGGTCTGCCAGAGGTGGTCTTCTCTGCTGGCACGTTCAACTGCCGGGCTTTAGCAATCCAGCCATTGCTGCACTTAACGTGACCCAAACGACGCAGTCTGCTCTTCTGCATGACGTCCGTGAAGCTTTCTAAGTTGACCTGCGCAAGCAGAGACCCAAAATGTATGCTCTGCACAGAAAAACAAACATCTTTTAATGATGGCAAAGCAAACCAATCACACATGGTCAAGACAGGTTTCTTTTATGGTGGCAATAAAGTAAGTCAAAACTATTTTCAGCACTCGATCAAGGTTCCGGATGATCACGTCTGCCACATATGGTTATTACAGTAAGCCATATTTTAATTTTTCTGTAAATCTTTTAAATCATTTTAGGGAGTAATAAGGTAGGGAGTATGCTCATTTACCTCCTCTCTAGGAAGTTAGACACAAGGTCAGGTGAGATTTTAAAAGCCAGCGCACTAAGTGAAGTACATTCTGGCTTACAAAAAATGCCTGAGCAACTCTGTTGGCATTCCCCATCTCAGGAGAGTAGGAATAAAGATTTTTTTCATTCTAAGGATTTTAAAAAATTGCTATGATACTTATTTTGGGGGAGTATAAAAAATGTACATACCTTCTTGAGGATGGATAGCAGAAGGTAGAGTAGACCAAGGCAACTCTATATTATTACCACAGGGATGTTCGCCACCTTTAGGTTGAATATTAGACATCTGAAAATAAGAAACAATATATATATATATATATAAGAGAGAGGGGGGGGGGAAGAGTGTTTGTAGTGTTTTTAGGTGTTAATACCATAAGCTACAGTGTTTAAGATAGTGCTCAATAACAATAAGAGCTGTATTTAAGTATAAATTTTTATTCATACATTTTTGGGTTACATATGTGTATATGTTTCAGCTATAACTTTTTTTTCTCTTGGTGGCCTGAAAATGCTAGACTTTGAAAAAAGTTGTAGCTGAAACATATATGCACATATGTAGCCAAAAAATGTTTGTATGAATAAAAATTTATACCTTATAGATATATCTATATTATTTAAAAATTAACGTGGTTTGGACATGTTTCCCGGCTACCAGACTCCAACTATGTAAAAACATTATATCAAGAAGATGTCATTCAAGAGATATCAAGAAGACGACCACCAAAGAGATGGGCCAATCAGATAAGGGTTGAGACTGGCATGCCACTCCTTACAGCTAAAATACTGGCCCAAGACCGTAATAAGTGATGGAATATTGTTTTCAAGCATGTGGCGAAGCTCTCTGGAGTATGCAAATAAATCAAGTCAAAGTTAGGTATGTTTATAGGTTTATATATTTGTATGTACAAGATTCACTCCTAAACTAATTAACTGATCATTATGAATTTTGGAACACACCTGCTAGGCTTAAGAGATCGTAATGTTTTCACCAATTTTTACTGATATTATTAAAACACAAACTTTTTTTTTATAAACATCAGTAAAGGGCAGGTGAAGCGTTCTTTAGTCTTGATGGGTAATTTTGTAGTTAAAAGAAAGAATGTTATCTGGCATAATTACGTTGACACCCTTCTAGTTATAAATAAAGGAAAGCAGAAGAGTTCTTACTCTCACAGTCAGAAGTCCTCATACTGCTATCCAAATCACCAGGTACTAATTTCATAACTGATAATTCTTTTTGATATTCACCAGTGAAAAAGAATGAAAAGAAAATCTTGATTTGTCCTTTTCACTTTCTTTTCTCTCTTTCCTTTCATTGTTTTTGGCTGATATTCGACTCTAAACAAAGAGAGGGAGAAAACAAAAGGCAGTCTGGCTTATGTAATTAATAGCAACACCATTTAATACGGCATGATCATGTTGACACACTGGTTCCTGTTAGATCACCAAAGTTAAGTCAGTACTAAATGGGTGACCATTTGGGAATATCAGATGCTGTGTGTGCTCTCTGCTTATCTCGGCATTGTTTCCAGTCACCCTGGACCTCTCTTTATGACTGGAATCAGGCAATGCCGACTCAGAAGAGGTGTTTTTGGGGATTGTACAACCCTTGCTTCACAATTACACGTGCAGCAATCTTTACAGGGGGTATCCATTGACTCTCAAGACTAAACGGAGGCCATGATAAAAAGAAAGAATGTATAAAAACAAAAATAGTTTTTGATAAATACGGTCAGTCGGTCAAAAGGCGAGAAAATTTTGGCACTGAGTCACAAGGATCTCCTGTGCTACTCGGGTGGGGCACCGATGGGGAACCCAAGATACATAAAGAAATGAGTGTGAGGGTAAGATAATGTAAACATACATCACCAATAAATGTAAGCAATATAAAATCCTATTTGTTTTCGAGTTTTGATTTGTGGGAAAAAATATTTCTGAAAATGCTAAACAAATTCACTGGCCAAAGGAACCAAGTAAGTGCAGATTTTCCTCAATAAAGATAATGGCGTCATAATACATAACCATAGGAAACAACCTCATGCATAACTATTTGAAGAACTTTACAGACATATATATGTGGTGCCCATAAAGAAGATAAAAGTCACTGTTACAATGTATCTTTATTAAATGAACGGTTCATTATTATTGGTAAGAATTAAATACATAGGTAAATATAAATTGTTTTGTATTTTTTGATGGAAGAAATGTTATTCTGAGACCAAGAGATGTTGTTAGACATTGGGCCAATAAACCGGCCAGTATATATAATGGTTAGTTGAGAATAACAGAAGTGAAAGGTCAGCCTGGTTCAACTTGATAAACCCAGGGTGACGATTACTAAACTGTGGGAATTAATATAAACCGATATGGCATGACATTGTTGGATAATAGCCCTGTGGGAACAGACGCATCTAAAGGTATGCAACAACATGGCTCAAAGAGAGAGTGGGAGAGAGATGACAACAGTCCATTTGGGAGCACACAGTAGCGTGGATGTATATAATGTTATGGGCTAACAAAATATGATTAAACAGTAATTATCTCTCTCTCTCCCTCCCTCTCTCTCTCCCTCTCACCACATTGGTCAGTGATTTGGAATGAAGATCAAATCAAATAAAACTCCTCAGTTTTGTCTCAACTTAATCCTTTTGAAAGTATAAATAAAAAGCTTTGATTTCAGGACAGCAAGCCCTCAGTCTGGTAAGATCATGTAGAAGTGTGTACAAGGAGAACATGCAGCTACTAAGGTATAAATTAAACTTGTGGACTTTAATATTTCTGTAACGATTATGGCAGCTTGGTATGTGTTCTATTGTTTCACGTTTGTAAATGTCAGATATGGTATAATGCTAAACCCGTTCTTTCCAGCGGCTGAATCTTAGACTTGTTACTCGATCAAAGATATTTGTAAATACTAACCTTTATCAATTTTAATACTTTAGCCACATCAGGTTTTATTGCTCTGTATTTACTACGGGTTCGACGTCTGAAAAAAATAAGAAATTTAATAAAAAATGGTGAGTTACCCCTATAGAAAACAGAATAACAGAATAGAAAGTAAAAGTCAGTTGAACCTTTGTTTGCAAGAAGCCTTGCCATTGGCTAATGAAAACATTAATCCGGTAGAGGAAACAACAAAGAATCTGATTGGTTAGCTAGCTAGACTAAACATCATGTGTATATATAAAAACACCCGGTAACACGAATTCCATGCATTTTAGCCCGATTTTCTTGCCACTTCTTAAGCAGTAAAGAGTTATGCAGGAGATTGCATTAAGTCGACCGTAAAAAACTAATGCAATCTTCTGCATAACTCTTCACTGCTTAGGAAGTGGAGAAAAATACATGCTGTTACTATCACAAGTAAAAACAATAAAACTACATGCTGTTACTATCACAAGTAAAAACAATAAAAATACATGCTGTAACTATCACAAGTAAAAACAATAAAACTACATGCTGTTACTATCACAAGTAAAAACAATAAAACTACATGCTGTTACTATCACAAGTAAAAACAATAAAAATACATGCTGTAACTATCACAAGTAAAAACAATAAAACTACATGCTGTTACTATCACAAGTAAAAACAATAAAACTACATGCTGTTACTATCACAAGTAAAAACAATAAAAATACATGCTGTAACTATCACAAGTAAAAACAATAAAACTACATGCTGTTACTATCACAAGTAAAAACAAAACTACATGCTGTTACTATCACAAGTAAAAACAATAAAAATACATGCTGTAACTATCACAAGTAAAAACAATAAAACTACATGCTGTTACTATCACAAGTAAAAACAATAAAAATACATGCTGTTACTATCACAAGTAAAAACAATAAAAATACATGCTGTTACTATCACAAGTAAAAACAATAAAAATACATGCTGTTACTATCACAAGTAAAAACAATAAAAATACATTACTTAATATTTAGGCGATAAAAAATCGTACATATTTCCAGACAAGGCGTCATAGTCCGGAGGTTGAACTCCAGACTACAGACAGTGAAATCGTGGGTTCCATCCTTGTCTAAGTTAGCCATGCTGATGACGGCTGATAAGCCAGAAACATGTGTTCATGGATTACTTTTATGTACGTAAAAATTAAAATAATATATATATAAATAAAATTATATTCTGTTAAGGTCAATTCAATGCAATCGCATGACTCTTTACCGCTTAGGAAGTGGAAAAAATACAAATGCTGTTACTATCGCCAGTAAAAACAAGGACAAATACATTACTATATATATATATATATATATATATATATATATATATAAATAAAAATAAAGTAAGTGGAGATAAACAAAATAAACATTATTTATTATTTATTCCAAGAATTCAAATAACGATTATATGGCATATGATCGTTTCCAAGACAATTTGGATTTTTTTATTTATTATACTTTAGATGACTCTGAAAGGTCTTCATCAGTGCCCTTTACAACATCATATATATATATATATATATATATATGTGTGTGTCAGGTTATATATATAGTGTGTCAGGTTATGTTGAAAAGGAATCAATAAAGTCCTCAATCCCAAAAAAGTGAGAGCTAAATACATATAATTTATTTAAAAACTATACGTTACATATTTCAGAGGCGTATCACGGTTTTATCCAGATGGACTTACTTTTTAAAGTTTTAAAATCGTCTATAGCCCATAAGGAATCGTCAGTGTCTCGAAACGAAAACAACAGGGAGAAATGGCGTTTGGATTCATCGTTTAAGGTGCATTGCTGATGTGTCCCTTTTGAAGAAAGCACCAGGGTCAGGGTTATATATTTGTTGGGTGGGATTTATTAAGTGTTTTATTTTATTTATTTTTTATTTCTTTATAGTTTTGTATTTTTTAAAAAATATATTGTATTAAAATATATGTTCAAAAACATCTATAGCCCATATGAATCTTCAGCGTCTCGAAACAAAAACAACAGAGGGAAATGGCATTTGAGATTACTGTAAAACGGTGCATTGTTGAAGCGTCCATTTTGAAGGAAGCACCGTGGTCAGGGTTATATATTAATATAAGGGTCTTAATCATAATTAAGTTTTATTTAAAATAATTTAATTATTGATGATGGAGGTTGCCTGTTTTACCTCTTCAAAGGTGTGTTTATTTTTAGGGGTAACTGGATTTATTAAGTGTTTTATTTTATTTGTTTTTCATTTTAAATAAAGTATTTGTATATATATATATATATATATATATATATATATATATTCATTAATTAATCATTAACACTTACAGTAATTCGACTTCCTCGTTATCTTCTTCTGTAAGCTTTGGTAAGTCGAATTTACTGATTATCTTTGATGTAAGATTGTCATTGTTGCAAATTAAATCTATAGACTCAATAGTACATCCATATTGAAATGCTGCTTCTTGTATCCTTGGCATTTCACACATATGTTGAAACCAGCATCCTAATTTAGGAAGAGATTTAATCAATAAACCAAGCCGCAAATCAAATGATTCCTAAAATAAACAAAGAAATAAAACAAAAATAAGATCAAATAAATTAGCAATACTTATACATATGTAAATGAATAGATGTGAAAGTTGGGCCCATTTCTTGCAAGTTAATTCTACTGTACCATATATTTTTTATATGCTGCTTATGTATATGCGATATCAGTTGGAAGTTAACTAATTTGCATATTGGTTTGAAAAAGGACATTTTATTAATAAACTATTTTTTTTAGAAAACCATGTGCTTCATTAAAAAGATAAAATTTATTTTGATCTAAGCTTTCGAAAATTAAAATTGTTTTTTTTTTGCTTTTTCATCGTTGGATGGTAAGTTGACTGTCAAAAAGAACAATTTTGTTATGTCTATTAGCATGACTATGCTAGTTGAATCAGTAGAAGTAGCAATACACATCGACCAGAAAACGGTTTGGATAATCACAGATTTCAGGGTAGTTATATTAAAATAGTCATATCTTAAAAACTAAAGCACTTTAAGTGCTCAAAATACCATCATTTTGTTAGGAAATGAATATCCTTTCAGGTGCATTCATGAATAATAATATACATTATATATTTTTAAAAGTTTTGAGCAAATAAAGGCAAAAAAATGTTAACGGTATTTTCGGCAATTTATGTCAATTTTTTTTAACCCCCCCTTCGTTTAAAAGTCTTGTACCATTGCTGTGTGTGGAATTTCGTCCTGAAATTTGGAAACTAGTCAGGAGAAACATCACTTTTAATGTTTGTTAGTGTACGAAGTAATTCGGCTCATTCATTTTTTTGAAATTTTAAAAATAAACCTTCAACTCGATGTCGGTTGAACATTTTTTAAAAATACATTTCCGTCGCCCAATTAGTAAGTAAATTAATCATTTTACTTTTTTATACATTAAAATTATAATTGTATATATGTGTTCTCTTTTGGTAGTCATGATATTTCATGACCCTATCCGGAAAAAAAAAGCGTTTTCGATTTATAGTTTGAAAAACTGATTGTAGTAGCAGAAGTAATAGCAGCTATAAACACGAGGCGATTTTTGTTTATTTTCATTCTAGAACGAATTTAAAAAATTTTAAAATATGAATATAGAAAATGTTGTTACATTTTTCGTACCCAACTAGTAAATAGATTAATCTTTTATCTTTTTTTATGCATTAAAATTATAATTGTATGTTGTTTTGTCTTTCTGTAGTAGTAATTTTAAATTACCTTATCCGAAAAAATATTGTCCTTTTTTTGAGCGAAAGTCAACAATGACTGCTAGTATTGCTGATATAACAATCAATCAGCAGCAGCTAACTAGTCTTGTAAAGCTTTGTAAAAATAAGACAAAAATTCTTGTGCTTAAAAAAGTTAATCCTATTTGGTTCTTTTATAAAAAATACTTTAAAAAATACTGGTTTTCACTCAACTTTCGAACTTCTAGTAGTAATGACTTTCTAGTCGGCAATTTTAAAAAAAAATTAAGATTCTACTTTTTAGGAGATTACGTCTTAAAGTCTTGGCGAAAAAAAGAAAAAACAAAACAACAAAAAATAATTTAGAATTTAGAGTGGGGGATCAGTTTCGCATATAAATTTAATGTAAAATGATCTCCGATTTCCCGGCCATTCTTGCCTTTTAGTGAAATTTATAAAATAAATAATTACTCTACCATTAACTCTAGGTACGACCCCTTCCTTAACCTTATCACTAATCCTAAGTCCGAGTAGGAAGCCCTAATCCTACAAAAAAGCCCATTAAAACCACACATAATCATCTAAAAAAAAAAAAAAAAAAAAAAAAAAAAGCAGACGCCTATAAAAAAAAAAACGCACAGGATTTATTTGCCATAGAAAAAAATTGATTAATGCCCTAAAACGCTAGAATGGCGTGGAAATGGTGAATTATTCTACATTAAATATATGTGAAACTAATCCCCCACTCGAAATTCTAAATGAATTGTTTTTTTTTCTTTATGCTAAGTTTTCAGGGTGTTCACACTTAATTGCCCCTAGCCCTACCACTAACCTGAAGTTCAAGTGGTAAGCCCCCTTCCTCCCACAAAGACCCTCATAATCGTCTAAAAAAAGAAGAAAAAAACCCAAACAAAACAAGAAAAACGCACAGGATTTATCTCCCATAGAAAAAATAATTAACTGTCCTAAAACGCTAGAATGGCCTTGAAATGGGGGATTATTTTATGTGAAACTGATCCCCACTTTAAATTCTAAAATAATTGTTTTTGTTTCTTTCTTTCTGACAAGTTTTTCAGGGTGTTAACATGTAATTGCCTAAATAAAAAAAGTAGAATCTCATATTTTGGGGAGGTAAGGGGGTGAGTTAGCAGAAGGTGTTAATCTACAATAATGCCAAAGAAATCTTGCAATATATTCATTTTTAAACAGTCCTAGTATTAGATTTTAGTTTCTTGTACATAAAATGTATTACAATTCAACTTTGAGTTTTCTAACTTCTTTCTTTTAATGGATACATGGTATTTTTAAGGTATTGCAGCATATTTATGTGCACTTAGTGCAGATTACTTGGAAACCATTAATTTCTGGAGATTTTCAGTGGCACATTCTGATTCCTTGTACAAAAATACACTTATATGGTAAATTTCATTGCTTAATCTTGTGTTTTAACAAAGATATAACATTTTTACTGAAAAATTAGTGTAAAAAATGTGACGAAACGCATATGGTCTCAAAGAGGTGAAAATATCCAATCGTGTGAGACACAAAAATAGTCATAACTTCCTTATTTTTAGTCAGATTTTAAAAATTTAAAAAGATTCTTTCTTAGATCATCAAGCTCTTTCTATATATGCCATTATTGAGATATTTTAAGCAATTTAAATTTTTTCATGTGTATTGCTAGTAGAAGTGTAGACATATTTTTAAAACATTGTTTCGTAAGAGTATTTTCTTTTTTGAGAAAACCATAACAATGTGTTTTTTTAAAATAAATAGCATTTATTTTATTTTAAGCTATCGAAAATTAAAATTTTCCTTGTCAAAGCAAAATTTGATTTTTATAACAAATAGTTCTGTTTGGCAATTACTTTATTTCGAGAAATATTTAGCATTTGTGTTCAACCAACTTGATTTTCAACAAATTGCGATCTATTTCTAAACTGCAAGTGCAAAGGCAAATTGATTTCTTCTTTCTTTTCCTTTCTTTATGGTCATATTTAAAAGATAAATAAATTTATATCGAAATTATCAAAATGTTAATGTTTATCTATCTATATAAATAAATGAGAAAGATTTTGTTTTGTGTTTACAACAAAGTTATGAATGAAATGTTTATTATTTTAAATCAATCTTTCAAGAATTTCAAGTAACGAAATTGGCAAAGCCAGCTAGTTGACAAACTTGGCCATGACCCTCTGTCTTGTCACTTGAGTGCCAGGGAAATACCACATCATTCAGTGAGTAATGACATTACCCTTGTATGTTGCCAGCTTTCCCACCAATTTAGAACTCATCGATCTGGACAGAGGTAATAGAAGAGAGTGGATGGAATTACGGTGTTCCACTTCAAATTTTCAAAATTCATGATCTGAGATGCCACATGCTCCAATTATTTTTTACCATCGGTAATATCGGCACGTTTGCTATTGCCTCTGGATCTATCACTAAGTGTGCAAAGAAGCTCAAAATAAATAAATATCAGGTCTGGTGGATAGATTTGTTTTCATCTCTATTGAGATTGGAACGTCAGGCGCACTAGGTTTGGAGACAGTCATTTTACTGAACTACCTAAAAGCAGCTGCTGAAGCCAGAAGTAGTGATGAAAGATAGAGAAAGACTGCCTGGCTATACTTTTGCCAGCTTGGGACACAATGAGGAATTTGTTGGTGCAATATAAATTGATTAATTAAATTAATTATGGAATAATTAAAATATATTGAGGGTCAACACATTTGTTGGGCAACAGAATATTGCCAAGTTTTATTGAAACGAACAATTTAATTCAAAAAGTCATATCGTTTGTGTTTTAGTGCACACCCAATTATCAGATATTAATTGTGAAACGCCAATGTTTCAATTACGATTTAAAAGGTCATATGTTTTATATTGGAGTGACCTGCATAACTTAAAGTTAATTATCAAAACAACGGTTTTGAAGAATCCTTTTCACTTACAATTTAACAGGTCAGATTGCTTATTCAAAACAATTGTTTTGGACTAACACACATGACTAAATTGTGTTTACAACTTGAACGGTTATGATTCAGGTCAAACTTACAGCTGAAGAGGAAAACCTCAAACTATGTTTTGTTATATTTCAAATAATAATTTTAAAAAGTTTATATTATTCAGGTTGAAATCATAAAATTATTTGTTTGTATTTTAACAGAATTATCAGAAAATGATTTTCAGGTCAGATTGATTATGAAAACAATTTATGTTAGCAAAATTAAAAAGGTCACAAAAGTGTGAACAAATAGTAAGGCATGCTGTTTTTTAAATAAGACCCAGGTCATATTTTGTGGCTTGGTTTTGGGTGGAAACAGTCTTCCATTTCCCAACCAAACCTAAGAGAGCAGAAAATGCAACATGGATTGTGATTAGTCAGCGAAGTAAATAACTTGTCTTAATTAAAAAATTCTCAATAAAAAAAATTGACACTTGGAGAAGTCGCCAGAAGACAGTCAGTCATTCCGAAAGACAGAGAAAAGGATCACAAAGTTGGCAACCAATTGAAAACAGAAAATCAAAAGACTAAGGAGAATTTTTTTTCCAAAGTCATTCTTTGATGAAACAAAAGTCTTCTACCTCTTCTACCCCTCTCCATCATGAATCGTTTGAAGCATGGCAGTTGTAACATTTCCAGAGAGAAGAGACAGGGAAGACAAGACAGAGAGAGAAAGAGGATGAGAGAAAAATCAGGAAGAGAGAAAGAAAGAGAAAGAAGAAAGAGAGAGGAAGAAGAAAGAGAAAGAGAGAAATAAAATCAAGCAAAGGCAGCAGAAATCAGCTCTTTTCTATTTAACAAAAAAAGTAGATTAAAGTGGAAATCTGCCTTTTTTATGAATTTAAAAGAAAAAACGGAATTTTCGCTTTTTCTGAATAACAAAAAAAGCGCAAAACTCACATCCCTGAAAATTAAACGGAACTTCCATGAACAAAGTTTCTTTCGAAGAACTTCCCATCTGTGAAATACAATACCATGGGGCTGTTTCCTAGCTGACTGCAACATGGTCGTTTTCAAGTCTAATGTAAACAAATTCTTGTTGAGCCACCCACTTAACTAATCAAATTCTGACCATTTCACCTATTGCTTTCAATCCTCTCGTGGTGTTGTTCATCGTCAACAGACAATCTCATTAACACTTATCCTTGAATGGCCTTTGAGTCTTGATAAGTGGTGACACATTAGTACAAAAAATAAAATAATAATGATAGAAAGTATAATAGTGTGTAAGTCATATAGCTGCGAGAACCACACAGAGACACACAAGAAGGGGTCACACAATATGGAGATGCAGATTAAGTTAACTTACTAAAAATGAAAAAGATTTTGGTTTGTGTTTACAACAAAGTTATGAATGAAATGTTTATTATTTTAAATTAATGTTTCAAGTATTTCAAACAGCGAACTTTGTGAAACGATAGTGAGTCGGCAAGGCCAACTAGTTTCATAGCTATAAATGTTGTTGCGGACATGTCCTCGACAAATTTGGTCTTCAATCTCCGTCTTATCTCACTTGAGTGCCTGGTGAATACGACGTCACTCAGTGATTATTGACATTACCAAACGAGCTTTGTATGTTGCCAGCTTTAATTAAATCATAAGCTGTGACACAATAGAAAAATAAATAAATAAATAAAAAATAATAATAATAATAAAAAGTATAATAATGTGTAAGTCATGTATTCACACAGACACACAAGAAGTAGTCTCACAATATGAAGATAAAGATTAAGTTAACTTACCAAAAAGTGATAGACAAATATAAAAAGTATCAAGTCAGCTATTGTCATTTCAATTCCTTCAACGTAAAGATGATCCAGAAAGACATCATCCACCTTCATTTTTTTCATTTTCTCAGCCAACTGAGAAAGTAACAAATCATCTTCAAATGGTTTCACCCGATTTTCTGGTTTCCCGTCTCCATTGTTTCCTTTGTCACTTAAACCTTCCTGAAATATAAATAAATAAAGAAAAAAATTTGGGGGGTAATTTCTTAGTAGTGTAATGTTCTACTTTTTAATTAATTTTTTGAAAAAAAAATTTAAAAAATAATAACCTACTACTACTACTAATCATCGTCGTCGTCGTCGTCGTCGTCATCGGTTTAATGTCTGTTTTTATATGCTGGCATATGTTGGACGATTTGTAGAAATTGACTTCTAAAGTCACCTATTTCCGCCTAGGTCTTTAATTATCCCTCTTTCTCTCAAGTCCATCCTTATCACTTCCTCTCATGTTTTCTTTGCCAGCTAACTCTGTTACCTCAACTGTTCTATATCTACTGACACAAGAACTCTCATCCATTCTTTCAATGTGACCATACCATCAATGTTTCCTGTTCTGCACACATCTCCCTATATTTTCCAGATTTAATCTTCCTCTGAGGTCATCGGATCTAAACCTGTCTTTAAGGCTCACATTACACAACCATCGTATCATTCTCATATAATTTCTCTACATGCAACACATGTCTTCAACTCTCACTAGCCAGGTTTCACTTTTTTACATCATCACACTGCGTACACATGCCTGATAGACTCTTCCTTTGGTCGACAGTGGTAACACTCTTCTGGTTAGTAATGGCAAAAGTAAAGTGCTCAACTATAGTCTAGGGCGACCAAAAGGCTGTTTTTTCATTAGCTACAACACAGAGATGTAGGGGAGGGCACCACTCCTTTCCCCAGGAGTACTCCACTTACCCTTGATCCTCACCTTATAATGCTGAGTGTTTAGCAAGGGGGCATCAAGTATGATCTTTTGAGTTTTTGATATGACTCGACTGAGGATTGAACACTGGTCTCCCATCCCATTAGTAGTAAACACTAACTATTTGGCCAAATGGTCTGGGTAATGATAGTATAAATTCCCTATACTTGCTTCATACATTCTTAACTCTTGCAATCACATTAATCAAAACAATGACCCATGAGAAAAGGTGATACACTTACCAGTCTAAATCTAATAATGGCGTGCGGTTGAACCATTTCCCCAACAAGCGGATTATAACCATGGCATAATTTTGCACAAACATTGCTTTCAATATTTGAAATATCTTCTTCATTTGTCCAGTTGTTAATCAGACATTGTAGTAAATATCTTTTCATCTTGTCATCATTATGAATCCGAGGCGGTTGATGCATATGGCGTTCAAGCATTAACGCTTCTTTGGGAAGAGTGTACGTTTTTATACAATGTTTTTCGATTTCATCATTATCAGCTTTAGCCTTCATGTCACTGGAAAAGTTTAAAGTATTTTGAGAAAATTAAGTGTATTTCAAATATTAAAATTTTTTTTTTATGGAAGTTGCTCCAGACAAGACATGAAGCCACTTGATGTAAGGAGCTAAAGAAAACGAAAGATGATCAAGTTGCATAATAACAAAAAGGGAGAGGAAGGTAGAATCACTTCAAGAAAAAGGTAGTCTTTTAACTGAAGATGATAAATTCAGAGTTAAAATATTCGAACCTAAAGGTGAAACATTAACATGACAGTCACGGATTCAGTCATCCACGCCAGAAATATCTCAAGGGACACATTGCTGCTAGTCATGTGTATTGTTAAGGAGGCACAAGCACATTCTGTGTAAAACAAGTACATGAATGCAACACTGCAGCGATGCGACAAGGGTTGGAGCTTGGCAGACAGTGCGAGACCTATTAGATTATTTCTTCTAGTCTTTTTATTTTGAAATAAACAATCGTGTTTTTCAAGGCTTTATGAATGACTTTGTAGTCCGAGCAGATCACAGGGTGAAAATCAATGAGGCAGGAAAACTAACATCAACACCAAAGGTTGCATAGCACTGATGAAAGCAGTTGAAATATTAAGGAAAATCCTTGAGTGTACAAACCAACCCACATAACCAGCGAATGCCACCCAAAATATTTCTATAAACGAACATTACATGAGTTCAAGGGAAATAAAACTACCAGAAACTCCATAATAAGAGACACCAAAACCCACCCAAATAAACCCCACACACATGTGGTAGTATCAGCCTTAGTGGGTACTAGTGTTGGGACGATTAATCAGAATCGAAAAATCAGAACTTTTTGAAGTATCAGAATCAGAAATATTTTAGCCTAATTTCCAATTCCAAAAACGATTCTTTTAATTTTTTGTGTTTTTGTTTAAAATTTAATTTTTCATTGCTGGTACTAATGATGAAATGATAAATATTTATTGTTTTTAAACTACCAATAAAACGAAAATTTATAGATCATAATAACAAATTCAGGTAAAAATGACATTGATATGGAGAAAAAACAGTGTTGGGTCTAGAATAGAGCCCTGAGGAACACCAGCATTGATAAGAAAAGAGACCGAAGAGACACCATCCAAAGTTATTTGCAAGCTTCGATCAGAAAGAAAAGACCCAATAATGTAAAAAATATCTTCAAATTCACAGACACAATAATGTAAAAAATAAACAAACTTATGTATATGGGCTTAAATATTACCTTATTTCCTTAATGGCTGTCATCATTGCTTCAGGGAATTCCAATTCACACAATTTGGTCCAACTTGAAACCTGCAAAATTAGCATTTTCAAGTTTTAATTTGAGAAACATAATTTGATGGTATAAATAATTTTATTTTACTTATTTATTTTTGTTTATTTTTTATTTATTTAAATTTTTTATATCAATATTTCAATAAATATTCTTATTCAAAGATTTTTTATACCCACTTAAGTGAGCGCAATATAAAGTAGTAATTGATTTTATCTAAAGAGGATTGTTTAGGTTTTCTGCATAAGTCTTCTAATATTGTAAGTTTAAAAAAAAAATAATTTGAGCTTAATAATATATTTATCTTGTGAACATGCATCGTGATGCATGTAGAGCAATGGTGCCTAAATGCATGTGAAGAACTGGCAGACCTGTGATGAGAGAAATATCTTTTTTTTGATTTTAACATCCAAAATTGATTAGCCTCTTTGAAAAAACTAAGTTTCTTAAAAACAAAGGTTCATGCTAAGAAAGCAAACCACATGAGATTCCACAGAATTAATGCTTACTTCAGATAATGGAGCTCTCTGGTTAGTCAGTTTTTATGCTCAGAGATTAACAACTGATAATTCTCAAGTGGTCTCACTCTGTCGTACAAATAGAACTGACAATTGATGTCTATATATTTCAAGCAGAGAAAGGATGGACGTTTGAGCCTAGTCTGACAGGTTGTTGTTTTGTGTTCGGTTAGAAGGAATTATGCTGTTCTTATTACAAATCTTTCGTTTCATAGAGAAACCAAGTATAATTTTAACTTCTCAAAATGAAACATTGTTACTTGGTTTAAACTCGAGTTGTGATTTTGTTTAGAATGGAAAATCCATTTATTACAGTGCTGACAGTATCAAAATCTAATAACCGAAATTCGGACAAAGTAAAAAACTGGACAATCACCATCAGTGCAGTAAACGCACAACAAAAAGTTCACAGCAGTGGCCATTTTCTTTTTTAAGGACCAGAAAGATGATTAATCATATTTCAGCAACATCTATATTTTTTTAAAGATATCTATAATTAGTCATGAAGATTGAAGTGTCTTCCAAATATTACACCGACTGTCTAATGTATATTGGAAACACTGATGTCTCAGTCCTCAGTATACTGTAAAAATCTGCAGTGAAAAAATATCACTCAGTCGCATCAATTATTTACTATTGAATTTTTTAGGTTAGTAGTCCTTATAAACAACCAACATTTTTATATAGTAAAGATGAATGCTCCAACTATGCTATAAAGTCAAGTAAATCTAAACAAAAGATGGAAACCTTTGCATTTATTCATATAAAAAGATAAACACTAACATTTATTCACATGAATAGATAAACATTAACATTTATTCATACAAATAGATAAACATTAACATTTATTCATATAATTAGATAAACATTAACATTTATTCATATAAAAAGATAAACATTAACATTTATTCATATAAATAGATAAACATTAACATTTATTCATATAAAAAGATAAACATTAACATTTATTCATATAAATAGATAAACATTAACATTTATTCATATAAAAAGATAAACATTAACATTTATTCATATAAATAGATAAACATTAACATTTATTCATATAAAAAGATAAACATTAACATTTATTCATATAAATAGATAAACATTAACATTTATTCATATAAATAGATAAACATTAACATTTATTCATATAAATAGATAAACATTAACATTTATTCATATAAAAAGATAAACATTAACATTTATTCATATAAATAGATAAACATTAACATTTATTCATATAAAAAGATAAACATTAACATGTATTCATATAAATAGATAAACATTAACATTTATTCATATAAATAGATAAACATTAACATTTATTCATATAAATAGATAAACATTAACATTTATTCATATAAAAAGATAAACATTAACATTTATTCATATAAAAAGATAAACATTAACATTTATTCATATAAATAGATAAACATTAACATTTATTCATATAAATAGATAAACATTAACATTTATTCATATAAAAAGATAAACATTAACATTTATTAATATAATAAGATAAACATTAACATTTATTCATATAATTAGATAAACATTAACATTTATTCATATAATTAGATAAACATTAACATGTATTCATATAAATAAACATTAACATGTATTCATATAAATAAACATTAACATTTATTCATATAATCAGATAAACATTAACATTTATTCATATAAATAAATAAACATTAACATTTATTCATATAAATAAATAAACATTAACATTTATTCATATAAATAAATAATCAACATTTATTCATATAAATAAATGAACATTAACATTTATTCATATAAATAAATAATCAACATTTATTCATATAAATAAATAAACAATAACATTTATTCATATTATTAGATAAACATAACCATTTATACATATAAATAAACATTAACATTTATTCATATAAATAACATTAACATTTATTCATATAAATAAACATTAAAATTTATTCATATAAATAAACATCAACATTTATTCAGATAATCAGATAAACATTAACATTTATTCATATAAATAAATAAACATTAATATTTGTTCATATAATCAGATAAACATTAACATTTATTCATATAAATAAATAAACATTAATATTTATTCATATAATCAGATAAACATTTATTCATATAAATAAATAAACATTAAAATCCATCCATATAAATAAACAATAACATTTATTCATATTATTAGATAAACATAACCATTTATTCATATAAATAAACATAACCATTTATTTACATAAATAGATAAACATTAACATTTATTTACATAAATAGATAAACATTAACATTTAATTCATATAAATAAACATAAAAACTTTTCATATAAATAAATAAACATTAACATTTATTCATAAAAATAAGAAAATATTAACATTTATTCATATAAATAAACATTAGCATTTATTCATATAAATAAACATTAGCACTTATTCATATAAATAAATAATAACATTTATTCATATAAAAACATTAGCACTTATTCATATAAATAAATAATAACATTTATTCATATAAAAACATTAACATTTATTCACATAAATAGATAAACATTAACATCTATTCATATAGATAAACATTAACATTTATTCACATAAATAGAAATACATTAACATTATTCATATAAATAACATTAACATTTATTCACATAAATAGATAAACATTAACATTATTCATATAAATAAACATTAACATCTATTCATATAGATAAACATTAACATTTATTCACATAAATAGATAAACATTAACATTTATTCATAAGACAGATAAACATTCATATTTGTTTATAAAAATAAGCATTAACATTTATTCATATAAATAAATAAACATTTATTCATAAAGATAGATAAACATTAACATTTATTCATATAAATAAACATTAACATTTATTCATATAAATAGATAAACATTAACATTTATTTATATAAATTAACATTAGCATTTATTCACATATATACACGTTAAAATTTATTAATATAAATAAAAAACATTAACATTTATTCATAAAAATAAATAAACATTAACATTTATTCATAAGATAGATAAACATTAACATTTATTCATAAAGATAGATAAACATTAACATGAATAAATGTTAATTTTTATCTATCTATCTATATAAATAAACATTAACATTTATTAATATAATTAAATAAACATTAACTTTTATTCGTATAAATAGATAAACATTAACATTTATTTACATAAATAGATAAACATTACAATTTATTCATATAAATGGATAAACATTAACATTTATTTATATAAATAAACATTAACACTTATTCATATAAATAAATAAACATTTCTTCTTTGCGTGTCTTTGGAGCATGTGGTCATATGACAGTTACCCACATTTTTATGCAATCGTTTGCAATAGTGTTGTTCTCTGCAAGATTATTCAAGCTACACGTGTTGGGCAGTAAGGCGCAGACCAAGCAATGTTGCATGGTATCATCCTCCTCGTCACATTCACAGATGGTTGGATCAGTTTTGTATTCATAACAACTTTTGATTACCTCATTCCCGTTCTCAGGTGGATAGGTTTTTTCCATTGGAGCCAGGGTGCCTCTGAACCGGGAGGGAGTTCCTCAGAAGCAGGGATTCCCATGTCGTTATGAGGGGGGGCATCTTCTAGCTGTCTGGTCTACAGCTGTAGTCTGGTCTCTACTTGAGATGTTGTTAGGGGTTCGACATGGCTGAAGAAGCTTCTTGTTGATTTCAGTTGTTGGACCGTTGGTTCACGTCCATGAAGGAGATGGCATTCATCATTGGTAGCCTTTGTGATCTTTACTTCCCATCTCACATTTAAAGGAGCAATGCCAGTGAGAAGAGGAGTAACTCATCTAAGGCTGAGTTGAGGTTGTTTCTACTGACTCAAAAATACTCTCTTGTGATGTTACGCAAAGGTCGTCAGCATAGATGAACCACTCAGTGTTCTGGCTCATTGGTTGGTCATTAGTGTAGATGTTGTCGACGCCAGTGACTTTGTTTGTTGTTTAGGGTAACATAAAAGCGCCTGTCTTTTAAGATGGCTTCGATTAGGTCTGTGAGTGCCCGGTTTTTTGTCAGCTCCAAGATCTTTTTCAGGAGGAGGTGGTGGTTTACAGTGTTATATGCATCAGACAGATCAACAAAGATGGCTCCCGTTACCAGTACTTTTTGAAACCCATCTTCGATGTGCTGAGTTAGATTCAGGAGTTGGCTAGTTGTGGATTTGTCAGGCTGGAATCCTGCTTGTTGGTGGATGGTGGCTGGTTCAGCAACTTAGGCTAATCTGTTGAGGTGCTCGAACAGCTTAAATAAGAAACATAGCAGGGAGATCGAGCAGAAAGGCTTTTCATGCGCTGGATCTTTGCCAGGTCTGAGAAGAGCGATGATTTTGGTTTTTCTCCAGATCTTTGGGATCCTTCTTGTTAACATGTATGCAGTTGTTCATCAACTCAAGGATCCATTTTCGTGTCAAACGTCCAAAGCGCTTCATCTCTTCTTTGAAAAAATAATCTAGACCGATGGCTTTACCAGCCTTAAGGGCATTGATACTGATATCGAGCTCTTTAAGTAAGAACGGTTCAGTCATTCTAATGCTCTGGGAATATTGAAGTCGGTCTATGTTTGGTCTTTGCTGTTTGGTAGTGCACTTCTCGTTGAGTGACGACTGATGTGAAACTTGGTTGGCAGTGATGGTGTACTGCTGTTGCATTGGAGTATATCGATCATTGCTGATTTTCTGAATTAGACTCCATGCTATTTTACTATTCTTTCATCATATCAGTTTTCTTCAACAGATTTTGCCATTTCCGTTGTCAGCTTTCTGATGGAGAGGTCATGAGTCTCTCGCCTACTTCGATGATACTTTCAGCGAAGGGGTCAGACTCATAGAGCTATTGGTATTGCTCATATAGTTTGCTGCTTTGGGCATAGAGTCCAGGTATGTATTGAGTGTGGCAGCTTCTTCGGATGTTCTTCCGGGCTGCTTGGTGCACAAATCTGGTGAAGCTGTTATAGTTTTTTGGGTCTGCTGGGAGATGGGCAATCTTCCTTTCAAGATCCTCTTGGAAGCCAGGCCAGTTCGCTTTCTCAAAATTGAATCGTCTTCGAAATCAAACTGTGGCTGGGGTGATTTCAGCATTGGCCGTGATGCCAATGGGATGATGTTGTGTTTTGGGCAGTGGCTCCAGGACCAGCTTTATGTTCAATTTGGTGATACTCTGGCTGACAAGCGCAATATCCGGATTATACCCGGCTTTCCATCGTCCGCTGTTGAACGATTTTGGTTGCTTTGCATCATGGATCAGATTAAGCTGGTTAGTTTCGGCCCATGCTTCCACTGCATCTCCATCCGCATTATTTTTAGCGTATCCCCCATTAGGTGCTATGGCTGTTAAAGTTGCCAATCACTATTTTTGGTTTCTCAGATGGTGATGGTGTATCTGGCATCACAAGTGGTGTGGGAGTGGTGATTCCTCTGAACTCAGCTGACTTCGATGTTATTTTCATCGATCTTTGCTGTTGATTCAATGAGTGTCCTATTTTTGGCTAGTATGATGCTTCCATATTTCTCATATAAATAAACATTAACATTTATTTGTATAAATATATAAACATTACCATTTATTCATATAAATAAACATTATCCTATAAAGTCAAGTAAATCTTTGAAAATAATTTAACTTAAATTGTATTTGCAAAAGATTTTTGGTAATAAAAAATTAAAGGAAAAAAATTGGGTTTTCTGATATTGATATTATGGGAAAATTGAATTATTCTACCTAATGGTTGCTATTCCGAATTCATAATCGTAAACCGTCATCAATAGACTTTTTCTCTTGTACCAAACAATGTTTTTAGTTTAATTCAGACGGTTTAAAACTGATATAAATAATTGCACACTAACAAATTTAAATTTTTTAAAAAGTTGATTTTTTTTATTCGAATTATTTGATGGTTTTCAATAAAGATTCCATATTACATATCAAGTAAAAATTGAATAATTCGGAGAAAAAAAATCGATTTGTTTTAAATTTAATTTTTTTTTAGTGAACAATTATTTATATCAGTTTTAAACCGTCTAAATAAAACTTTTAAAAAGTTAGCTAATCGCTAACTGCCTGAGGAATCCTTACCTGGGAATGTTGACGGGGCTATCCAAGCTATTTTTAGAGGCCAGCTGGGCTATTGCACTGAGGTACTGGCTTTTCCTGTTCCACCTTCCGGCCTTGTGCCACATTATACTTTGTGGGAAGTATATAAATACTTTGTAAGGTTTGTATTATTGTAACTAAATGTTCAGGTATATTTAACACAAGGACAATGTTGGGTACATCAGCTACATGCATATTTTTCTCTTTCATCTTTTGTAAAAAGTTATCCACTAAAGATACAAACCTAAGACTTTTATACTTGACTAATATTTGGATGAGGAATTAAAAAAAAGTTGATTTCTTTCTAATATCGGAAGATTTTGTGGAGTGATCCAACTTTTGGCATGCAAAAAAATAAAAAGGGATTGACATCAAAACCTTAAAATTTGCTTAAAAGAAATCATCAGTCAATTTTTAAACAAAAGTTTATTATAAAGCTTTAAATTAAATTTTAAAATAATATTTTTAAATACTTAATTTCAAATGTGAAAAGATAAAATCTATTTATTGAAAAATATAATGGAAGATTTTACTGCCAGTTTCACTCATCTTATGTAGCTTTAATTTGGTTATACACTTCTGTTTATAGCCAATATATGAGGGATATGTCATATTCTTCCATCACTTGGAGAGATTCTTTATGACATCATCCATTAAAATAGATCATAGACGAGCCGTGACCGAAAAGATTAAGATTTATGATGTCATAAGGGATGATGGCATCCATTAAATAGATCATAGACGACTTGAAAAATTATGGGTCGTCAAATATAGAACAGAAACCTCATTTAATGGAATATTTTTGAAAATAAACGTCAGACAAAATTCATTTAAACATGGAAAGTTAGCACGAAATTGTAAATATTTATTCAGAAAGAAAGTGAGATGACAGAGAGAGAGAAAAAAGAAAGGGAGAAAACAGAGAGAAAGAGAAACAAGAAAGAGAGAGGACAGAGAGACAGCGAAAAAAAGAAAGAGATAAGACACAGAGAGAAAAAAAGCGAGAGGATAGAAAGAAAGAGAGAAAAGAAAGCGAGAGAGAAAAAAAGAAAGAGAGAAAAACAAGATAGAGGACAGAGAGAGAGAAAAAGAGAGAACAGAGAGAGATGATAAAAAGAAAAAGGACAGGGTTGATAGAGAAAAAAGAAAGAGAGAGAACAAAGAAAGGGAGAGAGTTAGAGAAACAAGAAAGAGAGAGAAAGAAAAAAGAATGGGGTAGAGAGAGGAAAAAAAGAGCGAACACCCTGCTTTTGCTATTGACGGCCATGGAAGGGGCAAAGGGGGTTTATGTTTACATGCATGGGATGGGGGTTGTTTTCAAGTTAATAAAAAAGTTAACTTACTCGAAAATGAAAAAGAAAATGTAAACCTATTACACTTTTATTGTCAAGTCGTTTGCAATGTTAAATAAGATCGATATAAATTCTACTGATTATTATTGGAGAAACCCTGCTTTATACAACGTTATGAAAAGCAAAATTTAAAAAAATTAAATTTGTGTAAAATTTTATTCACTGAAGTTTTCAACTTGGAAATCTTTTATGAAAATTAACTTAAAATTCTATACTTTACCCACCAAATTGTAGAATAACTTTTCTTTTATAAGATGGAAATATTTTTCAAAGTTGATTAATTAACATTGTGAACACAGACGTAAAAAAAAAAAACCAGGACTAAAAAATTTTGTTGAAAAAAAAAAGCAGAACTAAATGCATTTGTCATTAAAATAGTTACATGATTCAAATCAACCTGCAAATAAACTAATCATCGTACAACAAAAATGATATCATTAGAAAATTTTTATTTACATACTAAATTTTATTTACATACTAATTTCATAGCTAGAACCTGAAATAGCCGAGATATAAGTTAAATTTTATGAAAATTTTACTGTTTTTACCCATTTTTGCAGCATAAACAAGCCATTTCAAACTAATCAAAGCTTCTAGTTAAACGACATATCTTTTTAAATTTAAAAATATAAAAATTCACTCACCTCTGCACATGCTTTCAAGCTTCCACCTCTAAATCCCTAAAAACAAAAACAAGAAAAAAAAAAATCATTAACCTTTTACTTGGCAACATTCCCATGTGGGAACATATAAAGTATATTGTAGGAAACTTTTCAATTTATAGGGATAAGTTTTGCAAATCTTGTTTATATCATCATCATATTCGGTTTAAGTATGTTTTACATGATGGCATGTGTTGGACAGCTTTTAGAAATTGACTTCCAACCTAACCTATCTCTAGCCAGATCTTTATTTATCCCACTTTCTCTCAAGTCCATCCTTATCACTTCCTCCCATGTTTT
This sequence comes from Sepiola atlantica, assembly GCA_963556195.1. NCBI lineage: Eukaryota > Metazoa > Mollusca > Cephalopoda > Sepiida > Sepiolidae > Sepiola > Sepiola atlantica. Next base: position 38,970,421 of record OY744550.1, read on the forward strand.
CTTTGGTTTTCCCTTGAAAGCTGACCCTGCTATCTCAATTGTTCTACATCTATTAACCCAAGAACCAAGAACTATCATCTATTCTTTCAACATGGCCATACCACTGAAGTCTCCTGTTCTGCACACATCTCCCTATACTGTCCAGATTTAATCTTTCCCTGAGGTCATCAGATCTAAGCCTGTCTTTAAGACTCACATTACAAATCCATTGTATCATTCTCATGTTATTTCTCTCCATGCAATGCATGTTTTAAACACTCAATGGCCGGGTTTCACTTCCATACATCATAACACTGCATACACATATCTTGGTCAACAGTGGTAACGCTCTGCTGGTTAGTAATGGCAGAAGTTTCCCGACCTTACTCTATCCACTCCTAACTCTTGCAATCACATTAGCAACTGCTCTACCCTGTGCTCCAATGGTATCACTAAGGTAATAAAACTGCAACAACCTCAATAACTTTGCTGTCTAGATATATTTAGGATCTGAAAATTAGAAAAAATAGTTTCAGCCACAAACATCCATTTCAAATCAGATTTTCATATTTGTAATTTAGATTACTTGAAGCATTTTTAAGTGCATATTTTTGAGGTGTTTAAATATTTCAAGAATAAAGTCACCCACCTATGTATATAAAGTAATGCATTGCCTTGTATTGGTGCGGCATTCACCTGGAACGAGTTAAGCTGGCTCCTTCTTTTGCCCGGCCAATATCTTTGATCATAGCAACCTATGCAAAACAGTTCTGAATGATGTCTGCTTAGATAGCAGGTCAGTCCCTATTCCATTAACGAAGACCTACAACTTGCAGGACAGAGATTTTTTTCCATGGTAGTTGCCCAGGTTTACAACTGCACATCAACGCGTTTGTGCCAATTGGGTATTGAGGGCGAGAGGAGAATGTCTTGAATCAATTCTCCTGCTTGGTGACAAACAGCATGACCAAACCACCGAAGACGTCTCTACAACAGTGCAGAAGAAAGTGGTTACACATTCAGTCGATGACATAGGCTGGTTACTGACACTCGATCGATGCAGGCTAAAATGGTGAATAAGTTTCAACAATCAAAGAAAAAACAAAAAAAAACATGCTTACCAGTAGGTCATTGTAATTACCATCAGGGTGACAGTCATTTGCAATGCACACAATTTGTCGTATCACACTACACAGTCCAGACCGTATAAGATTTCCTGCCCCACTGACCGTCACAGGGAGTGTACAGACACGGACAGAGTCTGGTATTTTGGCAGGATCCAAGCCGTAAACATTTAGGTCATCTATGACTTTACTTTTTAAGCTGATGATGTTGGTGGATGAGGAGCTTGGGGTAATATAGAGGTTCACATCGGTCAGCTTACAATATTTAATTACAAATATCACAGCACATGAGTTGAGGGGAAGAGTCAATGTTCCTTGCTCGGACTTTTCTCCACACAGGTAGATATCAATAGACATTCTGAAGTTCAGGTATTGTTCATCAGAAAAGGACAAACAGTAATTCTGAAAAAAAGTTGAATATAAAGAATTAATATGTAATTAGTTAGACCTGTGAAAGATTTTAAGTTATATCTATGAAATTAGTATGTAAAATTAAAAATTTTTTTCCTCTTTCTAATGATATGTTCTTGTACGATTAGTTATTTTTTTTTCAGGTTTATTTGAATTATGTTACTATCTTAATGACAAATGTGTTTTGCTCCGCTTTTTTTAAACAACAATTTTTTTATTTCTGTTTTTTAATATCTGTGCTGTTCAAACACTTTGAAAAATCGTTTTTATAAGAATAAAAAAAAGGTTGGTCTTTGGTAGGCGAAGAAAAAACTTTTAAGTTAATTTTCATAAAAAATATCTAAATTGAAAACTTCAGTGCATAAAGTACTAGAGAAATTTAATTAAAAAAAAAATTATATTCATGTATATTTATATTTATGTAAAGCAAGTTTTTCACTATAATAAATAGAAATAATATTAATCTGATGACACATCTCGAGCGGCACTCATATAAAAGTAGCACATGATTTGTCCTTTTTTCATTTCCTGAGTTAGACGATATGATAATTTTATTTTGGTATCATTTTCTCCATACCCGTTTTAATTTCTTTCTAAGGAAACCATTCATTTTCTTGTGTGATGATTGGTTATTATTTCACGTCTCACTAAATTATGCCACTATTTCAATAAGGAGTTGGTCAACTGTGTGATACGGCATAATCATGTTGATACACCGGTTCTCATTAGATCACCGAAGTTGAGCAACGTTGAACCTGGTCAGTACCAGATGAGTGACCATTTGGGAATACTAGGCACTGTATGTAGGCGGATGTCGACACCTCCCTGCGAAGAACTGCAAAAACCTAACGTCATTATCTCCCCTGACTGGGATATACATGCTACTGAGGACCGCTTGTAAATTTTATATTCCCTAGAAACTTCCTCCTTCGGAAGAAGCCAGTTCAACTTGCCTAGGGTGAATGCTGCTTTGTTAACTTTGTGATTCAATCAATCTCTTATTTAATGAGTTAACTGTTGAAATACAACATTCTATGGTTCATTTATTTCATTTTTGGTTGTTAACTTCTTAAACCAGTGAGCATGATGCCAAATTTAAAAGATTTCATGAACAATAAAACTTTCGATCTTTGTTATTTTGGAATACTTTTTTGTTGGGTTGTGGGAAGGGGGGCTCATACCTAAAGAGTAGAAAATAATTAAAGTAATTGGCGAGAGTTTCAGACTTTGAAGTAGATTCCATCTTCTCTTTTGATATGTTGTTCTTGTGAAATAATAGTTTTCTTTTTAATTATAGTTCAATTTACTTTAAAATGTCAATAAAAAGCGGTAAAATTGTTTAAATAAAAATACTTTAAAAAAATTAATTCGATGAAGCAATAAAATAAAATTTATTACTAGTTCGTAAATAAATGTAGAATACTTTTCGTTTTACATTTTGAGTGTTTTGCTTTTAATTTTAAAGTTTATTTATTTGAATATTTCTGGTCCCTCACCCATCCTTCTCTGCAGCGCAATGATAGATCCATGATTAGATGGATCTGCAATGTGAAATCTGACCAAACCTACAACATTAGGTTGGAGGATTTACTGATAGCACTATATTTGCCCAGCATAGAGGTTATCCTTAGGATGAATCAGTTATGCTGATATGGTCATGTGGAGCATTCATCATCCTGAATAAGCTACTATAAGAGCATGGATGCCTTAAATCGCAGGAAGGTTAGTCAGCCAAAGAAAACTTGGAAGCAAGTGATTAGACAAGACCGCACAGAGTGAAATTTGGTGACAGCTGACCCGCTGAATCAGAGTGTGCTTGTGAAATATTAGAAAATGTCTGAACTCTGAACAAGGGAGAAGTGATGTTAAATGAATAGAAGAAGAAACAGTTTAAAGAAAATACCGAAGCACTTAGCCAATCAGAAGACTCGAGGAGCAGACAACAACTCTAGGTCTTCGGAGGATATGATCCGGCAGAGAAGGAGGTTTTCCTGATTACAGTAACCAACAGGAACGCTAAAACTCTCTTTCTCACGTCTGCGTTAACTCCAAAAGAAAATCTGCAAAATTTTCAAAAATGACTAAAAAGAAATTTTTGCAAAGAAAAAAAAAGCTTACACAACTTTTAAACAGAACAAAAACTGAACTGTTTTTTCAATCTTCACCTAACTCAGTCGGTTTTTGCCTGGTTCAAAAGCTGTACTAGTACAAAAAAAAAATCTGTAAAAATCGTTGTTTAATTGATTGTGTTTTTTTACAATATTTAGTTTATTCCTAAAAAACAAATTTATCCAAAAAAAATGTTCACTTTCCCTTGAAAAAATTTTTTTATTTCATTGATTTTCTTTGTTAGAAAATAAATAAATTGACATAAAAATAAACATACAGTGAGTGTTTTTCTTTCATTATTTTTTTCTGTTTAAAAGCCGCCTCATTTTGATTTTGATGCCGGTTTGATCTTGCTGTTTATGTATTTCTGCAAAAGTCGGTTTTGTCTGGTTCTAAAGCTGCATCAGTACCACTATTTTTGGTATAAATAACGCATGATCTATTAGAGAAGTATGTTTAATATTTGTCAAAAATATCTTTTAGGGAGCCTGGAATTAATATTACAGAAGACATCCGTTTCTTTTGTTTGTTTTTCATACACTGGACTAGATGAACAAAAAGGAGAAAAATATAATTAAAAAAATTAAATGAAAATAGAAAACATTGTTCCTGAATTTTTTGAGATGAGGATTGATAATTTGCATTATTTAGATTGTTCGGACTACTGTTCTCATCTTAGGTGTTATTCTCACAACGTTTCGGCCGATATTACCTCCGATCTTCTTCAGGTGTAATTTGACAATGGCTATTATTGGTGAATGGTGGAAACAATGTTTTTGTTCTGTTTTTCCAACAAAACCATAGTCGTTATAAATATGTATTATGTACAAACAATCCAAATAATACATATTATCAATCTTCATTTAAAACATTCAGAAACATTATATCAAATCAGTATGGACCTGAATTAATACGAAAATGGAAACAACTCAACGCTCTTTTCGTTTCACAAACACATCACACATTTTGAATTATAACAACTATGGTTGTTTGGGAAACAAGAACAAAAACATTCTGTTCACCATTCACCAATAACAGCAATTGTCAAGTTACACCTGAAGAAGATCGGAGGTTACATTGGCCGAAACGTTGTGAGAATAATATTGAAGATGAGAACAATAGTCCGAACAATCCAAATAGAAAGGATTGTTTACAAATATGATACTTTCAAGATGGCTTGTCCTATCCTGTAAAATAAATGCTTCATATACTTTTTCAACTTTAGCGTATTGTCTTTGTAAAGGATGTGAGTAGCCAATGTCAAAAAAAAGCTGAAATTGTGCTGAATTTCTCAACCTGGCAGACCACAGCCCCCTGTGTGTGTGTTGAGAGAGAGCGAAAGAGAGGGCAACACACACATACAAAGAAAAAAAACAAGAATTTTTTTCTAAACAACTCCAATCAGTTACAACTAAGAAAGTAAAAATTAAGTGAAAGACACTGAGTGCGTATGTTGGGAGAAGGAACAGGAAGTCATTCTTTGATGAAACAAATTGCATGAAGTCATATCCTTTGCAGCAGAATTAATATTTTCAGTTTTCAGATAGAACTGTCATTAGAGGAAAAATCAGCCTTTTCTTATTAAAAACCAAAAAGTGGATTTTGATCAAAAAGCTAAGAACATTTATGAGAGGCTGTAGCGATTTAAGCAGAAATCCACTTTTACTGGATTTAAAGAAAAACGGAATTCTGCTAAAAAGCGGATAACTCACATCCCTGTCTATGCCATTTTGGGTGTTTGGAGTTCTGCCAACTAGCACATAGTGGTTAATATTTCATGACTTTGATGAAAGTTTAATTATGAAACTTTTGAATGAATTACCAAATGTAAGCAAATGGCATTTATTAACAGTTTAGTAAATATTATTATGGTATCATCCCTATTTAGATACACAATGGATTCCTCTTCTGATAAGTATATAATAATATTTTGACTGTAATCCACTCAGCGAGTCGAGTAGCGAACGCTACTTGCTGACAAGATACATACCAATAGAGGATTCGTTCTCGATAATCGGTCCGGAAGAGACAGAGCCATTTCAGTTGCCTTTTATCTCTCAGACTGTGGTATTAGTTTTGGGTTGTCCTAGGAGATATACCTTCCGAGGCCTTCCTACCCTCTTTGGAGTTAGTTAATTGCAAATTGCCTAAGGCACTCCCACCTGGGATTACCGACGGGACTGCCCAGGCAATTTTTAAGAGGACAGAATGCCTCATCTTTGGGGTGTTGTCTTATTTTTCCCACTTTCCAGCCTTGTGCCAACTCATTCTAAGTGGGAAGGATGCAAATAGTGGGTCAAGTAGCAAAGAGCTACTTTCAGAGGCTATGCATACCAGTCAACGATATATCCTCGACAATCAGTTCAACAGAGTATAGGCCATTGTAACAGTGGTGGCCTTGCCTCTGTCGGGCTGAGGTATTGTTTTAGAAAGGATTAGTTCATCGCTAACTGCCTGAGATGCCCTACCAAGAAATGCCAACAGGATTACTCAGCCATTTTTTGTGGGGCCAGAATGCGCTACCTCTTATGCACTGGCCTATCAAATCCGACTTTCCAACCTTGTGTCACATCTCCCCCGCAGTGGGGGGAAGGTAAATACAGGGAATTAGTGAAGAACTCCACTGGAGACGACATTGTATTACTGTAACATAACCTTATTCTTCTTTTCAACATATGTGTTTGCTTTATTTATTTATTACTAGCCGGTGTTGCCCGGGGCCTAAAAGAAATAGAAGAGGTTAAAAACTGTGTGTAAGATCTTAATATTAAAACTTTTATCTCTCTACCTCTCTCAATCCATCTCTCTATTTCTCTCTTTCCCCCCTCCCCCGTTTTCCCCGTCCCTCTCCTCCACCCATCTTTCACCTCCATCAATCCTCTCTCTTGTTTTACTGAATTGAAAATAATAATAATGTAAGTCATTCACCTCTTCTTTATATAATAGCTAACATTGGAAATGGCTGAAAAACTGACCTAATTAATCCCCAAAGAATTAATTTATTTTTAAATTTTAGATATTATTCACCCAGGGCAACACCGATCAAGAATATACCAACTTTGTGGCTGTTTATTTTGTAGATTTTTACTCTTAGCTTGACATATACACATATAAACAACTGCCCTTTATATAATAGATAGAAGATGCCCCTTCGAGGACATAACAGTAAAATACAAAAGAAATACTTGTATAAACTATTAATATGTATCCATTCTTGTGTGACCTTATTTGCTTGCCTCCTACAAAAACAAAATTAAACACAAGGTTGGTTTTTATTAAGGTGAAGTGAGGGTGGGGTATTCAACTCCCAAAAGAATAGGAATAGGACAAAAATAAAAATTTCTCCAGTAAAGAAGGGTTTCTCCTCCTCTGACTGACAAAGCAGATACTACATTTTGAATTATTTTTTTGCAAATAAAAAAATATTCATTTTTATTTACAAATTAGGCACAAGGCCATCAAAAGTCTGGGGAGTTTAGCAGTCAGTAAACTAAATTTTGATCCCAGCAGGCAAGCCGGAAAGTCAAGTTGGGTGTCCAGCTGTCAGGATACATTGACATTGGACATTACTTCAAAACAGCTTGGGATGTTTCCATTTTTTAATTGGAAAAAGATTATTAATAAATTTAAAATGAAAACAATACGTGACAATACAAGATGATTTTCGCATATAAATTTAACATAAATTGATCACACATTTCCAGGCCACCAGGCAGTAATGATAACTCACTTCCTAACTGGATAGTGTTTAAAGGACATATAATCAAAAGAAATTTTTTTAAGAGGGTGAAAAAATGTGTGTGTGTTATTTTTTTAGGGGTGTGGTATGCTGAAAAATTTAACATTTAATAATAAAAATAACTATCGAACATATGCGCATGACTGAATCATGTGCATAAAGGGCTATTTCTAAGAAATGGCAAAGGACAATTTGTAAGAAATAGGTGATTGAAAAGTTGATGTTCCAGGAATAGGGAATTACATGTAAACAGCCTGAAATATTTAGCGTGAATTTTAAAAAAATTATGAGAATGCCCTCCCTTAACCCTAAGGCAAGACACACACAAAAAAGGACGTATCCTCGACAATCAGTTTGACAAAGTATGGGTCATTGTGACTGTCATGGCCTTGTTTCTGTCAGGCTGAGGTATGGTTCTGTGCCATCCTAGGAGATCAACCCTCGCTTTGAGAAGGAGTTAGTTTATTGCTAATTGCCTGAGACTTATTTTCTTACTTGGAGAACTGTCCCCGTTAAGCAATCTGTTTACACACTGACCAATCAGCTTGCAGGGTGCATTTATTTCATCTGTCCCCATAAGAACTACTTCAGCTCCTTTGGGAATCACGGTCGGTCAGCAGAGAGACTCCGAAAGCAATGAGGAAAGACGTCCCCTTTCTCTCTCATGTCCCTGTCCACTGGACGCTCAAGCATCAACTATCTTCGCCTGAAGATAACTGCTGACAGACTTTCGGCAGCCAAAAGAACTTTCTACTTTTCCTTTCCTCACTTGGACACTGTCCAACTTTCTTCCACCTATACCGAACTGTGTAGATAATTGAATAAACCCTTTTGTTGTTGTTATATAAAAGGTTTTGTTTTTCCTTTCGTGCGACGGTTTTTGTTACTTACTAATAATATATAGGAGTTGGTCTTATGGTCTTATAAGATGCTTCTAACGAGAAATACCAACAGAGCTGCTCAGGCATTTTTATGTAAGCAAGAATGTGTAGCAGTCACCAATAGGGACTACTTTTGAATGCGTAATCACTGTCCCTGTGAGCTGGCTTGTCCAATCAAATCACAGGGCGCAGTAATATCGTTAGTTCCCTAAGGGACTACTTATGTCCCCTTAGGGTTCGAGGAAAAAGATGAGACGACCTCCTGGCACCAGCTTGGACACATCGCAGAGAGCACCAGCGAGGAACGCTCTCTCTTCCGCCGCCGTCGCCACTTGACGACTACTACCATCTTCACCTGAAGAAATTCACGGGCAGCCCTAAGAACTCTTATATTCTTCCTCTTCTTCAGACGGACACCGTCCCACTCTCATCTACCTATACCAAACGGTATAGGTAACCTTGAGTTAATAAAACCCCTTTTTGTTATAGTTACAGAAATACTTTTCGTTGTTCCGTTTCTATACGAGAAGATAAAAGGATAACCCCCTTTTAAGCCCCCCCCCCCCATCATCTCCCCTTACAAATACACATGCTTTCTTGTGTGCTGGTTTTTCAATTACCACCCTCCGACCTTGTGTCACATCTTCACGTGGTGGGAGAGAGGTAAAAATCAGGACTTGTTTTGCTGGAATGAGGTAAAGTTCTGATGTGCCCTGCCAGGCTTTACCTTCTCTCATTGAGAAAAGGTTGGTTTATTGCTAATCATCCCTAACGGGGAATGCCAACGGGGCTACTCAGCTTAGTTTTTGCAGAGTTAGAGTACAACCCCTTCTGGTGTGCTGACTTTTTCTGTACTCCACCTTCTGGTCTTGTGTCACATCTTTTTCTGCAATGGGAAGGAAGTAAATATTGCTGTGTTCACCGTTGTAGTACTCATAAATATTGACATTTGTTTCCTCTGGTGAAGAGTAGACCTACTGAGGTTGTTTGGTCACACGGTGACCCATTAGACTATAAGGCGTAATAATTTCTACCGAATCTTTTAAGGACTCTATCTGCAGACTTTTAGGACCCCTAAATTAAGGGTTTGAAGAGCAGCCAAAGAGCTTCCAGACATCCATGAAGAAAGACATCAACACTCTCTCCTGCCATCCGTCGACTAGACACTGAACACGTCTATTCTCATTTAAACTGCTCCCAACAAAGCCGATACTTCCAAACATTACTCAATTCTTAAAAGGACAAATTAACAGTCATAACTTCTGGCAACCTACACTCAACTATGTATGCAAAATTAAATAAATACATTTATATAAATTGTTGTTTATAGCAAATCCTTGTTTTTCATTTCTTTACTGATCCTTTTTTACAGATTATTATAGTCGCATTATTTACCTGAAGATTCACTCTTATATCGTTTCCTTCCTTCGTTTTTTTGTTTTTTTTTAAGATTGGCACGTGCATATAAAAAATGAAGATTGAGGAGTTAAAAGAGTGGGTTTCAATCGAAGAATTTATTTTTCTCCTGAACTTATATATTTTACATTTTCTTTTGTATTGTTACCCCGGACTTAGAGGTGGTAATACGTTTTCAGTTGTTGTTTTTTTAACCCCAACATTAACTCTATGTCCAAGGTGACAATACGAAGTTCTGGAAAATAATAATCATTTTTCTTTAGTAGAAAGGCACTCATTTTCAATATGCGCGCGTCATTTTTTGGGGGAAAAAACGATGCACACATCCACGCGTTATATATTTTTACCAAAAGACTTGACTTTCATCAAATTACATGGGCCGGCATTTGGCCGGCAAGAAATATGTATAGGCTAATTTTTTAAGTTTTTTCCCTATTTCATACGTAATATTAAATTTATTTTAAGTTAAATGTCATAATCTTTTTAAAAAATACAATTTTTTTAACAACTGCACATCGTCTTGCCGATAAAATTATATGTTCGGGAGACGATGTGTTTACCCAGAATTTTAAATAAATTAAAGTTGAAAAGAAATAAAAGAAAAGAAAAAGGCTTACGTATATAAATTGAATGAAATTGGACAACCGGTGTATGTGCAAATAATTACGGTGCAAAAAACAAAAGTCCCTTCGTAAATAAAGTACTTAACCAAATAGGTATTACTATTTTCTATAGAATTGCACCTTCCAAACCCATTTTTTCTACGTATTTTAGGTCGTTATTTAAATCTGGTTTGCAATATATTTAAATTTTAAATCATGACATTTGTCATGTCTTTTCCCACCTATTTTCCCTGTTAAAAACACACACACAAGAAAACACTCGATTGGAATAATTCTACAAAATTACCAACAAATCTTAGGTACTTTGCAAAGTTAGTGGGTTGGTACGCTTTACGGGATACCCATCGTTATAGGGTCATTTGATGCCGAAATTGTATATTTTGTAGGTCGCAATTTTTATCGTCGCCTCTGCCCGCCACCAATCACAATCAAGGATTTTTCTCACACGACTCAAATTAACCAATCAATCGCAACAATTTGAAATTAAAGAAAATTCGGCTGCTTTGAGAATTACGAAAATAAAAATAAAAATTGGTTCTTATTTTTATGTCCTCTCTGAATATTTGCCGACTTTACATTATTTTTTTCTTTTCTGTCTATTTTATTTTTACTTTTCAAAATAGAATTAACGTTAAAGTGTAGTATCTGTGCTTATACTATACTTAATCTTTTCTCTCATCGCCAATTTTAATTTTTGTCCCAATCTGGAGTGCCCCTTTTTGAGGGAGATTTTCCATACATTAAACACCAACCTTTGTCTTCGTAGGGGGGGGGGGGGGCAACTAAATAGGAAAAACATAGTAAATGGTAAAACTGCAGAATATACAGGGCTTTACGCGCTCCACTACTTTTGGAGCTGCTCTCGCTCCTGCTCCAACGCCCAAAATTGGAGCTGGCTCCTCTCACGCTCCCCATTTTCAAAAAGGAGCCGCTCCTGCTCCAACTCCTATAAAAAAGGAGCGGCTCTTTTTAAGCGCTCCATAATAAAAATATACCTTCTTTCATAAACGTTCTATTCTGCCAATGAGTGGTCGAAGGATAGGGGTGGGCGTCAAAGGATCTCGTCAATATGGGTTGAGATGTCACTTTAAGTGTAAGACCGTAAGATAATATTTGACAAAATCTCGCTAATATTTTGAGAGTTATAAGAGAACATGTCGGACGAAGTATAGGATTATACGTAAATTTTCGTTTCCTGAGAACAAGAAAACAATTTTGCTTTTTTAAATACATGGAAATTTTCTAAGAATTTAAAGCCAGTTTAAATGACTTTCTACTCGATAGTTTATAAATTCCTTTCAAGTTTTGCACACACACGAAGTAATTGATGTTTTGTCAATTAAAATGGCTGACTTGTTTACGAAGAAATCTAAATGAATTATGATGGATTTAATCTCGTAACTTGATTACGAACCGACTTGAAATAATAACATTATTTAGACAACGATTTTTTACATGGGGAGAATGGGGGGGGGTGCTTTGTTAACTATTCTGTACTTTCACGTAACAATTTTATGTAAAAAATAACCCGGTCCAAACCTTTAATTTCGTAACGTAATTACGAACCGGATTGAAATAACATTATTTAGAAAGCCATTCTTAACATGGAGTGAGGGGGGCTTTGTTAACTATTCTGTACTTTCACCTAAAAATTTGATAAACAAAAGATATCGTAAAAATTTAATTTAACTTGAAAATCTTATCTAAAAAATAGCCCGGTTCGTAAACTGCACAAGTACCAAAAAAATAATATAAAAAATATTCTTCACTGGGGAGGAGGTAGCCCCGTATTTACAAGTATATCTCCTGTAAAAACGGTTCTAAAATCTATTTTCAATCGATATTTATTCGATTATTGCCGAATTTTCCTACTTGGCCCAAATTGCCGAGTTTTCCGTTGCCGAGTTTTCCTTTGACGAGTTTTCCTAAATTGTGTATTATACATACATACTTCTATCCAGTCAAGCAGACTATCTAGTCTAAGAGAAGAAAAACAACATAACTTTCACTAATACACTTAGGAACGGTATGAATCCACATATATCCCCCCCCCCCCAAAGTTATATGAATTAAATAGTAGGGTAGACTGTACTCTGAAACCTTGATTGGGAAACTTACCTCCCCTATCTAGAGTGCTAATTTTCGGAGTTTTTATTCAACAGAAAGATAGCAGTGTACTTTTTAAAAGGGCCTTAGTAATTATCTCAGGTCAGCTAGTAAACATTTTGAATTCTCTCTCTCGCCCTCTCCCGACCTGCACTCAGATGGTGTCAAAATCGTTCGTACCCCTAACTCAAATGTTTAATCTTTCCAAAGAAATAGAACGCTCAAGTCAATGACGCCTTTGATCTGTCTCATCGCTTGATAGCAAATCGACGGGGTGGGGGTGGGGGGTAACGAATAAAACAATAAAAAAAAAAGATTGTTATAAACATTACAATTAAATCGTCTTACGCCTGAGCCCCCTCCCTCTCTCTACCAGAGGTGTAAGTTTAAAAAATAATTCAGAGTAAACTCTGAGACTTTTTTTACTTTTCCTTTATATTGCTGAATAAAAAACTAATGTTTAAAAAAAAATCAAAATATTTTGGTTAGGGTAGGAGCGCGGAGCGATACAACCACCGCTCTTTAGTCCCAAATGGAGTTGCTCCCGCTCAACTCCCGCTGAATATAAAATGAGTCCTCCTCTCCTTCACTCCAGCAAAAAGGAGCGTGCTCCTTTTTGGAGGGCTCCGTAAAGCCCTGAGAATATATATGTTTGGAATATATGTTTAATGCATGAGCTGTGAAATGTTGATAAGCTTGTAGGGAACTGATTCTGGTGGTACACCAGTTCTGAGCACCACTGATTGTTTCCCCTTGATTGTGCCCGAAAGAGATCAGAGAGTATTAAGAATTTGCCGCTGTCGGAAGAATGTAGAACCGGTGCAGCAGTAGAATCGGTTCCTACAAGAACATTCATGTCATGCTAGTGCTTGTAGTGCTACGTTCATTAATTTGAAGGTTCTGGGTATGAACTTAAACTGCATCAGGTGGTAAGGCCCCAATTTAGGGAGCTTTGAGGGGTGCTACCATCACTTCCAGGTCCACTCTGACCTGAAGTTACACTGAAACACTCTTTCCTAGCCCTTTTCTATCTTTTGTTCTTTAAAAAAAAAATGTTATTAAATGGGTCACCACTTATCAAGTCCCAGGAGCCACTCTAAGATAAGGGTTAAAGAGACCACGAGAGGATTGGAATCGAATGGGTGGGATGGGCAGAAGATTACTTCTTACCCTATTTTTCAATCCTATTATACTAGATCTGATGACCTCAGAGGACAGTATAAGGAGATGTGTGCAGAACAAGAGATTTCATATTTCAATTTTCTTCATTTTTTTTTTCATTTATATGAATATCCTGAATAGAGCAGGTAGTAACCCAAAAGTGCTCATAACAGTGCTCAATATCCTAGATAGAGAGGGTGGGTTTAAACAAAGTGCTGCTCAGGATCAAGAACTACTGTCTTTTTTTAGAATGTTGTATACACCCAGGAGCCATAATCCAAAGTGCTCAATATCCTTTATCTTCATATTATTGTTAAATGAGACGGGGAACAAGAAATTAGTAATTTACCAGGACCATATGTTCTACTCTGTATTGTCCGAGATCCAAAATTGTTAGATTACAGTATAACTTTTGATAAGGGATATATAGTAAATCTATTTTGACTGTTAGAATTCATCAACACGATGCATCTTCTTAATATGTTGAAATGGAAGGGGGGAGTAGAAATTAAGAATTGACCGTGACCATTTGTGCTTCTTGGCCTTGTCCGAGATCAATAATTGTACAATTTCAGTATTACTTTTGTTAACTGGTATATATTAACTCTCTTCGGACTACTGACTTCATCAACATAACGCATCTTCTTAATATGTTGAAATAGAGGGGGAGGGCAGAAATTAGGAATTGACCAGGACTATTTGTTCTACTCGGTGTTGTCCGGGATCAAAAATTTTAAGATTATAGTATTACTTTTGGTAACTGGTATATATTAAATCTCTTTGGACTAATGTATTTTTCAACATCATTTATCTTCATATTATTGTGACAATGTTGAGCGGACCTACGGGAGATAGAAAGCCAAAATTCACACTAGTATGAATTACGAAGGTCGACGATCAGAGTATCGCGCCAGTGTGAATTAACAGAGAAAGACATAAATGTTTTTCATTAAACTAAAAACCGATAAAAGTAGACGACAGCCTGGATTGTCACTGTTGTATCAGAGTAACAACCACTACATGAGACAGATATTGGCCGGGCACCGTAATGTCTTAGTTTGGTTGGAAAGAATGTCACTTTCCACCCTAAGTTGTGGCTTGGACACGAGGCAGGTGTGATTTAAACAGATAAAGGCCTACCCAAGCATCTCGTCGACAAGCTGGTTTCTGTAGATGTAGGTTAGGAGAACTTATGGCCATTGGTGGGATTATATTTTCTCGGTTATCTGTGCATGAGCTGATGAGATGAACACCCCCCCCCTCCTCTCACCAGTGAAGCGGTGAGGGATGGGAGGGCGATTGAGAATCTTAATTATCCAAGGGATAATGAAGAAAAAAAGGAAAACATTTCTTTTCTTGTGTTCGCTGACTGAATTCTGTTAGGAAAAGGACGGAAATACGTACAACTGATTTCAATATAAGATGACGCCTAACAGACCTCAGAGACTCACTTTTACTTGCCACCGGGGTCCACGTCTGTGGGAGATGGACTTCCCATCTTCCCGAACTTGGTGTTGGGACTTTGCTGGTCTGAGACACAGAGTTAGAAGAGACTCGTTTTTGCTCGCTCACTGAATCCACGTCACTCTGGGAGTGAGTAATCGCTGGACCAGGCCTTTCGACATCTGCAATCTTCAGCAGGACGGCAACCTTCCCCAAGCAGTACCGGGTGACCAACCAAACTCAGGAACGGCCAAATTGGTGATGTCACTCACTTAGCTGAGAGGTGGGGTACATTATTGTGAAATGTGAGCGCACAAGAAATTAAGAATTACCCAGGACTATTGGTTCTACTCATCATTGTCCAGGATTAGTAATCATTATGACCATCATTTCTCTTCATACTTTGATTTTACCGGTACTTTTGGCAATTCTGGGAAGGCCTCCTTACTAACATTACAGCATTAAGAGAGAGAAAGAGAGAAAGAGAAAGAGAGAAAGAGAAAGAGCAGTTTAAGTATAAAGATGTTACACACACTATTTACCTTCTATCTTTTTTTATGTCCCTGGGCAACGCCGGATAGCTCTGCTAGTCTTATATAAATAGAAATTTTGTCTGTCAGTCACAATTTCTTTTAAGCGTAATAAATACATTGCGGAATTCGTCGCATTTCAAAACATCAGTATATATATATATTTTAATTACTTTTAGAAATGAAGAATATTGCATCAATAGTAAATAATAAATTCCCAACAAATAAAGCGGATGACATGACCAGAAATCAAAACGGAAACTTTGAGAACTTCAGTCTGAGGTTCTACCAAGTCAGCTATTTGTACTTTCTTATAAATAGAGCTTAAAAAATATAATTATAGCTTTGGCGTGACGTCATAAATTCTGGAGAGTGAAGCAAAACCTCCGACTTAAGCTGCACCAGCTTCTCTCGAGTAGTCAAAGTAGTATGTGGCCTTGTGTTGTCATGATGAAAAACAATGGCTTTATGATTGACTAGCTCCGGCCGTTTTTGTTAACGAGCCACACTTGTTCGCAGTAAACTGCAGAATTGATGGTTTTATTTGCAGAAAGAAGTTCAAAAGTGATAACACCTTCCCAATTCCCCGATACCGATAACATCACTTTTTGGGGATGGAGGCCTTTTTGGGTGTTCTTTTTATTGGATCACCTGCCTTTTTTCCACGATCTTTTGTGTGTCACATTACTGTAAACAATCCACTTTTCATCTCAAGTAACAACTTGTTTAAAAAATGATTCATTGCTTTCGCATTTCAGTAATGAATCGTGAATAGAAACCCTTTGCACGAGATTTGCTTCTGTCAGTTTATGGAGAACCCAAATACAAAGTCTAGAAACATAACCGAGTTTATGCAACTCATTTTTCACGCTCGATTTGGAAATCTTGAGAATGTGTGCGATTTGTCTGGTTGTCAAACGGCAATCTTGTTCAACTACGACTTTCACTTGGTCACTGTTGACCATCTTCGACGACCAGAGCAATGTTGATTCATGTTATCGAACATTGATAGATGATTCTTATTCTAATGTAAAAGTGTCCAATCTTGTAAAAGATACATTGTGTATGGCAGTGTTGGACTGCTTGTTTGCAAATTGTTTCTGGAGAACTTTGGTGTAACATATTCTTTGATACATTAAATGACCGAGATAAGCAGTTAGTGGAAACTGTTAGATCTTGTTTTGTAGATGGAGTGGAGGTGAAAGCTGTTTAAAAAAAGTTAAATTTCATGTAACAATAGGGCGTATAAAAGGTGACATTGTCAAAAATGATGTACCCCTGCTATTAAATCATAAATCAATGAAAACTGCAGAAATACTACTAAATTTAAAAAATGATAGCAGTCACATTTTTGGCAGATATATTAAATTGTCAATCAGGACTTCTGGATTTTATAATCTTCCACTAACTAATATGCGTTTGGAGGTTAATACACCAAGCGTAGTGCTACATTGTGTGCCGTGTTAAATGATATAATAGATATAAATATGTTTTAAGCATTACGGACGATGTCAAACTCCTAGAAAAGAAACATTTTTCATCATTATTTTCATTGCGTATTATATACCTGTGGCATTCTAGCATTAAATTGTTCGTTTTAACTATTTCCATGTGTGTTTGTATTTCTTTTTGCCAATTATCTCAGCTCGCATGTTTTACTGTAGACGTCATTACAGAATTCAAGGAACATACCCCCAAGCCAAATTTGTGTCAGGTAATAATAGTTACATAATTGAGGGACTCACATGGGACATCACATATTTGGAGGACTCGTCCGGGTATTGATACGGCACGTCACAATTAGTCCCATCGATATGGAGTGTTACGGTGGGTGATTGAAGGATCTTTTCAGTTGTCTGGAGTGCGAAAAGAAAGTATACTTCATTTTTTTTCTCAATTTTCTGATCTTTTTGTTTTTGCTGGGGATAGGGGCATCCTACCAGAGGTCAGACATTCATCCACTCCAATTCTAACCGTCCTTTTAAGCACAATTGTTTGTATCTCTCTTGCACTTGGTTCAACAGGTATATTCGCCAGGTATTTTTTGATGAGCCTGATTGCTCCTATGATTACTAAAATGATGGAGATCTTCAAGATTCCAGTTTCTTTTTCATGTTGTACATAAAACCTTGGTATTTAGTAATCTTCTCCCTCTCAGTTCTGTTTAATCCATCATCATTAGGGACATTGACTTCAACTAAGGTTGCTACTTTCTTCTTTTTGTCCCATATCACAATGTCAGGTTTTACAGCTCCATTTTATAAGTATGTAGTCATAATGGATGGTGTATGACGTATTTCCATCAGTTCTTTCTGGACTTGCTGCTACACTGGTTATTCAATTTTTTGCAGATGGTCCAATGGAGATATTTACACACTTCATTGTGTTGCATTGTATAGTAGCTGTCTTCCAATAAAACCTTAGAACTGGATGTCAGGTGGTTCACACTTTCCACAGAACCTGCACTTGTCATTCATCTTCTTAAAAGCATTGGTCATCAAGCCTTGATCTTGGGAAGCCATTATCCTCTCCTAATCATAGTAAAGTGATCCTCTTTGGACCCTGTCTAAGAGGGAGAGACTATTGGTTGATGCACCAGCCCAGATGTGACAATAATACTCTATGCAGGGGCGGATGGTGGCTTTGTAGAGGTAAAGGATACTGGAAGGTGTTTAGAAGTTTTCTAGCACAATAAAGGGAGCCTACTTTCTTTGCAGCAGCCATGGCAGTATCTTCAATGTATTCATTCCAATTCATGTTACCTGTGAATGTTAGACCGAGGAGTTTGAACATTGGACTCTCTGGTAGAGTGCTATTAACTATGGCAATCAATGGTTGAAAAGGTTTCTTATAATTGTTAAAGGAAAGGAGCTTTGTCTTACTAGCATTAAATATTACCATCCATTTACGATCCTATTCCACTACAAACTGGGGTCATTTTCAAAGGATTCAGCCATTTGATCACTACAGGCAGATTGGCGAGAGACCTCAGAGTGAGTCTCAGCTGATATCCTGAACTTGAAAGATAGGAAGCTGAGTCAGAAGTAGAGACACTAACGACGGGATCCCAACGACAGACACACACACACCCGTATCCAACAGTCGCTTGTATAAAGTTGCTTATGTTTGTTGTTTTTATTATGTATGCAAATTGTTAACTAATGCTTCGAGCTCGGCCGACTGCCAATACTAGACTCGACACGGCTGGAATAAGGAGATGAATAAAAACCATGGCATATGCGTTTAAGGTATAATTGTCAGTCAAGGGACACAGGCATAGGTATACACCTCTTTTCAAAATAATCATTAAGAGAAGTAAGCAACACACCGTAATTACAACAAAATCATTTACTAAAAAATCAAATTAAAAATGAACACTGAGTCTCAGACAGAAATTTATCTTTCACATGTTATTCCCATGTGCCAAAAGGAAATCTGAAAAAACTTAAAACATTTTCATCTTCAAATTAAAGTCATTTTATTTATGCAAATTATATTACAAAAATTAAGAGAAAAAAAAGAAAAAGAAAATCATAAAAAAAAACCAAACAAACAAAAAAACCCAAAACTTTTGTCAATTTGGATGGCATATATTTATATGTACATATCTTACAGAAACAAAGTTTCACATGTTCACAAATCTTCCTACTTCTTTTCTTTCTTTTTGTTAATTTTTTATTTATTTTTTTTATTCTACTTTTGTAACTCAAAATGCTGCAAACGCCGCTTGCGAACCTCATCTTTAGTTTTAGTTTCTGGTTCTTCTGATTCCGTTTTTGAGAGATTGGAAGCAGTGGCACCCTCCAAGTCAGAGTAATCTAAATAAGAAACAAAAAGTATCTTCTCAGTTTTATAAATCATTCAAAAGAGACAATTGATAAGTTGTTTTTATTCTTTATAGACATGATATAATTGAAATCATCTACTATAATAATAATATTGTGTATACCCCCCCCCACACACCTATAATTAAAACAAACCATATAAATTCTAACATGCCAGCTTTGAAACCTGGTTACCAAGAGTTAAATATCTAAATGAATAAAGTTAAGCTATTTAGCTAAAAAATTAATTTTGATAATTATGCCCGCAAAAAATAAACAGACAAAAAAATAACAAATATACAAAATGAAAGCTAGGATAGGGCATAATACTAAAATATTCCGAATGATAAAGAGTATAAAACTTTAATTTTGATGATAAATATTTTACAATGATTTTGCATTGTCAGTTGATTCCAAAAAAGCGACAGAGAGGAAAGCTGATCATGAAATAGGTAGACATTCTGCACAAGGATCTCTGTAAAGCCAACCTTTAACCGGAGCAAGCCTTTGATCATGTCAAGTGGAGACAAAATTTATCATTGCGAATATTAGCTCGGGATTAATGCATAAGAAAAAGATGTGTTTATTCCAAAATAGTTTTAAAAACAAATTCAAACAAGCAATGAGGATACATTGCTTGTTTGAATCTGTTTATAAAACTCTTTAAATTACTAAATTATTTTACATTTAAACAATAACAAAAATGGTGCTTATTTATATTGAGATACATGGGAAAGATGGCAGTTCAAAATAATATGGATAATTTACTTACGAGTTAAAAATATTAGTGTACACCAAAAATTACAAAAAAATAAGCGAGTAAAATTTTAATAGGTGAAAGTTTAGAATTCGATCGAAATGAAAAAAAAAAAATGAAGAAATATCTTTATTATGTACGTACCAGTGACGGAAAGCATATATTGTATACCAAAAATCACGTAAATTGATCAAGTAGTTTTTTTGTTTTTTTTTACAAAAGGAAATCAAATTTTATGGGTAAACGAGGATCGTCAATATATTGACACCATACTGGACATTGTGTGTTGCTGGCCAAGAGAGATAACTCCAACTTTGCCGGCAATATGGCATTTATATATTGACGATCCTTGTTTACGCATAAAATTTAATTTTCTTTTGTAAAAAAACAACAAAACTACTTGATCAATTTACGTGATTTTTAGTATACGATATATGCTTTCTGTCATGGGTACATACATCATAAAGATATTTCTTAATTTAAAATTTTTTTTTAATATCAGTCGAATTCTAATCTTGCATTTTTTTAATAAAAATAAAATTAATTTACTATTTGGATGCAATGAACTCCCAACGACGAGACCGCATGGTATCTTCATATTAGAAGAAGGGAGATCATCTATGACGCACTGGCTTGATGTGAATGTTGTTTGGAGTTTATGGGGTCGGAATAGTAAATTAATTTTATTTATTATTAAAATTCTACTTGATAATTTTCTGTAATTTTTGGTGTACACTAATATTTTCAACTAATAATGAGTATATCCATAAGTTTTCCTGTTATTTTATTTTCAACTGCCATATTTTGTATGTATCTCAATATAAATAAGCACCAAAATATATTTTGAAAACATTCTCAAAGTTTCAGATAAAAAATCTGCTATTATTGAGCTGCGCACAGATTAAATAAGATTTATATGAATGCATATTTTGCAGACATTCAAATAAAAAACTTCCTATCCGATAGTATTGTTCATTAGAACAGGTCGATTTTGGAGCCATAGTAATGCAATGGATAGGAGTTTTACATAACAAAATATTTCTCCAAAATTGTTACTGTTAAAAATTAGCAAGAATAGATAATCAAAACAAACGAAGAAAATAATGGAGAGAGTTAGGGAAGAAAATAATGGGGAGATAACCTTTGTAGATTCAGGAGATGATGAAACAGAACGAGAAACTGAAAAGTGGGAAATGATAGGCAGAGTTTTTAAAAATTTTTTGGTACTCTTATAGATGACGCACCATGTTTCTGTGACTTTGTGTTGTCAACGTTCGGACAGGTATCAGAAGCGCCCGAGAGTTTACGAGGCAAAAACTGTCAAACACTAAATTGAAAACTGGCAGCCTCTAAATTACGACAAAGAAAATCAAACTAAAATACATATATAAAAATAAAGAACGAAGAACTGTTACTAATTAGATGTTTATTTTTGTTTTTTTTTTGTCAAAGGAACCATTGTTAAATGTTTTTAAATAAAATGTTTTTTTTGTTTGTGCACCGGAAAGTTTCAAAAGATGATTTTGTTTGATTTGTTAAGCAAATGTTTTTGTGTTTTCATTTGTTTTCAATGTTTGTATTTTTACATGTTTTTCAAAATTTCAATTAGTCCTTCGGGAGATTCAACGAGCTGACAGAGATTATAGAAATTCATTTTTTGTTATTAAACGCAATTAATTTCTTAAAAGGGTCATCGGCTGCTTGCTGTAGGTTGATGGTCTAATACCTACTGCAACCTGATTGGTTAATAGTTTCGTCAACTCTCGGGCGCTTCTGAGACCTGCCCAAACGTTGACGATGCTAAGTCACGGAAACATGGTTCATCATCTATAAGAATACCAAAATTTTTATTACCATTTACTAAGGCCAAAAGCCACTGAAGGATAAGAGTTAATGAGATGGATAGATTATGAGATGATTGAAAATGATGAATGGAACGAACAAAATTTGGTTACTTATGAGGACGGTTTATGGCAAGTATTTGTTGACATTGGATTTGAAGACGACCATGTTGTAGTCTTCAGGGAAGTAGGTAATGTGATCCACAGATGAGAAGCTCTTGGAAAGAAATTCTGTTCATGGAAATTCTGTTTGATGCTAGGCATATGGAAGAAGAAAGAAAAGTTCTTTGCAGTGGGGGTAGTAAGATGAGTTCTTGCTGTAAATGTCTTACGAGGAGGAACCAGAGATTGGAGCTCAGTCAAACACCTTCCTTGAAAATAACCGGAGTAGAGAAAGACAAACGTCTTTTCTGTGAGAAAAAGGCTGTAGAGATCATCTCCGTTTCAGCCGATATAACCTCTGACCTTCCTTAAGAGCCATTGTCAAAATACACCTGAAGAACATTGGAGGTTATATCAGCCGAAACGTTGTGAGAATAACACCCAAGATGAGAACAATAGTCCGAACAATAACAATAATACATATTATCAATCCTCATCTCAGAAGTTCGGATACAAAATAATTAATATTAACAAAAAGTGAAAGTTTTATAGAATTAGACGTTTCGCATTACCTATATTATTTATTAGTAAAGAACTGGAATAATTTTTGCACATTTTTTATTCTTTATAAAATAGCAAAACTTACCTAAGTTTTCCAAGACATTATCAGGACTTGTTGAACTGGCTTGTGTTGATTCCTGTGGATGGGTTGGGAGAGAAGATTTGCTGGGAGAATTACTTGCGGAAAGATCTGCCGCTGATTGTGAAGCATCTCTAAGTTCAGTATTTCTAGACATAACAGAAATACCTTGAATTCTGTAATAAACATTTAAATAATATATCTCAATATGCACATTTTTTTATCTGCTTTATAAAAGTACACGTCATTTATGAAGATTGCACCATGTATCCTTAAAAAGAATGAAAGAAAAAAAGAGGGAAATATAAGAAAAAATTGATTATATTAGAAAATAAACATTGGAGAGACATGCATCAAGGTTATTGTTGGAGAGTTGAGGAATGCCAACCTGCTCTTATCCATAAGGACTTTTATTTTTAATTTTTACTTTTTAAAAACTTCTGTTCACCCCAAACAAGGCATATTGCCACAGAAGCTTAAGGGGCTACAATGATAGGGGCCAAATATATAAGGGGGGAGGTGAAACTTTGATGGGGAGTTGGGCAGTAAAATGTTTGTTCACATTACATTTAAATTTTTGCATGTTGGTACAGTCAAGGTAACAGGAAGGGAATTCCAAAGACAAGTAGAAGCTATTAGAGTAGAAAATCTTCCGATATTTATGGAACTCTACAGAGAAGGGGACGTGATTTTGTTGTTGCTAAGCGTATAGGTGGAGGATATTTACGTTGAGGAGGTAGAAGTGCTTAAGCTCAGAAAAGCACATTCCGTAGAAGTAGTCGTAAAACAAGAACAGGGATGCAACACTGCGGCGATGTGACAGAGGCTGCAGTTTGGCAGACAATGCGGAACCTATTAGGTTAGAAATTCTTTTTTTTCACCCTTTTCAAGAGGAATAGGTTAGTTGTTGGTACATTAGCTCAGATGTGTCAACAATACTTTATGCACAGGTGAATTGTGACTTTATAGAGATATATGGTACTAGCAAGTGTGAGAAGTTTTTTTAGCTTGGTAGAGGGAGCTTACCTTTTTTGCGTCAGATTTAGCAGTCCCTTCTACATACTTATTCCACATTTGCTTATTTTGTTTTATACAGGATTTCAACCCTTTAGGGGTGATTTAATACAGAATTCAGTCATTATGGTGAACGTTTTGATGCTTCAAGCAGGCAAGTGAGTGGCCAATGGCAAACAAAACTGAAATCAAGATTGATTTTTTCGACCAAAAGGCAGAGAACTCACATTTTGTGATTCAAGTAAAAATTTGCTTTTTTAGAATAAAAAAAAAAGAAGTGGAATTCCACTAAAAAGCGGAGAAGTGACATCGCTGTTCAAATTCTTAATATCTTCAAAATTCATGCGGCAAAAGCGTTAGGGTTTATAGATTAATTTGTTTTGTAGGCACAAGTTTTGTACCACTATTTGGTGTCAGAGTGGACTCAGAAGTAATGGCAATAACGGGTTGACCCCCTCCCCCCTTCAGCTCCCAAACTGTGACAACACCACTGGATGTAGCCTCAGGTAACACTTAAAACAGAGGAGAGGTGGGATGTTTTCCTACCTTTCCTAATATAAGTTAAATTATTTTGTTTTATAGACATACATCAAAATAAAATGGACTCTTTCATGCCAAACTACACATTAAATTTAGTTCCATTAAAATTTCTCATATTCTCTGAGTGAATAGTGTGAATAAAAGAATACAAGAATGTCACCAAACAAAAGATGAAACTCCTTGTTGGCTAGCAGACTATTGTAGCTGCATCTTCTGTGTTTTTCACTTCTAAACCTGTTCCAGAGCCTACTTAGTCCCTCAAGAGTAACTCACTTCAGTTTGTTTCTACAACTATCTCCTCTTTTATTAAGCATAGTGAATCACCTGCAGAAGAGTCGCAATCCCCTTGTCCCTAAAAAGCAAATTTTTCTCAACCAGTAGCTCACAAAATACAAATGGCTTCGCTTTTCAAAGGAAATTTCATGTACTGGGAAATACATACCATACATAATCAAAAAAGGACATCTGTTTAAAAATCAAACAAATGCACCAACTTTGAACATTCCACCCTCACTCACCATATTTTATGCAAAGATTCCTATTTTATAAAATCATTAACTAAGTAAAGTGAAGTTGGATATTCAACAGGACAAAGCAGTGTTAGTACTGTTAAAAAAACACTCATTGGATGGTCCAGAAGAGGAACATCCCCTGTCAAAGTTTGAAGCTATACATTACTTTCTGACAGATTAGAGTCCCAGATCACTTCCGTCTACAGAAAAAAAACAGTAGCATACAGATCACGATATATAGTCTATCTAATATGGCAGACACCATACACGCGGTTCTAAATTAAAGATACTCAATCCATATTTATTACTGTACTCATACAGAGATGTTTATTTTCTAAATTCTGTAAAGTTTTTAAATCAAGCACTCATTTTGTTGAAAATAAAGAGTGTGATGAAAATAACGTATGTCCGTTATTTTCATCACACTCTTTATTTCAAAATCTATCCAAGAAGTTTTATCAAAATTGAAAATCTCATTAACCAATATGATGAGCATGGGATCAGATGGAGCTGCTGTAATGACCGGGAGATGGTTTGTTTGATTTTGTTGTTTTATGGTATATCAACCCTTTTTGGATTATTTAATGCCAAATTCGGTCATTTTGGTAAACGTTTTTATGCTTCAAGTTATTTATATGTTATAAGTATTTATTCATGGTATTTGGTTTGGTTGTTTTGTAGATGAAAATTGTTGTTTTTATTTTTAGCTTTGCAGAACATGATTGAGTTCTGCAAAGGAATGGAAAAAAAAAGAATAACATCAATGTTTGGTGCATTTGTGTACATTTCAATAGCAGATCTCAAAGAGCATCAACAAATACTGACTAAGTTATTTTATTATTTCCATGCTAATCCCAAATGAGCAGCCAAAATAAAACAAATTGCTGGTACACCTAATGCTTACTTACAAAAGAATTGCATTCCATTTGATGGCTATCATACTACAATGTTACAAGTTAAGTAATGTTGAGGCTGGCTAGTACAAGATGGGTGACCATTTGGATTGATTTGGTTTGGTTGTTTTGTTTTATAACATATCAACCGTTTTTGGATTATTTAATGCCAAATCCGGTCATTTTGGTAAAAGTTTTTATGCTTCAAGTTATTTATATGTTCAAGTATTTATTCATGGTATTTGATTTGGTTGTTTTGTAGATTAAAATTGTTGTTTTTGTTTTTTACTTCACAGAACATGCAAAGGGAAAAGAAAAAACCCAATAATATCAATGTTTGGTGCATTTTAGGTCAGAAAGACCATTTGGGAAAACTAGGCGCTCTATGTCATCTCCCCCAACCGGGATATACATGCTAACTGGGGATCGCATGTGAATTTGTATTCCTCCATAAACTTCCACTTTGAGCAGAAGGCGGAATTCCCGACGTTGGGCGAATACAACAAAAAGTGCTATTACAGGTTATTTGATACTACAATGCACTTTAGGCTGTGCACACGACAATTGATAACCTGATAACATACTTTACTGGAGTGTTTCAGGATTTCAGCAAAGATAAAAAATGAATGGCCTAAAAAAAATCCAAAAAACAGAAATTAATCCGCATTACTACAGCACTCATGATGGGTGTCATTTATGCCAGTTTCTACAATCAGAAACTATGAATGTGGGTTGAATAAATGTTAAATTAGCTATTGTTATCACCGATCTGGAAAAAAAATTGAGAAAATGCTATCTCCCAACCTGACAGTATTACTCAGAGATATCCAGAGCAATGTATACAAGGGTGAGCATCATATCACAAAGGCTGCATTCAATCTGGAAAAACTGTGCATCACATTTATTAATAACTTAATAAATAACATGCACTCCAGGTTTATAAACATTTCTCTGTTGTATGCATTTAGTGTGTTTTCAACCCATAAGCTTCATGAGTAAGGAAGAGCTGAAAGTCTATGGAGAGGAGAAGTTGGAAATTTTAATTTCCCAATATGGACATGAGCAAATCTACAAATGGATTTAGGATGAAGAGGATCATCAGATGAGTATGCAGCTCCTCATCAATGCGGTTCAGTCTCAACTGAAGTAGGACCTGCTGAAGAAAGTTGTCAAAGCATAGCATTACCTCAGCGCAAAACTTTGGGCATTGGTGACAAAATATCACCTAAAAGACTTCCCTAACCCCAGCTCAACTGACCACCACCTTGGCCGTACATGCAGAAACTTATTTTCACCTCTTAAAAGAACTGGTTGTCACAGGAACATCAAGAGCTGCTTCTGAGCGTCACTTGTTCTTTGTACATCATCAGTGCACCCAGTGCGACAGAAGTGAATACAGCATTTAACAGGAGGAAATTAGCGCTCGAAAGGGGTGGCTTCAGGGTCAATATGATGAAAACAAAGCATGATATCTGACGCTAAAGAAATTATATCTGTCCCACAAGGCAAATACCCATGAAGCCTCTGTATGCTTGTAAGTGGTTCAAACTCTATCAAATGCAAAACATGCAATAAGTGGTGTCACAAAAAGTGCACCAACCTGCTGGTGGTACATGTACCAGATGCAGTTAATTTCATTTGCAGCACTTGTCAAAATCCAACTCCCATGAAAACAGAAATTGTTGCAGGTGTCGAACGAATCAATAAATTCACCTGCCAACACGATTCCAGTGAGTGAACTGATACAACAATACGACAATGTATATCCACCACATGGAGAGTTTTCAGGCAGTTCTTAACAATTTTACAAAATGCAGAGATCCCATCAGATGTGTGAGTGGCAGCATACAACACATATCTGATCTGTACTCTTGTATGGCTGCAATGGTGAAATGTCAAATCGACACAATCTTGGCTACAGCGCATCAGACGGAGAAATATGCCGGCTCCATGTGAAAGTATGTCGCAGCACATCACCCGCTGTTAGTCATCTGAAATGCTCCAAAGTATATAGCACATTGATGTCGATGGACCAAAGCCATGCAATAGGCTACTTAAAACATGAAAAGGATCAATTGATGACTACCTGATCCTGGCAGGCAGAACAAGCAAAATGGCAACAGATAGGAGAAGGTGGAAGTCATTCATGAAACGACTAATCTCAACATAAGACAAGAAGAAGAAAAATGGGTGCTTATGCTGATTAGCGGCTTATGAAAAAATTATTTTTATATAAAAACAATAAAATATACTTATTAAGCATTATATTCTTACTCACTGTACGAAAAAGTAAAAAAAAAATATCCACTAGAACTTTAATTACAAGTATTTTTCCATTCTGCATATCATAACAGCGACTCGTTCAGTAAGCCTCCATCTTGTTTTTTAAGAAGATTTCAGTTATCTGCCCTTCAAATCTTCTTAAAAAACAAGATGGAGGCTTACTGAACGAGTCGCTGTTATAATACGCAGAATGGAAAAATACTTGTAATTAAAGTTCTAGTGGATAATTTTTTCTACTTTTTCGTACAGTGAGTAAGAATATAATGCTTAATAAGTATATATTATTGTTTTTATAAAAAAATAATTTTTTCATAGGCCGCTAATCAGCATAAGCACCGAAAAATGAAAATAAATAAAATAAAAAAATGAAAATAATTCTTGAATTCTCCTAAATAAATTGAATAAGGACTATTTTCTTATGCTTTTAAATTTTCAACTTTTTTTTACTTTCAATCGTTTTATGTATCGTCCCATAAACAAGGGCTCCTCCCAGGAATCAAATTGTGAAATATATTTCCAAGGACTCATTAAAATCAAATCTGTGGGTTCAAGAATCACTAAATTAAAAATCTACCAATCTATGTGTGTATCCATCTGTTCGCCGTTGTTGTTCTTCATCATCCTTTTTGGTTTAACGTTCGTTTTACATGCTGACATGTGTTGGATGACTTTTAGAAATTGACTTCTAAACTAACCTATCTCTGGTCAGATCTTTATTATTATTAAGTTCATCATCACTTCCTTCCATGTTTTCCTTGACCTTCTCCTGTGAGCTGACTCTGCTACCTCAACTGTTTTACATCTACTAACCAGAAAACTTTCATCCATTCTTTTAATGCGGCCAAACCATCGCAGTGTTCCGTTCTGCACACATCTCTCTATATTTAATATCCAGATTTAATGTTCCTCTGAGGTCATCAGATTTAAGTCTGCCTTTAAGACTCATGTTACACATCCATCTTATTCTCATATCATTTCTCTCCATGCAACACATGTCCTCAACTCTCACTGGCCAGGTTTCACTTCCATACATCATACTGTACACATGTCTGATAGACTCTTCCCTTAGTCGACAGTGTTAATGCTCTGCTGGTTAGTAATGGAAGAAATTCCCGAACTTACTCTATCTATCCCTAATTCTTGCAATCACACTAGCTCTCTATGCTCCAATGGTATCACCAAGGTAACAAAACTTCTCAACAACTTCGTCATCCAAATATACTTTCTCCACATTTGAGTTCTCATCCATCTCCATTATCTTACACATCTATTAATCTGTTCAAGATACACAACCAGGGATTCCCAACCAGGGTCCACAGAACCTTAAAAAAAATCCTATAAAAAAAAAAGTTTCTATTTATTTTCTTTTATTTACTAGGAGTTTATTGAAATTTTCAAGATTTGGATTTGGATTTTATGTTATGAATATAACGAAAGTGATTTACTGTTGGTTTTTATTCACCTCGAAATAAATATTTGATTTTCAAAAATTATATATACATATATAGGGTCCACAGATGAGAAAATAGCTCTCAGGGTTCAACAAGCAAAATAAGGTTAGGAACCCCTGATTTAACACACGATTTCTTTTAAGAATATGTCAATAGATTTTAACCAAAATTCTAAAATTTAATTTAATTAAATTTGATAAATAACCTAAGATTTGAACACAGTTTTATATCTATTACTTTTTGGTGCTTATTTTTATTATAAGCGAAATATAACAGTTAAAAATAAAATAACAGAAAAACTTATGGATATACTTATCAGTAAAAAATATTAGTGTACACCAAAAATTATGGAAAATAAGCCAGTAGAATTTTAATAAAAAAGAAAATTTATTTACTATTTGGAGTTAACGAACTTCGAACGACATTCGCGTAAAGCCAGCGCGTCATAAAAGATTATCTCTCTTCTTTTAATATGAAGCCACTCGGTCTTGTCGTTCGGAGTTCGTTGACTCCGAATAGTAAATTGATTCTATTTTTTATTAAAATTCTACTCGATAATTTTCCGTAATTTTTAGTGTACACTAATATTTTCAACTGATAAGTAAGTATATCCATAAGTTTTTCTGTTATTTTATTTTGAACTGCCATATTTCGCTTATATCTCAATAAAAATAAGCACCATCAATTTTAATTGGATTAGTGAATCATTTTTTGTTTATGTAATAATCTCATTTGTATTAGATATTAAAAAGTTGGACGTATCTAGGGCAAAGAGTGAATAAACTGACCCCGAATTAGCAGCAACTTGGTTGTATTGATGCATAAGCACCATCGCTCCATCTAAAAGAGTCTGAATATCACGAAGCCACTGTATTCGTGCTTCGATGTTACTTCGCTCTTGACCTTCTAAGCTGGCAAGTTCTTCAACAGACAGTCCCGGCAAAAGATAAGGATTCTGCAAGCCTGACAAAACAAAATGTAAAAAAAATGTAATAAAGCATAACTGAAAATATGTAATTGCAAAGATGAAACATGTATACAAACTAAAACATAAAAAGTAAATATTCTGTAATATCTAGAACAAATATAAATGGGATTTGGTTCAAATTATGAAAATATTTTCCATAGCAATAGGTTTGCTTTGGTTTGTTTTACGGCATATCAACCATCTTTAATGCCGAATAAAATTGTCAAATATAATTCTATAGGTTGGATAATTATTTATATTCCTAGAATACATCGCACTACTCTTGGAAAACATTACACTTAAAAGAAAATTTCACAGAGGGAACCATCATTATTCAAGAACCGGAAAACTGATCGGGCCTCTTCGATCTCTCGTCTAGGTGAAGTAAGGGACAAAGTTGAAGAATGGCTCAGCAATCAAGATCTCGTCCTAAGGCATCATGGGTTGCCACCCACTGCCTACAGTTGGCCATTTATTTCGGGAGGAAAGGGGGGTATCCCTCTGCATGGGGTTGCAGTCAGCGAATTCATGGCACCGCCGACAGGGCGATATAGCAATGGAAGAATCATTTAGAATTATTCTTATTGATTATTGAGGAAATTTGAATTAATCCCCTTTTTAATGTGAGCACACATTGTTTGTGTATTTATGCCCTTGCTAGAATAGCTGTTCAATCTGTAGAAGTTGGATATGTAAATTAAGAAAACTAGAAAAACATACTATATTATATAGGACTTTTAATATATATGCTGTTACAAAAACTATAGGAATTTTTTTATCATTTTATACAATTTTTTGTTTTAAGATGGTAGATTTCAACCTCGAGGTGGCTACAGGACATGGAGATGTGTTGCTTTCATAAACACCTCGGTATTTCCTAAAGAGGTCATAGCACCAACAAGAAAATGTAGAAAGATATGGCAAGCAAAAAACTGTTGAGAAGAGTAAAAAGATGCAAACTTAAGTGGTACTTGAGCTGTTCATGATTGACAGAACTTGGCAATTTGGCAAGTCAAAGAGCAAAGAGAGGAGGTCAGTAGTCAGACAAGCCTAAAACTGAGTAACACTAGATAAGGGAACAGAGAGAGCAGGTCAGTTGGTCATTTAAGGTACCCCCCCCCCCTGCAAGGTATGTGATGGTGAACTCATCACAATAATTTGTTTCCTCATCTAGTTGTGGTAGTGTCACAGATTCTCCTGACTCTCTCACGAAAACTCGCTCTATCCCCATCACACCTGTGCATCGTGAGTCTTCTGCTTGATGTAGGTTCTCCGAACCACATCCCTGTTTTGACATCCACAAAAGAACATCGATGATAATTTCACCCTTAGCCTTCAAGCAGTGTCCAGCAAATCTGGTTCTCCTTTCTCTGATCAAGGCCGAGATCTGAGGAAGGTGTCCATAGAGTTGTTTCCTCATGGAGTGCTGCCTCCAGGAGATGTTAAGAGCAGCCTTTAGCATTTTGGTGTACATGCCATTCATTTTCTTCTCCAATCTTTTGGTGAAAGTCCAGGTGTTACTTCCATATACAAGAACTGATGTAACAATGGCTTCAAAGAAGTCACGTTTCACTTTAGTAGGAAGATTTAACTTGCAGCTCGCTTTCATCTTGTCGAGCCGAGGCCTTGCTGATTTGCACGTTTATTTCATTCTTTGTGCAATTTTACTTTGCTACTTTACTACCAATGCTGGCGAAGCTGTTGTTATTTATTAACGTTCATGAAAAAAATCTTTAAAAAGTTAATAAAACGAAAAAAAAAAACTGAAATTATATCAACCCATCAGGTGATGATGATGCTACTTAATAAATTCAATTGTTCATTTTTTTTTTTGAGTAATTTTTTTTCCTGTTCATTAAATTTTTTTTTTAATGGAAATCGCTCCTGACAAGGCATGAAGCCACTTGATGTAAAGAGCTAAAAAGAACGAAATATGATTATCGCAAAGACAGAAGATGTGTATTGGCCTTAGTTTTGAAAAAACAAAGGTTATAGGTAGGAAGAAAACAGTTAGCAGAAAGAGAGTTCTACAAGCCTGCAGTTCTTGGAAAGAAGCTACTGGAATAGGAAGTTGTATTACAATGAAGTATCAAAACAGCAAATTGATGGAGACCACTAGACCAATGAGTCAAACGAGCTGGAATAGATCAGACGATTCTGAAGAACACATGCCATAATAGTATTTAAAGAAAAGACTGAGACTAGCAACATCCCGTCTGTGAGTGAGGGTGCAGGAAAGAAGAAAGAATAGAGCCCAATCAAATTAGATACACTTATCAAGAACCCTCAAATGGGGCAGAGATTTACAAGTCCAAATATGACAACAGTACTCCATACAAGGTCTGATAGTAGATTTGTAGATATAGAGAATAGTCTCAGATCTGAGAAAGTGTTTGGAGCGATAGAGAGAACAGACTTTATGAGAAGCAGAAAGAGCAATGGATCTAACGTTTGAACTCCAAGAAAGATTTGATGAAAAAGAAAGAACGAAAAGTTTCAGAGTCGATTTCTCCCCAAGAACAGAGTCATCCAAGATAATCTCCAAAAGAAAAGGGACATGCCTACGATTGAAAGACATGAGCTGAGTCTTAACAGGATTAAAGGAAACAATCCATTTTGTACCCCAATCCACAACTGAACTAAAGTCAACTTCTAGATCAGCTGTATATTAGAACTGATTCCAAAGAGATTGTCGAAAAGCAACACCAGAATAGAGACCGGTATCATCAGCAGAGATGTTAATTTTCTCAATGATATTCTCTGGAAGATCATTGATAACAAGATGAAACAGTGTTGGGCCTAGAATAGAGCCCTGAGGAACACCAGCACTGATAGGGAAAGAGGAGACATCATCCAGAGTTATTCACAAGCTTCGATCAGAAAGAAAAGACCTAATAATGTCAAGATTGATGAGCCTATTCAATTTTATTATAAATATTTTATAAATTATTTTTTAATAAAACAAAAAAATATATTTGAAAGTTAGAAAAGATTTTTCCAAAAGATATGCAATATTGTTTTTTTGGTTTTATAAAATCTTTCTTTTGATTTAATTTTCATTAAAGATAATTCTCTATCTTAATTAAAAAAAAAAAAAAATCAAGACAAAAGTGTATGTTTACCAGTTTTTCTATTTGTATATCTAAATATACATAAATTTATTTGAGTATTTGGTACTTATGCAGTTTACGGACTGCGTTAAAACCGACAATGCGTCCGTATATTTCGGTAGGTTACGTAAACCGCCGTAACCCTAACAGGAAAACTACCTCATCCTAACCTAGTTGATATGGTTGAAAAAGAATTGGCAAGAAAAAAAAATCTTATGAAAAAAACCCTCTTTACTATCAGTTGTTGCACTATATTTTCTTTGCTAAAAATAAATATTTATTTATGAAACTTACCATAAAATGAGTGTTTTTTAAAACTCCTTTTCCTTAATTTTTAAAGTTTCTTACAGAATTACATATTTTTTTATTAATTTTTAACTGTATTTTCTTTGTAACAAAAAAAAGTTTTAATTAAATGTGTGTTCCCTTAATTATTACTGATTGCTAGTGTTTTAACATTGGCCAGCATTTTCGTCAAAAAACATGAAGTTTTCATTCGGCACCTTCCGGCGGTTTACGTAACCTGCCAGAATGTGTCAACTATAGTGTGGTCCATAAACTGCATAATTACCTCGTATTTTGTATACAGACTATATACAGTTTATATGTAAATAATAATTGTTGCCTCTGATAACATCATGTGCTGCCCCTCTCTACATCCAGAGTAAGTTGAATAGCAGCTGTGTCAGGAGCGTCATGATATATGGCAGTGAATGCTGTAGTCCTCTCTTGCCCGTCTGCAGCGTAATGACAGATCCATGATCAGATAGATCTGCAATGTGAAGTCTGACCAAACCCAACGCATTAGGTCAGAGTATTTGCTGAAAGCACTACATTTGCCCAGCAATGGAGGTTATCCTAAGGATGAACTGATTATGCTGGTATGGTCATGTGGAACGTTCATCCTCCTGGATAAACCGTTGCAGAAGCATGAATGTCCTAAATCGCAGGAAAGTTGGTTGGTCAAGGAAAACTTGAAAGCAATTGATTGGACAAGACCGCACAGAGTGGAATTTGGAAACTGCTGACCACCTGAACAGTTGAAATAGAGAGTGAGCTTGCGTAATATCAGTAAACGTCTGATTCCTAACCAAGAGAAAAATGACGTTAAATAAATAAAAGAAGAAAAAAAAGGTACAATATTAAATTGAATTAAAAATCCTATTATTTATAGATCAATGGTATAATTTTGACATTTTGTTCTCAGAGAACACCAGATATATATGCTTTTATGTAATGCGTCTGCTTCATTGTTTTTAAAAATGAATATTTTGCAACCGAAAGCTGAATTCTAATATAAAACGTTAATACTGGAAGTCGGGTTAGTATCTATATTTGAGGCTGAATAACTGAGATGAAAATATAAATATTTGTATTCATCGTCAAAACAGAAGGTAAAATATGCAAACTTGCAAGAAATACAAACTTTTAGATATTTTATCTTTTAGATTTTGTGATATTTTTCTTTATTAGTCTTTTTGTTATGTTAAAAAACATTTATTATATAACATACCATAAGGTGACAAAGGTGTGAATGGTAGAAACGCTGTATTATTAGTTGCTGCTCCTGCTACTGGATTGATTGATGAAGACTGAACAGGTTCACTTGTTGTATTTGTAGAATTCCCTAAACATTAAAAATAAAATGCTTATTCTTAGTGCAAATAGTTTTTAAGATAAAAAATAAAATAAAACAGTATTTAATGAAAGAAAAGGTATTCAAAGAAATTGAAAATGATAATGTTTTTTATATAATAATTATAATATACATTACATTTCAATAAAAATGTTAATATGCTAAAAATATCCCCAGGATTCCCTAATTCTATAACCCACGACTTTATAAATCTTTTGTTAAACTTTACATTTCTCGATTAGTCAAACACATAACTGTTCATGTTTCAGTATAGAATAATGATAGAGAATTTAGAAAACAAAATTAATTTTAATCAATAAAATCTTCAGGTTATATTGAAGCTTCTAAAATGGCTGACAAATTTCAGCGACTGGTTTTGTCTATTTTCCAAATAAAACAATATTTAATGAAAGAAAAGTGTGTTTAAATTCAAAGAAATTGTAAAATATCAATATCACTTTCTAATAATCCCCATTTAACCTTATGAAGAAACTTATTTTTCCTCCAAGATAATTTACACTGTAATTATTTAAAATCATAATTTTTATATTTCCTACTTCCATATGAAACCCATTTTGCTAACTACAAATTATTTTCTCTAAAATATCAGTTGCCCAGAAAGTTTGTGCCGAGTTTCAACACAGGACAAATTATTGACAAATATAGTATACTTACATTTCCAGTTAGAGTATACTTCAAGATATCTCTTGAGAAAGAAAGTTAAACATTATTAAACTTGTGTTACTTTTGGAGTCCTTTGAAAATGGAAGAGTGTAAGAGCCATTTTAGACACTTGATGCTTCCATAAATGTAAAAATGCATCGCAAACAACAAAAAAGATATGTGCAGTGTATGGTAAAGATGATAGAACTGTACAAAGAGGTTCACAAAGTTTAGAACTGGAGATTTTAGCTTTAATGATAAAGAACGTTCAGGCAGCCCATCCTTTACAGATGACAACCAAATAAAGATATTAATTAAGAATAACCCATATTATATAACACGAGAACTAACAGAAAGGCTTAATATATCAAAATCCACCAGTTATGAGCATTTAATAAAACTTGGGTACACAAATCGATATGATGTTTGGGTGCTAAGAACCTTTTGGATCGCATTTCTATCTGTGATTTGCTTTATAAACTGAATGAAAATGCACCCCTTTTAAAGCAAATTGTTACAGCCAATGAGAAATGGATCATTTACCGTAAGTTGTGAGAAAATGATCTTGGAGTAAACAAGATGAGCCATCCCAAAAGCAGATCTTTACCCTAAGAAAGTAATGCTTTGTGTCTGGTGGGATTGGAAAGGAATCATGTACCATGAGCTTCTGCTAAGTAACAAGACAATCCTAAAAAATACAGTTCACAACTAAATGAATTAAAGGCAGGAATTAAAAAAATGCCCATGATTGGCTAACAGGAATAGTCTATTTCATCACAATAATGCCAGACCACAGATTTCTTAGGCAATCGGACAAAAATTGCTGCATCTGAGATATGTTACAACATCCTCCTTGTTCACCAAATATTGCTCCTTTAAATTACCATTTATTCAGCTCTTTGCAGAATAATATCAATGGTAAAAACTTCAATTCTTTAGCTGACATAAAAACACTTTAATGAGTTATTTGCGATTAAACTACTGTAATTCTGGAAAAATGGAATTTTCAAGTTGAAGAAAAGATGGGGAAAGTTTGTGTAACAAAACGGTTCAAATTTGGTTGATTAAATATTTAATATTTATTTTTGACTTTTCATTTCCTTTAAAATTCAACGTGAACTTTTTGGACAACCTGATACTTTACTGATTTAAATGAAAACAATTATTTCCAATTCAACTAAATGCGACCATCTTTAAAAAGATGAAATAGATTTAATTGGATTATTTGGATTATTCTCACGTTTCGACCTATGTAACCTCCAACCTTCTTCAGGTGTGTCTTGTCGAGCTCTCGAACCTGTATGAAATATTGAACAGAACCCTTTATTTAATACACGAGGTGTAGATAGTTCTCATTCCATCAGCCCTGACCGGATAGTAATCTTAAGTAATTCTTAGTATTGCCTATACTGACTATTAGACTTTTAACCTCAAGAAGACTCACTTAGAACGGATTATTATTTAGTAGTTTATCAGTTCTTCAATGTGGACATTTCTAGTATGATTTTTAAATGACATCGGTGTAAACGTTGTGAGAATAACATACAAGATGAGAAAAGTAATCCATATAGTCCAAATTAATATTCCTCATCTAAATAATTCTGGATACTGGTACAGTTTGTGACCCATGCTAAAACAGACTTTTCATCGGCATATGTAAACAGCCAGAAGCTGATGAAGTGCTTAACCAATCAGATTTCAAGACAGCAGGGAACAATTGTCAATTGAGTACATTATAAAATTCGTCTGAGCCAACAAAATATCTGCAAAATGTTTGAAAATTAAAAAAAAAAAAAAAAAATGTAAGAAACTGTTGTTTTTTTTTTTCACCCTAACCTAAACTCTAAGATAAAAAAAAGGGAAAAAATCTGTTTTTATTTTCACCCTAGCCCTAACCTAGTCAGTCTGGTTCAAAAGCTGTACCAGTACAAAAAAAATTATTAAACAAAGCTTAACTTTCTTGTGAAAAGAAAAGAAGTTTATTATAACTGTCTAATCTATAATAGTCGTTTCTCTAAAAATAAATATTTTTGTCATAAAATTTTATATACGGCAACTTTCTTTTTTTGCTTCAAACGTTTCATTTTTTTCTTGTTTTATAATGTAGCCTGTTTTGATTTTGACGCTAGGTTATTTCTATTCAACATCTTTCGGCTGTTTATGTAAACAG
Source organism: Sepiola atlantica (assembly GCA_963556195.1). NCBI lineage: Eukaryota > Metazoa > Mollusca > Cephalopoda > Sepiida > Sepiolidae > Sepiola > Sepiola atlantica. Next base: position 39,008,346 of record OY744550.1, read on the forward strand.
CAGGAAGATGCTGACGAAAAGTCAGTTTTAGCATGGGTCACAAACTGTACCAGTACCAAAATTCTGAAACAGATTTAATTGGTTCAGCAATCCTCCCTTCCTACTGCTGTTTAAAAACATCTTGTGGATCTACAACAATCAGGGAAAAGAAAATGAACTAAAAAAAAATACAAAACATCTATTTTCTCTACCTCCCAAAAATATAAGATTGAAATAAATATTTGACTTGTATGGCTTCTAACGGCTTTGTTTATTATTCAAATTTAAAATATCAACAATGTTTATAAAATACCGACCATCAATTTCTTCAATGTTTAGATGATTTGGTAAAATTATTTTCAGATTCCTGATCTCATAAAAAATAATAATAATTGTCTTTGATGGACCAACAAGTTCCGTCATATCCTGGCTGAGTGCTGCTGTCTCATCTGGAGATTTGCATTAGAAGGCACATAGATGCTAAAAGAGAATTCTTCCCTTGTGAATTCTGCCTCCATAGCATGGAAATATTCTGAAAAGTCGATACTCCTGTGCTTCTGCATGTGTTGCAATTATAAGCTGCAACTACAAAGGGCAACATAAGGATATTGAGAAAATTCAAGTTTTGTATCAGTTTATTCTATAAGGGTTTGCAAAGAGTTAGGGTTAGTACTAGCAATGGGACAATTCCAATATTTTTCCCCCGATTTTGATACAATTACCAATTCTGTTCTAAATTCTTGATTTCGATACAATTCAGATTCTAAAGTCGCCTAATTGTCTAAAAAAATAGAATTTCAGGGGGGGGGGGCGATTTAGCAGAAAGTCCTCATCAATGTAGATATAATTTTCTTTTTAATTTGGTAAACTTCTTAATGTTTTTCCTTTATGCATTCTATCCAAGATTTTGATAAACTTGTGAGATTTTCATCCATATTTTCCACTTGTGCCATTTTTTTCCTATTTATCGACCCGTGTGATTTTTACCGAGTCATTTTTTCCGGTGCCATTTTTACCTAAATTCGTTATTATGATCTATAGATTTTAGTTTTACTGGTAGTTTAAAATCAATAAATATTGATCATTTTATCGTTAGTACCAGCAATGGAAGATTAAGTTTTAAACAACAACAAAAATAAATAAAAAGAATCGTTTTTGGAATCGGAAATTAGGCTAAAATTTCTCTGATTCTGATTTTTTCGATTCCTGATTCCGATTTTCTCAACACTTGTTAGTAGCTTTCAGAGTTGGCCTCCAGAGGTGTGTTCTACTGGTCTCCATTCATCCCAGCACTATGTGATACAGAAAATATAGCCCTTTCGAACGAACTTACCAACAGTAGAAGCAGTTGTAGATGGTGTAGATGGTGCTTGTGTAGAAGATGACTGAGGTGGTGGAGGTGGAGGAGGAGGCATGTTAGCAGGACCCCACATTGGCATTGGAGGAAATCCAGGAAATATTACTGAAAATAAAAACAGATACTCAAATATACTTTAGTATAATATACAGACTACTGGAATAATTAAATTAGTTTATTATTTGCAAAGAAAGCTCTCTATAATTATTCAGCTTCTTAAAAACTATGATGGAATATCGTCTATTCATTTAACGTCACTTTTCCCTTGTTCAGGGGTCGGATGGAATATATGGATTCTTCAAAGTATTCATTTATATTGGCAAGATTTGTTTCAATTTCAATGTTTTATTTGGGATAAATAAGTAGAAATAATGCAATACTAACATAATATTTTTTAAAGCTAAGAATGTTCAGATTAATTATAATAAGTAAAAAAAAAGCTATCCCAAAGGGACACAACTCTTTCTTGTTGATAAGCAGAGTAACAGGGAGGTGATGGTGGTTAAGTGGATAACGACATGGATTGACGACATGGGTGTGCCAAGTTCAAATCTTGTCGGTTCCATAGTACCACTTTCACTTGGGAATGTTGCCAACCGTCACGTGGTCCCTCCTGCAACAATGTCGACAACAGAATCAAGCCAATGAACAAAGTTGTACGATGCTGACTCATAGGAATTTACTTTACTAGCAGAGTAACAGTCCTTGCTTTGCAGAACTCTCTTATATATATATATATATATATATATATATATATATATATATATATATATATATTGATGGAGATTAGATTGTGAGATTATCCAAGATGGCTGCTATGTCTACATGTGATTTCATCCCCACTGTTAACAATATTGACATGTATCCATCACGTATAATTCATAATAATAACTTTCTTATAGAAATTTGAAAACCAAAATAATGTAATCAAAAAAATCTTTTTAAATTATTAATTTTCAAGACTGAGATTTTCAACAAATTTGGGACCATACAGGGAATAAAGACCCCCACATCAATTATATAGCGAAAGGAACACCTTTCCTTCTTCACCGGTCTCTTCTGGTTGACCCTTTACAAAACTTTTTAATAAACAAACAAAACATCGAAGCGTCCGAAATATATATAGATTTTTTTTGGGGGGGGGGGGGGGGTATATATTATATATAAATGTTTTTGTGTCACTATTTACTTCCTTTATAATAATAAATGTTATTAAAATACCTTGGAAATTTGTGCTATTGAAAAATAAATATTTCATAAACATTTTAATATTTTTAAAATTTTTATTTTATTATTTAACAGCGGGACCTGTTTCCCAGCATTGCCCCCCAAAATTGAAAAACCCAAGAACGCTATTATGCTACATTTTCATTAATGGTCACAGAGACCCCGGTTACATTTCTGCTGGATAAACAATGAGTGTTAATGTAATGCTGGCCTTAGTTTTTAAATAATAAAAAAAGGAGAAAAAAAAGAAAGGAAAATTTGATTAACTAATACTCAAATATTATCCCTAAAATAAACTGAAAGAAAAAAAAAGAGAGAGAAAAGAGGGGAAAAAGAAAGAAAAAGAACAAGCTTATCCTGGAAATAAATCAAACTATTACATATTGGTATATTTAAAACTGTAAGCAACTATATGTAGTGTGTATTTGAGCGGTGAATTAAGTATTTATCAAGTTTAGCGATTATAATTACTGTAATCCGGTATTTGTTTATTGTAAAAATATAAACTATAAAATGTTATAATAAAAAGAATAGTTTAATAAAAGTTAAAGTCTGTAGCCATTAAAACCAGTGTTTTTTGCGAAAGAGATGGAATTTTTATTTGGAGAAACTAATTATATAATATTGTAAGTAAATATAATAAGCAAAACCAGTATTTGAGTTTAGTCAAAGTCTAAACTTTCAATTTGTAAATAAAAGAATATATTTATAACAGCCGCGGAAAATGTCCAGTTTCAATACTTGAAAGCACAAGGGAATTGGAATTTTCATAAGCAAAATAAAATCCTTATTGTTTTTATGAATATAATATTTATTAAGCTAATTAAGAAAGTATGACTAATAAATATACATGTTTCTTTAAAATCAGATAATAAGCCTTGATGTAAGAAAATGTAAATGATTATTACATACTTGAGTATCCGCATCCGTTGAGTTTACAAGCAGTGAAGCGAAAATAATGTATCTCACAAAATATTTGAATCTAGTGATTCGAGTATTGGTAAGAGGACTTGTGACTATCTCTATACCATTACTAATTAAAACAAAAACTGTCGGTCGGATTAAATATAAAAAAAAAATGAATTATAAATAAAAATACTTTTGTTCTGAACAAGAATATGTGCACTATCTTACATATTAATAACATTTTTTATGCAGCTTTTATTTCAATGAAATAGGGGGAAATCTCACTTTAAAATAAGATGCCCCGTAAAAAACAATGAACAGAAGGTGGTTTAATGGCTGCACGGATATGGAAGCCTTAATTTAATGACTAAATAGACCAGATTCATAGTTCCTAAATATTTTAATGTTCTTACAATTTTTCTTCTATTATTTATGATGCAGTAAAAACTATTCTGGTAAGGTTAAAGATCAAGAGTAAGTGGAGTAATCCATGGAAAGGAATGGCACCCTTCCCTACATTTCGGTGTAGTAGCTAATGAAAAGGAAGACTATATAGCTCATTTAGCATTCAATAAAGAAATAAAAGAATGCAAGGAAAATGTATGTATACCATTATGTGGAAATTGTGGGTGAGGAGGCTGAAGTTGAGCCTGTGGAAGGTTTTGCTGCTGTTGCTGCTGTTGTGTTTGTGTTTGTTGTGGACGAGTTATGCGCAACACATCCATGCGGCATGTTGGACAAGTTTGTTGACGCTGGAACCAAGACCTCAAACAGCTAGCATGGAAAATGTGATTGCAGGGTAATTTCTTACAAGCTGTCACCATTTCTTCTCTGCATATAATGCATACATTATCACCTGAAGATAATTCCTCAACTGTTGCATCAGGATATCTAAAATAGAATTTAACAATTTGTTATTGATCAATCGTTAATGTACATCGTGTGAAGAGATCAAAAAGAGATTCTTTATGTGGTCACATCTGTATTAAGATGTAGATATCTATCATAACTTTATACATTTTACATTAACTGTTTCAATTACTAAGTTCGGATGGAATGACATAACTATTATAAAGATACAATAGTGCTTCTGTATTATTGGGGACAGATGAAATTTTCATCTTCAATTTAGAAGAGTCAGTTGAAAGGGGAGATAATTCAAACTGTTTTTTTTTTGTTGTTGTAACAATAACCCATAAAGAAAATCCAGAGAATTAGTAAGAAAATAAATTTAAAAAAACGATACTTATGCAGTTTACGGACTGGGCTGAAATAGCATAATAATTTAGAAAGCCATTCTTAACATGGGGAGGTGGGGGTTGATTAACTATTCTGTACTTTCACCTAACAATTCAATAAACAAAAGATACCGTAAAAATTGAATTTAACTTGAAAATCCTATCTAAAAAATAGCCAGGTCTGTAAACTGCATAAGCACGAACAAAGATACGTAAAAGGATTATTTATCAATCACAATGCTCGGTGCTATTCGGTACTGACTTTTTAATACAAAATAAAAATAAAACTTCAGAGGATACGTTGAGAAAACAATTTGAATTGTCTTCCCTTTCAACTGACTCTTCTAAAATAAAAATGAAAAGTTAATCTGTCCCCAATAATACAGAAGCACCGATACAATTTATAATATTTGTAACATTACAAGAAATACTTAATATTGAGCATGTGTCCAGAAAGTTGTCATCAAACCCTAACAACTACAAGTGTAGAAGGTGTCTTGGGCAGACATACCTACTTGCTATAATAATAGACCATCCATTTTCAATGTCTTTTTTCCATATCTACACGAGATGTTGGAAATTCCAATTTTTACAAATAGTAAATATGCATAATTATATATATTTGGTAAAAGAATTTTAAAATCTTATTTAAAAAAACGTGATTATTTACTTTCTAGAAGTAATTTATATTGATACACAGTGTTTCTCTTCTGCAGTCATTTAAATCTAATGAAACGACTTTGAATTCCTATAATGCTAAATATATAAAATAAAGAAATCATTTTTGTTTCAAATTTTATTTTTTAGTATTACTTTTATAGGTTTTATAAGATGGGTTTATGACAATATAAAGAAAAAGAAGATGATACAAAGCATGGAAGAAAGAGGGAAGTCGAGATGAATACATTTGTATGTATTCATCTCGACTTCCCCCTTAAGAGATCTGAAAAAAAAAAAAAGAAGCTGTGTACTCAGTTAAGCAGACTGCTGCTACAGCCAAATTCGACAGTTGGGTTCCAAGAATGATCATGTATTCCGGGTTGTTAAACAAATGAGAAGGGAGAGTCACGATATTGTGGGAGAAAAATACATAAAAGATGATGATGGGAAACTTTTGCTGAATAACAAGATCAAACAAAATGCCTGGAAACAACACTATTAAATGCTACTCAACACTGAATTTGAATGAAATCCAGAAGAGTTATCAAAGGAAACACCAGTTCAAGGCCAACCAATTGAGATCAGTCCTGATATGATTGAAAAGGCTCTAAGAAAGATGAAAAATGGAAAAGCAACTGGACCGTCTGGTATTGTAGCTGAAACATTGAAAACATCCGGAAAGATAGGCATACAGATCATGTCGGACTTAGCAAACTCCATCATAAGAGAAGAATGTATCCCAGAGAGCTGGGAAGAGAGCTACATCATCAACTACTACAAGGGTAAGAGTGATTCGCTGTTAATAGGAAACTATAGAATCCTGAATCTCTTGGAACAAGCGATGAAAGTGATAAAGAGAGTAACGGACAACATCATTAGACAACAAGTTGACATCGATGCTATGCAGTTCGGATTTGTACCAGGTCGAGGCACAACAGATGTCATCTTCATTCTGTATCAAATGCAGGAGAAATACATTGGAGCAGACAGTGGACTATACATGGCATTTGTTGACCTAGAAAAGACTTTTGACAGGGTTCCCCGAGAAGTGCTATGGTGGGCAATGTGCAAGCTTAAAGTTGAGGAGTGGTTTATCAAACTCGTACAATGCATGTACAGGAACACCAGAAGCAAGGTACGAGTGGATGACAATTACAGCGATGAGTTCAGTGTAAATGTAGGAGAACATCAAGGATCAGTCCTCAGTCCCTTGTTGTTCATGGTTGTCCTTGAGGTCTTCTCCAATGAGTTTTGAACAGGGTTCCCATGGGAACTGTATGCCGATGACTTGGTCATAATGGCAGAGACAATGAACAAGGTGGAAGAAAGATTGAAAGAATGGAAGAAAAGCATGGAAGCAAAAGATCTGAGGATCAACACGGGAGAGACAAAGGTGATGGTTAGCGGCCCAGAACTCCAGTCTTCGTTAATACCCATGTGCAGTATGTAGAAGGCGGCTTAGGAGCAATGCGATACAGTACAGCCACTGCACATTATGGGTGCACAAAAAATGCAGCAGAGTGCATGGTAGGCTCACACCAGATCTGGATTTCAGATGTAAGAGATTTCTAGGAATTGCACATCCAATTAAGGGCTGCTCTTACAGAAGTTGAAATAGGCAAGGACATATGCTGAGTGCTGGAGGTGGCTGCAAACTAAGTTCGCCCACCAGAGTCAAGACAAGTTAAGAGAACTTCTCCCAATCCTAACTCTCCCGAGCCATCCCAATTATTACCAGGGGTAAGGTCTATGATAGTTGAGTAAGAAGCATGATGTTGTATGGCAGTGAGTGTTAGACCATCACTTGCTCGCCTCCAGAGAAATGACAGGGCGATGATTAGGTGGACATGCAATGTAAAGTCAGATCAAATCCCGAACATTAAGTCTGACACTCTACTTGAGAAATTGTCCATCCCAAAACTTGATGTCCTAATACGAGAAAACTGTGTTCGTTGGTTCGGGCATGTTGAAAGAAGCAAGGAGTATATCAGCACTGGGCAGCAAAAAGAAATCTGGGTGCCCTAAGAAGATATGGAAAGAAACCATCAGGCAAGACGATAAACAATGAAAAATGGCAACAGTCAGTCATCACAATCGTAATCACAGGAGACTTAGCATAAGGACAGCCAGACAGCATCGAACTTCCTGTCGAAGGGAAGATAGACGATAAACATGGATAGTGAGTGTGAGTGATAAGAAAATTACTTACAATGTGTTCATGTTTCTTATTGCTCTTCTGGACATAATGATATCATTCAATGCTTTTTTAAAAGCCCTAGAAAATAAATAATTATAAATTGATATTAATATTATTTGATAATATATTTTGAATATGTTTATGAATAGATAAAGAACATGAATTGTGAACAGCTCATAGTAACAATATAACTGATTAAAAAACAAGCAAACTTGGAAGAGTGTCAATATAAAAATTAGAAAGAACAAAAATATTTTCATAAACAAATGTAATAAAAGTTCTACCTATTTACATTTGAGTTTCTTTTGAAAAGAAATCTCAATTAAATCTATAATAAGATTTAATTGAGATTTACATTGGCTTATTCAGCATGAAATCACTTTTCTCTTGCAGTGAATATATTTACATTCTTAGTTGAAGGTGATAGGATCACCTTAAAATTCCCAATACAATAAAATATACTTGTTTCAGGGTGTCCGACCAAGGGCCGAACCGAGACTGACGAATAAAACACTGAGTTACAGATTTCTGTATTCTATTGTTTTTTATTTTCTCTTAGTCCAATTCATAGGGGGACATGGTGGTTGACTGAGAATTTGGTTTGGTTTGGTTGTTTTGTTTGTTTTGTTTTACGGCATATCAACCCTTTCGGGTTATTTAATGCTGAATCCGATCATTTTGGTAAAAGTTTTTATGCTTCAAGGAAAATTGTTGTTTTATTTTTGGCTTTGCAGAACATGATTAAGTTTTGTAAAAGGAAAGGAAAAAAAACAACAACATCAATGTTTGGTACATTTTTGGTCAGAAAGCCAGTATCTTCAGCCAGCCTGATCCGGTAACACCAGAGGTTTAATGAGGAAGTTGAGAAATGTATCAAAGAAAAGCGGATATGAAAGAGTCAAGTATAAAAGGTTTAGTGAATAATGATATGTATCTGATGGCAAAGAGGATAGCAAGAAGAGCAATATACAAAGCTAAGAAGGCGGCTGAGCAAGTCAAGTTCCCAGATATACTGCGAATGGATGACCAAAAGTATGAAATATTCTGGATAGTTAAACAGATGGCAAAGACAAATATGGATATTGTTGGAGAGAAATGCATTTAAAATGACAATGGGTGTTAACAACAAATGAATAAGACAAGAGGGGTGCTTGGAAATTATATTATGAGAGATTGTTGAATACTAAGTTTTCATGGAACCAAGAAGTTGCAGAAGAAATTTCTGGTTCAGCTATAAAAATTGAGAAAGAAGTGGGACGGGAAACTGTAAGGTTAAGAAGGGTAAGGCTACAGGACCCTTGGACAATGTTGCAGAAATGTTGAAGCCGCAGGTGAAACAGGCACTGAAATTATCACAGACTTGACAAATCAGATCATAAAAGAAGTTGTCCCAAAAGACTAGGATTTTAGTACAATTGAGAATTGTTACAAGAGTAAAGGAACTCTGTACAGAGGTAATTACAGGAGAGGTAATTACAGGAGCTTAAAGTTGATGGATCAAGTTCTGAGAGAATAATTGAGCAGCAAATAATAAGTCAGATAAGCATAGATGAAATGCAGTTTGGTTTTATGCCTGGAAAAAGTACCATTGATGCTATATTTATCCTGGTAAAAGAATCTATAATTTGCTTTTGTGGATCTAGGGAAAGCTTTTGACAGAGTGTCAAGAGATGTTTGGCATGAATTAGGGGCAAATGAGTTGTTAGTGAAAGTTGTTCAAGCAATGTAAAAAAAAATGCTGAAAGTTGTGTTAGAATTAACAGAACATTTAGTGACAGCTTTAATGTTAAAGTAGGAGTACATCAGGGTTCTCTATGGAGTCTGTTGCCTTTCATTTGTGTCTTGGAAGATTTATCCAGAGAGTTTCATACAGGTTGTTTGGAAGAGATGCTGTATGCTGATAACTTAGTACTTGCCCGTTAAACAATGGAATGTTTTCTTGTTAAAGACTTGGAGGAATGCTATGTACCTGTAAGCATTGGGTTCACAAGAAGTGCACTGGAATTACTACTTGGTTGAGAGATAATAACCAGTTTATGTGCAAGAAGTGTAAGACAATGGAGATGGACAAGAACTTCGATGCGGAGAAAGTATATTTGGATGACAAGGCTATTAAGGTTGTCCAGAAGTTTTGTTACCTTGGTGATACCATTGGAGCACAGGGAAGAGCAAGTGCTAGTGTGATTGCAAGAGTTATGGGTGGATGGGAAAAGTTTCAGAGAACTTCTGCCATTACTAACCAGCAAAGTGTTATCATTGTTGACCAAAGGAAGAATCTATCAGACATGTGCACACAGTGTGATTATGTATGGAAGTCAAGCCTGTTCAGTGATGGTTGAGGACATGTGTTGCATGGAGAGAAATGATATGAGAATGATACAATGGATGTGTAATGTGAGTTTTAAAGGCAGGCTTGACTCCAGAGGAATATTAAATCTGGACAGTAGAGAGATATGTGTGCAGAACAGGAGACTTTGATAGTATTATCACATGGAAAGAATGGATGGGAATTCTTGGGTTAATAGATGTAGAACATAATTTTTTTAGTTTGATTTTCTTAATTATCTATTATATAAAGGGTAAACGTCTGTGTGTATGTGATTATGTTTGTTTGTCTGCAAAAGGCTCCTGAGATACTCGACAAAACCCATAAAGTTGACATTTTTTGAATCTCCCAGCTTTCAAACGCATAATATCGAACAATTGAAAAAAAAAACATTGATTTCTTTGTGTAAAATGGGCAGGAAACAGAGGGAGGAGGGGGGGCGACTGGAAAGAGAAGATTGTTACACTTTTGCCTTGGGTAACACCGGGTAGGGCAGTTGTCTGTTTGTATGTATGTATGTATGTATGTATGTTCGGCTAAAACTTGAAAAATACGCAACAGATACTCATAAAGTTGATATTTTCTAAATCGCTCATCTTTCCGGCACATAATATCCAAAAATTGGGGAAAAAAAACCCATTGCTTTCTTCATGTACAACGGATACAAAATTCGTCATAGTAGTGGTCAAATTTGTTCGTTTTCAGCACACCACGCATGCGTAGACAACAAATCGGAACTTAGCATTTCTTGATTACATATTTCACTTCTCGCTAAAAAGGGAATGGCACAGTGGATGAGTGGTTAACGATGGGGACTGAGGACGGTACCTTTTTTAAATTCAGAAAACGTTTTACATTATTCATTCGTTCGTGTGGGAGGGGGTGGGCGGATAACAAATTGTAAACAACTTGAAAAACTTGGCTATCAAGTGGGGGATCAGTTTCACATTATGGGGCCAAATAGCGACTTCTTAAAGGAAGATAAATTGTGTGTGGATTTTCTTTTTGGTGGGAGGGGTTGATAACAAATCTTGGGCATTTTTAAAAAAACCTTAAAAGAACATTTATTTTAGAATATCGAGTGGGGGATCACCCATTACTGGGCCAGATAGCGTTATTCCTCAAACCCCAGGTGAGAGGGAGGAAGAGCCTCGAGCAACGCTGAGTACCCCTGCTAGTATGATTAAAAATCTATTTGTCCTTCAATAAAACATTTAAAGTAAGTATCAGATTTACTAGCAAAAACTATGCAACCAGAAGGAGCATATATTTGCTGGCTTACACAATGATTTTAAAAAGTGATAACTGATTAGTTATTTTGTTAATGTTGAAGAAATGTACAGGTCAATGGCTGCTGAATGTGACATCAGTACTTTCACATGTCTTAAAAGTTATTCTTTTTATGATAATTTTGGTTACCAGGCGAAAATAATTCAGCTTATTTTTTTGGGGAGGGGGGGGGGGGTTTAACACTGGTATGAAAGTGCTGACATCACATTCGACCGCCATTGACCTGTATACTTCTTCAACATTAGTTATTTCTCCACATCATCATATTTTTGTTGGTTTGTTGGTTTATATGCATTCAGAAAACTATTTGCATCAGAGAGTGCATATATTTGCTAGTAGGATTAATTTCATCAAACTTTGTTCAAATCTCATTTATTTTAAAATGAAAGTCAAGATTGTAGCAGCCGCCATGCGGGTCCACAAAGAAAAAGAGTGAGGGTTGCACCGTATGGTCCATCAGGAATTAAACCCAGAGCGTTCTGCTTACAAGATAGAATCTTGTTATTTTTGTGCGATGAGAGAGTTCACTTATGCAAATGAGCATTCTTTTGCATGGGCGAATTCTCGTTGAGATAAAAAGAGGAGGAACATTTGGGGAGAGAGTAAAGTTGACATGACTAGTCGAGATAATGCCGAGTGTTCAGCGAGAGAAAAAGAGAAAAGATTGAGTTGGTGTCATTTTTCTCAGGTTACTCAATTCACGAGATTTACGTTTTGGGGAATTGTTAATACAATTTGAGAGTCGGACATCTGATTTTTTTTTTCAAGTTTGCAATACATTTATTTAAGATGGTTGTCTTGTTGAAAGACCCAACCTAGTTTCAAACCCAGCAAATATTCTGTGGTAGTGAAAGTTAAAAATATACACACAATAAAAAAAATTAAAAGTTTGACTCGAATTGTATTAACAATTCCCCAAAACCCGAATCTTGTCAATCGAGTAATCTGAGACAAACGACGCTAACTCAATCTTTTCTCTTTCTCTCTCGCTGAACAGTTCAACTTTACTCTCACCCGGGAGAAAAGTTCCTCTTTTTATCTCAACAATGCTCATTTGCATAAGTGAACTCGCATCTTCACACAAAAATAACAAGATTCTATCTTGTTAGTGGAATGCTCTGGGTTCAACCTCCGATGGACGACACACAGCACGATCCTCACCCCTTTTTTCTTGTGGACCCGCATGGTGACTGCTACAAAGATGAAAGAAAAACATATAAGAAAAAAAAAAACATACCTGACAGAAAGGTACATTGGTCGAATGGCAAATAAGGGAAATGTGTGTACTTTTATCACAATTACCATAAATAAAACATATAAAAGTACTTTGATCAAGCCTAAAAAAAATAATAAATAGTAAACATAATAAAATATACATATCTACATTTAATTTAAATATAATTCATATTTAATTTTTTTAAACTTTAGGAGAGAAAACTTAAAATTAACAAAATCATTTTATATAATTTTATAATAAGAATGCAAATATGATGATAAATTTGTAAAAAGGTGAAATGATATTAAAGCGATATTTAAAAAGTGTAATAAATATACAAATCTATTAATGCAAAATAGATGTAAATTTTATTTGTAATATCCATGAAAATGATGCAATTAAATTATATACCCATAATTAATTCGGTGTAGAGAAGATAAACAGCTTTGTTTTCCCACGGATTTTCACTCTGAAGATCTATAGCATGGAGGATGTATTTGGTTAATGTCATCAGAACAACGGTCAAGAGAATGGCATACTGGAAAATAAAAAATGCCTTTCAGTTTATAATTTTATTGACAAAGATAGCATTCAAACATGCATATGGTAGTAAGATTTTAAGGTACTTCTGCAGTTTACAGACCATACTAAAATAGCGTTATTATTTAGAAACCCATTCTTAACATTTGGGGGGGGGGGCTTTATTAACTATTCTGTACTTTCACCTAACAATTTAATAAACAAAAGATACTGTAAAAATTGAATTTAACTTGAAAATCCTATCTAAAAAATAGCACGGTATGTAAACTGCAGAAGTACCGATTTTAAAAATGAAATTTATTGCAATCGTAAAAGTCGTAAGTTAATTTGGTACCAAAAAAACTTCATGTGAAATAAAATTGAAAAGTTAAGACAAGATTTACAAATCGACATTTACAGCAATTTCTTTTCATCGACCTTTGGTGTGAAACTAACTAAAACTAACTTGGCCTTTGAGCTAGGATCAAAGTGTAATATCTGTTCTGTTCCTGGTTGGAGGAGGAGGAAATCCTTCTTGACTAGGCCAATTTAAATTTTGTCTCATTCAAAATGCTTCTTTTTCGGGAGCTGGTTATCACCCACATAAAAAGAAAACAACCCTCATGGGGAAGCAAGCAGATAAGGATCTTTGGTGTAAAATGGTACTTGTGATAGAAAGAGAGAGGGTGATAGAGAGAGTGGACGGAAGGGGAAGAGAGAGAGAGGGAGGAAAGAGAGAGAAGTTTTAAAAGATGTTGCCCACTTTTTAACTCTTCTATTTTTGTCCTCAATGCCAACAGGCAATGCCGGATAGCCATGCCACTTACAAAATAAAATAATTCATAAGTGCATTTCTTACTTGTTATATATATATGTTACCTATATAAATATATATGTATGAAAAAAGAAAAAAAAAAATTTTTTTAACGTTTTCTCCAAATTAATACCAGAATTTTCTAGGCTTTTACATAGCTGAAGGTATAAATTTTACTGAAATATCATTAATTCAATCATTTTATTTCTATCAATTTGTTAATATTAAAATTATAGACATTTCATTTTTCTTAAAAAATGCTGTAATAGATGTTATTATTCTTAAAACCTGATTAAATTTAACAAAGATAGAAAATTTGAGGATAAGTTAAATAGAAAACAAAAGATCTAACAAATGTATATTAATCTTTGTTTCGTTTTTATCCATGAGATAATATCAAAATTAAAGACATTACTATTGAGAGAAATAAAAAAAAGAATTAATTTTTATGAAGAATTTATATAGACAAGTAAAAGGAAAGGAGAGTATTTACCTCAAATCCAAAGACTAACTGTACAGAAGCTCCACGCAACAAAGTACTATAATAGGCATGGTTAATGAAATAAGCATCCACGCTTGCAAGAGCAAATATCAATGCTGAAAGAAATAGAAAAATAATTACATTTTTCAAAATGATAAAATACTAAACAGCTTGAGAGCATAAATCTAAAGATGGATTTGTAAAATAATTTATTTACTGGTATGTATCAGAATTATTTTTTTTCAAAAGATTTATTTCAATATATATACAGGGTGGCCCAAAAGTAGGTTTATAGTTATCATTTAATATTTGAAGTTTTTTAACTAGGTTATTCGAAAAACTTTAAATAGGTTAAATATTTATAAAAATAACTGTAAACCTACTTTTGGGCCACCCTGTATATATATATCTGGAATTAGCTTCCTGCACTGAAGATTGTGTAAACATGAAACATCGATGTTTGTAGGTAATAAATAATTAATATTTTATTTATAAAAATATATATATATATATATATATATATATATATATATATATATATATATATATATATATATATAGTGTACTGTCCGCTTTCTCTTGTCACAAATAGAACTTAATTTTCCCTTAATCACGTGATAATTCCCAGTGGCTGTGGAGATAGAGCAATCGCTTGCAGAACATATACTTCATTAATTCTCAAAGGAGGAGGTAATACCTGGTATAATGGTATCATTACAATAGAGCAGGTACTACATTACTCCATCTAAAATAGAATCTACCAAATAAGTAGGAGATAATGCTTGCTAGTATGGTATCATGGCAACAGAAAAGGTATTACACTACACTATTACATTTTTATGGGGGATAAAAAGAAGGTAGTCCCTGGGAGATGGTCTCATGTCAAAAGAACAGATACTACATAAACTCTCTCTCACAGGAAAATGTAATACTTTGGAGTATTATCCTCTTAAAAAATGAGGAGGTAATTCCCGGGAGGACAGTCTTATGACAACAGAACCGATACTACACTACCCTATCCCTATTAAAAGATAATAGAATAATAGATTAAATTATTTTTTTTGTTGGTGGTGGTGGGCATAATTAGTTATAAGACCCCCACCCCCCTCCATTTTAATCCAAGTAATTTCTGTAAATAAATTACTTTATAAAAAAAATGTTTTTCAACAATTTGAGGATATTTTACATAGGACGGCCCCAAAAGTAAACATGGTATTGTGGTGACTAAGATGATTCTAGTTAAGAGTAGGATAGACATTTTCATCACTTTTGATCAAGGATGATCAACAACCTCCACCCCACACTTTTGATGGCCTTGTGTCTAATTTGTTTGTAATTTAAATTTTTATATTTTGTGCAAATTAATAATTCAAAGTGTAGTATCTGTTCTGAGCATCTCATTTGCTCTTTAACTATCAATGAAACTATTGCTTCAAACAAGCATTAATTTAAAAGCAATAACAAAATAATACAGCGTCGTTAAAGGGGGGGAAGGGGGAGATAGACGTCCATTAAGATATATTATCTCACGTTTTTATTTATATTGTTGTTGTTTTATTATTTTTGTTTTTTTGCAAGTTTCACCTCGATTAGTTGTTTCGGTTTTTACAGTAAGATTTACCCTTCGTATGACAACAGTAGGAAATCAAGTGTTATGGATAAAAATAAATTACTATTCACCTGGGCAATATTGGGTAGCCCTGCTAGTTAAGAATAATAATATTTTCGAACACGAAACAAACATTTTGTTAATTTCAAAACAGATTTATCTATCTGTTAAATGTGATCTAAAGAAAGTAGAGAAAAAACGAAAGAAACAAATTTGCCTTTTCACTGAAAATTTAGAAAAATCAAGTCGGTCGCTAAAGAAAAGAACGTTTGAACACAAATGATAAGTATTTGTCCAGAAAATTAAACATTTGTTATATTAAAATTAAAAAAAATCAGCAAATTAAAGAACAATAACAAATAATAGTTCATTAATAAAATTAACTTTTTCAAAACCAATATGCAAATTAGTATCTCAACTATATTAACAGTATATAAAAAAGATATAAAAAAGTATATAAAAAAATGGTATGTATACACAATAAGTAGAATTAATTGGCAGAATGCCGTTTTGACTTCACAGTTCATCCGAGAAATGGGCCCAACTTTTGCATTTATTCATTTAGATACACACACACACACACACTATATATATATATATATATATGTGTGTGTGTGTGTGTGACAATATTGTCGATCTGCCGTCAGTTGGATTCGAACTTGAGACCTTTTCTTTGCTTTTGAGAAATTCCAGATTATTTTTTTTATTGTTAACTAGAGGGAAAGCCGATTTCCAATAAGAGAGAAAAGAATTGTTTTCTTCTTGGGAGTCGGTGGGTGAGAAATAACTTATGATAGAGATACAAAGTCATACAAAGAGATACACTGTCAGATGGGGTTTCTTGTTGACATTTTGAGGAGAGTAAAAGTTTCCAATAGTGCAATGACAACAGGTAATGCCGACTTGGGAAGATATAATCAGCTGAACAAGAGATAGAATAAGAATGAAATGTTTTTCTTAAATCGTTAATGCCAAAAGAATTAAAGGGGTCTTTCTTGGAATGTTATCATTGTCTCTGCTGAAGAGAATTGGGATAGAGAATGGGCCATGTGGTCACTGTGACATCGAGATGTTGACATTCCCAACATTTGAATGGACATAGGTTAAGATAACGAGCATCTGGGAATGAACACATATTTGCAAACAGATAAGAATTGAATTTGTATAATTTTGGTTATTCGGACTACATTTCTCATCTTGAGTGTTATCATCACAACGTTTCAACTGCTGTAACCTTCGGCCTTCTTCAGGTGTATCTTTTCGAACTCGGGAAATGTAGTCCGAATAACCAAAATTATACAAATTATCAATCCTGATCTTAAAAATTCAAAAATATAAGAATTGAATTGTTCTATGACCCGACCCCCTCACATCGCCAGCCAGTGTGGGTGTGTAAGATGATGTGTAAGATGATGGGGGAGTTGAGGTGCCTGCGGAATGACATTCCCCGTATTTGCAGGTTAATGAAAATATAATCTCCTCTGTGAATGAGTTTCACAGGAGCCCCCTCCCCCACTGGGGTAATGGTGTGATTGAGAAACAGATGAAGAAGTGTTTTTTCTGTGAATGAGTTTCAAAGGAGGGGGGGGTTTCCTCCCTCCCATTCAGGTAACAGTGGGAAATGGAGACAGATGAAGAAGATGATGAGAGGACATTTCCGAGTTATAAAAGTGAATTGGAAAATCCCTAATGTGGAAAGTAATGCTAATGAGAATATATTTTTCCCCATTGTTGGAGGAATGGCCGAGGTTCCACACCTTTTACCTTAATAATTCTTCTATACAAAAATACACATCCGAATTTGTCCTTTATTTTTTTTTTGCTTGAAATTGCCTTCACCCATCAGAGGTACAAACTTTGGAGACCAACACCAGCTGATTACCCTTTTGATCAAATCACAACGTGAGGAGAGTGGTAATCGAAGGACCTTTCAACACTGACGGTCTTCATCAGTTTTTTTTGTCCTTTTCACACATCTATTCTCCACTGCATTTCATTTGATCATATATCGTGTATTTTATCTTAATTATTTATAGTTTTGTGTTTTAAAAGGTTTTATTTTATTTGGTGTTTTATTTACTTATTTATTTGTAGTTTTATATTTTAAAGATCGCCCCCCCCCCCAAAAAAAAACGAAAACAAAGGGGGATGCTGTCTGAATTCAGTGTTTAAAACGGTGCATTGTTGACGTGTGCCCTTTGAAGGAAATACTGGGTCAAGGTTAATATATATATATATATATATATATATATATATATATATATATATATATACTTATATGAACTGAAATTTGGGGAATATTCATTAATTGATGTCTAATACCTATTATTAAAATTTTACAAAAATTAAAGGTATTTGAATTTTCATGAATGGTTTTCATCTCCTTTGCATGAAACTAAGTTTGTAATTTTGTTGGCCTTTTGGCTAGCAACAAAGTGTAGTACCTGTTCTGATGCTACACTTAGTCTATTTTGTCCTCTGTCAGTGAAGGAGAAGTCCTTCTTGACTGAGACAATTTAAATTTTTGTTCCAAGTCAGAGTGCCCCTTTTTAGGGAGCTGGATTTTCCCCACATTAAAAACCGACCTTGTGTCTAACTTTGCCCTTGTGGAGAGGCAAGTAAATAGGAACTAAATATAGCCCATATTACAACCCTTAATTCATAATCGATTAATTAGTTTAGTAGTAAATCCTGTACATACAAATATATAAACATACCTAACTTATATAAATAGAAATATATAAGGAATATATTTATTATATTATTATTACATTATGTAATATATATCTGGAATATAGTTATTATAATACTAGAAAAAAAATCACATTTTTGTGCTAGGCTGGGAAGATGATGTGGTGAACGAACATATACTATACTAACCCTCAAACGAGAAAAGTACTGAGAGGATGATGTCATCGCAAACTACCATTAGCCCCCCCCCCCCAAACACACACAAAAGGAAGAGTTAATGCCTGGGAGGATGATATCATGACAACAGAATAGATAGTACACTAACCCCATCATCCATCATAAAAAAAGGAGAATGTAGAATCTGGGAAGATGGTCTCATGACTACAGAACAGATACATTACTCCCTCTCCCAAAAGAAGATATATGTGGAAGGATTTGCTCCACCCCTTAAAAAGGAGAAGGCAATTCCTTGAAAGATGGTCTCATGATAACAGAACTGATATTACACTACCTACCCCCATTAAAAAATAATACCATAATAGATTAAATTAGACTTATTTTTTTCATTTATTTAAAAATGCCTAGTCATAAAAACATTATTTTTTATAGTGACTTGGCCTTTAAGTTAAAATATGAAATCTTTGTATAATAAATATATTTATGAAAAAATAAAATTTCCAATCAATTTGGGGTTATCTTAAGACAGACCCTAGTAAATGTAGTATTGTAGTGACTGAGATGATTCTAGTTAATAGGAGAGACATCTTTATCACTTTATACCAAGGATGATCAACAACATCCATTTTCCACACTTTTGATGGCCTTGTGTCTAATTTGTTTTAAATATAAATTTTACATTTTGTGTAAACAAATCATTCAAAGTGCAGTATCCGTTCTCAGCACCACAGTGACATCAGACGTTTTATTAGCAACAAAACTTGTGTATATATAAGAAAATAAGACAATGCAAATATGACAATGTATATTACACAATATTAATGTATTAGTAACTGTTTAAAAAATAAATATGCAAATTAGCAATACCTAAAGCTGTTTATGGGTGTTTGCAGATCATTATATATACGGTATTTCAAAATCTTCTGTTGTATCAAAATTAAATAAGCATAATCCATTTTGGTGTTAATATAGTTTGGATAGGTGGAAAAAAACTTTCGCATTTATTCATTTAGATTATAATATTATATAATATACATTAGTAATATATTTAACATATTATAATATTATGTAATAAATATCAGGGATATATTTATTCCAAATAATGAACAAGTTTTCATTTTATGTATACAATATGAGCAATATAAAAGGGATTATAAATGATATGTACTTACCTATAACTCTGATATGGAAACGAATTGTAATCATTGGACTTCTCTCCATCTAAAAGATGAGGTAATGAATAAAATCCAAATTAATGTAAAAACAGTAGGAAAAATTCCTTTATTATTTCATGTATTGTTCATTAACAATATGATAAAGCATTCTCATATCATTTCTCTCCATGCAACGCATGTCCTCAACCCTCACTGGCACGTTTCACATCCATACATCATCATGCTTGATAGACTCTTTCCTTGGTTGATAGTGGTAATGCTCTGCTGGTTAGTAATAGCAGAAGTTTTCTGAACTTATTCCTTTCTACTCCTAACTCTTGTAATCACACTAGCACCAGCTCCTCCCTGTGCTTCAATGTTATCACCAAGGTAACAAAACTTCTGAACAGCTTCAATAACTTTGTGATCCAGATATACTTTCTCCACATCTAAGTTCTCATCCATCTCAATTGTCTTACATTTCTTGCACACAAACTGGTTATCCTCTCTGAACCTACAAGTAATTCCACTTCTTGTGTATCCAATGCTTACAAGTACCATAAAAGATTGTGTTACACCGTGGCCTACGTAATATAGTAAACTAAAGCCGGTGCACTAAGCTGAGATTTTCTGGTGATGTCATTGATAGTGGTTGTTAACGTGCATGTGTCCATCTGTAATCAGAGAGTCAACTCCATAGGATTATTCATTCACTTGGAAATCATTTTTAACTTGCTCCTGCTATTGTGACTTTATTCCCCTGCCAAGAACACGGCTACCCTCCTAAGGATTATTCATTCACTTGGAAATCATTAACTTGTTCCATATTTCTTTTTTTATAGATGTCAAGTATGAAAGAGAATTTTTAAAAAATCCAACATGGCGTCCAAAGATTAAGGGATCGCATTATATCATGATGGCCGCGATTAAAGTCCAAATTTCAAGTTTTAAAAAAATAAATTAGAATTTTATTTCAAGATAAAGAATACAATTTTAGACTAATAAGTTTCATCCCAAATCCCCCCTCCCCAAACAACATGACTGTTTTAATTTATTACAAATTTTTACTATATTGTAAAAACAACTTAATTTTGCCCCCCCCCCCAAAAAAAACCATACACACATTTTAATTTACTTCAATAAATGTTCTATTAATTACTTATTTTGAATTATTAATTTTGTGTTACTTTAATGAATTCGTAATCTCTGTGAATTCGTAATTTCTGATGTTTGATTTATTTTTAAGTTAAAAAAATAAAAACACATTATTTTTTGGAAATGAGAGCAAATTATTCCAAAACAAAACAAAAAAAACACATTTTGATTTATTTCAATAAATGTTCTATTAATTATTTTGAATTATTGATATTATTAGATATGTGCAAATATTAGAAAACCGCATTGTATTATTTCTGCAATGTTATTTGATTTAAGAATTTAATTTTTCTTTGAGTTATATTGATTTTATAAATACGGAATTTAGGAGCTTTTTTTTGGTAATATATGAGAACTATATTTTAAAAGATTTTTTTTTATTGTTAACATCTTCGATGTTTTATTTTCATTAAAAAAATACATTCATGCGGTTTTATTTAATACCTTGTGATATAACTTTAGTAAACATGTTTTTTGTTTACATGAAATAATATATTTGCACTGGGATAAAGTAATGGGTTAATTATATTCCATGATCGTTAATAAATACTGAAAATTTCATTAAAATTGATTGATTTCCTGAATTTTGATGAATTTTTAAGGGAAGGGAAGGGTCAAAATGCCCAAAGTCTGACTGTTCGACAGATCTTGTTTTTTTACTTTACAGCATGACGTCTTTTTCCAGTTAACAGGCCACTATATTACGTAGGCCACGGTTACACCAAACCCCTATCCACAAACTGAGCAAGGGAACTTTCCCCTTTTCGAAGCCTTTCCAACACTACAACCACTGATCATCATTTTGGTCTTGGTAACATTCACTCTCAGACCTTTACTTTTCATAGCATTCCTCCAAGTCTTTAACTTAAGACCTTCCATTGTTTTACAGGCAGGTACTAAATGACTAGCATACACCATTTCTTCTAGACAACCTGCATGAGACTTTCTACACAAGTGAAAAAGCAACAGATTCATTACAGAACCTTGATGTACTCCTACTTTAACATAAATGTTTATAAATGTGCTGTTAATTCTAACATGAGCACTATGAGCATTTCTGACAACATCTCTTGGCACTGTCAAAGCTTTTTCCAAATTAACAAAAACAAAATACAGGTTCTTCTTCTTATCAAAAGTATTTCTTTTGCATTTGTCTCAGGATAAGTACCAGTGGTACTATGCTCAGGCATAAACCCAAACTGCATTTCATCTATGCTTATCTGACTTCTTATTTACTACTCAATTATTCTCTCAATCACTTTCAGGATCACCTGATCCATCAACTTTAAGCCTCTTTAAATACCTCTAACCCCTAACTGTTCAAAATTGTACTAAGATCACAGTCTTTCAGAACGACTTCTTTTATGATCTGATTTGTCAAGTCTGTGATAATCTCAATGCCTGTTTCACTTGCAGCCTTCAACAACGCTTGAGCCTTACCCTTCTTCATCTCACTCACAGCTTCATGTACCATTTCTTTCTCAATTCTTATAGCTGGATCAGATACTGCTTCTGAAACTTTTCAATTCCATTAAAACCTAGTATTCAACAATAACCTTTCCAAGCATCTCTCGTGTTGTGTTCATTTGTTGCTAACACTCCATTATCATTTCGAATGAACTTCTCTCCAACAATATCCATATTTGTCTTTGCCATCTGTTTAGCTATCCTGAATACTTCATTCTTCTGGCCATCCACTTGTATTATATATGGAAACCTGACTTGCCCAGCCTTCATCTTGGATTTGTATATTGATCTTCTTTACCATCATCATATAAATATCATTATTCATTAAATCCTTTCTCCACTCACTCCATTTTCGCTTTTCTTTGATACACTGCTTAACTTCTTCATTCCATCATCATGTAACTTTGTCTGGGAGGCTCTTTCGTCCACTTACGTCCATTACTTCCAAAAGTGTATCTTTTAACTTCTTCCATTGTTCTTTCCCACTTCCTGAAGTGAATCTGGTAACTGAACGCTCCATCACTTGGTCGCTAATCTTGCGTTTCACATCTTCTTCATTCAACCTCCACACCTTTCTCCGAGGATAAACTTTCTCTTTAATTCATGAACTTTATTCAACTTAAAATCACAATTAACTGGTTTATGATGTGTCACAATTTCTTCACCAGTTCTGACTATCATATTACTCAAGAGCTTTATGCCCCATTTCCTTACCAATAGATAATCAACTCGAGTCTTTGTTGTTCTAGATTCATATGTAATGAGATGGCTTTCTCTTTCCTAAAAACAGTATTTGTAGCTAACATCTCCTTGGCAACACCAAATTCTAAAATTCTTCGATATTCCTATCACTATTTCCATTTCCTCTATGCACACCCTAACCCAAATCACCTCGAGGCATATTTCCAACGTGACTATTCAAATTCTCTTTCCACAACAAGTACTTCTTTCTCATCAACCTTACTAGTTACTGTAATAAGCGTGTCATAAAACTCATCTTTCGGATCTTCACATTGTGAAGATATACCAAAGGTATCAGAAGCTTCACAGAGTCACATGTTATTTAGCAAGAAAATCAAGCTATGGCTGGAGAAGAAATTGAGATGGAAATTCCTTCCTCTAAAAGCCAAGTACATTATATTTGGATAGTTTAGAGAGAAAAATACACACACCAGACCTAAGAAACCGCTTAAAGTTTATTTTAGAAAGATTATAGATTTTCACATCAAATGCTAGAGCACTGTTTCCAAGTATGTATTTATGCAGCATGCAGACATAACAAGCGTTATAAAGTCACTCCAACAAATGGAGGGTTGGGTTTACACCAGTAATATGGGGAAAATGGCCAGAAAGTGAAGAAAAACAGC
Organism: Sepiola atlantica; assembly: GCA_963556195.1. NCBI lineage: Eukaryota > Metazoa > Mollusca > Cephalopoda > Sepiida > Sepiolidae > Sepiola > Sepiola atlantica. The sequence goes on from OY744550.1 coordinate 39,032,176, forward strand.
TCATCTGAGGGGGCACAAAAATAGCTGAGAACGACCCGTTGGCAGGGGTGCCTCAGGCGATTAGTAATAAACCAACCCTAACCCCTCCCAAAAGAGGTAATGCCTCCGAAACACATAGGAAGGAGCCAATAAAATAAGGCTTGATTTCAGCAAAAATACGGCAACATGTGTATGGTTTAATAATCTGTATAAATCTGTAATGGAGAAGTTTCTATCTCAAAAATTTAGCCACTGCGGTAGGGCCAGTCATGCAGCAGATGACCTGTATAAAGCGAAAGCAATAATTTATTTAAGTAGAGACATGGTGAAATGAAATGAGAAATAGAATTTTGAAGAAACGTGTTCAGATTGATTTCGCTAGTTGAAAAACTTTAAATAGAACAGACAGGCCAGTTAGCATTTAGCGAACGACCCAATGAATAAATCAGCTTAATAAGGCAGCCAAGTTTTAAACTTCTTCAACCTGACAAACATTGTCTTGTAGAGGAAGACATTTTCTTGAAAATCTTCACTGTAGAATTCTCTCTGACCAACAGACTAAGACCTATCAGTAAATACAATAAGGAAGTTCCCTGCATAGACCGAGGAAAATTCTTATGATTAAGAACTAAGAACCATATCTCTTAGATGGCCTCTAAATAGTTCTGCCCTTCAATCCTGTTAAAATTGCTACCTGCAGCAAGTTTAACCTTTTGGTGGAGAGGTGTTAAAGCTTTCGGATTTTAAACAGTCATAAATGAAGAAAAAAGTGGTCTTTCATTAAAAAAATATATCATGTCACAAGTCGATCTCAACGATGACAAAACTAAATGAATTGCTTCTGCATCCACCCTATTCTCCAGATTACCCCCCCCCCCCCCGAAAGTGATTACTAGCTGCTTACAGACCTAAAAAGAATGGCTCCAATGAAAAAGTGATATCAGAAACTGAGGCCTATTTTGAGGTCAAAGACAAATCGTTCTACAAAAAAGGCATCGAATTGTTAGAAAAGCATTGGAATCAGTGTATCACCCTAGAAGATGACGACAAATCAAGTTGAATTTTGCGTAAAAGTAGTTAAGCCTGTGACTCATTGAGTGAAACAGATAGTTACCAAATAAAACCATAGTTTCTTATATTAATTTCTATATGCAAAACCATATACAATTAAGACTTTCCAAATATTATTCCAGTTTTTAGCTCCTATATCTTTTTAGGCAAGAAAGATTCCAAAATAACCTACATGGCTTTTGATTCACTAATGAATTAATACTGTGGTCATTAAACTCTTGGAACATTTTTGGTTTGTTCACATTTTTCCATCAAATTATTATAAAAATAAACAAGACTTAAAGTAAAACTCTGAAATTAATTTGGAACTTCAACATTTTAGTTTTTAAGTTTTATCAAAATACATTATTAGACTTTTACCAAAGTTTTACATGTTTGCTTAAGTATCTTAAAAAAGCAAAACAAAATAAAATTATCATTGGATGAAAAAATTTTTTTTTTAAAATTAAAATTTAAAAAAGAAATCCTTACATAATCTACTCTGTCTTCAGCCAGCCAATGGAAACATTTCAAAAACAATAATAAGGTGAACATAGCAACAAATCGTGGATTGAAATCATCTCGAAAAACTGTAAATGCTAAACAGGTTTCTGTCACAGCATACCATGATCTTTCTATGAGATGCTGGAAAAAAAAAAAAAAGAAAAGAAATAGTTTGATTTTATTTTTTTCTAGTATCAAAATATTATTAAAAATAAATGTAATAAATAAGTATTAACATGTCCTAATAAATTAGAATATACACACATACAAACTCATTTTTGTACATGAAATGGTAAAATATAATTTTCACGGTTAAATTTTAACAACAAAAATCATGTATTATTTCGGTGTTATTCGGTTATATCGGCCGAAACGTTGTGAGAATAACACCCAAGATGAGAAAAATAGTCCGAACAATCCAAATAATATATATTATCAATCCTCATCTCCAAAATTCAAAAATATAGCAAAAATCATATTTTACCATTTCAAAATTTATAAGACCAAAATATATTATTTTTGTCTTATTAACTATGGGTATTTAAAATTTTAAAGAATAAATAAAAAGTGGAGATCTTATTAAATTTAAAGTATACAAAACTTCTTTAAAATCAATACTTATTTATTTTTCAAATTAGAATGTCTTTTAAAAATGTCTTTATATTAATGCTAAAGCCCCAAAACAAATACAAACATTTTTATTATGTTATTTTTTATGCTTTCAGTTTAGCATTACAAACAGATTTTGGGCATTTTTCTCCATACATCACGCTTTAATCCACAGGCAACTTTTCAACGTGAAAAAATTTAGCGAGTATTGTAGAAATATGACTCTTTTTTTTTGGCTGGAGGAATTTTGAAAAATATCCAAATAAAAATACAAACAAATAGAAAGTCAAGCTGTTCAAAAAAGGTAAAGAAACCATTGATTAAAGAACATTTTTCTCTTTCAATTTTGGTTGAAGTAAATTTTTTTGCATAGTTACTATATTAAGTCACTATATTAACTTTTTATCACAAATTTAAAACAAAAAGTATCTGCGTTTCTGTATGGTAAATAAAAATAAATACAATATAGTTATGTTTGTAAAACAAACAAATATTAAACATTTAAAGAACACGATAACTAATGTTGCCCTGTCTGCCTCTCTTCTCTCGGAGAACTGTTTCCTTATTTATTTAAAAAAGAAAATAATCACTAATATAATGTTTAAAAGTAAAACTTTATTTAAAACAAATCTAAATTCACTTCCAAAATAAAAAATAAATAATAAGGTTCACGATAGTTTTTTCTTTAGAAATTGTTACAGTAAATATATTTAAATAACACTTGATTAAAAATTATTTACCTTTTATTAATAATAATTTGCAAATGTTAATGAACTTCGATAAATCGATCTTATTTATTTGAAAAAAAACAAAACAGAATATTTAAGTTAGTATTTAATTTGAAATATTAAGTATCTTTTAGAATAAACGATGGCAGAAAAAATACCAACAAATTATCAATAAACTATTAACCTAAAAATTGGCTGCTGGACCAATAGTGCACAAGATGGCAAATTTTCTAATTTTCAACAAACTTTGAACGCTCATAGTTCTGTGGCTGTTTGAGCTACCAAAATAAATTTGCTATCATTTTGTTACGATTTATGTGCCCACATGAAAAGTTATAATGAAAATAAAATTTGGGTTTAGGACATCTAATATTAAAAAATTCTATTTTGCCCATTCTTTATAATTTTACTTAACATAAAAAAGATAGAGAATAAAAATCTATAGTGTTTTTACAGCAATGAAAAATCCTAAAAATCATTTAAACTTTATAAATTACATTTGTTCTCAGAACTAAATTTAGTATATCATGAGAGTGTTGTATGCTTCTGTAATTGTGAGACCTCACATTTGACAACAATTTTTCTTTTCCTATGTTCAAATTGATAGTACTTTGTAAATCTATTACTAATAGATATTTGGTATCTGTCTTAAGCCAAAACTATACTATCACTTCTATTAAATGTACTATTGTACTTCTATTACTAATAGAAATTTGGTATCTGTCTGTCTGAAGCCGAAACTATACTATTTATTCTATTACGTGTACTATTGTACTATCTTTCAATGCTCAATTCCGGTGGGGTTGCGAGGGTGTAGTGTAGTATCTGTTTTGTTGCCCGCTCTGAAATGACCTCCTCCTACCAGGCATTACATTCTTTGTGTGTGTGTGTGTGGGGGGGGGGGTAATGTAGTATCTGTTCTATTTTCATGTAACATCTTCCCAGGCATTACCTCTTCCTCTGGGAGGGACAGTGTAGTATCTGTTCTGTTGTCATGAGACTATCCTCCTAGACATTACCTTCTGTTTTGGAGGAGAGTGCCGTATATATTCGTTTGTCATGATACCACCCTCCCAAGTTATCAAATATATGCTCCTTCCAGCCGTATATATTAGCTAGTTAGATGAACATTTAGTGATTTTTGTTTCAAATTGAATTGCTCCTGAAACGATGTCAGAATTCTCAAAGATCTATATTTTCACAATTTTGTAATACTAAACATTGAGAATTGCCATAATACATAGCAGTCATAAAAGTGTACTTTCTCCTATGTATTATTAACAAAATGACTTCTTGTGTCATAAAACAATTTTATTACTCAGGATTGACTCAATTAGTTATAATTATTTTGGTATCAAAATGAACCCAAGAATAAATCACCGAAAACTATTTGAGAAATCCCCATTTTTAAGATTGATAACATCAGATCATTTTGAATTCTTAAATTTAATTTATCTCAAAATTTAATGTGGCAACTTGTAATTGTGAGTTGATATACTGATTCTTTGTTAAACTATTATATGAAAGCATAATAGGGGAAAAAAGCACATATTGTTTCAACAGTTTTGCCTCATATTTAAAAAATTCTTCTTTTTTTCTGTAAATTAAAATTGATAAAGAACTGCTAAAGAAATGTTTCAAATGATTTGTGTATGTGTTGTTTACATTTGCAGGATTAGGAGACAATTTATTTTAAGTATCTTTGTGAAAAAGGAGACAAAATAAAAACTGCTGAAACTATTTTTATGTAACATATACACTGTTTGGTTTAAAAAAGAGAAAAAGAAATTATTCATGAATAGGATGTCTAATTCACAATGATTTAAATAATAATAAAAAGGTTTTGATAAATAAATGCCTTTAAATAGCCAACTGAACCAACACGTTAAAATTAAATATAATTTTGCACACAATCAAAATTTACAGAAAAATATATAATTCATTTATGTGCATTATTTTAAAAAGTAAATAATTTTTTTAAAAGAAATCACAATTTACAAACCTCCATTTCTGCAGCTCGTAGTTGACCAAAAAATATTTTCCGCATTAATTTTCCCATTAAGACAACAAATACAAACGCTTGCACATATAGAATCTGAAAAAAAAAAAAAATTTATTAACTAAAAACAAAAAAAGCTAGAAAAGACAATTTATGCATTAAACATTCACATTCCACATTTTTCTAATCCTCTATAATAAAGACCAATGCATATTTATTTGTCCCTCTCTCCCTGTCATATATATATATATATATATATATATATATATATATATATATATATATATATCATGTTTGTCCATGAATACTTCTGTTGTAAGATGCTATTTTCTTTTTTTCTTTGGTAAATAGGGAAAGAAAAAGGAAAAATACCTATATATTTAACAATATATATACAAAACATCTAAAAAAACAACAAAAAAAACCAAAACAACAACAACCGTTCAATCAAACCGGATGGATTTAATAAAAAAATGAGTTGCAGCTATATGTAATTGATTTGTTTTTTATTTCCTACAATATCACACACACACACACACATATATATATATATATATATATATATATATATATATATCCCTCCTGGGACGCATAAAGGTAGGTACAACATGAAGAATAAAAAGTGATAGCCATAAAAAATAACTGTGTGAAATGTATTTACGGAAAAATCTCTCTAATAATAATAATTATCATTATTTTTTAACTTTTATTCACCCAAAACAAGGCACCTTGCCACTGAGACGTAAGGGGCTACTATGAATGAGGGACCAGGTTTATAGAAGGCATCCTAAGAGGGTATTTGTGCAGTGAGATGTTTGTACATTGCATTTAAATTTCTGCATGTTGGTGCAGTTGGGGAAACAGGGAGCAGTGAGGAAATTCCAAAGGCAAGCGGTTTGAGGAAAGAAGCTATAAAATGAAGGGGTGGGATTTTATTGCTTGTTGGATTAGTAGGAGGTATTTATGTTGTGGGGGTAAAAGTGCAGCAAGTTCATCGGAGCACATTCTGTTCAAGCACTTGTAAAACAACCACAGGGATGCAACAGAGGTTCGAGTTTGGGGTAGACAGTGTGGGACCCATTAGGTTAGAGACTCTTTGTTGGACCCAGAGAGAGAGAGAGAGAGAAGACCAATGGTTATTGCTAGTGAGAAATCAATGGTAAGTGGCAGTTGCGATAATGCAAAATGATTTGTAATGGTTATAGTGGAGAGCATTAGAAATCTGGGGAGACTTGTTGTCACTCAGACTCCAGGGAACACTACCGTTTATTATCAGTGAGAAGTCACCGATGGTGACCTGTGTGAGAACTCCTAGTGAGATAATAACAATAATAGTAATAATAATAATAATAAAGAGACTTATTTTTCGTCATGCAAGAAGAATGCCTTAAAAGATTTATCACAGTTTACGAATTTTCGAAGTAAATCAAAGTAGAATAAATAGTCGTAGTGGTTATGAGTGACCTCAATGAGTCACGGGTACGTTTAGCATATATATATATATATATATATATATATATATATATGTGTGTGTGTGTGTGTGTGTGTGTGTGTGTGTGTGTGTGTGTGTGAAATGGGTTTAGGAAATGTGGAAAAAGCAGAATAGCATACTAACAAAAATAAAGATACAAACACATCATTGAGGTAAGGCCAAATAGCAATTTATACAAAAATAGGGAGAAAAAGAGAAAAGGAAAGACAAAGAAAAAGAGGGATGGGAGGAGGTAGAAGTGTGTGTAAGGGGGAAGAGACACAATGAATAGCCTTGATATCACCTCTCTATACACAAATATACCTGTAAATAAATGCATTAACCTTTTCACTAAACACATGAAGAAAACAAATTTCTCTTGCTCTCTTCCTATCAATAGCATCATAAATAGTATCAGAAACATCACTTTCCTCACTTTTTTCAAATTCAATAACACATACTATAGATAAAAATTTGGATTACCTATGGATAAGCCCCTTAGTTCCGCTTTAGCTTGCCTTTTCCTTGAATTTCTCGAAATAGGTCGTTTTTCATATCGCATCCCTAAAAACGCCATTTATTTTAGATATATTGATGACATTTTAATTTTTCTACCCAATAGCCATAAAATTGATACATTAGCTCAAAACATTCAACAAAGTCGAACCCTCTATCAATTTCACTTTCGAGACTAAACAAAACAACTCTTTACCTTTCCTAGATATTCTCATCCACAGAAATAACAATACTATATCTTATCAAGTTTACAGAAAACCAACCAACAAAAATGACTACATACACTATTACTCACACCACAATTACTACATAAAAATAGCATGATTATAGGTTTTTATGTTAGAGCTTTACGGATATGCAGCCCTATATATCTAACCAAGGAATATAACACTATAATCCTCACTCAAAACATTAAAATACCCTAAACATTTCATCCTCTCTACTAAAAAAAGGCCATCCAAATATATTTCAACAAAACCAAATCGCCCCGCAATACATTACTCACACACAAAAACATTTATCTTCCTACCAACTCACAAAACAAACATCTTTTCTCTACCCTTGCTCAACATGGTTTTAGAACTATCCAAACAACCACACTTACTATAAAAAACATTTTAAAAAAGACACAATAACAAAAAACATACATACCCCACACTCGCAGGAATAAACACCATACCTTGCAACAACTGCAAACAAATCTATTTCGGTTAAACACAGCATCCCTTAAAAAAGAGGATATACGAACATACCAGGGCTATCAAACGTGCTGACACCCTAAGTGCATTAGCCAACCACATGATCGCCCATAACTACCCATAGACATACCTAAAGCTAAAACCATAAAATTCATAAACGATATTAAACTACGACGCTTCATTGAATCCAGTTTGATTCTATGATGCAGCAATCATATCGTACAAAGACCGGATTTTTACAATCTTTCCAACACCATAGCTAAAATCATCCTCTCTGGACACAATTTAAGAGAATTCGACAATGAATAATTGACCTTCGTTTCATTCCCCCCTTCCTCATACTTTCCCCCCTTTTTTCTTCCTTTTTCTTGATTTTTCCCTATTTTTACTTTTATCTTATTTTCATTATTATTATTTTATTTCATTCAATTTTTATTTTTATTTATTTTATATATTTTTGTATTTTCTACTTTTTTCCATTTCTTTTTTTTCTCTTCCTCTTTTCTTTCACCACTTCCAATTGTCATCCCTACATGTGTTTATTGTAATTCTATTCAATCTAATATTTTTCTTACCACATGCTCCTAATTTTCCTGACCTCACATATATTTTCATCCTTATCTCATTATTTTTTCACCCCCATCTATTTCCCCTATAGTTATTAGCAAAAACACAAGCAATTTACATGAAAATAGGGAGAAAAAGAGAAAAGGAAAGACAAAGTCGTCCCTCCTACATGTAGTTGCACCTTTTCCTTCCTTTTGTTTCTCCTTTCTTCACACGTGTGACACCAACTTCCTCTTCAGCCTCCCACTTACTCACTGCTCATGTCCACTCCCCTTATCCCCTTACACACACACACTACTACCTCCTCCCATCCCTCTTTTTCTATGTCTTTCCTTTTCTCTTTTTCTCCCTATTTTCATGTAAATTGCTTGTGTTTTTGCTAATAACTATTTTCCAAATGAATATTTTTGGGCCTCACCTTAATGATGTGTTTGTGTCTTTATTTTTGTTAGTATGCTACTCCGCTTTTCCACATTTCCTAAACCAATTTCACATTTTGTCTGAAACTCTCGTTTCATGTTAACTTCCCTCATATATATATATGTATATATATATATATATATATTATCTATCATATAAATATTAACATCTACAGATACATGTTTCATCTTTTAAAGACTTATCAGTGTGTTTTTATCCAAGTGAAATTCACAATGTGACACAAATAGTAGCAAAAAATGAGGAAGATGGCAAGTGACAAACAAGAGGATTCGAGTATGCGACAGGAACAGTGCATAACAGCAGACGTCCGTCGGTCAGGGTTGACCATGGGTGATGCATCCTTAGCCTAGTTGTCTGCTTGGCTGGAGCAGTGCTGCTTGTGTCTGAAGAGACCAATGCGAGAGTGGCAGTGTTCAACAGCTTCCCCTGCTTTCAGATGTTGGTTTAGGGTTCCTCTGCATCTTATGCAATGGAACCGTAAATAGTTTGTGAATAATTCGTAAAGTATAATCAACCGATGCTATTGCATCCTGGTAAAATGAAAAGCACATCGTCTACTCAAAGTTGTACTAAGTTGCGCAGTGTGGATTGTGGCCAATCACAGAAAGAAGGGGTATAGTTTGGGCCAGAGAGTGATAATGTACAAAATGTTAAGACCAAATTTATCATGAAAATTGGTTTGGTCTGCGAGATTATAAAAAATTATGCATGAACTCGAACAAATGCTTTATGAAAAAGATATATACTAAAATTAGTAATTCATTTGTACATTGAATGAATTTTCATTTGCATAAATAACGTCTTAAAATGAATTCATACGACTACAAAAGAATGTCATTTTAATTGTTGCAATTTATCATTTTATGTAAGTATATTTTATCAATATTTTTATCTTTTCTCTGAAGATGAATAGTGAATATTTATTGCAAGTAACTCTGAAAATGTATTTATAGTGCGATTTTTTTAATGATAAAATAGTTTTACATATAAAGAGGTATTCTATTTCTTGCATGTAATACAACATAGCAGGTATTTAAAAAGATCCGTTTCAAATTCAACCGATGTTATTTTAATCTTTTTCTTCTTTTATGTTAGTCCCGAGCTATGGCAGGGTCTGCAATCATGGATTTTTGTCTCCACTTGATCACATGCTTGGTCCAGGTGAAGACTAGTTTTATGGAGATTTTATTTAAATTAAAACTATATGTGTATTGAAATAAAAATGTTGAATAATTTTGTGATAAGCTTAAAAACAAACGCTGATGTCTATACCACTTATTCTGTAAATAATGGGTTACAGCATATAGATACATACAATTTGAGTGTAGAATCAGAAAGAACATACCATTTTACATAAGAATGCCAAATTCTTTCAAAATTGCTCCCAAAATAAAAAAAAACCCACTGAATTTCTGAACTTCTTGTCAATTGATTCGTGATTTCGAGTAATTTTTGCATATAATGATATCAATTTTGAACGCCGAATTTCAGGGTTTTAAATTCTCATAACTTTTGAACAATTAGGGATATTTGCATAATTCAAACAGCTTTGAACTCTAATGACAGTATTCTTTATAACATTTATGTTATAACTTAGTGTTTCTCAGGTGTTTGCAAACACTTTAGCAGCTAACAAATTTGATATTTTATTGCTAATGTAATTATATAATTAAGTGTTTAAATATACATCTTCTAAATACTTACCTGGCACAGCTTGAGTAGGTGTATTCGCACCAGTCGAGGATACGTCCTTGACAATCCGTCCGACAGAGGGTAGACTGTTGTGGTTTCTTCTGGCCCTACTTTGTATGGTTCTGTTCAGTCTCAGGAGGTCCACCCTCCTAGGCTTTACTTTCTATTTATTGCTAAGTGGTTGAGGCATCCTACTGGGGAATACAGACAGGGCGGCTCAGGCATTTTCTGTAGGCCAGAGTGTGCTAATCCTAATGTGTTGGCTTTTTCAAAACCACACCTGACCTTGTTCCTAACCTCCTGCAGAAGAGGTAAATAAACATACATCCTCTTATTCTGTTTGAAATCCACCTTAATGTAAGTTACTCAATAGTAGGTAGATCAATATATTTATTGCGGACATTTTAGATAGCATATCAATATAAACATTTTGTTAGATACATAATAAATAGCTTCACCAAACAAGTCTATCATTTCAAATATAGCGATGAATGAAGTCTTTAATGGCAGTGTTCTTTATACTTATTACTGATTATGATCCACCTGGCCACCGAATGAAATTGAACAAGACACTAAAACATATATAAATGGCCTATGTTAATGTGGCCATTCCCAAATCTAACATTAAAAGCAAAATTAATCAAAGCTGACATTACCAGACATGTGACTTATTTTTCATTAAATATTACATGATTTACTATGCAGACAGCACAATTTTTGCGAACTATGCAGAAATCTAACTCACTTAACAACAACCAACAGCAACAATATTTGCGTTTCAGTTCTTCTTGTTTCTTGCCTTGGAAGGATTATTTCTTCTGAGAGGTTTAAAAAAAAAAAACCCTCAAAAAACTATCACACTTAAGAAATGCATTCACCATCCTCCATATTTGATCCACCATGTAGCTAAATAGCCCTTTTCATACAATTTTGTTTCTCTTCTTGAACATATTTTGGTTCTGCACCCTATCAGCTGCTCTCCATAAAATAAATTTGTGGCCCAAACCATGACACATGATCTACCTACCAGATTCTATCTATTAATAATGGCGATTATGTATTTGTCTTAAGTTGAAACTATATTATTAGTTTTAAAAATTTATTGAATAAAATTGTTTAATTTAAAAAATAATTGATTTAAAAATTACTACTTTTTTTGTAAAAAAAAACAAAACAAACACATTTTACTGAGCAATTAAATAACTGAATTTAGAATCTTGTTCACTGTATTTTATTTTTTTAATTGTTGAATTTAATTTAGGTACACCTTTTTTTTCAAGTTGAAAAACTTCAAATATTATTACCTTTTTGGACCTTAAGTGAGTTTAGGATTTTTTGTTTAATAAAAACATAGTTTTTAAACAAAATTTACTCTACGGCATAACTGTAGTGTAAATTTTGTTTAAAAACTATGTTTTTATTATTCTGTGTTTTATTTATTAAAATAAAGGATGGGGTGATTTTCTTTCTTTTATTTTTGTAAAAAAAACCATTTTACTGAGCAATTAAATAAAACAACTAGCAAGTATTTATAAGGAATCTTCATGTTCAAACTTGAAAACCTATCAATTACTTCCATATTAGAAATAAACGCACTTCATGGTAGCTCTAATAATCACAATGTTGGCAAAATATTTTAAGTAATTTTATGCAACTTTGAAGAGTAGTCAAATACGAATGGTGATATGTGCCAGCAAGTCAGTAAACTTATCCATGATCAGTAGTTTTATTCAATATACAATAATGAATGTGTTCGAAACAAGGACGATACATAATACAGGCCTGACAAACATGTGACTGGGGGCGAACATGTGAAGACCAAAATTACTACTAAATAATAATTACAGACAAAAGTTTTAGTAAGAAATTTCTTAGTAATGTCTAGTAATTAGCAACTATAAATATTATTAGAAAGTAGCTTACAATAATTGATTTATTTCTATCAAATCAAATGTAAAAATTACAAAAATATGAAAGAACTAAATTCACAAAAAATCACTTCATTCACCATTCTAGATATTTCAAAAATCATGAGTCAATTTGTTTAGATTGACTACTTGATTACAGAAAATATTACATAATTCGACATTTTAGAAAATCAAATACTTTATGAATAAAATGTTCAGAGAAACAATTTTGATAAGTTTTACAAAATTTGTGATGTTTGTTACATATACAATTTGTTTTTTACAGAAGATAAAGATAATGCTTATTTCTTCATGATATGATAATACATATTATAGTCTTAATAATAAAATCAACTTACATTAAGAAGAACATAAAACCAATAAAATATATGTAAAAAGGGGGGAAATGTAACACATATATGATGACTGCTTGGAAAATTATACATTATCAATACTGATTATGTTCTCATGCAAATTGTATAAACATTTTTATTTTATAAATAATATTTTAAGATAATTTCAAAACTTTTAGTTCTGGTTCTTGAATTGCCTTAGGTGAATGAAACAAACAATAATTTAAAAATATATATATTGGACAATATAAACCCATGCTCTCTTTTCATATTGAAATGATGCATACCAGAAACTGACAAAGATTTTTGTCAAAGAATATCTGCAAATGTTCAATTTAACAACACCAAACATTATAAAACAAAAAAATAAAACACCCACTGGACTGTGATATCAAGTGGAATTTTTAAATTACTATCATTTTTTTTTTTTTTTTTTTTAAATGTCCATATTCTTAAAAGTAAAAACTTGTATTATTAAATATTTCTTCATCAGTTCGACAACCTTTTCTTGTAACATAACCGGCTTTAAAGAGTCTTTAGAGATCTTAATTTCAAGATCTGGTAAGTTATCAAATATTTTGCATGCCATTTCATCCAGTAAATATTCATATTTCGAACAATTATGTGTATATTTTTTAAAAGGGTGGGCATAGTCAAAAAGTAAATACAAGCCATTTTTAGTTAGCCAAGGCTTATCATAAACAGTGTTAAATGTTTTGAAAAAAGATTCATCAATCCTGTTGTTGTCACATACAATTGCAATTACTTGACTATTTAATTGTTTAAGATCAACAATATTTGACATTTTTTCATCCAAAAATATTGCCTCTAACTTGGCAACTGGGATCATTTTAAGTAAAAATTTTGGTCCACCATGTAAACATTTTACCATAATCCCCAATACTGTTTTTGCTAATAAATAAATTTCCTCCGTGATATTGTAAAGGAGCTTTTACATACACTTCAACTAAAAGAATGCACTTTTTCTGATTTTCAGAAATTTTAGAAAATATGTCACCCAGAAAATTAAAATCATTTAATTTTGAAACTTCTGATGTCAAAGCTGATAATGTTCTCACACTGAGTAATTTAAAATCATCCCAAAGTCAATTATATAATGACTGAGACGTTACAAAATATTCAAATACCCTGATAAGAATATTAGAGTCATAATGTTTTGTGCCAATACTTGGTGGAGACATAATATTAATTTGTTCTTTTAAAATATATATATTTTTTTAATCAATGTCTACTTTGCTGAGAAAACGAATCGCTTCATTTATCTGAAACATTAAGACTCTATTTTTTGAAAGAACAAATAGTTGTATGTATATCAGCATAGTAGCATTCAAATTTAAAATTTTCAAAACTTTTTATCATAAATATTGAAATACCTACGGTAAAAAATTCAACAGACTGAATCAACAGCTGATTGTTAATTTTATAGAATGTAACTTCTGATACAAAATCCTGTTGATCAATATTGTCTAACAAATTTTTAAAACTGCTATTTTTTTAATTTTTCTATGAATTGCGCTAACTCCTCATTTTGCACATTTCGCACAGAGGCTGAAGATTTATTTGTTGTTCTTTGTTTTAATTGAAGATTTCTTAATACACTTGATGGCAAATGATCAAATACTGATGGGGATTCTTCGGTCATACTTTTCCTCTAATAACCATTGTTTCATACCCAGAAGGAAAATGCCTTTCACAAACAGTGCTTCATTCATCAGGAATGTTGTCTCTAGGTATTGTCTTTCGCCATCGTTCTAGCTCATTTTGATCTTGGGGAAAACGAAAAACCGGAACCTTATTTCCCTGATGATCCCTCACTCTAAATTCTAGAACAATTGTTTTTTTCCTCCTTTCTGCTAAGATTTTTTAGGGTGTTCACACTAATCGCCTAAAAAAGTAGAATCTCATTCTTTTAGGGGTAGGGGTGATTCAGCATTTATTAATCTCATTAATTAATTATTAATTAATTAATTAATCTCATCTCAATCTTCTCATCTCATCGCATCTTCTCATCTCATCTCATCTCATCTCAATCTCAATATATATAAGGCGAAAATCTGTGTGTATGTATGTAACGCTAAGGCTTTTAAAATACTCAACAAACACCCCAAAATTAGGTATTATTTTAACCGGCATAACCTCGGGAAAATAATATCTAAAAATTTTAAAAAAAGATTCATTTTTAAGAGGTCAAATAGCCATTTATTCGTTTAATGTGATCACAATTTTTAATGTTATCTTGTGCACATGACGTCACATTGATAGGTGCATGACGTCATAGTGATAGGTTTGGATATTATTTTCATGCCATCGTCACATTATTATTGTTTTTTTTTTCATTTCTCTTCATACTATTGCCCTAATCAAAGGGAGGGAAATAAGAGAGTGATTTTAGTATAGCTCTTGAGGTCTCCTTGTATTTGGCGTTGTCCGAGAATAAGACAATACAATGTTAAGACCGTTCTGTTATTATTATCGGTCAAAGGGAGAAGTTGAGCAATGCATAGCATGACCAGTACTAAATGGGTGACGATTTAGGATAACCAGGTGCTGTAAAATCGAGGTTAAGCAACGCGTATATTGGATGACTCAATCAGTGAAATTAAATAAATAAATAATTATGATCCGCCATTGTTTTCACTAATATTTATATCCATATAAATTGACTTCTCAATCAGTTAAGTTACAGGAAAATATAATTATGCTCCGCAACTGTTTGCACTAATATTTGTATTCATATAGAATAACGTCTCAATCAGTAAAGTTAAATGCAGGAATAATTATGCTCTGCCATTGTTTTCAATAATATTTGTATGCATATTAAATAACGTCTCAATCAGTAAAGTTAGAGTAATTGTTTTCACTAATATCTATCTTCATATAAGATAACGTCTTAATCAGTTAAGTTAAAAGTGGTAATTAATATGTTCCACCATTGTTTTCACTAATATTAATATCCATATAAAATAGTGTCTCAATCAGTAAAGTTAAAGCAAGAAATAATTAATGCACCGACTTGGATCACAATAACCGACTTTGATCACTATAACCGACTTTGATCACTATAACCGACTTTGATCACTATAACCGACTTTGATCAGGTACGTATTTAGCATTTGCACAGGGCGGCGATATGTACATATTTAGTATTCGCACCGGGGCAGCGATAGGTACTTATGTAGTATGCAGACCGGGGCGGCAATAGGTACGTACATGGTATGTGCACCGGGGTGGCAAGAGGTACGTACATAGTATGTGCACCGGGGCGGCAAGAGGTACTTATATAGCATTCGCACCGGGGTTGCAATAGGTACGTATTTAGCATTCGCACCGGGGCGGCGATAGATACGTATTTAGCATTCGCACCAGGGCGGCGATAGGTACGTATTTAGCATTTGCACCGGGGCGGTGATAGGTACTTATATAGTATCTGCACCGAGGCGGCGATAGGTACGTATATAGTATCTGCACCAGGGCAACATAAGAAGAATGGTGGGGAAGAAACAGCTTTCGCAAAATGCAAAATAAGACAGTAGCGGTGAAATGGGGCGATCAGGAAAGAGAAAATTAAAAAGATAAAGAGACGGTTATAGAGAGAGGGAGAGAAATGGAAGTTTGAATATAATGATGTTACACACGCGATTTTTCTTCTATTTTATATTTTTATAACCCCGAGCAATGCCGGGTACCCCTGCTAGTCTACAATAATACCGAAAATGTCATGTTTCATTCATTGAGAAAATAAAATAAAAGGATAATTGTTTGCCAAATAAGAGGTATTTTTCATTTAATCGCTCAGTCGCTCACAAGGAGAAACGGTCTATAAAAAAAACATTTTAGAATATTGTTCAATCAATTTACAAGAAACCCTGAAACTATTAGTATTATAATTAATTTATATGCTCAAAAAATGAAACCTGAAAAATTTTTTAATCGTTAAAACCAGTGTCTGTGTAAAAATAATATTTCAATTTTATTTTTGCATCAACAGTCTTTTTTTCGTGTAATTTCAACATTTTTTTGACAAAAGAAAATCACAAAAAAGTAATGGCCGCCAGCGATTAAAACATTGAATTAAAGTTCAATACTCAACACTTTAAAAAGTAAATTAGAATTTTATTTCATGACAAGAAATAGAATTTAAGAGCAACACTCAATTTTATCGAAAGTTTTCAAACATGAGCAAGAAAATCTAGTCCTATAAATAAAGTTTTTATGGGGCAGTTGTAAAATAATTCAAGTAAATTTACTGGATTTGAATTCTGACATTAACTTTGTGATAATAAATTGCCTTTTTCATTATTATTTTTGCAGTTTAAAGAATTACATTCCGTTTTTTTGTTTTTGTTTCTTAACCTTTTTTTAAACACTGACTGACATATTTCTAATTTACTTTTGAAAGTGTTATTTATTTTTTAGAGCAAAAATATTTTGAATGTTTTAAAATTTTATTACACACAAAAGCAAATTTTGGACAATGCACATTCTTTGTACACACACAAAAAAACAGTTTTAACGGAATTTAACTAATTTAAAAGTAAAAAAATAAATTTATTTAATAATGAAAATGCTGCAATTGTCGGGTATTGTACACCGAAGTCAACAAAAAATGGGTAAAAAACAAATGTGCAACAAATAAATGTTACAAACGCAAGATAGATTACTCTTCCATCTACCTTATTTGTGTTTAACTTATTTTAAAGCGTGTTTTAGTTAAAAACAAACAGTGTCGACTGTTCAATTAGAAAAAAAAATTGTCCAGAAGCCCTCCACAAGGATTCTTGATAATCGCTTAAAAATCGAAAATTAAACAAAATACTGATAGAACATTGCATTTTCACACAATTGGTGACATTTATTGGACGTTTTTCTACCAGTATTTTGTTTACTTTTCGATTGTTTTTGCTCTTGAAGGGTTTATCTGCGGCATCTTTTTTTTGTTCTAACTGAACAGAGTTGACACTATGTTTTTAACAGCAAAACAAAAAAAAAAGCTTTAAAATAAGTTAAAACACAAATAAACTTTTACAGGTATGTAGAAGAGTAACTTATTTTGCCTTTGGTGACCTTTATTTGTTGCCTATTTTGAAGAAATAGGCAAGAAAAAACATGGCTGTCAGCAAGAGAAAGACTCCAAGTGCATATGTGGAGATGAAGAATCATTTTTTTGATGAAACAAAAGTCTTCTACCTCCCACTATCTGCATCGTGAATCTTTTTGAAGTCTGGCGTGAAGCAAAGCAAAACAAGCCGAGACGGAGAGAGGAAGAGAAAGAGAGAAAAAAACGGAGAGAGAAAAGAAAGATAAAGCGTGAGAGAGAAAGAAAATGACAAAAAATAGGACGACTATTTAGCAGAAATCAGTAAGATTTACAAAAACGCGGAGGTTTCATATCCCTGAGTAAAGCGCAAAAAAGAGGAGCCTCTGAGTTATGTCTACAAGATGTGGATAGAAATTATGTGACAGTCCAATTTAAGAATGTGCTCTGTAGCACCTATCTTCAGAAGATATTCACTGTGAAAATAGCAGGTTACTTTTAATACGTCTAAAACCAAGCTTCTTTTATTTCACAGCCAACCCCGACCCTCACTTCACCCCAGTTGTAATGAATGGCTCTCTCCTTGAGGACGCCCTCTGCTTTGATAAGCTTCTGGGATTGACCTTCACTATAGACTTGAAATGGAAGACTTACATCGAA
The DNA here is from genome assembly GCA_963556195.1 of Sepiola atlantica. Classification (NCBI taxonomy): domain Eukaryota; kingdom Metazoa; phylum Mollusca; class Cephalopoda; order Sepiida; family Sepiolidae; genus Sepiola; species Sepiola atlantica. The sequence goes on from OY744550.1 coordinate 39,050,406, forward strand.
TCCGTTGTCAAGGTTGCTGGAAAAATGGTTGGATCATTCTATCGCTCCAGAAAGTACCTCACTTCTGACGCAATTCGCTACCAGTATAAGAGTTAAATACGTCCTAAGACGTAGTACTTTTGCCACATCTGGAGAAGTGCCGCTCAGAGCATCCTTTTCTGTCTTGACAGAGTATAAAACCGAATTCGAAATCTAGTGGGTGATGTCCTGTCCCCCCCCCATACATCCTCTTTTTCACAAAAGAGATGTTGCTAGTCTTTCTCTGCTCTATCATTATTTTCATGGCAGGTGCTTGACTGAGATTCAATCTATAGTTCTCCCCTGTAAAACATTCACAACAAAAACTCATCTAGCTACAACCACTGTCAATAAATTCCTTTTTCCCTCTGTGTACCTAGAACTAAGCAGAACTTCCATGAGCAAAGTTTATTTCCTAGAACTGCCCATCTGTGGGGCTGCTTCCCGGCTGACTATAGCATTGCTGTTTTCAAGTTCAATGTAAACAAATTCTTGTTGAGTCGTTCTCTTAAATAGTCAATTTCTGACCAGTTACAACCATCGTTACTGATCCCCTCGGTGTTTCACCGTCTACCTGTCAAACTCAATAACCCTTATCCTCGAGTGGCATGTTGGCCTTGATAAGTGATGACTCGATTGTAAAATAAATAAATAAATAAAATAAAAAATAATTCAAAAAATAGAGCGACGGTCATATTTAAAACCAAATCATACACAAGGACAGGACAAAATTTTAAATACACGTCCACGAAAGGTTATACTATTTGATGACTTCACAGTACAATATCATTACAGGAAAGAGTTGTCCAAGGATACAGGTGGAATAAAATATTAAGATACTGCAACTACGGAAGAATTACCCAACATTTTAAAAAGAATAAACAGTAAAGGGGCGCTAATAGCTGGACTGTAAAATTACGTCAGAAAGTAGAAACTTTCTAAAGCCATATCATGTGCTTCGTTACTGATCATGAACTTTCTGATCACATCAGTATTGTAGAGTTGCGAAGACTCACTGGCATCCCATCAATATCCTCTGTCATCGAATGTAAAGTCTTAGATTTTTTTAGTCATGCTAAGTGTTCCAGTGTAGAGCTATGCAAAATATGCGTTGAAGTCGGTCGAAAGGTAGACAAAAGAAAAGATGGATAGACAACGTTTATGAATGAACGAACATGAACATAAACCAAGCGAACACCTTGGCCAAAGATCGTAAGGCTTGGAGGACACTCAGCCATGTTAGTGCATATTCTACAGCTAGCGGAGAAAATGTTTAATAAAAACAACATAAATAGGCAACCTGACCCACGAGCAATGTTTATTTTCAACTTAGTCCACACAGACCAAGCGATACCCATAAACGAGCAGACTTAAAAACGGAAACAAATGCACCGTTTCATTTACCGATGATTTCCCTAGCAGTGTGTGTGTATCTCATCAAGAACAAAAGCAACGCTGCATCAGCCATTGCAGATTCCTCTTCTCCATCTTATGATAAGATAAAAACACTCACATTAGAAAATAGCTTAATCAAACGATTTTCAATCTTTACTCCAGAGAAATAACAGAAAACATGAGACATCAACAAAAAAGAACAGCAGAAAGAAATTGGTGGGCATTGTTGAAAATGGCAAGATGCATGATCATCGATGAAAGTGGTCTACCAAAAACTTTATGGACCAATGCTGTTATGATGTCTGCGATGATCCGAAACTTCCCTGTTTCCCACTTTCACAGCACCTCTCTCATTTTTGCCTTTTATCGACCCCCACAAAGATGGAGTTACTGTCATTAAGCAAATCTCTGAAAAATTTGACAAGATGTCTGTTTATCCTTCTACTAACATTAATGTTCACATTGTTGAATGGCTTGTCTATTCAAACAAGGCTGAAGATTACGGAAGTTTTTACATGAGTTGTTCCCTTGCTTATAAGTTGATTTAGACTGTTGATAAACCAACTTGCGTATTTGATGCTGACAGACATTTTGCAAGCCTTCTTGATCTTTTTCTGACGACTTCTACTGAACAGTGCACATCTACTGTTCTATTTTCTCTGGGATCTTCTGATCACTCAATTATCTCCATTAAGATCAAATCTAAGTTCAGGGAGTTCTCTGATATGGCTTTTCCATTACAGAGTGTATCGATACTCAAGGGCTGATTAGGATTACTTTAGATTTTCAATCTCAGAAAGAATGTGTCATATGTCACCTCCAATATATCTGATTGGTTAACTACTAGTATTGAGAGTTTTATACTTCTAAAAAATTCTAACAGAGACGAAACAGCCAGCCAGGGTTCACTCCTGAGTGTGCTGCCGCCATTGCCCACAGAAAACACTATTTTGATTGTTATCAACAGAATAGATACCCTGAAACCAAAGCTGCCTTTAAAACTGCCCGTAACCACTGCAAATAAGTTATAAGGATGCAAAAATGCCCAATCTGTAAATCTAGAGTTGCTGAGCAGAGACTTGGTTCTTGAGTGTTTTCGCAATTAACAAACAGGGTACTGAATACATGTAAAACTTATATTCCAACCATCATTAATGGACCGGTGGTGATTTGCTCAGAATCTGATAAAGCCAAACATTTTGCAAAGAACTTTGCTTCAAATTTTACCGTGTAATCATAGTCATCTATTTACAGATCTCCCCTCCTCCTTTTAACTGAAAATACTCCAAGTAATATCAATATTTCTGTCCGGGGTGTTGCCAAACGTATCAAGAACATTTATGCCAGCAAGGCAACTGGTCCTGACAACATTCTAGTCATTGTGCAGCTTCCAGAATTTGCTCCTATCCTTTCAAAATTATTCAATCGTTGTTTAAAGGAGAAATGTTTTCTATCTCCTTGGAAAATTTTAAAAATATTGGCGATCAGTCGTCTTCGTCTCAGTAAAGACGGGTCAATCTCCTTTGTGGCATTAGTAAGTTGTTTGAATTGGTGATAAATCAAACAGTTGTCAATCACCTCAGCAAAAGCAATCTACTTAGTGACAAGCAATATAGATTTTGTACTGCAAGATCAACTAGTGACGTGCTGACTGTAATATCACATAGTATCAGTGAATTTCTCAGTCGAAGCTTTGTTTTTAGGGCAATAGTTTTTGACATATCAAAGGCCTTTGATAGGGTCTAGCATAAAGGTTTGCTTCACAAACATTGGCAGACATTCCATATGTCTGGCAATGTTTTCTCAATCGTCAAATCATCTTTTTGATAGGTCTATAAAAGTAGTTGTTGATGGCAAAAATAGTATCAATACCGATGTACCTCAAGGATCCATTCTGGACCAAACCATCTTCCTAGTTTTCATTAATGATCTTCCAAATCATATTTTGAGGCATCTATGTAAATGACACTTTGAAGAGCATTGGTGATCAAGATCTTGCTGATTCTTTCTTCTGATCAGGAGCATGTGGTTCAATGAAAAAAAACAAAAAAACAGTAGCTTGTTACTTTTAATACCTCTAAAACCAAGCTTCTCTTCTTTCACCAACACCATTCAGAACCTTGTTTTGCTCCAGTTGAAATGAATGGTTCTCTCCTAGACGAAGCTCCCGATGAGATAAGACTTAACACAGCATGCCGAGAAGAACGAGGATTCTTATTCAGTTTATTTATAAGACATGAAATATAATAATAAGGTAAAAAGTGAATGTTAATACATGAAAATGAAAGGGTTAGAAAAACAATGTTTGTGGTTTCAAAGTTCCAAGAAAGTGAGTGAAAGACTAAATAGCAAATGTTCACAGGAAAAGAATTTTTAGCTATTCATTTGTGAAATAGAATGTAAAAAGGTTCAGTGTCCTATACATATATATAATATACTAGCAAACCGTGACAAGTGTACTGGACATTAATAGTGAAATTCAAAATCGTCCAAGTGTCTTACATATGTGTAATATATACATATATATATATATATTAGAGTTGGGCGGTTTTGAAATTTTGGTTTCGGTTTCGTTTTTTTTCCCTTAAAACCTCGGTTTACGTTTTTTCGTTTTTTTTGAAAAAAATTTTTTTACTATGAAAGCTATTCATTCTCTTGTGTGATGATTAGTTATTATTCAACGTTTAGTTGAATTATGCCACTGTTTCGATAATTTTGTGACTGAATCATTTTCCATGATATGAATCATTACGATTCCTGCGTTATTTTACCGGTTCATGTATATTTAACTAAATTGTTAAACATACAGTGACGCCCGGCACAATAATTATTTACTAATGTAAAGGGATCGTTATTATGCCGGTTCATTTTTAAAAAAAAACCTAATTGTTATGGCCTTGCGAAAGAAAAGGTAATGAAATAAATAAGGGCAAATATTTAAAAACAATTTGTTTTCATCATCAGTTGTGTCGGTTAAAGAAATAAAATAAAATCGACATGCCCTATTGTGTCGGTTAAAGAAATATCTGCTTTTAATACAAAAAAACATTAAAAGTAAAATAATAAAATGAACGGAAATATTAGAGACACTTAGATTATTTAGTCGGATTTCATTTGCTGTAAAGCGTATCTGATGTAATTTCTTTACGAATTGCTGTTTGCAGACGAAAATATTGGGACCCCATTCGTACACAAGCATCTGAAATCCGGCTAAAGAATCTAATTGTCTCTAATATTTTCGTTCATTCAATTAATTTTTATTTTCAACTGCTACACATTTTAATCCAAGGTTGAATTGTTTTACAAACAAACATTGTGAAGCGGCAGCACTTTTTATACCCGCCACGGGAGCCGGAGATACCACGGGCACCAGTAGGCGTGGCTCAAATGAACCAAACAATCGCAATCATTTTAAAATAGATATTTTACCTTTATTATTAAAAAAAATACTATTTTTCTTTTCGGTTTATTTTTATTTAGTTACTTTTCATAATATAATTAATGTTGATGAATTTTCCCAACATTACTAAGTCTGCTCTCGATTTAAGTAACTGAAATTAAGGAAAGTTATATATAAAGAAAAAAATAAGCAACAAATAAATGTTACCAAAGGCAACATAAATTATTCTTCTACCTACCTGTATAAGTTTATTTGTTTATTTTATTATTTATTTTGATAAATGATTTTTTTAAATAAAAATAAATAATAAAATAAACAAATAAACTTATACAGGTAGGTAGAAGAATAATTTATGTTGCCTTTGGTAACATTTACTTGTTGAATCTCCTTGTTAAAAATGTGCTTTAATAGGTGTTGCTTCGTAATCCTTGAACCAAAGCCAAACTTTTAAAGATAATGAAGTTATTAAGTTGTTGAATTAACTTGTTAAAAATGTGCTTTACAAAGGAAAGATTTTAATGTAAAATTCTGATTTTCTTTATGAAGAAAAACTTTGATAATGTTAAAATATACAGAAAATCACTGGATTTAAACAGTTTCTATTTTAAAATGTTCTTTCAATGAAATCATAAAATAAGTCGTAATTTTGAAGAGTTCACTCCTGATTGAATCAACCGGAAGTAAAAATTAATTTTATCGTTTTTTAAAATATATTGTCGCTTAATAAAATTTTTAATTATACAAAAAATCAATTAGGCAAAGTTTAATTAAAAACAAACAAAAAAAATCAATCAGGCAAAGTTTTAAATAAAAAAAAAAAATTACAATCAGGCAAAGTTTTAAATTATAAATAAAATTTCGTTTGATAAAGTTTTAAATAATACAAAAAAATTAATTTAAATAATAAAAAAAAAATTTATAGTTAAATAAATACGGGCCGGCAAAATAACGTAAGACTCATTGTGCCGGGCGTCACTGTATGTTTAACAATTTAGTTAAATATACATGAACCGGCAAAATAACGCAGGAATCGTTATTTTGCCGGGACCGGCAATATAGCCTATTCGTAAGTCTTAAGGTGTTGACTGTTGTAATCAAAGTTCTGATACCTTTTCAACAGTTAACTCGTTAAAACAGTGACCAAAGATTCATGAAAGATTTCTGAAGAATAAAACTGAGTTTGAATATACATTCTATCTAATTCTTTAACCCATCAGAAGCTAAAATATAACTCAGAAGTGCAAGAAATTAAAAAACGAAAATTTATTTTAACAAACAAAATAATTTTACAAATAAAATTAAGCAAAAATGATGATGAAATGAAATATTGTGAATAAAATAGATTTTCGACATCATACGGAACGCGTTTGATTTTTTCTTTTTCATTTGAAAATGCTAAAAATACGATGTCATGTTGTCGGTCGTATTTCTTTTTTTCATTTGAAAATTCAAAATGTTAATGATAAACAAAGATTTCTTCCTATAAGTCAATTAAATGTTTTTATCATATATTTGTTCAATCTGTCCTCTTACTAATATAACATTTTTTGGTAATATTCCATTTTATTCAAATCGGAAAATCTTTTCAACCGTGTTTCCTTGTATATGGTGGCTTACTGTAGTAAAAACACAATACCGAACGGTTACGGTTTTTAAAAAAAAACCGATTCGGTATTCGGTATGGAGACGAAACCGAAAAACCGCGGTTTTTCGGTAAAACCGCCCATCTCTAATATATATATATATATATATATATATATATATATGCATGTATATATTACCAAAAAAAGAACTAGACATTAATTCAAGTGAAATGCCTGAAAAGTCAAGAAGTTCAAATGTTCTAAATATATGAAAAGAATACATTTATGTATAATATATTCGCAAAATGTGGTAAAAATGGTACTAAACAATAATACATTTGGATTTGGTCAACGTGAAAAGAAAAATGAAAAGGCTAAAAAAAAGGTGCCTTTAAAATAGAAGAGAAATTAAATATTATAGTATATTTTTGTTGTTAAGAATTTGAAGTCCCATGTCCAAACTGATTCTCAAATAATTCTATCATCCTTTCTTTGAAGGGGGGGAAGGTTATCACATGACCAGGTATCCCAGAAGGTATACTTACAAAAGAGAAGGGTTGAAAATGTGAAAGATAAAGCAGAAAGGGAGGAATTAAAAAAAAAACTTAACCAGGTCAACCTGCTGAGTGGATTGTAGGTCACTCCTGAGAAAGTTCTAAAGAAATTCTATTTTTAGTAACAGGGATGTCTATATGTCATCAGATTCCTTGAGTCAAACTTGGAGGGTGACAACCCTTACCACTTTTGTTTTGATAAACTCCAGATCTAAACTGGAAGACTGCTGCTAAAGTTTCTGGAAAAATGATTGGACCATTCAACCTCTCCAGAAAATACCTGACTCCAGATATATCCCAAGATAGAGTACTGTTACTACATCTGGGGAGGTGCCGCTCAGAGAACTCTTTCCTGCCTTGACAAAGTACAAAATCGATTTCAGAATTTAATGGGGGATGATGTTCCGTGCAGCCACTTTTTCACAGAAGAGATGTTGCTAGTCTTTTTCTACTCTATCCTTACTCCCATAAAAAGTGCTCGACTGAGCTTCAATCTCTAGTCCATCCTTGTAAAGCTTTCACAGCAAGAACTTGTTTTACTACCACAACTGCAAAGAACTTTCCTTTCTTCCTCCATGTACTTAACATCAAATATCAATAAACTCTTGTCATAAATCATTCTCATCGAATTTTGTTCATCCATTCATCATTTTCAATCCTCTCATAATATTCATCATCATTCAACTGGCAATCTATCCAGCTCATTGACCCTTATACTCAAATGGCTTTTTAAAAGCCCCCCCTTAAGCATAGGCAAGTTCATTACCAACATTACTGAATAATAAGCCAAAGCCAACAAGTGATGCTGATGATGATGATGATGATGATGATTCTCCCCAGAAAGGTTGTATCGAAACATTTAAATTGAAAGATCAGTCCAACATACAAGATAACGATACTCAAAAAAGGAAAGGAAATGATTACATAAGAACCAAAAATGAGAATGATCAGGCATTAGTCAATATCAATTACCACAAAGTTACATGTGGGGTGACACAAACATATAGAGGAGCTATAAAGGGTCATCACTGGATTGAGACTTTACAGGTGAACATTGATTCTCTTAAGGAAAACGTTTTCAAACTAACAAACCTATCCGAAGGCAAAAATACTATAAGTGATAGATGTGACTATGGACTATATAATGTAAAAACAACAAAAAAAAAAACCCAAAATGGATCCTCAAAATATAAAATCTGGATTTGTAGTCAAGGGGTACAACCAAAGGGCTTGAATGAAAGAACAAAATAAGGGAAGTGAGAGTTATTTTCGGCAACCTCGCAATTCTCGCTTCCCTTATTTTGTCTTTAATCCACACATTTCATGAGCAATGTTTCCGACAAAGGGGGGAAGAATTGCTGTTTTCTGGGTTGGAATCTATCCATCTAACACTTATCATCGGCTAGTTTTTGACCTTGAAGTGGTATTGTTTTTAGCTCCTTGCATCAAATGTATTCATGCCCTGTCTGGAGCGATTTACATAAAAAGGAAAAAAAAATGGAAACTTTTTCACCAACAGAGGACATTACATACAGTCGCATATTTATGCAAATGGCTGCACAGTATGATCTCATAGTACACAAAATGGATGTAAAAGCAGAATCGATTAAGAAATGTACATAAAAAAACGTTGCTTTTCATTTGTGTTTTAGAAGCATTGTCCAGGAAGTTTGTACGGTTTCTCTGGAAGAGATGTTGTATACTGATGGTTTAGTACTAGCCTGTGAAACAATGGATGGCTGAAACAATGGATGGCTGAAACAATGGATGGCTTACTTATTAAGTTATATATTGGGTTGGCCAAAAAGTTTGTTTTTGAATGTCATCTTTCTGGCCTAATAAAGATCGTTTCATATTCCTATTCTTCAAATCCTGTATTTGATGTAGTGAGTATGTTGACGTCAGTGTATAAAAAGCCTCCGAGCAGAGAGTTCTTACGTTTTTGCTTGTACTTCAGGTCTTGAAATGGACGACATACGATGCTTTTTGTTAACTACAGAAAAGGAAAAAAAGCTACAAAAACCTGCAAAAAGATATATGCCATGTGTATGGGAAGAACGCTGTTACAGAACGGGTGTGCCAGAAATGGTTTGCTCGATTGCAAAAAGGAAATTTTTCAGTGGGAGCTGCTCCTTGCTTTGGCCAGCCAAAAGTGATCAACAGTGACCAAATGAAAGTTGTAGTTAAAAAATTGCTGTTTGACAACCAAACAAATTGCAGACATTCTCATGATTTCCAAATCGATCATCGAAAATGAATTGCATTAATTTCCACTTTAAAAAACGAACAACCTTTATAACCAACCCAATATTTTAATATATTAGTATACTTTAATATACTTTCTCCACAGCTCTCATCAGTCTCCATTACACTTCTTGCACACAAACTGATTATTATCTTTCAAACTACCTATAATCTTATTACACTTCTTGTGTATCCAATGCTTACAAGTACCACAAAGATTGAGCTAAACCCGACTCCCTTTCCACAAACTGAGCATAGGAACTTTCCTCTTTCTGGAGCTTTCCAACACTACAACTACTGATCATCACTTTGGTCTCGGTAACATCCACTCTCAGAATTTTACTTTCCATAGCATTCCTCCAAGTCTTTAACTTAACAAGTAGGTCATCCATTGTTTCACAAGCAAGTACTAAATCATCAGCATACAACCCGTACAAAACTTCCTACATACAAAACATTTCTGTACATTGCTTGAACCTTCACAAATCACTCGTTTGCCCTAGTTTAAACAAAGTCCATCAGACGCCCTCTCTTGGCACTGTCAAAAGCTTTCTCCAAATCTACAAAAGCAAAATATATGTTTTTCTTCTTACCAATTCTTCTCTTGCATTTGTCTCAGGATAAATATAGCACTAGTCGTACTTCATCCTGGAGTAAAACCAAACAGCATTCATTTATGACTTATTTGCTGCTCAATTAGTCTCTCAATGACTTTCAGAACCTGATCCATCAACTTTATGCCTCTGTAATTACCTCTATCTAGAGTTCCTCCTTTAACCTTGTAACAATTCACAATTATGCTAAAATCCCAGTCTTTTATCTGATTTGTCAAGTCTGATCATCTCAATGCCTGTTTTACTTGTAGCCTTAAACATTTCTTCTGGTCCTGGAGGTCCTCCAGCCTTACACTTTTTCAACAATTTCTCATAATATAATTTCCAAGCATTCCTCTTGTCTTGTTAATTTGTTGCTAACACCCCATTGTCATTTCAAATGCACTTCTCTCCAATAATATCCATTTGTCTTTGCCATCTGTTTAGTTATTCAGAATGTTTCATACTTTCAAACCTGACTTGCTCAGCCTCGTTCTTGGCTTTGAATATTGCTTTCTTGCTTTCATCTTTGCTACCAGATACATTTAACTAAACATTTTCTCCACCCACTCTTTCATTTTCGCCTTTTTTTTATACACATTTCATCTTCCGCATTCCACCACAATGTCACCTTATGTCTTGGAGGTCCTTTCGTCCAACCACAAGTCTGGTCTGTTACCTCCAACTTCTTCCACACTTTCTGAAGTAGATTTGGTAACCAAACACTCCATCAGTTGGTCTCTAAACTCGTGGTTTAAGTGTTCTTCATTCAACCTCCACACTTTTCTCCTGGGGGATAAACTTTTGTATTTACCTCATTTTCAGCTTAGAATAGCTAATAACTGGTTAGTCCTGTGATACAATATCATTCAAATTTTACTTTCACAAGCCTCTATTCTGGATATTGAACTTCACCGAATGGATGTTATTATTGCTTTTTTGAATGATGACAAAGATATTTACATCAGGTATGTGAGTAGCCAATGGCAAAAAAGTCTGAAATTGAGATGAATTTCCCGACCTGGTGACCATGGCCCCCTGTGTGTGTGTGTGTGTGTGTGTGTAGAGAGAGCAGCACAAAACAACTTTTTCTTAAACAACTCCAATCAGTTTCAACTAAGAAAGTCAAAATTTAAAAAAAGACACCGGTGCATACGTGAGGGGAAGGAACAGGAAGTCATTCTTTGATAAAACAAAAGTCATCTAACTCCCCTACCTGCTTCATGAATTGCTTGAAGTCTTAGCCTTCACTGTAAAATTAACATTTTCTGTTTTCAGAGAGAACTGTCATAAGAGAGAAAAATCAACTTTTTCTTAAAAGAGAAAAAAAAAAAAAAGCAGTGGATTTTGATCAAAGTGGAAATCCACTTTTTTCTGGGTGTAACCCCCTCCCCCAATGGAATTCCGCTAAAAACAGAACTCACATCCCTGTTTGATGCAGCAACCTTAAGGATACATTCATCATCCAAACTGCAATCAGCACGTTTATGAAATATCGCTTTTGATTAATTTTTGAAGCAACTGAGATGCAAGCAGATATATAAACTATTGATGCTGAATACTGTGAATATGTTATTATGGCACTTTATGCAGATTATGTGCTCCTTCTTTCGAATGATGTTAACTTGATTAGTAAAACAAAAATGCTGAGTTTAAGATTGTGTACGGTGGATCAAGGTGAAGCATGACAAGCAGAAACAGTCTTTGGGTCAGTCAACCCAAGTATTTTTAGGGTAGTTTGCATCGTTTTTTGGAGGAAAGATTGCAATACCATCAGTAAACCTTCTGATATGAGCCAACGGTTCCGCTGTTTGAATACTGATGAAGATGCTTTCAATAAGGTTTGGTTGTTTTGTTTTATGGCATATCAACCGTTATTTAATTCTGAATTCAGTCATTTTGGTAAAAGTTTTTATGCTTCAAGTTCTATATATCTTCAAGATTTATTCATGGTGTTTGGTCTGGTTGTTTTGTAGAGGAAAATTATTGTTTTTGTTTTTAGCTTTGCAGAACATAATTAAGTTTTGCAAAAGGAATGGAAAAAAAACAATAACATCAATGTTTGCTGCATTTTAAGTCAGGAAGCCGGTATCTTCAGAAAGCCTTCAATAATGAAATTTACCAAGCTGTCATTGGATGCTTTACATATTCTATGACTGCAACGCGAACAGATCTGGCATCTGTAGTTGGTAGAATACATAAACTGACTCAGACTGCTTATATCAAACCCTTGTTTTGAGCATTGGTAAGAAGTCGAGCGTTTTTTGCAATATCTGAAAGGCACCATTAATTACAGTCTATTCTTTGATGGGTCTTGTAATGAAGTTATATTGACTGGTTATGCCGATGCAGACCATGTTGGTGATTTGTATGCTCATAAATCAACATCTGGTTACGTTTATTGTTAGGGCGAGTTGTATCAGCTAGCGCAGCAAAAAACAGCTAACAGTGATAAAGTCGTCTACTGGAGCAGAGTACATAGCACTTAGTGGAGCGGCTGACGAATGTGTATGTCTTTGTTGTTTATTTACTGAAGCAGAGTACATAGCACTTAGTGGAGCGGCTGATGAATGTGTATGTCTTTGTTGTTTATTTACTGAAGCAGAGTACATAGCACTTAGTGGAGCGGCTGATGAATGTCTTTGTTGTTTATTTACTGAAGCAGAGTATATAGCACTTAGTGGAGCGGCTGATGAATGTCTTTGTTGTTTATTTACTGAAGCAGAGTACATAGCACTTAGTGGAGCGGCTGATGAATGTGTATGTCTTTGTTGTTTATTTACTGAAGCAGAGTACATAGCACTTAGTGGAGCGGCTGATGAATGTGTATGTCTTTGTTGTTTATTTACTGAAGCAGAGTACATAGCACTTAGTGGAGCGGCTGATGAATGTGTATGTCTTTGTTGTTTATTTACTGAAGCAGAGTACATAGCACTTAGTGGAGCGGCTGATGAATGTCTTTGTTGTTTATTTACTGAAGCAGAGTACATAGCACTTAGTGGAGCGGCTGATGAATGTGTATGTCTTTGTTGTTTATTTACTGAAATTTGTTTCCAACGGAGATCGGTGTTAGTCCTATTTAAAGACAACCGTGGAGAACCCTAAGTTTCATGAACGCATGGTGCATTCCATTCTAATTTGTGAACGTGTTCAGAATGAGGACATTTCAGACTTTCACTGCCCATCAGATCAGATGATAGCGAACATTATTACAAATGCATTGCCAAGAACAATTTTTGCCTTCTTCATTTAACATCATTTTTTCTTTGTTCAGTGGTGTCAGGTGTTTTCTGATGTTTCACAAGCTCACTTTCCTGTTCTGTGGTCAACTGTGCGGTCTTGCCTAATCACTTGATTCCAAGTTTACTTTGCCTGTCCAACCTTCCTGCGATTTAAGGCATCCATGCTCTTATAGTAGCTTATTCAGGAGGATGAATGCTCCACATGACCATATCAGCATAACTGATTCATCCTAAGGATAATCTGTATGAGATTAATGATGATTATTGTTCCAAAAGGATCCTATACCATTCCCATTAAGGGGAAGTGTTGAAGAACTAATATCTATTTATATATGTACAATGGGATGGTTTTGTGTTGATTGACTTATCTAACTGAAAGCTAAGTTCTGTTGCAGCAATAATGTTTCACAATGTTTTTTCAATGTTTTCAACTATTTCATTTACTATTATTTGAAAGAGATAGATTTTATAGTTTGGTCAGGTATGTAGAACAGTGTGCAAAATCTCTTATTTCAGGCAGAATACCTCTTCCTTTCCAATCATATGAGGCTTACCAGATCTAGCAATCAGCAAATATATGTTGTATGAAGCACACGGACCATCAATGGGTTGTTGTGAAATGCTAGCTTTTTTTCTTTTAATTTCTGGAACTTTTTTAGAAGTGACTACAAATATGCTATATCTTTGACTAAATTAATATGAATAAATGCGAAACTTTTGTCTCGTATTTACAAGAAACTTATGAATTAAATGTTAATTATTTAAAATCTTAGTTTCAAGTATTTTAAGTAGTGAACTTTGCGAGACGATAGCAAGCCGGTAAGTTCTTCATCGTATTAAACAAATCTAATAGATTGACTGATTTATCAGAATGCATTTTTGCGAAATGTTTGAAAAGTGTTTAAGGTTTCATGTCTCTGTTTGAAAACAATTTCTCATACAACAGACACATAAGGCTGTGTGGTACCTCCACAAATCCATATTTCAGATACTTCACATTATACTGCCTACATTACCTTTTTTTGCTTTCTGTGGTGCGTGACCAGTCTTTATTCTAGAAAAATAACATTTAATATATATTAGTTATCCACAGACAGACTGTTTCGCTGTATTTCAGTGTAGCTAAATTAGCACCTGTCCCTAGCCAGGGATCGCACCTTCAACGATATAGTTGACAGTCGGCAGCTCTTATCATTATGCTATGGAAGAAGTGTTCGTAAATGATATCTACAATGTCTATGCTTCCACAATGCTCAATTTGTTTATTTACAAAGAGCTTTGCATTACGCTAAGAAAACAGCAGGAGACATCACCCAACGACAGTGCTCGACCTGAGAAGAGAGGCTTATATATATATATATATATATATTAGTAAAAATATGTATAGAATGCATTTAAATTTCGTAATTGAAACGTTTTTTTTATTAACCAGTAAAATGCAGAGGCTTTTTCTATTTAAATTCAAATTTTCGATTCACACAGGAATCCTCTATCAGGATAAACAAATTTTTTTTCCCTTCCTTTTAAAAAAAAATTTTTTTTTTTAAACGACATGGTGTCGCTTAGTCTTGTGCTTCAGATGTTAACAAAGCTCGTTGTGTAATAATGTCCACAAGTGGTGCGTGAAAAAAGAAAAAAAGCCTCTGCATTTTACTGGTTAAAAAAAAAAAAAAAAAAAATACTGTTTCAATTACAAAATTTAAATGCATTCTATACAGTGGAACTCTTTCCTAATACTTATAACGTGCAACCAGCGCACACACCACTTGTGGAAATTATTACACAACGAGCTTCGTTAACATCTGAAGCTCAAGATCAAGCGACACCATGTCGTTTAAAAAAAAAATATATTGTCTATTATCCTGATGAAGATTCCTGTGTGAATCGAGAATTTGAATTTAAATAAATAATGTTTATTTAGAAAAAATCCTCTGCATTTTACTGGTTTCAAAAAAACCTGTTTCAATTTATATATATATATATATATATATATACACACACACGTATTGATAAGATTGGTAGAAAGAATCCAACAAAGTGCTCAAAACTTCAATGTTTGCTTGCATTTTTCACATAGAAAAAAATCACTTCTTTTCCTTTATTTATTTTCTTCTTTCATTCTATATTTTCTTTTCTATTCCATATTTTCTGCCAAATATACATTTATGTACCAACTTTCAATATCAGGAGCAAGTCTCAAACAAGTTAAAAACATTGCCTTCATAAGTGCAATTTCTGATTATAAGTAGCCGACATATACATTCTTTGTTCTTTGTCCCTGTTTTACATCAACTTTATTAACGCAGAAGTCATTTGTTGCTATGGTTTTGACAGGCTGTAACAGGAGACCATCCTCCCAGGTATTACCTCCTTTTGGAGAGGGGGTTCTTGCCTGTCATCTGCAACGTTCTCTTCCGTGAGGGAATGTCAAAGGGACTGACCAGGATATTTTGGGGTGAAATTGGCTTTTCACAGTCCTTTAGACAAGAAATTGACTTTCCACAGCAAACTGCATGCACACCATTTCCATCTTTTTTTCCTATATTCTTTCCTATTGGATTTAGGGTTAGTTATAGGGTTACTGGAGAGTATGTATATTTATTTTTCATATCAAACATTACCTTCTTTCTAGTGTCTGTGTATAGACAAACCTCAGAAAACCTTTTTTGCCTTTCGTAATTCTGAAATACTAACATTAAAATATTATTTATGAATAAAATACTTACAGAACACTACAATTAGTATTTATAGCAAAGTAAAAATATTTCTATGGAGTTCAGAGGTGAGAGGATGAGTTTCCTGGTTCTTTCGATTTTCCCGAACAATGTCTTTGAATGGGTTCTGCTAGTTTTAATTAAAATAATAAACTAAAGAACACATTTTTTGTAGTTGTGCGCAAATAAAATTTTTTATTTTACTTTAAAAGATGTCTCAGTTTCTAGTTTATTTAATAATTCTTAGATAACTTGAACATTTAGTCAAAATGTTTATACAATAACTGTTGTTTGTACAGTAGCATTGCTTCCAACAAAGCCGTCATCAGATGATGACTCTGGGTTCAGGCATGGTTTTGGGCCAAAGCATCATTACCACTAACCCAGAGTGCCTCAGCAGTATCTCACGATACTACCAGACTTTGTTGAATCGTCATCACTCTGTAGGAATGCCATATCCACACTGATGCAGACAGAGCCTTGTCTTGTATCTTTATGTATTTCCTCTTGTCCGATGAGGAAAGACCAAGATTATTCAAGAATGCGAACATCGAGTTGGCAATAAAATCTCAGCATCCGACCTCGATAGGAAATATAATTGTTTTCCAGCTATTTCTGACACATTGTTCTCTTAGATCTTCATATTTTTCCAACTTGCGCTGGTGTGTCCAGTCAAAATTTTCCTCAAATAGAACTGTTTATTCAATGACAATATCGGGACACTGATCCGTTAATGTTATTTCAGTTGGAAATACGAGCTAGCATTCTAAGTCAAATACAATATGCCAGTTCGTGCAGCCATCAAACAATGATTTTATTTCTTTAAGATTTTACAAAAATGTTCACAATATAGTAAATTTTCTTTATAAAACTCAGCAAGTTCCTCATAGTCACTGGCATCAGTTGCATGACATTTTGGAAGAAGGTGTTTCTGAAAGAGATGTGGATCATGAGACAAGATCTACCTTGAAGAAGAGCTGTCCTATAACAAATCTGTCAGGTGAGCATCCCTTTCGAGATATAGATTTTAGCATGTAAACAAAATGACATGCATCACTGCACAATCGATCAACCTCAAATATGCTCAAGTGCAACAGCTTGGTTGGAAGGAATATAATCAATTGAGTGGCAATCCATTCAAAAAAACATGAAAAACATCTGCAACAAACCCTAATACCAACAAGAAGTTCTTGTGAAATTGTATTCAAGAAAGAATTATGCAAAAATGAAAGACAAAAGGAGGAAAAAAAGAGTGCCAAGCTGCTGCTGAGAAAGAGAAAATCATCAATCAATCTGTTATCAAGCATGATGGTTGTGTGAAGTCCGTTAAAGAGATACAACTGGGTTCAGGAAGTGGTTTGGAAGCACTAAAAGACCAACTGAGCTATCTCAAGGTTGTCTTAGGTATCACAATCAACACCAGTGGAATTAAAGTTCAGCTGGAAGCTGCTCTCTGTAACTACTTGACAAGAAAAAAAAAAGTTGATTCATCTCCACCGCCAAAGCAAATTTGCTGGAAATTTAAATAACTCCAGCAGTTATGATAAAAATATATATTTGGATATTTTTCTTACCAGCACCAAAGATAATGAGTTGTTGTATATTGTGACTAGTGTTAGGATGATTAATTAGAATAAAAAAAATTGGTACTTTTGGGGGCATCAGAATTGGAAAATTTTAAGCCTAATTTCCGATTCATCAAGTGCTTCTTTTTATTTCATTTTTTTTTGTTTTTTAACTTTAAAAAAATGTTCTATTGCTGGTACTAATGATAACTATTAATTGATTTTAAACTACCAGTAAAATTAAAATTTATAGATCATAACGGATTTAGGTAAAAATGACACATGCAAAAATGGCACTAGTGGATAAATAGGAAAAATGGCACTAGTGAAAAATATAAATGAAAATCCTACAATGAGTAAAATCTTGGGTACAATACATAAAGGAAATCATTAAGAAGTTTGTCAAATTAAAAAGAAAATTATATCTACATTTAAAAATAGATGAGAACTCTCTGCTACCCCCCAAATAAAAATGAAATTCTACTTTTTTTTTTTAGGCGATTTAGAATCGGAATTGGTTAATTGTATCGGAATCAGTAAAAATATTGGAATCGTTCCATTACTAATTATGACACCAACTTTTTACATTGGTCAAGTTTTTGATGTTATATCTCCATCCAAAGGTAGAAATGCTTATTTCTGATGACCTTTGTCAAATGATATTACACAGCTGGGGGCAAGGTCAACATTTGTATATAGAGGAGATTTTAATGTAATACCCATTTCAAGTGATGGTAGGATTTGGAATGTTCCATATGTATTTATTACAGCAAAAGCATATAAAAAAAACTTCTGACTGCAAATCACCAAAAAGAGGAATCTGCCTAGGATATGTTGATATTACAAAAGGCAAACATTTTTTTAGAATCCCTCATCCAAAAATTAATAAAGTGGCAAAGTTTCAAGCTTGTATCTCCAATGAATCCTGTTTTTAGAGCAATTTCAGTAACATACATTTGACTCACTTTTAAAAATTTATTTTTGCTCTATTATCAAATTTTTGTTCTGTTTTTACATGATCAATATCTAAATATTTTTTATTGATTTTCTAAGAAAAACTGGCTTGAATGTGTTATGAATCATATTAAGATTCAATGTGTTAGTTCTTAAAATAAAACTTATATGAAGTCAAAGTTGCACTTTCGTGTCACTTTTGTTTGCTCATTTTTGTTCGGGAGGCAGCTAATGAGATTTTTCCCAATGTAGGTTTGATCTAATTATTATTGTTTCTATTATGATTAATTTTCATTTACCACAAGATGACATTACATTTGTAAGGATTTTTCACTTGTTTGAAGATTGTAGTGTATAAACACATTGAAAATTGGCTTCTGGCCAATAACACACAAGATGACAATTTTTTTAATTTCCAATGAACTTTGAACGGTCACGATTTGGTAGCTAATTTAACTACCAAAATACATTTGATGTCATTGTTTATGTGCCCACATAAAAAGCAGATTTACTTTTTAATATAGTAATATGCTTCCGGTAGCATTCCCAGCCAATCAGCTGGTACAACTATAACAGATTCAACTTGCAATTTCTTGCATATTTCTGGTCCAATCTTTAAAATATTTATATGGTTGAAAATAAAATAATCTTTCTAAATATGTCATTTGTATGTACTTTTATCTATTGAATTATTTTTACAGCAAATTAAACTATTTTGCTTCG
This sequence comes from Sepiola atlantica, assembly GCA_963556195.1. Lineage (NCBI taxonomy): Eukaryota > Metazoa > Mollusca > Cephalopoda > Sepiida > Sepiolidae > Sepiola > Sepiola atlantica. The sequence continues at coordinate 39,069,391 of OY744550.1, forward strand.
AACAGCTGAAAATATAAAAAAATGTTGAAACACATTTTTACTTATTTTTTTATTTAGCAAAATCAAAGTGATCAATCTTTATCAATTTTCTTAAAATTTTATAACCAATCAAAAGACATTACAATATAACTAGGTAATTAATTTTTCTTCTCTGGTTCGTTGCAAGCAAAATACAATGTAACAACATTGATGGAGGTTCCTTAAAAATTATAAAGTAAGCAAAAAAAAACAAGCAAAAATAACAAAGTCTCATAAATAGAAGATAGTCAAAATTATTTTGATATACAAAATGTAAAATTTTGATGTTTTAGCACCAATGAAGTTTGTTAAACTTAATGTTTACCCCCCCCCCAATTTTTTTTTAGCAACTATTAAGATATAAACAAAAATCTCAGTATGCCCCTCTCTTCTCATTTACACAAAGTCAGCAATCTAGTAATTTTTTCATTTTGTTGTCTTCACTTGTTTTTTTATCTTCTCAAAAAATTACAACTGTTTCTCCATTGTCAATACAAACGGAACATTTTTAAAAACAAGTTCGAATTTTATCAACAAATGAATCCTCAGATTTATAAGGGGAAAAAAAAACTTCCTTTGTACATTATTAACAAAAAAAAACAACAAAAACCCCCAAAACGTCCATTCTTTTTTTTCATGATACATACATATATATATATATATATATATATATATATATATATATATATATATATTCATCATGTGTATCATGGAAAAAGAAAAAAGAGACTTTTTTTTCGTCGAAGATGTTTGTTGTTTACAACTTTTATATTTTCAAATTTATGCTACCAGTAATACATTATTTTACTGATTTTTCTCCTCTGATGAAAAGAGCTTATCTTTGAAAATCCATGGATTAAGGAAAGAAATGTTTTTTTATATCCCTTGTGTGAATATCTGATGAATGTTGTAATTTATCCAATTTTTATTTTCATCATTTCTTTGTATATACATACACACACATACTAAGCCCCGTTAAGAAATTAAAGTTGAGCACTCTCGGGGAAGTTAAAAATAGACTGTCAAAAAGCTCTAATGCAAAGTTCCGAATACGTTCGTCGAACACTCTCGACTAGTCTTCTATCTGTGCCCGCTTCTAGGTACATATAGATCTTAATTTCCCTAAATTACGTGACAGTTTCCGTAGGTCGAGTGGATATGGCTGACTCTATGTACCGGGTTCGCGCCTCCCGACCGTCTGAAATTGTTACTTCCCTGCACTGATGAGAGTAATAAGCTTGAAACGCTAGCGTCTGTAGGTATAAATAATTTAATATTTATTTATAAATATTATATATATATATATATATATATATATATATATACACACGATCTGTTTTAATGGATGACACCATCTCTTATGATGTCATAAAGAATCTTCAGCCTATTTTAATGGATGATTTCATCTTGTGATGTCATCTAGAACAAGAACAAAAAGGATAAGCAAACTGGGTTTAGTTGGCCTTTTGGCTAAGATCAAAGTGTAGTATCTGTTCCGATGGATACTGCACCCCATACTGGTATTGTCTGGATCTTCGGGTCTGGATTTACGCCGGTCAATGGGTTGTCCTGTGCAGTTCTGAGAGGTGGCGCTCCCAGGCTTTGCCTCCCCTCTTTGGGGAGGATTAAGTTTAGTGCTTAATGTCTGAGGCTCTCTGCCCAGACAATTTTTTAAAAGCCCCTAGCACTCCTCCTCTGGAGTGCATTCCCACTTTCCGACCTTGTGTCACATTCTACTGTGTGGGACGTAGATAAATAGAGCGTTTCTCAACCTTTTTACTCTAGTGTAATCGTGAAAATAAATTACATATCTTAAGGAACCTCTGTGCAAAAAATAAAATTATATACCATATTTTTCTTATTTTATTTTCATCATAGTTCACGTGGTAAATATTATAGTATATATTTTTGAATAACTGGTTTACGGAAAAATTTAATACTTTTTTTTTGGTTTATTAAAAGGAGAAAACATGACAAAAACATGAACCAAAGATAACTCCAGGAATAGTCATTTCATTGTGCAATCTTACTCATCTACGGCTGGTGTGAGAAAACGTAAAAGTGCCACTGATTATTGCAGCTGTGCCTGGTCATCTTTTTCTGTTCCGAGAGATGTTCATGTGCATTGTTACAGATAGGGGGGGGGGTATAATGATGTATGCTGGGGCTACTATGATGCTGTATTTCATAGTAGCACTGCCCTAGGGGACTGCTATGATACTTTTGGACAATAAAAAAATATATAAACAGCTGAAGAAATTTTTTTTCTTCACTTTTTTTGAGAAGAGCAAAGCTTAAGTGTTATTCGTTTTGTGCCACAAGAGCAACTCAGTAGGAACAAATACCCCAAACATATAAGTCGTCCTGGTTGACGGTATACACAAAACTATACATGTTGATGATCTATTCGCCACTCCTCCTTTGATGTATTATGTAGGTAAAAATCAAAATCACCCATCATTTTTTAATAACATTTGTAACTTTAATACTTTACATGAGTAAAAAGGTCGCCATGTTTTGTGAAATTTACTTTTGGTTTGTAAGAATATTTCATTCACTCTTATTTTTAGGATAAATATAAAAAAGTAAAATAAAATTATCACGGTAATCTTTAAGGATTTAGGAATGTTTAAACAAGATGTATCAGAATTGATGATTTTAATACTGGACATTACACACATGCCAGTTGTTATGGAAGTCTTCACAATAAAGACGAAATATTACAAATCTCACCATATGCAGATTTTTTTTTATTGTATTGTTATATCCGTTGCAATTTATGGCACTGAATGTCGGCCAGCCCAACCACAAAGGAGCTGGAGAACCATCTCAGTGTCATGGAGGCAAAGATTTTGCATTGGATATCAGGCAGTACTGTTGTCATATTTGGGCTGGTGAATCTCCGTCCCATTTGAGGGTTCTTGATAAGGTGCAGAAATGTATCTAATTTGATTGGCTTCATCCTTTCTTCTTCTTTGCACCTTCTCTCTCACAGACACGATGTTGCTAGTCTCAGTCTTTTCTATAAATACTATTATGGCAAGTGTTCTTCAGAATTGTGTGATCTATTCCCTGCTTCCTTTGTTCCAGCTCGTTTGACTTGTTGGTTTAGTGGTCTCCATCAATTCGCTGTTTTGATACCTCATTGTAATACAGCTTCCTATTCCAGTAGCTTCTTTACAAGAACCACAGGCTTGTGGAACTTTCTTCCTGCTGACTGTTTTCCTCCTACCTATAGCCTTTGTCTTTTCAAGACTAAGGTCAATAGGCATCTACTGTCTCTGTGATAATCATATGTAGTTCTTGTTAACTCTTCTGTCTTTGCGATAATCATATTTCGTTTTTATTAGCTCTTTACATCAAGTAGCTTCATGCCTTGTCTGGAGCGATTTCCATAAAGATAAAAAAAACTAAAAAAAAAAACTTACCCTACTTGACCACATCACTAATGACAGCATTTGTTGGCGATATGGAGTGGCACCAATCGCTGACAAGCTATGTGAATCTCGACTGAGATGGTATGGTCATGTCCTGCGAGCTAATGACAGCCTTGTTAAGACAGTGGCCAAAACAGTGTTGGTTTGACACGCTTCACCAGGACTTTAAAATCGCTGGTGTGTACCTCGATCAGGCGCACAACTAAAGGAAATATAGGGAGGGGGGCAAAATAACATCTGCCAACCCTGCGATATGATGTGGGACTACACAAGGAAGAAGTATTGTTATATTCGCTTTGTTCGTTCATTTCAAGAGACTGAGAAATTTGAAATTTTATTACAATTTTTGGTGCTTCTACAGAACAGGAACAATATCGACAGGATTGTTTCAGATTGTGATTTAGGATTTTAGGAATTTTGGTAATAATGTCACGGGAAAACTAGCACAAGTTAATAAATCTCCTATATAAAGTAGACTGGATTTTTCCCCTGTAACTTTGACTAAACTAAACAAAAAAACAAATGCATCATACACTACGAAACAACACTTCGTTCACTTACTTCACTCGAGTGTGTTTAAAAAATTTTTTCATTTAATATCATTCTCAAACATTAATTACTATAATTAGACCCCTATGTCTGGCTCTTCCAAATACGTAATCGAAACAGGGTAGCATACTTATTTCCCCCCTAATATTTTACTTCTGTCATGCACCTCACATACACTGCCGAAAATATTAAATAAGGAACTAATATTGAAAACACCAGTTACAGACATAACAAATTTATATCTACCCCGGGCAACGACGGGCACAGGTTCTGCTAGTAAGAAATAAATGGCACTTGAGAAAAATAGATGAAAATCTCACGATGGTATATCCAAATCTAGGATACAAGACATAATGGGAAAACATTAAAATGTGTGTCCAATTTAAAACAAGTATATTTACATTTAAAAGTAGATGAGGACCCTCAGTTAAATACCCCCCCCACACACACACACACACCTCCAAACGAGATTCTATTTTTTTTGGGCGATTAGTGTGTGAACACCCCGAAAAATTTAAAAAAAAAAAAAACCCCAAAAAAACAATTATTTTAGAATTTAGAGTAGGGGATGATTTTCGCATATAAATTTAACAGAAATATATAAGTTCCGCAAATAAATTTAATGGCCTGAAAATGGGTGATCATTTTAATGATCATCTATTTCCAGGGCATATAACAAGTTTTTTTTAGTTAAGGGAGATAAATTGTATGCGATTTAGAGAGAAGGGCTAAAGGGGATTAAAAAAATACACTCCTCCCTTAGCCATGCCATTAACCTTAAGTCCGGGTGGCAAGACTCCCTCCCCAAACTTCCCTTAATCCTAAATCTGGGTTGCAAGAGCCCCCAATCCCTTCTAAAATAATTGTTTTTTTTCTTCCTTTCTATGTTCTTGCGCTGTGCAATTTTCTCCTATGTATCACTTATGCCATTTAATAATGGCACAAGTTTGTAGAGATGGGGATTTGTTATTATTTTACATTATATGACTAAGATTTTTTTAAACTCTCATTACAAAAATTAAATTAAGAACGTGTAAAATAAAACTAATCCAACCTAATTTTTCTGTTAATATGAGAAGAGGTGAAAAAAATCTATGAAAATTATTTCTACAGTAAAAAATGAAAATGGGTTATGTCTTTATGTAAAAGTGAAATCAACCAAAAAGTCCAAATGTTACAAAATATCAAATAATTACTAAATTTCATTGACTTTCTGAACAGATTTATTTAAAATCTGAACTGTATATACAAGAAAAATAATTTATCTAAACAAAAACATGTTCTTTTATTAATTAAATCTATTACTTTTTGTTATTTTTTCCATAAATTTTAAGCTTTGTTTTAGTAAATAAAATAAAAAATAAGTGTAAATACACGATTTTGAATTTTTTATAAAAGATTAAATTTTAGGTGTATCTGTGTTTGCCTTAAAGTTTAACCATACATCTATACTATAGCTGTTTTATCCGAGGATACAATTGCAAACAAAGTCCTACACCAAGATCAAACACAACCATGCATGAGTAAACTTTTATGGGGAATCCAATGGTGGTAGTCATTTTGTTTTGTATTTAGGAACGGAAGATTTGGGAGCATTTTTAGCAAGAGCCAACAAAACAAAAAAGGGGTGAAAAAAACAAATAGGCAACAAATGAATATTACCTAAGGCAGCAAAATTTACTCTTCTACCTATCTGGATAAGTTTTTGTTTGTTTTAACTTATTTAAAAGCGTTTTTTTTTTAAATTTTAATCAAAAAGCCGGATCGAAGATGCCACGTTAGAATGGGGGAAAAAAAGTCTGACACGTGACCATGTGGGGCCTTGAGAATCGCCCCAAATCAAAAATTAAACAAAAATACAACTAATAACGGTCACCAATCGGGCGCAAATTTTATGTTCAACCAAACTGTATATTTTATTAGTGTATTTTTGTTTAATTTCCGATTTTGGGGCGATTCTCGAGGTCACACGTGGTCACCTCTTCAGTTATTTTATTTTTCATTCTAATGGGACGTCTTCGATCCTACTTTTTGATTGAAGTAAAAAAAGATTTGAAATAAGTTAAAGCACAAAAAACCTTATCCAAGTAGGTAGAAGAGAAAGCTAACATTTATTTGTTGCCTCTTTGGGTTTTTTTCATTCCTTTTTTGTTTTCTTGGCTCTTGTTAAAAATGCCCAGATTTGGTACCAATGAAATAAATATCGATTGCAAAATAGATTTTAGGAGTTCTGGAGGGGATTAGGGGGAGGGGGCTAGTCTCCCTCCCCTATTTACTCTGTTGTTAGTGTTCTTTCAAAGTTCAAATGCAAATTACACTTTATTTCAATCAATATATATTTACTTAACTGTTGCATCAAACCGGTCTTGCCTGGGAGTCTTTTTACTTTCTTTCTTTTATTCCCCCTCCCTATCACACACCTAATCCACTCTTCAAAACGGTCCTAAAATCTATTTTCAATCAATATCTATTTGATTGTTACCGAATTTCCTTACCTTGTCAAAATTAGTGAATAATATATTAGCTCGTGCGTCATTAAGACAACGTTTCATTTTAGTTACAACCTGAAAATTATAGAAATGTAAAAGAAAATAAAAAAATAACCGCGCAATTGGTAATATGGGAAGCAGTGTTGGACTAGACGGACTTTTATGCATTCCCGAGCAACGCTGTGTGAGTGACTTCCAACCACAAAATATAGCGACTTGGTAATGATTACTATTACCGACATAAGTTATTTTAAAGGAAATACAGTTGGGAAATTAATCAAAAACATTTTATTTTGATTTACCTACTCATTTGTGACCTATTTATGTTAACAAGAATTTAATATTTTTAAAAATGCTTAAGCAATTTAATTTGCAGTAAACAGTGACTAGTAACATAATCCGCGTTCAGCCATTACAGGAAGTAAATAAATATCGGGTTATTTTGATCACAGTCGCTATTTACGACAAATGAAATCAAACGGTGTTTCTGCAGTTTCACAATGACATGTTAGGCCTCTCTTAAAAAATAACTAAAGAAATGTATAAACTTATTATGTACTTATGTAGTAGTTGAAAAGACTACACCAAAAATTACGCAAATTCATCCAGTATTTATTAAATCAAAAATGAAAAACAATTTTATCTCATTTTTCTTGTATTTTGACTTTCCCCGAAAGTTATCTCCCTTGCCTACTTAATAAGCTGAAATGTCTACCGATACGTAAGATCGTTTGTTTCGTTCTTGTTATTATAATTTAATAAACACTGGATGAATTTGCGTAATTTTTTCTGACAAATCTTATTTTCAGCTAACACGTAAGTACATAACAAAATTTATAGATTTCTTTAAATATTTTAATGTCATTGTGAAACTGAAACTGCAGAAGCACCTGTTAAACTTCTCTCAAATATTTTTTTAACGCAAATAGGTCACAAATGAGTAGGTAACGCTAAATAAATAGCTTTTGACTAATTTCCCAAGAGTATTTATTCCCTTAAAAATAATTTATGTCGCTATTCGTAACGATTATCGTGCTCTTTTGTTATTTTTTGTTTTTTAAATATTTTTTTTATTGCATTTTTTATTTGGTTTGAAACAATCTGAGAGCGGAAGGATCTGTCCCCCCCCCCCCCTAAACTAAAAAGAAAAGACGCGTCCATTGAAACCAGGTAACATAATCTGTAAAAATAAGAGAATTGGGTAACGTTAACGAAAATGGTCGTGGAAAACGCCATATTTTATGTTAAATTTAAATGGCAAATTGATACCCCCTTCCCCCACACACTAACAATTAAGCTTATATTGAAGTTTTTAGCATTAAGATGACAATCATTATCTTAACCAAATTAGTTATAGCTTTATAATTTGGTTCATTTAATACGTTAATGATTGACCAAACAAGATCGTAATAATATAATCGGTACTTCTACAGAATTTGAACCGAACTTTTTTTAAAAACCATAACCTAACCTTAAGTTTTAGGTTTAATTTAGCAAAAGTCGGTTTGGTTAGGTTCAAATTCTGTAGAAACACCTTTTTATTTGGTGCTTATCCCAGAGAATCCTAGGAGTATATAGCATTTAAAAAAAAAAAAAGGAAAAAAAAGACCCCCCCCCCCACAAAAAAGAGGGGGGGGGGCTATTCAATTTCACCGGAAAATCAAAGAGCTACGTAATTGTAGTAATGTTTAACCCTAAAGAGAATTTTTCTTTTTTAATGAAAATGAAGTTCAGTAAAAAAAAAAAAAAAAAAAAAAACGTTTCGCAGTTGTCTTTTCTTGGTTGTAGAAATCATAAAAGTCTACGTTGGCGAAATTTACTTTTTTATTGTCACCGAAGAAATTTTTATTTTTGTCCCAATCCAGAGTGCCCCTTTTGGGGGAGCTAAATTTTCCCCACATTAATAACCGACCTTGTGTCTAACTTTCCCTCGTAGGGAGGCAAGTAAACACTAAATAGAACCTATAAATTGACTTTTAACGGTCTCGTTACATTCACGTACCCTTTCCATCCTTTTATTATTACATTTTTGTATTGCCACCCGGACTTAGAGTTGATTATAGGGTTACAGAAGGACATGTGTTTTTATGACTTTTAAGTTTAAATTAAAAGTTATTCTTGTTTGAATCGATTTCAAAATCAAACTTTAACCCGCTGAAGAATATATTGTATAGTTAATGTTTTCCTGATCAAACCTTAGTATAAAAAATATCAATGTTGTTAAAAAACACATGCTCTTCTTTAACCCTACTACGAACCCTAAGTCCGAGTAGGAATATGAAAAATAAATACAACATCTGTTATGTTGTCGGTTGGCCATTTTGTTTGGGACCATTAAAGTTCAATTTCGCCGTCTACTTTTTCATTCGTGGAGAAAAACAAATAAACTACGCGTTTTTATTGACCCCTTCAGGCTGGGAGTTCCTTACCTTAGTCATAGAATAAGTTCTCCGAATTATTTTTTGTCGCAATAGAGAGTACCCCCGGCCCCATGGAGAAAGCTGGATTTTCTTTCTCGTGTCCACCGTCCAGGAAAAAAGACACATGAGGGTAAATGTCAAGATCAACATTATAAACAGTTTCCTAAAAAATTCGAATAAAATTGGTGTATAGGCGATAATAATATATTCAGGTAAGGTGTCATGGTCCGGAGGTAAAACTTCAGACTATTGACATCAATATCGAAAGTTCGATCCTTGTCTAAGTTAGCCATGCTAGTGACAGCTGTGAGCCACATGTCCATGGATTACTTACTTCTATGTACGTATAAAATTAATAATAATATATATATATATATATATATGTTGAAAGATTATGACATTAAAGACGTCTTGGAGTTAAAATCAATGTAGTATTACGTAGTAATAGGGGGAAAAGACGTTTTAAAACTGTTTTCTTTCTAAGTGATACAAAAAACAAAACATGGTCCCATGAGCAATACAACACTTCTGGTCCCATAAGACTCCATTTTGTTAAAATCTCGATTTTTCTGGCATATTTACACATTTTAAACGTGTTTTTATTCAGATTACATGCTTAACTAAATAGATTGTAACGCGAAATGGTTCTTACTATAGAGAGAAAAAAAACAAAAACATTTTATCACTTTATAACCATAACTTTATATCCCATTTTGTTTAGGTCGTCGATCTTTACATTTAACCACATGATTATTATTAATGTGTTTGAAATAAATAGAAACATATGCTATAATAAAACATTTTATTGAATTAATTTTAAAAAAACAAATTATCAACCGAAAGTTCTTTTGTTTTTGCATTAATAAAAAGACATTTTATTGAATTAATTTTAAAAAAACAAATTATCGACCGAAATTCTTTTTTTTCTTAATAACGTCACTTTTTATTACACTTCATAACATTTTCTAATCCCATATAAAATGTTTCCTAAAAAATTCTTGTTTTGTTCGGCGCCACCAAAGAAACTCTTGCAGGTGACTAATAAAGTTCCATTAACATGTCTCTTGTTTGTAGCATTAAATCATGCAAATAATTCTGCAGCTGAATTAGATCTGAAACTAACTTCTCCATTACTTTAATTTTAACCTTATCTTATGGGAAGGTAATCAATAATTAGTAATTAAAAAAGGAAACGGAAGTCGAAATAAAATAAAAAGTTTTATAAATGTGAAAGTGTAAATAGTAATTTTTGTTATTCAGAAATGCTAACAAAACGGTTTTATTTTTCATTTCTGGTCATCCGTACGTCAGATGACGTGCAGGAAGTCATAAAAACATAAAAATCTTGGATTTAACCGGTTATTCTTGTTAAGGAATTAATAATGTTTCGCATTAAATAAAATTAAATAAAGTATTCTTTTAAAATGTCGGTACTTTTACAGTATTTGAACCGAACTGTTGTTTTTTTACTCTAACCCGTAACTAAGTTTTTAGGTTTATTTCGACAAAAGTTAAAAAAAATACTGTAGAAGTACCGGAATTTCAGTGAAAAAGTGAAACAAGACTTTTTGTTTGGAGGGGGGGGGGGGTTCAAACCTAAGTGTCAAATACAAGGGAATTTGTTTACAAAAATAAACAAAATAACAATGAAGCAATTTCTTCTTATTCTTAATAATATTCGGATTGAAAAAAATATCCTACATAAAAATGACTCTGATTTTACTTTTTATTAGTTTATGGGTACTTCTAGAGAATTTGAACCGAACTGTTTTGTTGTTGTTTTTTTTTTTTTACCCTAAAATAAGTTTTAGTTCGACAAAAGTCGGTTTGGTTCAAATTCTGTAGAAGCATCAGTTTATGTAAATAAAAGAAGGAAAAGATAATGAGAAATATTTTAAATATAATAAAAACCGACATAAAATAGCAAAACACTTAGCCTCGTATTAGAGATTTTCGTCTTGTTATTACTATTTTCCTAACCGGAACACCATGGACGTAGAACAATTATTATAAAGTGTTAACCTTTACTTTCATAATCCATTCATTTTTTTTTTTAATCACTAAACATTTTTAGAGTAGCATTATCAATTAAGTATTCATTATTAAAAAATTGTATTTTTCAACAAAACTCTAATATTGCAACATAAAACAACCAATAATAATAATAATAATAACAATAATAAACACTTGCAGTGAATAATGTCAATATAAAAAAACCTGGTGAACAATAATCATAAAAATGTGCATGCGATGCAAAATGAATTTAATAAATATTGCACGCATATAAACATGCAAAATAAAAACAATAACAAAAGTGCCATCATACTTACAGCCATACTACCATTTGACTTAGTAATGTAGACAACAGACGGATAAAATTGGCTTTTTTGGTAATATGCATTAGCGATTACCACCGTTGTAAGGATAATGCTAAATCCAGTTAACATAAAGGCTCTCATGATTGCAATTAGATTTGTTTATTTTTAGTTTTTGTTAACTGTTTTTCGGGATTTCTGTGAGACACTTGCTTGAATGATGCTGTAGACAAGACTAAGTGTATTTGGGTACAATGGCGTCTGTTAGTGTTGAACACGTGGCTGTTGTTGATTGGAGGGTAGTACTTCCGTAAAAGATCAGTGTTCTTTGAAAACAAAAGAAAGAAAAGAAAAAGATTAAAAGAAAGTTAATTTATTATTATCATTTTTAATTAGGAAAGAGTATTTAGCTCGATGTGATTATTTAGCCATTAAAATTTTAAATTAAACAAACTAAATATACTAAGACAAGGGAAATCTATTAACATGTTGTTCAACCGTTTTTCACTTTAGTGTACTTATATGGATCAACTCCTACGACACGTGTTTTCGGTGATATGTAAAATAATGTTCCTACTTAAATATCTGATTTTATAAATTTGCTTATTTGATAAAATAAACTAATCATTGCTGAAGTGCTGATTTTAATTAGAATGCAATAATTCGATATTTCCACCAATTTTGCACGCTGTCTCTTTCGGAAAAAAATCGATAAACAGTTATGAACTGCATGTGTGTTTTCAGAGAAAGAAAAAAAAAAGAAATTCAGATGTCCTGGAATGAATTAGTAATTTTACTCATTTTTAAAGGTCAGTAGAACTCATTTATGAATAAAGTGGTTTAGTAATACCGAGTTACGGCCCCTTGATCCTGAATCCTCCTCTGTACACTGTACAGGTACTTCTATAGCTTTTTTTTTTCTGGCAGAATTTGATTAGTTCTTTAGGAGACTGGGTAGCTTCTTTTACCGCAGTTAAATTCATTTTGGTTTTGCAGTTGTTTACTTTAGTGTCGTCAGCGTTTTTATACATTTTTTTCGGCTTTCAAATTGTAAACGGCTTCGGCCATTTCCGTTTTGTTCCATAAATCGCAATCGGGGAAATTCAGACCAATATGTATTGTTATTTATTTATCTACCTCCCACAAGGTAGTAAAATGTGACACAAGGTCGGGAAAGTGGGATTAGGTAAGCCAGCGCTCGAGAGGTGAGCTATCTAACCATTTAAAAATTGCCTGGGCAGCCCCGTCGGCATTCCCCGGTAGGGGCGCCTCAGACAGTAAGCAATAAACTTACTCCTCCCCAAAGAGGGGAGGCGAAGCCTGGGAGGGTGCACCTCCTAGAACTGCACAGGACCAGACAACCCCCAATAGACCGGCGTAAATCCAGACCCAAAGGCCAGGACAATACCAGTTTATTAGGTGGGGTAAAAATACCCCTGGTTGAATTGCCAGCGATAGAAGCAACCAAATGTCACCGATGATGGCCAGAAAATCGGTAACGGAAAATTCGATAACAGAAAATTCGGTAATTTTATCAAGGTAGGAAAATGCGGTAACTATGGAATAAATATCGATTGAAAATAGATTTTAAGACCGTTCATGGGTGGAATTTCGAGGTTAGCCCCCCCCCCCTTATAGTTTTAAATAGGAGCTAATATTTAAAAATAAATAGTTTGCCTATTGCGCAGTATTGTTAACAGGAAAAGAAGGGGTGAAAAAACAAATTTACAACAAATAACTTTTACTAAACACAAGAGAAGTTAATCTTCTATCGATCTGAGAAGCTTTTCAGGTTTGAAACTTTTTTTAAGTGTTTTTGTTTTTAGATTTTGTATCGTTACCTTCGAAGGCTTGTAAAACAACATAGCGCCGGATTTTATTTGATGTGAAGCCTCGATGTCGTATGTTTAACAACTAAGAAATCGACAATTTAACAAAAATACAGCTAATAACTGTCCCCAATACAGATTGCTGTATATTTCATTAGTTGTATTTTTGTTTACTTTGTAGTAGTTACATCAGTAAACTATTTTCTATCGGCTTGGCGATTATGTAAGCATCACCTCTACACCACACGAGATTCATATGCCATTGCATAATGGCACAAACACAAACCATGTGATGAGTGGAGATCTTCAGTTCCAGTCTTTCTTTTAAGCAGACAAGATGTATATTCCTGCACCCTCTACCAGGCCTGCGGTAGAGGAATCGTGGAACTCCAGGATAACGTTATTTCGTCTTGCCTCCCTTAACCAACCTTCATTCTGTTCCTGTGTTTCCAGTAAATAAATCTACACACCTCTTTAGATGTGACGCCATTGTCTATTTTGTGAGGAATGGTGACCTCGTTTTGCTTATTCTATTTTAGTCAGACATGGCCAGACAAATTACTCTCCCAAATAAGTCGTTGTTCTGATTTTCTTCCTGATCTAAACTCAATACTAAAATTGACTCTCTCAGCTAAAACATGTATACTGCCCACTTGCCAATATTTAAAAATATTTACTCTTGTTTTAAAGCAAATAAAATCGATTTTTCTAAGTTCTACAAATAACTGTTCTTGTCAAATCATTATTTTAATAAAAAAAGTAGTAAATAAATTAAATGTTAGTTAAAGAATCAAAAACTATTTTTAGGCAACATGGCCACTAGCGATTCAAACACTGAATTACAGCTACATTTTAAAGATTTTCAAAAGTAAATTAGAAATTTATTTTATGACAATGCAATTTACTTTAAGAATAAAAATCAATTTTATCCAAACCTATTTGGCATTGCCCAAAGGTCTTTAGTGGTTGATTGTTAGTGTTGTGATTAAAGATAGCCATTTACCAAGTCATATTTTGCTACAACTCATTTTTTTTAAAACTTTTTTTTAGCTATGTTGTTTGATGGTTTGTTTTTTACCAAACTGTTATTTTAATAGGATTTTGAAAGTTAAATTATTACATATCGTTTAGTCATTAAATTTTAATTGAACCAAATTCTTATAAAACTATAATTTTCTTAAGATTATGTTGTTTTAATCTCTATTTATAAAATTAGTGGGTGTAAAAAGCTTCCCAAACTTTCAATACATAAGGATTTGCTAAGAATTTTACAGCCAGTTTAAATGACTTTCTATTCGACTGTTTAAATACTTCCAAATTCCTTTCAAATTTCGAACAGTCACGAAGTAATTAATTCTTTTTCAAGTATTAACAAAATATTAAAATGTCTGACTGTGACAATATTATTGGACGGAAAAGGGTTGATTGGAAACCGGACACCTTTTTTTCCAAAAAAGACTTTCAGATTATTTTACACCAAAAGAAGAACGAAAATTGATAAGAGAAAAAAAGGGTTGTTTTTCTTTTTCTCAATGTTTTGGGAGATAGGAAATCCCCAAATGAAAGCGATGACATTCATCAACGTCCATGGTAGTGTCATCAGATCCATCTGTGGGCTGATCGCGAATGAGGGCTGGGCCACCTGGCTTTCGTATGTCGCAAAGACAATAAGTTTTTTTTGCCGATAATGGCGATTTTGACAACGTTGTCAGATTGAAAAAAAAATTAAAATGGGAATGGTCTTGGTTTTCTTAAGTTATGAAAAAAAAAGAATGTAAAAGTGTTTGGCACAAGAAGAGAAAAGGAAAAAAAATTGATAAGAGAAAGAAAAGTTGTTTTCTTGACCTCGGAGACCATGAGGTATGGGGATGGCTGCGGTAAAAAAATGAGTGAAATGTTCACTGTGTCACGAACAGGGTAGAGCTGTTTACATTCTTGCCGTTGAATGGACGTTGAAGTGTTAAGATAGCATGCACCCATGAAATCAAATCTTTGCAAGAAATGGCGATTATATTGTTTTTACTAAGGATACAAGCCATGTGGCTTGGCGGAGAGAAGTGGAGTATCTGCTGAAAGACACTTCCCTGTCTTTATATGACAGTTGTGGAAAAATCGTTAAATTAATTAATAGAAATACATTTTTTCTATGAATAGGTTTCGATGGAGGAGGAATCTCCACCCTCTACTGAGGTTACAGTGGGAGATAGAAACAGATGAAGAAGGAAAGAATACGGCGAAGTAGAATTCGTTAGCTACTCAAGGAATTGAGAGGCGGAATCCTTGAGAGTGGAAATTACCAATATGGCAAGAAATAATAATGAGAATAATTTTTTTTTCTATTATCGAATTAATTCTATTAGGAGAGGGGTGGAGTCACAGCCAGTCTCAAAACATCTTTTTCTCAATATTAGACTCATTTTTGCTCACCCACTGAATCCATGTCGTTGAGAGACAGACCCCGGACTTAGAGTTTATATCGCCCAACCAAAATCGCTCAGAACGTGTTAAGATTTGCCGGTCCGAAACACAGAAGTCAAAGATAGAAATGTGAAAGTACACTGCTTGTAACTGAACGACTTTTCTACCCCAAAAATTATTCTTATACAAAAAACAACCGAAATTGCTGTTAATTACTATCCTTCCCTTGTGTCCTACATTTTAGTGGTGTCGCAACGGATTTGCTGAATATTTTTCTTTCATTGTTCTGCTTTGAAATGACCCATTGCTACTTAGTGGTACCAACTTGCTGACCAGTGCCGGACAGTTGCCCTCTGATCTTTTAATCACAATGTGAGAAAGCGGTGATTGCCAGACAAGGACTCTTTGGCATCTTCGGCTTTCGTCAGTACAGCAACTTTTCCTGAGCAGTGCCAGGTGACCAACTGAACTCAGGAACAACCAAATTGGTGACGTTACTTAACCGAGGTGTGGAGTACATGTTTTGTTTAGGAAAATAATCGAAATGCCTTATGATGGATTTAATCTTGTACTAGGATTTTTAAAAATTCGTTTTTAGTGAGAAAATCAAACGGTCTCTCATCTACAATTGAACCTACTTTTTGCCTTTTTAGCTAAAACTTAATTCATTTACTTTTTTTTATTAAAATAATCATTTGAAAAGATAATACAAAAACACTCTTCTTTGAACACTTAGAAAAATCGCTTTTATTTGCTTTAAAACAACAGAGTGAATATTTTAAAATATTTATTTTTAAATATATCCCTATTTAAAACTATAGAGGAGAGAGCCAAGACCCCAAAATCCCCCTCCAGAACGGTCCTAAAATATATTTTCAATTGATATTTATTTCATTGTTTCCTAATTTTCCTACCTAGCCCAAATTACTGAGTTTTCCGTTAGTGACGAAATTTCCTCCATTTTACATCTAAGTAGTTCTGTATTATCTTTCTTATTAACTGACGTGGTGGCAGCAGTTTACTTACCCATGTACGTTACTCTCATTTTAAAATTTTCCAGGCAGAAGGAAGATAATGAAATGAACATCAACGAAATGCATATTCTTTTCGGAGAGCTTTACCACATGATTTTGAACATGCGTGTTGATTAGCAAATTATATTAAAGTATTTGCTAAATGATTTTGAACATGCGTGTTGA
Source organism: Sepiola atlantica (assembly GCA_963556195.1). Taxonomy (NCBI): domain Eukaryota; kingdom Metazoa; phylum Mollusca; class Cephalopoda; order Sepiida; family Sepiolidae; genus Sepiola; species Sepiola atlantica. The sequence continues at coordinate 39,086,065 of OY744550.1, forward strand.
TTAGCAGATTATATTAAAGTATTTGCTAAATGATTTTGAACATGCATGTTGATTAGCAAATTATATTAAAGTATTTGCTAAATGATTTTGAACATGCGCGTGTATTAGCAGATTATATTAAAGTATTTGCTAAATGATTTTGAACATGCATGTTGATTAGCAAATTATATTAAAGTATTTGCTAAATGATTTTGAACATGCGTGTTGATTAGCAAATTATATTAAAGTATTTGCTAAATGATTTTGAACATGCGTGTTGATTAGCAAATTATATTAAAGTATTTGCTAAATGATTTTGAACATGCATGTTGATTAGCAAATTATATTAAAGTATTTGCTAAATGATTTTGAACATGCGTGTTGATTAGCAAATTATATTAAAGTATTTGCTTAATGATTTTGAACATGCGCATGTATTAGCAGATTATATTAAAGTATTTTTTCAAATACTTTAGGTCATAACAATACTTCAAATAATTCAAATTTATATTAAAGTATTTGCTAAAAGCATCTCTTCAGGGCTGTATTTTTATTTTAATTTTTTTGCAGAGAGATTTCGTTGTACGCATACATACAGTGCCTGGGAGGAAGATATTACTCACCAACTAGCTGGACATTACTACCTAAAGGTTAGTGAAGAAGAAAATCTTCTAAACTGAGGAAATTTACATTTCTGTCCCAATCCATAGCGCCCCTTTTGGGGTAGCTAGATTTTTGCCCACATTAAAAACCGACCTTGTGTCTAACTCTGCCCTTGTTAAGGAGCAAGTAAATAGGAACTCGTCAGGCAACTTCACACTCAAATAAACAAGAGCAGATTCTAACAATTTTCTGCGTAATCATTAAATCTCTCAGTAACCCTAACACGAGCCTCGGAGCAATGGTATCCGGGAAAGAATGAAACCATCCCTTCCTTCCACTCATGAAAGGATAATCTTTCATATTGTTTGTCTATATCATCATAATATTCGGTTTAACATCCGTTTTACATGCCGGCATGCATCGGACGGCTTTTAGAAATTGACTTCTAAACTAACCTATCTCTGGCCAGGTCTTTGTTTATCCCTCTTTCTCTCAAGTCCATTTTTATTACTTCCTCCCATGTTTTCCTTGGCCTACCCATGTGAACTGAGCCTGTTACCATGACTATTCTACATTTACTGACCCAAGAACTCTAATCCATTCCATCAACATGGCTGTACCATCTAAGTCTCCTAGACCACAACTATACCCCATTCCTCAAAGTCCAACTGGGAGAAGTCATGCACCCACCTCCTCTCAAGATTCATGAGTTTCCGTGCAATGAACAATATCGTCCAGATGATGTTAGAACAGGTTGCAAATTACTGTCCTGGTAGTCACGGAATACCATTGTTAAATCTTCCACATCCTTAACAACATCATAGAAGATACTGCCAAGTCTGCTGCAAAGAAGATGGACTCCCTCTACTAGACTGGCAGTTCTCACCTCCTGGACTTTGATTCGATAAGACTGGAGTCAGATGAGCAGTTGAACGATCTGTTCAAATGATGCCAACATAAAAGCCCATGGTAGAGCCCAACATTCAAACACTGCTGCTTAACTTTCACAGGCAACATGAATTGGAATAAATACATAGAAGATACTGCCAAGTCTGCTGCAAGGAAGATGAGATCTCTCTACCAGTCTAGTAAACTTATCATCTCTGTCAATATCCTATATTTCTATAAAGCCACTATTCGCCCATGCATGGAGTTTTGTTGCCACATCTAAACTGGTGCATCAACCACTAGTCTCTCCCTCTTAGTCAGGTCCAAAAACGAGTCTCTAACCTAATCGGTCCCACACTGTCTACCAAGCTCCAGTTCCTGTCCCATCGCCACAATGTTGCATCCCTGTGCTTGTTTTGCAAATATTTCCACGGAATATGCTCTGGTGAACTTACTGCACTTGTACCCCCCTCAACATAAATACCCTTGATAAACAGCAGCAAAATCCCACCCCTTCACTGTAGAAGTCTTCAGATGCAGGAAAACTTTCTACTCTACTAGCTTCTTTTCTCAAACTGCTAGACTTTGGAATCCCCTCCTGCTCTCTGTTTCCACGACTGTACCAACATGCAAAAATTTAAATGCAATGTGAGTGAACATCTTGCTGCACTTATGTCTCAGTGGCAATGTGAGGTGACTAAAAGTAAAACGAATTTTTTTAAGCATTAACGATTCTTTCAAGAGAGAGAGGTAACGAAGTAGCCATTAACGACTCTTTCAAGAGAGAGAGGTAACAAAGTAGCCATTAACGATTCTTTCAAGAGAGAGGTACCTCTTTCAAGAGAGAGAGGTAACGAAGTAGCCATTAACGACTCTTTCAAGAGAGAGAGGTAACAAAGTAGCCATTAACAAAGTAGCCATTAACGATTCTTTCAAGAGAGAGAGGTAACGAAGTAGCCATTAACAACTCTTTCAAGAGAGAGAGGTAACAAAGTAGCCATTAACGATTCTTTCAAGAGAGAGGTACTTCTTTCAAGAGAGAGAGGTAACGAAGTAGCCATTAACGACTCTTTCAAGAGAGAGAGGTAACAAAGTAGCCATTAACGATTCTTTCAAGAGAGAGAGGTAACGAAGTAGCCATTAACGACTCTTTCAAGAGAGAGAGGTAACAAAGTAGCCATTAACGATTCTTTCAAGAGAGAGAGGTAACGAAGTAGCCATTAACGACTCTTTCAAGAGAGAGAGGTAACAAAGTAGCTATTAACGATTCTTTCACCATGAAACATCATGGTGTTAGAAATCTCAACGGATACCCCCCAAAACCAATGTGTGTAGTCAGACAAAAAGGTCCAATACTAACCACTTCCTATGTCAGTGTGCTTATCTTCCTGAATTGGATCGACTATACATTGTAAAACTGAGACAAATTCTAAGCATCATCGATGATTAGGCTAACCGAAACTGAAGCTTTGGACAAGTTACACCTCGACGATGAGATAATTACAGCCCCCCATATATCGATATATTCTCAAATCACCCCTTATTGAGGATCGTTGTGGAGAGTTAAGACAGAGGTAACATGGTTCAACATGGCACGAGGATTGTATACACATCTTAGTCCCACTGGCATGTAGAGGTCTAGTAGTGATGAAACGATTCCAATATTTCCGATACAATTACCGATTCTGTTCTAAATTCCTGACTCTGATACAATTACCAATTCCGATTCTTTTAGAATCTCTAAATATTTAGCTATAGAGTTTTTTAAAGTTTTTTTTAGCCAGCCAATGCGGGACCTATTAGGTTAGAAATCCTATTGAGTCAATTTTATCAATCCAAAAAGATATTCCTCATGCCACAAAGTCTTAAATCTTTGCAAACTGAAATCTCTATAGACCAAATTCTTCAAAAAAAATCACACTCAAGAGGAGGTACCTGCTCAAAGAAATTCTTGCTCAAATTTATGAAAATAATGCTACTCTAAGGATGGATAAACACATTAGGAGATATGATATTCAAAACAGAGACGGCGAGAGTTGACTGCATTTTGGACATCAGATAAAATAGTGAGAAGTTTAAACTAAAGCAATTTCTGTCATCCCACTAACAACTCTAACCCTAACCCTAACCCACTAACAAGATTTTACCATCTTTATAAGTCGCTCCCACACTTCCAAAGCTAGCTGAATACAAGGTTATCGTCAGATGCTTAATATTTAAAATTCTCCTCAAATTTATCCGCTACATAAACCTGCTCGATCAAATTGGATCCAGCCACAAATAATCATGTGTTATCTGAACATATATATGAGAACGTCCCCCGATATATATATATATATAACCCCCCCCCCAAAAAAAAATAGTGAGTGGACATAGCAGTCACCAATTTCAAATGGCTTTCACATTCTCCAGAATCCAGCTGTAACCTGTAAAACCTATTCTTGTATATTGAAACAGAATTAACCCCGTGATTTATAATTTGGGGATAGTTAATGGACATTGCGTTGTACTTTCTGGATAGGTTACCTGAAGAAACAATAGACTTAATAGCCTGTCTGATCTTATTTAGAGAGAAACTAGATAACTGTAGCTTACTAACAGTAGCACTGCAACGCCAAGCTGTTTCCACCCGAAGTTACAGCCTATAATAATTAAATCCGGGATATGGCAATATCGCTTTACAAAATCTTCTGAGAGTAGAGGCTGGATTTTACAATTATTTCTATTAGATCCGATTGATTCCTTATAATCCAGGAAGGAGGGAACCACATGACTGGAATGGTACAAGAAAGACTTCTCTTTTGAGAGGAAAAAAGACTGTGCCAACTTAAGCAAATAGAATCTGACAGACAACCCCAGCTCATCAACCGACCTCTTCAGAGCCAAAACGAATTTAAACACAAACTTTCAGAAGTTTTATCCAAGTAAAAATACTCAAAATCCATCATAGGCACAAGAGAGCCAATAATGGCATTTGACTATCAGCATTCACATAAATCAAAGCACTTGAGACCAGTCTTATATAAATAGAAATTCTGTCTGTCCGTCCGTCCGTCACAATTTTTTTAAACGTAATATATACATTGCGGAATTTGTCTCATTTTGAAATATCAGAAATGGAAAATATTGCATTTATAGTAAATAATGAATTCCCAACAAATAAAGTAGATGCCATGACCGGAAATTGAAAACGAAACCCTGAGATCTTCAGTCTGGGGTTCTACCGACCCACCTATTTGAACTTTTTTGTAAATATAGCTTGAAGTATTACCTTAACAAAAAAATTATAGCTTTAGCATTACATCGTAGATTTATGATGTACATCATGTTTTAAAACATGAATTCAAACATAAATGACAATAAAAAATAAATCAATGAATGGGTAAACATTATCAATAGCGTTGGAAGTTATGCTGAATTATCCAAAGTGTTTACATATTTGAATACAGTGTAAAAAAAAATCTAAAGTAAAATAAATAAATAATAATCTAAATGATATATATATATATTGTTACACCGGCCGTTCTTACACAGGAGAAACTGCACCGGTTGTCACTATAAATAGTGCGAGTCACCAGAGACACAAAGAAGACAAAGCACAGTCTTGTAACTGTCTAGCCAAGTGCTAGTCACTTTCTTACTTTGTTAATACACTTGTTAAACCAACCCTCGACTTGACTTCCTTTATTTATTATTTACTGTTGGACAACTTCACAACAATATATATATATATATATATATATATATATATATATATATATATATATATATATATATATATATATATATATATATTTTAATTAATTTTATACGTACATAAAAGTAATCCATGGATACATGTTTCTGGCTCATCAGCATGGCTAACTTAGACAAGGATCGAACCTTCTATATTGATGTCTATAGTCCAGAATCTTACTATTGGACCACAACGATTTTTATCAACTAAATATTTACTGTATTTTCACGTAATTGTTTGTATTGGTGATTGAAATGTTCATCGTTTTTGCTTACTACTACTATTTTGATTGTTTCACTTCCTAAGTGCATCTTAGGCAGGGCGTCATGGTCTAATGGTAAGACGCTGGACTATAGACATCAATATCGAAGGTTCGATCCTTGTCTATGTTAGCAATGCTGATGCCGACTGTGAGCCAGAAACACGTGTCCATGGATTACTTTTATGTACGTATAAAATTACTAAAAATATATATATTAATGAAAAATATGCTCTATAAAGTTAAGGGTGACTAATAATGCAATTTTCTGCATCTTAATCACTAAAATATAAGAAACAGGACACCAATAATTATAATAAAATTAAAAGAAAAAGAAATATAATCTATTATACACTGCCCTATAACCAAATGCTAAAAGTTAAACTGGGCAAAAAATTCCTAAATCTGATTGAAAAACACTTCTCCGTAACCAATCCCCTGCATAAAATATTCAATAAAAATAACCTAAAACTGTCCTACAGCTGCTGCGAAAACGTAGAAATGATAATTAAGGCACACAATAACAAAATACTAAAAGGGAACAGCAGAGAGGAAGAAAAAAATAACAAATTACATAAAAAAGTGACAAATATAGCAAAAATAACACTAAGAAGAACAAAAATATAAACGCTACAAATAGAAATAAACAAAACCCTAATAGCAATCACCCAAATAGAAATGAAAAAGTTAACAATGAAGAGAAAAGATGTAACTGCATAAATAGTACACTTTGTCCACTACAAAATAAATGCCTAATCAAAAGTATTGTTTACCAAACCACAATATTTGCCAAGGAAAGACCGAATAACAAGAAGTACTACGTAGGTGATCTCCCTAGATTTTAAAACCAGATATTATGACCACAAAAGCACATTTAAAAACAGAGAACGTCAAATTAAAACAGCGTTAGCAAACCACTATTGGGAGCTCAAAGAAAATGGACGCTCACTAATAATTGAATGGAAAATAATACAACAGGCCAGTACATGTAAAAATTTAAACCACCCGTGTAGATTATGTCTGAATGAGAAATGTGTTTAATTATTGATATATACTGTCTTATTGCCTGTCTATTGATTTCCCACTGAAGAAATTCTTGAAATCACATGCTGGCTGACTAATTATTTAATTAATTTGGTTGTTTCTAACTTATCAATACTAATAGATTAGGCAGGCAAGTGATTTTATCACTGTTTTCAGAATGATGTGTCCCGCCCACTCTTGATGCTCGGCCAACAATATGCAAATAATAAAAAAAAAGTTGTCCTAACTTATAACCAAGAAAATAAAAAATGTCTTCGAGCCACGTGGAAAAAGATCCTCCCTCTCCCGTCAAATTCCTTCCTCAAATAAGGTGACTCTCTCCCCACTAAAGTTATTTGTATGTTAGGAGCACCAAACCAGACCCGATATTTCCACATGCCACCAACGAGAAGATCAGCACTTATTTATTTTTTATTTTTCTCTTTTCTTCTTTTTTTTCCCACTCACATAACTTCTAAATTCTAATTGTGTATTATCTGAATGTACCTAATTCTGTGTTTAACTTAAATTTGTTTAATTATTGATATATACTGTCTTATTGCCTGTCTATTGATTTCCCACTGAAGAAATTCTTGAAATCACACACTGGCTGTCTTTCTCTTATTTGTACTTTCTTGCAAGAGGGAAACCTATCTTTAACTTTCTGTTCTTTCTGCAGTGTTCAGTAAACTTATTCTATCTACATATATACATATTCATATATATATATATATATATGGAAGTGTTTCTTTTTTTTTTATTACCTGCGGGGGCTTGGAAATACCCGACTAGTACACGGGCACAGGCTATTTTCCCCTCTCGGTGTGTAGGACCCGTAAGACCATGTCAGGCCATCCATCCAAGAGAAGGAAGGCTGTGATAATAAAACCTTGCTACCAACTACTTATGTCATGGCAGCAAACCGTTGGGGAAGGAGGTCTCCATAGTCCTGACCGACAACCTTCCTAGAGTTGGAATCTCGAACAAAATATCCGGTTTGCAAACCTACAATTGCTTAAGGAGTACATAGGTTCTGCCTATCGCCGGCTCTTGCACTCCTTCTTTGTCTATTAGCCAGGTGCAGAGGTACCAGCGCTGGGATGCCTCAAAACACCCAGTGCCTGGCCTTGTTTTTTACTAGGACAATGAACGTCGTTTCTCTTTCTCTCTATTTAGGCAACTTGGGGAAAGTTTTTTCATCACTAAGTCTTACATGATCAGTCTGGGTCGCTCTTGTTCCGACAGGTTGAGGGTACAGGTTAGACAGCTTGTCTGGCTGCTGTTTCCGACTAACAGGACAGGAGCCCAAACTCTTGGGTAGCGCTAAGAACGGCTGCTCCATCATCAGTTGCATAATACCATGGGTAGTTGTACGTGCCATTTCGCGCATGGAAAGGGACCCTACAGTTATCTCCGGTGGGCTTTCCCGAGGCCACAACACCCATGGACCAGGTCGCGACTAATGGACTGGTTGTGTGAGCTTATTGGCACCTAACAAGCACCCACTCTATATCAACACAAACATGTCATTACAAAAAAATAAAATCAAACCTAAACCAGACACCCAACAAGAAACACATTCGCCTCCGCCCTTGAGGCTTGCATTCACAAATATCCGGGGACTTAGAACCAACATCAACGACATAGAAACCTTTCTCCTGACAAACTAGCCGGATATCCTAGCACTAAGTGAAACAAACCTGCATTCCTCAATCTCCTCTCACCACTTTGACATGACTGACTACCTCCCATTCTACTGTAAAGACTCTGACAAACATACACGGGCTAGAAGTATCTGTTCGGAACACCCTCCCCCTGACTAGAGAACATAGGTTAGAATCAGATGACCAAGACTACATGTGCTTTAGATTAACTTTACATCACAGCGTTAGTTACTTATATTTCTTATACCGTTCCTCTTCGACCCAGGACTGTACCCGGCTAAACTCTGTCTCTGAAAGCATAGATAGAGCACTCTCACTTGACTCGAATCCCCAGATACATGTATTTGGGGATTTTAATGCACACCACCGTGACTGGTTGAGATTCTCCAGCCTTACTGACGCAGCCGGCAACTCTACGTATAATTTCTCCTTAGCTCACTCTCTCTCTAAGAATGTTGATTTCCCGACCCACGTCCCCCATCGAGTAGACCAGCAAGCCTCACTTCTAGACCTTTTCTTGACCTCAATGCCCACTCGGGAATGCTGATCACATTGTACTAATGATTCATTTCACTCTAAAAAGTCATCCAAAAGCTGATGAGTCGTTGCTCAAAATAACGAGATACTATGAGTAGGCTGATTTTAAGTCAATCAGAGATTACATCAGCGACGCCCCATGGAGGGAAACCTTCTCACTCCCTGCTGATCAGTTTGCAAATGAGTTAACTGAATGGGTCAAACCAGGCATTGAACCCTATGTCCCCATGCGAAAATTCTTTAGCAAGCCCCACTCTTCCCAATGGTTCACCTCGGAATGTGCAGCTGCCATTGCTGAAAGGCAGCGAGCATTCTGTAAATTCGGCCGTCATAAGTCAGCTACTAATAGGCAGAAATCAGCTACTAATAGTCAAGAAATAATTGTAAGACCGTGATAGGTGAAGCAAAGAGAAGGTATACTGAGTTAGCAAAAAAAAACGCATTCAGTCACAGAAACTAGGTACTCACAATTTCTGGAAAATCTTCAATAGTGTGGTGAACAATGGTCAATCAACGATTCCCTCACTATCAAACCAAAATGATGTTGTTTGCACGGCCACTGATAAGGCTGAACTACATGCCCAGCGTTTCGCCTCTAACTCCACTTTGGACTCAGAAAACCACCCTCTCCCTAAATTCCCATTGCCGACCGAAGCCAAACTTGATAACCTGGTCATCACTCCATCCCAGGTCAGAGACATCATAAAAACCTTTACACCTCCAAAGCTTGTGGGCCTGATCTTATACCTGTAATAGTAATAAAGAAATGCTCTGCTGAACTGGCTCCTGTCCTCTCCAAACTCTACAATAAATGCCTAGCTGAATCTTGCTTTCTCGATAGCTGGACAATTGCCTCTGTGGTACCAGTCTTCAAGAATTCTGGGAATAGAACCGATCCTCAGAACTACCGCCCAATCAGTCTACTCCCGATCTTTGCTAAAATTTTTGAATCCTTAATCAATCTAGCATTAGTCCGGCACTTAGTTAATGCTAAACTTCTTTCTGACAACCACCATCTACTACAGACATCCTAACGGTCATCTCTGAACACATGTATCATACACTGGACAAGGCAGGTGAAGCTAGGGCAGTAGCGCTTAATATATCCAAGGCCTTTGACAAGGTATGGCATAAAAGGCTTCTGAAAATACGCTCATACAGTATTACTGGGCAATTACTTAATATAATTAGATCCTTCCTAACCAAAAGAAAGATCCAGGTTGTCCTCGATGGCTGTTCATCTAAGCAACATGCTGGTGTATATAAACGATCTCCCTGGGATCTATCTTTGGACCGTTAGTGTTCCTGATCTTCATAAACGATCTCCGTGATGACATTGAGTCTGAGATTGGTTTATTTGCTGACGACACCACGCTTTACTCTCGTCATGTGGGCAAAACAGACGCAATCATATCCGAGGCAATGGCTGAATCCTTAGAAAATGACCTCCAGGCTGTAGTGGATTGGGGTCATAAATGGTTGGTAACTTTTAATGCCGCAAAGACAAAGCTCCTTTCCTTCAATAACTACAAGAAACCTCTCCAACCACCGATTCTCATGGCAAATAACACCATCACCATCAACATTCAAACTCCTCGGCCTAACCTTCACAGGTAACATGAATTGGAACAAATACATTGAAGACATTGCCAAGGCTGCAGCAAAGAAGGTGGGCTCCCTCTACCGTGCTAGTAAAGTTCTCACACCTGACATTATCCTGTATCTCTACAAAGCCACCATCCGCCATGCATGGAGTATTGTTGCTACATCTGGTCTGGGGCATCATCCATTACTCTGTCTCTCTCTTAGACAAGGTCCAAAAAAGAGTTATCAAGTTGGTAGGTCCCTCACTATCCACCAAGCTCCAGCCCCTGTCACATTGCCGCAATGTTGTTTCCTTGTGCCTGTTTTACAAGTACTTCAATGGATTGTGCGCTGATGAGCTTACTGCTCTGGTACCCCCACAAAGTAAATTCACTAGACCAACCCGACAATCTGCCAAATCCCATCCATTCACTGTGGATATCCCCAGATGCCAAAGAGCTTTCTACTCCAAAAGCGTGTTTCCTCATGCTGCTGGACTCTGGAACTCCCTCCCTGCTCCCTGTTTTCCCGACGGTACTGACATGCAGAAATTAAAAACTCATGTAAACAGACATCTCGCTGCGCAGCTCCCAATTTAAGTTGACCCCCCCCCCCAAAAAAAAAACTCTCACCCTTTTTCTCAGTAGCCCCTTACGTCTACAGTGGTGGCCTGCCTTGTTTGGGGTATACTACGTTAAAAAAAAAGAAATATTTGAAATCCTAAACTTTAAAGACCCTGAAAATTTATTAAATTGTAGAATTTTGATGAGCTGCCTGCACAGAATAAAATTTACCTTAGGCTAAAAATACAATAAATAAATAAACAAACAAATAAGTAAAAAAAACTAAACTAAACTAAAACCTAACAACCTAAAAACTAAAACCTAAAATAGAAATACAAGGAACCACGTTTTAAACTAAGTTCACCCATTATATTGACACAACAAAGAAACAGGATATAGGCCTCTCTATAGAAAACAGAACAATAGAACAGAAAATAGAAAATAAAACTAACCGAACCTTTGTTCATTAGAAGCCCAACGATTGGCTAAGAGACAATAAAGAATCTGATTGGTTAACTAGCTAGCCGTGTATATAAAAACACCCGGCAAAACTAACTCCATGCATTTTAGCCTGAAGATTCCCCCCAGGGATGAAACGCGGGAGCCTCTGTGTAGCTTAATTGCCATAAATATATTTTCATAACTTACTATATATATATATATATATATATATATATATATATATATAGTCTCGGAAGTTTCTCAACCATTAAAACTATATTAAAAAAAAAAAAACAAAAAAAAACTTATAGTTCCAAGTCTTCCAGTGGAAAATCACTCATGTAAGTCAATTTATTTTTTACAGTTATTATATTAGTTTATTTCTAACACTATTTTAAGGGATCATCAGTTGTTTACCATGAAAAACTGTTTCGGGAATATATATATATATAGTTAGATGAGTGATGAAAAATAAAGATTGCACAAAAAGCAAAAACTATTAAATCATCAATTGTTCAAACAAGGATAATAAACAAGTAATTTTAATTTCCTTAACCCATGGATTTTTAAAAATAGGCTCTTATCATTAGAGGAAAATTTTCGCATATAAGTCAATAATGGTAACTGAGATACTAACATTTGAAAATATAAAAAAGTACAATCACATATAAAACAAGAAGAGAGCAAAAATCCCGTTAAAAAAGTTCGAAAAATCACAAAAAGGAACATCACCATTGTGGGAACATATAAAATGCTCTCCCCCAAAAATTCTAAGTCAGAATATCAGGAGTACCGTTTTGTGAAAAGTAATCCAGGCACTCAGATTCAATGAAAAAAGTAAAAAAATTGCGGCTAAGGAAATTAAAATTACTTGTTTATTATCCTTGTTTGAACAATTGATGATTCAATATTGCTCTATCTCGTATATTGAACTTTGTTTATTCAAGATAAGTATTCATCCAATTTAAAGATATAGAAAGGTGATCTTTTTCAAGCTCTTTGCTATATATATATATATATATATATATATATATATATATATATATATATATATATATATATATATATATATATATATATTGTTTTTGTCTAAGTTAGCCATGTTTAGGACGGCTGTGAGCCAGAAACATGTGTCAATGGATTACTTTTATGTACGTATAAAATTAATAAAAATATTCATATTTATATACATAATCGAAATAATAGTAAGCATAAAAACAACGAACGCTGCAATCACCAATAAAAATAATTACATAAAAATACATTAAATATTTAGGTGATAAAAATCCTACATATTTCTAGACAGGGCGTCTTGGTTTAATGGTAAAGACGCTGGATTATAGAAATCAATATCGAAGGTTCGATCCTTGTCTAAGTTAGCCATGCTGATTACGGCTGTGAGTCAGAAACATGTGTTTTATGTACATATAAAATTAATAAAAATATATATTAACGAAAAATATGTCCTATAAAGTTTCTTAATCACTTAGGAAGTGATACAATAGAAATAATAGTAAGCAAAAAAACAACGAACGTTGAAATCACCAATAAAAATAATTACATTAAAAATACATTAGAGAACCTAAATGTTTAAATTATGCAAAATATGTTAAGGAAATAAATAAAGCGTTAGATAATTTCACTGCATCCATGGCAAAAAAACATAAACTATTACACTCTACATTTGACGCATAGAAAAATAATATACTTAGATTCGTAAATAAAAAAGTAGAACGTTTAAAAGAATTTAAACACCCTAAAAAAACGAATCCCCTCCTTAGAAATCCACAAATAACTACGGAGCTTGAAATGCTTCAAAATAGGTTTGTAATAGTTCCTATTGATAAGGCGACAAATAATATAGCTTTTATCTGTAAAAAGTATTATATACAACGCTTATTGCTTGAAGTAGGAATAATAGGTGAAGTTTCAGATACTTATAAATTAAGTAATAATAAAAGCGATAATATTATTATAAACAATACTGTTATTTGTGAAAAATTAGGATTAAAATTAGAAGAAAAATACAAAAAACTTCCATCTATGTATTGGATACCTAAAATGCATAAAACACCAGTTGGCGCCCGTTTTATTGTTGCCTCAAAAATGTGCATCACTAAACCTTTAAGTCTAAAATCTTTAAAATAATTATAAACCAAATAAATAATTTCCATAAAAAAAGTAAATTCTATAGTAATATAAACCTATTTTGGGTGGTAAATAATTCCGATCTAGTAAAAGGAAAATTAGATCGTATTAATTCTCGTAAACAGGCTAAATCAATCTCGACATATGATTTTAGTACATTATATACAAAAATACCACATAAAGAACTTATTAAAGAATTAGGTAATACTGTAGATTTAGCTTTTGCAGGAGGAAAAGGTAAATACATAGACATTGCAAAATCTAAAGCCTTTTGGTGTAAAAATAAAAATGGTAAGACGAGTGTGTCCAAAACTGGTCTGATAATGCTTATAAGTCACCTTATAAAAGAGAGTTACTTTCAAATAGGGAATAAATTATTACTCCAAACAATAGGTATTCCAATGGGGTTGGATCCGTCTCCATTTTGGGCAAATCTATATTTACATAGACTGGAATATATATATATGTCATCATTAATAAAAAATGATATATCTAGAGCGTATAGTTATCATGGATGTAGGCGATATATTGACGACCTTGTTTTCATTAATGATAGCGAAGAGTTTGCAAATACTAAACATTTAATATATCCTAAAGAGTTAAAATTAAACTGTGAACATAAGGGAACACAAGCTACTTTTCTTGATTTGGATATAAAAATAGAAGATAAAATATTTATCTATAAACTGCTTGATAAAAGAAATTCATTCCCTTTTCGTATCGTGCGAATGCCATATAAAAATAGTACTAGCCCTGTGTATATATTTTACGGGAGTATTATGTCTGAATTTCTGAGGATTGCTCGTGTTACCTTAAAATTAGTAGATTTCATGCCCCCAATTTCTGATCTAATAATAAGAATGATTAACCAAGGTGGCGATCAAAATAAAATATTTGGACAATTAAATAAGGCAATTACTCGCCATCCTGATGCTTTTAAATCTTATCAAATTAATCAAAATAAACTGATAGAACAAATCATAGCATATATAAATAAAAATAATGTAGAATATGTATAAACGTATATATAACACATCTACTAATTATAATGAGAAAAAGAAAAACAATAAAAATACAGTAGAAAGAAAGAAAGAAATGTTAAAAAAGAAGAAGAAGAAGAAGAAGAAGAAGAAGAAGAAGAAGAAGAAGAAGAAGAAGAAGAAGAAGAAGAAGAAGAAGAAGAAAGAGAAAATATCGACAGTTATGAACGCCGATTTTAAACACTGGGAGTGGGCAAAGAAGAAGAAAAAGAAGAAAAAGAGAAAAAATTAACGGTTAACTTATAAACGCCGATTTGAAACACTGAGAAAAGGAAAAAAAATCGACAGTTGTGAACGCAGATTAGAAAAACTGTAAGTGAACAAGGAAGATTAATATTTATTTGAGGTTGACGACAACAGAGATGAACAACAAAGGAGGAGGGAGAGAATGAGGGACTAAAGGTATATATATGTATGTATGTGTGTGTGTATATATATATATATATATATATATATATATATATATATATATATATATATATATATATATATATATACATATTTATTTATTTATTTATTATTTTTTGATGTGTTGATATTTTTTATATTTATAATATAAAACTGAAAATAATACATTAATCACCTAAATAATAGTGTAATGGATTCGTCCAAACACTTTAAAATGCAGCTACATTTTTGTAAGTAACGGATAAATTTTATTAGACAGACGAACAGCACAGGTAAAGAAATTTTTTTTTAATTTTTTATTCTTTTTTAATAACTAATATAAGTTAGCAAAACCTTTATATGGAACAAAACGTAGATTTAGTATAAGGAACGTTTATGTTTTTTGTCTTTTAAGGGAAGTGGGGTCTGATCAACTCTGCTGGGAAGCCATGAAATTAAATACTGTCTTGTTTTTAAATTCCCGAAACAGTTTTTCATGGTAAACAACTGATGATCCCTTAAAATAGTGTTAAAAACAAACTAATATAATAACTGTACAAAATAAATTGACTTACATGAGTGATTTTCCACTGTAAGACTTTTTTTTTCTTAATATAGTTTTAATGGTTGAGAAACTTCCGAGACTATATATATATATATATATATATATATATATATATATATATATATATATATATATATATTAATAAGTAGTAATATATAGTGATAAGTAGTAAGACTACACATCTAAAGCAAGACTAGGTTTAAGGCTCCTAAAATTGATACAAGAATTGTGTTGTGATGGGATACCCTCAGTCACTAATAAGTGAACTAGTCTGTAGAATATATATACTACGAGCAGTAGTATGTGTATTCGAGTGTATTCGAGTGCATTATGTTAATCCTATTGGTAAGAAAAAGTAGAAACATAGTAGTTATTTCTATCGTAAATATGAAACCCTAAGAGCCATTGTGTTACTCTTAAATGTTACTGTTATGATGGGGTACCTGACTCGCCTCAAGGCTGATAAGTGTACTAGTCTGTAGTATATATATACTACGAACAGTAGTATGTATGGTGGACTCTATTCGACGGTATTCGAGTGTATTAGGTTAATCCTATTGGATTACCAGTAGTTCTATTGTTTTGTACAAGATATACGTTGTAATAAACCATCCTCTTTTAAAGACCTTACACTCTGGTTATTTTTGTTATTATAACTTCTGACCAAGTTTATCAGCTGACGACGCAGATTTCAAAGGACAAACTCATAAAAGATGTGGTAAAGTCAACTATATGAACTGGCAAACAGGGATTCGAAACGAAACCAAATTCTGGAATATATTCAATCAAGCGCGTGTTTTGTTTTTATTCAGTAAATACATGCAAGTCACGTTGTGAACGAAATAATCTGACTGATGTTGATATCAACTGCAAGCGTAGTTCACTAATCAAATTCACACTACAAAGAAGGATTTAGGTACAAAAAAAACACCCAACAAACAGTTTTTATTGTCGGACATACATGTGTGCTAATGAACAAGAATTACTGTGGATTCGTTTTTGTTTTTTCCAGTATAACTAAAAGACATCTTAAAAAAAAGGCATGTCAAAGAGGAAAACTTTTTTTTAAATTAAGAATACTTTTATTGTTCGATTTAAAAAAAAATGTATGATGGACCATGACGCAAATTCGAATTTGGACTATTAACATTACAAACTATACAAGATAAAAGTTCAATAGCATACTTTTTAGTAACTACACTCATCACTATTACTTTTTCTAAAGAAAATTGTTTTGATTTTGTGTGTCGAGTTCTGCTGAGTATTTTCAATATGGAACAATTAGTCAAAATGACTAAAATGCTGTGTACGAGCATGCAACAACAATGACTACAGCATCAAGAGTTGCAGCAACAGAAAAGTTTCGAAAAAATTCTGAAACAGACTACCGGTGAAAGAAAAAACAGGTTTTTACTGGATTCTGGCTCAGACATAAATATTATTGACGACCAAACATGGAGAAAAATTGGAAAACCCAAATTATCTGAAATCAAGAAAATTGTCAAAGGTGTTTCAGGAAAAAAATTAAACTATAAAAGAGAATTAAAGTGCGTTATTTCTTTCTGTAGCAAAACTGCAAAAACAGAAGTATATGTGATTCAAGAGGTTAATTCATGTCTTTTCGGAATAGACTGGATAGTACTGTTCAATTTATTTGAACTCCCAATGAACTCTTTTTGCAACGAAATAAACTGTGCAGAAAAGAAAAAAACATATTAAAAAATGAAAAATTCATGAATGAATTGAAAGGAGAATATTCCAGGGTTTTCTCTGAGGGTTTGAGTTTATGTACAAAGTTTGAACTTAAGGAAAATGTCACTCCAATTTTTAAACCAAAAAGAAACGTCCCTTTTTCTTCCTTAGACACAATTAACAAGGAACTGGAAAGATTAGAAAAAATGGTAGACTATGCGGACTGGGCTTCGCCCATCGTCTACGTCAAAAAGAAAAACAAAAATATAAGAGTGTGCGCCGATTTTTCAACAGGCTTAAATGATTGCCTAAAGGATCATAATTATCCACTTCCTTCGCCAGAAGACATTTTTTCAAAATTAATTGGATGGAAGATTTTTTTAAAAATCGATCTATCTGATGTATACTTGCAGGTTAAAGTGAATGAGGAATCTGTTGTTAAACACTATCAGAGAATTACTTGTAACTTTAGAACAAATAAAAAAAGAAGCCAAAAAAGATGATTTTATATTAAAAATAAAGAATCAGATGAGATTGAACGAAAGAAAGATAACATTTACTTATAACAGATCCCGTAGGCCACGTCGTTATCCATTGGGCTAAGCCCCAACCCTCAGAACATTTGGGAAATGAATCACTCACGGCTTATGAAACCTAAAAGGCAACTCGAGGATAGGGTTAATGAGTTTATCAGGTGAACGGCGAGACAACCCCCTTTGAGGATTGGTAACGATGGTTTAAACTGGGCAGAATTTGATTATTTAAGAATATGGCTCAACAAGAATTTGTTTACATTTGACTTGAAAGTAAGACCATGTTGTAATCAGCTGAGAAGCAGCCCCGATGTATGGTGTTCCACAGAAAGAAACTTTGTTTATGGAAGTTCTGTTTAGTTTTAGGTACACAGGAAGAAAGGAAAATTATTTAAAGTGGTTGTAGCTAGACAAGTTTTTGATGTGAATATTTCACAGGCGTGGAAAACATAGGTTGGAGCACCTAAAACAAATATGAACCCATTTGTTGAGGGGTAGCATGATTTGTGGTTGCTCTTTGTAAGACATTCACAGCAAGAACATCTTTTGCTACTGCAATGGAAAAGATTTTCCTTTCTTCATGTATGTGTTTAGTGTCAGGCGGAAATTTTCACGAACATATTTTCTTTTCAAGGGCTTCCTGCTTGTGGCATTACCACAGAACTGTTTCCCTGCAGACTACAACATGGTCCTCTTTAAATCCAATGACATCAAATACTTGTCATAAACCATCTTCATAAGTAATCAAATTTTGTTCATTCTATTCATAGTTTGTCAGCCAAAATACTAGTACTTCACTCCAGATGCAATCCTCTACCTGTATAAGAGTCAGATACGTCTTAAAGTGGTGTACTGTTGACACATTTGGGGAGGTGTTATTCAGAGTACTTTTTCTTGCCTTGACAGACGACAAAATCAACTTTGCAATCTGGTTGGGAATGATCTCTTCTCTTCTCTGCAGCCTCTTTATCACAGATTATTTCTATGGAAGGTGTTCGATTAAGTTCCAATCTTTGGTCCTTTCTTGTAAGATATTCACAGCAAGAACTCGTCTAATTATCACAACGGAAAAGCACTTTCTATGTGTCAGGCAAGTTTCTTTCCAAAAACTTGCCATTTGTGGAATACGTTACTACAATATTGATCCCTGAGGCCTACAACATGGTAGTCTTGAAATATAATGACAACAAATACTTTTCATAAACTGTCTTCGCCAGGTCAGAAAGTACTAAGAATAGTTGATGTAGCTCCATTGAGAGTGGATCGTCTCTATCGACCATCCCAGCTGCCCGACAAGCAGATTCGAAACGGAACCCACCACCAACTCTCTATAAAGTATCTTCATAGACTATGTGAGGCCACTGGACCCAGGAAGGATTTGCAAAGTTTATAATTATAATTAACTAGCTGTGCCTAGTGTTTTTGTGTTTATATTGTCTGATAAAATCCAAGACAACATCTATGGCCCCAATAATCTTTTTTTTCTGTGTCTTATGAGAATTAAAAAAAAGTTGGGAATGCATTTCATACCGAGAAAGGAAGACAATAATTAAAAAGAAGGCAACATCTTCCTTATCAAAGAGGAAACTTTAGCCTCGAAAAAAGCCAAACTTGTCGATCCACCCTGAAAAATGTAAGTCACAAAATCAAAAGCTTTTAAGAAGCATCACTAACGAGGCAGGAACAATGGAATCCACAATAAATCTAGGAAATCTTAATCTATCCAAAGATCTTGAAATAACTTGTCCCAAATGTGTTGGAGATCACATGGAATTTTATGATCTCAAGTCAATTTTCATCATCATCATCTAGTTTTGGTATTTGTTATATTTCGGAAATATATGGACTCATTCAGACATTATGTATAGAGCTTACGACGAAGTGTCATGACAGTCTCGGATGCAGTCTTTCTGTAACATACTATTCTGTATTTCTGTAAATACACACTCTTGTAAATATACCACCGTGTTGTCTTATTTATTATCAGTCCTTCAAAGTTACAACACTGACGACGACGAATTCGGAGTTATTCGGACATAACATAATCTGGACTTATGTTGCACACAACACTGGCAACGAAAACTAGGATTTATCTTGGATACAACATAACCATTACTACAACTGTAATGTTGGATTTTCGAAAAAAAAGATGCAGGTGGTATGCTCTGGAATATTGTTAATTATAACAATTAAGCGAGAAGTTAAATTCATGCAAGGTTTTTAACATACAGTGTGTGCCAATTCTGCAAAGAAAAAAAACATTCCAGTGTCGGGACATAGGATTGAAAAAAAAGAAAAAGGTTTTCATTCTTGAGTAGGGCAAAACAGATTTAAAATCAAGATTTTGAAATTTAAGTTGTTCGACCACGGAAAAAAAACAACAAAAAGGTCTATCGATTTTTCTTGTTCGTTTTGTTTAATCAGGAACACAAAAATAAGTTTGAGCAAGCTTATTTTTTTCTCTCTTGCTAAGAGGTTAAGAATTTATCTTCCAGTGAAAAAAGTTATGACCGTATAAAAAATATATATATATATATACACGAAAAAGTCAGCCTATTTTAAGTGACGAAAAATGGGGGAATTTAAAAAGGTTATTTTAGAAATTATCAGGCATCGACAAGAACAACAACGGCAATTACAGAGGGAACAAATAGAATATCAGAAGAAAACGGAAACAGAAAACTTTCGATTAAAAGAAAAATTGCAAGAACAGGAAGAAAAATTTCAAGAAAGGTAGCTGAAACAAATGAAAAGATTTGAAGAAATGGTTCTTCATGCCTAACAGGAACATACAAAATTATACAAATTATCGAATGGCGGTCAAAATGGTGAAGATGAAAATGCATTTTCACAAAACACTATTGATACTTTTACTTACGACCCTGAAAACGAAATTACATTTGCTCCGTATTTCAGACAATACATTGAACCAATTTTAAAAAGGTTTGGTCTTTTTACTTTTATTTTGAAGTGTCATTCAACCGAAAGTAAAAGCAAACAGTGACATCCTGTAATGTGGCCTTTTGGTTGTTACTGAATCTGGAGTTTCTCAAGTATAATTGATTCAATTAAGATAATTGGGTATGGCTGTACATACCAAATTCATCAATTATATATTTCCACAAAAAACCAGTGACCTTACATTTGTTGAAGCAATACAAATATTAACTAAATTGTTTAGCCCTAAAACATCTCTTTTTTATGAAAGGTGGAAAGAAGATAAAGACTACAATACTTTTGCTAGCATATTTAATAAATACTGCGATGGTTTCAAATTGTCGGAGTTGAGTGCTAACAATTTTAAATGCCTTATCTTTGCACAAGGTTTAGTAATGATGGTAGATCTTCTGAAGTTAACCGTGGACACTGCAACTACATGTTTGGGTGAAAAACTCCTCTAAAGGTAGATTTACATTCCTTTTGATGATGCTGGATGCCAATATAAGGTATTTTTGCATTTTTCACTGCTCAAGGGCAGATATAGTCTTTGAAGCCATTCTTTGTAGGTAAGTGTGGAGAATCTTATCATCATCCTGCTGGTGTACGATATCTCTTTGAAGATAGGGATTTGTTGCTTGGATGGTATACACGGTTCCGTCAAGTAACAAAGCTGGAGGACAAGGATGATGACAACTTGGCTTTACATACCAGAAATCTTTAGCAGCGTAGTCAGTGACAGAAAACTACTGCAGCAGTAGTGGCGGCATGCATGAATGATGGCCAGTTGTCCAGTGTACCATGACTCCCGCTAACAACAAAAAAATGGATCAATTATACTTGAGGAACTCCAGATTCAGTAACAACCAAAAGGCCACATTACAGGATGTCACTGTTTGCTTTTACTTTCGGTTGAATGACACTTCAAAATAAAAGTAAAAAGACCAAACCAGACGCCGACTTATGTTGGGATTTTTCTCGTTCAAATAAAAGACGAAATTTCGGTTCAGCTGTATAGGAAAAAGAAGATTTAAAACGTAACTTGACAAGAAAGAGAACAAACAGTGGTTTAGTTAATATAGAGATTTTATATAACTAAATAAACAGGAAGAAAGAGAAGAAAAGTGTTGCTTGCAAAAAAAGGTGGACTTAACTTGTCTCTTGATTCGTGTGGTCTTAGTGAAAGAAGTGTATTCAAAGTACTATGCACAGAAATACATGCCTGCTGTTTTAGGCATGGAGTCGTTGTTCAGACACAGAAGTGTCGTCTTGTTCAGTCGGCAGCAAAGGAAAAAATGAGCCGAGGTTTTTAATAACCCGCTCACATGGGTTCGGCAGTGGTGGGGAAAGGTGGCATGTGATTGGTTGCTTCTTATCCAATTACAGGGAACATAAAAAACTACTGCGTTATAATCATTTTCAATACCTAAGGACAACCAATTTGCCTTCTCCTTTAAGACTCGCATTCACAAATATCTGAGGGCTTAGAACTAAACTTGATGATGTAGAATCATTTCTCTTAGTAAACTCCCCGGATATCCTAGCACTAAGTGAAACTAACTTATACTCCTCTAATAGCTTTGACATGGCTGGATACCTTCCACTCTGCCGTAACGACTCAGAAAAAAGATGCATGGACTCTGAGTCTATATTCGTAACACTCTTCACTTGACTAAAGAACATAGTCTAGAATTAGATGAAAAGGCCTATATGTGTTTACAACACAGCATTAGTTACTACTGTTGTCTTTCTGTACACTGCTCAACTGTATCTCTGATAGTATTGATGCAGCACTCTTTTTATATCTGAGTGCCCAAATACATGTATTTAGGGATTTTAATATTCACCACAGTAACTGGTTTGGTTTCTCGGGCTATACAGACGCAGGTGGTAAAAGTATGCATAGTTTCTCTATTGCACATTCCCTTTCACAGACTGTCACTTTCTCGACACGCCTCTCAGATTGTGAGCATCAGCAAGTCTCACTTCTCGATCTATTCTTGACTACACTGCTCAAGACTTGTGTGATGGATGCCCATAGCCCACTTGGGAACACTTGTGATAATGGCTAATATCACCTTAAACTTTTCATCTAAACTGAAGAACCGTTGCATAAAACAACAAGATACTACAATCCATCAGAGATCACATCAGAAATGTCCCAGGGAGTAAAAACTTTCTCTCCCTGCTGAACAGTGTGCAAATGAGGTAACTGAATCGTAACTGAATGGGTAAAAGCAAGCATAGAAGCACATGTCCCCGTACGAAAATTTTATAGCAAGCTCAATGGTTTACTTCAACCTGTGCAGCTGTAAAAGAAAAAGAAACTGGCATCAAGCCAAAATGTGTCCTTTTGGTCGTTGCTGATTCTGGGGTGCCTTAAGTATAATTAATCCAACAATGAATGAAATGTGTGATTAACATTGGCAACAACAAAAGGGGAAAAACAAACTCGTGCGTGTAACAAAAAATAAAGATGTATATTTATTTCAAAGAAAAGAGTTCATGATTCAGTAAAACATCAGGAAAGGAGTAGCGATTATTAGATGATGATGATGATGATGATGATGACCGGAATTTCGTCTGGTCTTTCACTCATTATTGATTTTTTATGTTGCTGCTGCTGTCCCGGTCATCACAGTGGTGGTTGGTAGGATACAGCTACAGACGGTGATGATAAATGTTGCTTCCGTTGCTGTGATGATGATGGCAGGAGAGGAAACTGTAGATGATTATGATAAATGATGCAGAAGGCAGCAGAGAAACTGTTATCATCTTCTTCATTGCTGTCATTGTGGCTGTAGAAGTCTGATTGGTCATCGTCATAGTGGTGGTGAATGACACTCAGTCGTCTGGCAGGGATTCTAGTGGCAAGATTTGCTGGCAGAGACACCGTCTCATCAAGTGACAAAGCTGGAGGACAAAGCCCCGAGTTCCCTGAAGAAAAGAAAATGCAATTTTTTTTTCAGATTGAAACGCTGCTGCTGATTCGGACGCTTTTGTGAGATCCAATTGGTGAGTAAAATGACAATATGTGCAGAAAGATGGAATTGTGTTTATCTCACAAGCCGAGCTATTGAAAGATCAAATATTCGGTTTTGTTAGATGGAGGGCGAAGCTGTAAACAGGAGACACAAGGCCCTCTCCCTAGAGTTGCTAACAAAACAGATGTGCAGGTGTTGAAACTGCAACAGCAAAGACATTGAAAGTGGGTAGTATAAACTAGTGTGGACGATTCCAATATTTTTCCCGATTCTGATATAATTACCAATTCTGTTGTAAATTCCTAATTCCAATACAATTACCGAATCTGATTCCAATTCTTTAAAAACCTCTAAATATTTAACTATAAAGTTATTTTTTTTTTTCATTTTCAGATTACCGTAAAAACCCATGTAATATGTGCATATATTTTCGCAAACGTAAAAATGCACTTGTGGGGATGATCTACAAATTTTAGTTTTACTTGTAGTTTAAAATCAATAAATATTTCACATTTTATCATTAGTACCAGCAATCGTATATATTTTTTGTTTTAAACAAACAAAAACAATTAAAAGAATCATTTTTGGCATCGGAAAATAGGCACACATTTTTTCGATTCTGATACCCCTAAAAAAGTTCTGTTTTTTAGGATCCCAACACTAGTATAAACACATATGCAATGTGGTTGAAATCAGTGGTAATATACACACACATCACCATGCCTATCCCATTTACACACATGTAAACGCACATGGCGCCAGCTGAAACAAACATGTGTACTCAATTTCTCTTTACACAAAAAACAACTCTTTCAATCCAGAACTTTGTTTGGACTCTTTGAACTCTCAATCTGTACTAACCTTTCATTTTCATTATCTTAACACGTTGTCAATAAAAAAAACTATTATTTTGTCATTCTTTCATTTGACATTGCCTTACCCTCTATAACATACTCCCCAGTGCAGGGAGACATCTCAGAAGTAAACAACCCAAAGTGTAGTGAGAAAATTTAAACAGGATACTACTTGTATTCTGATTTGGGGATTTTCACTTCATGGTACCCAAGTGAAATATGTTAAGTTATACAATAACCAAAAAGCTGCACGTCTCCCAGTGACACTGCCTCAAACGGAGCACTTGTTATTGTCAAATCTCTTTCTCAACCTATTGGCCTAGACACTAAAGACGTTCTGGGTTTTTCTTTCCCAATCATTTGTAACCCTTAGGTCGACTGTTCAAATCAACCTAAGTGAATCACACTTGTTTTGTTGAGGGCTTTTATGCACAGCACAGGAGATTCTTTGTCGTTTACTTCAGAGGGATCGACTTTTCCCATTACATAAATTATTTTTCAAAGATAAATGCTTCGAATGGTTATTGGCAAATTAAAGTCGATGAGGAAAGCTTACAGCTATTAAAGTGTAACTCACCATTTGGGCGATTTTATTACACTCAATTAACCTTTGGGGCACATAATGCAAGTGAAGTATTTCTCAATCAGAGGGAACAAGAAATTTCCAAGAAAACTTGGTCTAACTCAATAAAGGAGCACAGAAAAAGAGTAAGACCTACATGGGTCATTGTTATGATGATCTACCTAATTCTGTCACTTCATGGACTCTTCCTGACACCATAATTAGCAGTAACAGAGATATTCGCTTTAACAAATCCAGAATCATTCTCTGGCAACCCATTACTTCTGTACTTTCCGTAAATAAATACTTTTGTAAAATACCTCCTTGTTGTCTTATTTCTTTTCAGCCCTTTAAGGCCACAACAGTTTCCTAATAAGCAGACAAGAATCAAAACCATATCCAACAAAAATGAAAGCCATATGCGTCTTTTAGGAAACAAATCATGATTCAGTGAAACTGTAACGTTTTAAAACGTTAAAAATTACTTAAAAGTTTTAAAAATTGTTTTATGCCTGGTTCGCTTCTCACTTACGCCGTTTTTGTGTACCTTAACTCTTTTGACATGTGTGTGGGTTCGTCCATTAATTCCATTTACGTGACTTTTGTGTACTCATTCCATTAATTCTTTTATGGGTGCACATTAAACTCTTTTATGGGTGTGTGTGTGTCCATTAAATTCTTTACATATTTCTTTTCTGCTTTACAAGTGACAAATGTCTAAAATACCTTTTCTCTTCATTGTCGCTTTTTCTCTTCTCATTCATCACTGCATCGTCGCTGCATGGCCGTTGTTCGATCGTCATCAGTGGAGCTAGATAAAACTTTCCTCATACAAAAAGAAGACTCACGACTTTTCGCTTGGAGTATTTTTACAGGTTTTATTCTGGAGAGAAATACTTTACATATAAGAAACTAGATTTCATTTAACTAACTAACAATCGTTTAGCTGGGGATAGCCAGATTTTTAGATGAGAAAGAGACGGGAACTGGACAAGGATAGGGGCATTGTTTGTGTAACTTTTCTTTAGTATGAAATACAATTGAACAACACGGTGTAGGAGAAACACAGGAACAATGCAAAAAATAATACATAGGGTTGAATGAATGCAGACAAGATGAAATAATCTTTATCCTGGAGTTCATCGATTCTTCTGCCATCGGCCTGGCAGAGAATGCAGGATCACATCTTGTCTGGTTCATGTCGATCACGTAATCTGTCTAGCGATCATGCGTGAATCTCGTTATATGCAGACGTGCACCTGTTGAAGCCAAATCATTACTTACATAGATCGACAGAAAATAGTTAATTCATGTAAGCTGCTTCATAAACCCCTGCTTAGACTTTTAGCCGATAAAACAAGGGAAACTTTATTGATTATAACAGCATATGAGAATAAAATGGAAAGAACATGAAAATGCAAAGATAAATTATATGATTGAAAAAATTGAACAAGAATGTCTGTGTTATGCTGCCAAAGGCAAAATGTCTCTTTTGCTGAAAAAGAAGCAAACATGTAACAATCGGAAGTGCAAAGAGAAAAATGTTTATTTGTTCAAAGAGAAAAATGTTCATTTGTGCAAAGAGAAAAATGTTCATTTGTTCAAAGTTGAAAAATATTCATTTGTTCAAAGGTGAAAAATATTCATTTGTTCAAAGGTGAAAAATGGTCATTTGTTCAAAGGTGAAAAATGGTCATTTGTTCAAAGGTTAAAAATATTCATTTGTTCAAAAGTGAAAAATGTTCATTTGTTCAAAGGTGATAAATGTTCATTTGTTCAAAGGTGAAAAATGGTCATTTGTTCAAAGGTGAAAAATGGTCATTTGTTCAAAGGTGAAAAATATTCCTTTGTTCAAAGGTGAAACATGTTCATTTGTTCAAAGGTGATAAATGTTCATTTGTTCAAAGGTGAAAAATGTTCATTTGTTCAAAGGTGAAAAATGGTCATTTGTTCAAAGGTTAAAAATGTTCATTTGTTCAAAGGTGAAAAATGTTCATTTGTTCAAAGGTGATAAATGTTCATTTGTTCAAAGGTGAAAAATGGTCATTTGTTCAAAGGTGAAAAATGGTCATTTGTTCAAAGGTGAAAAATATTCCTTTGTTCAAAGGTGAAACATGTTCATTTGTTCAAAGGTGATAAATGTTCATTTGTTCAAAGGTGAAAAATGTTCATTTGTTCAAAGGTGAAAAATGGTCATTTGTTCAAAGGTGAAAAATGGTCATTTGTTCAAAGGTGAAAAATGGTCATTTGTTCAAAGGTGAAAAATGGTCATTTGTTCAAAGGTGAAAAATGGTCATTTGTTCAAAGGTGAAAAATGTTCTGTTATGGTTCAAGAAAATGCCGCAATTGACGTGTTGAGATAAGGAAAGAAGGAATAAGTTGAACTAGTATTAGAAAAAAATACTGAATTAATTGAATTACGAAAAATCGGCATGCAAAAATAGCATGTGGGCAGTAAAAATGGTTAAATTGAAGATGGCATACATATTTGGTAAAAATATTTTGAAAAACAATAATCCTTACAACAGAAGTCTACACTATATAGGACTTAGAATTATAGTTATTTAAAAGCGATTAATTTGGGAGTGAGTCAGCCATTAGGAGTCAACCACAAAAGGGTTAGATGAATGCCACGTGGGAATATTTAAAAATGAGTAGGAAAGCAAAAATATGTTAGAACATTAAAATCCTGAAAATCGCAACAAATCTTAATTCAATTGACATTTAGTATCAATAGAAAATGCATTTTGTAATTAAATCAACAAGATTTAAGCGCTATTCCCTATTAATTTGTCTGATCAAAATGCTAAGAAGCTAGAAGTCTCTGATGAAAAAAATATGAACAAAATCATGTCAGAAATGAATAAAACCCATGTGAAATGCACTTGCCATAATCGATTTATTCGTAAATCTTTGATATAAATGGAATGTTGCGTTTTTCATGGCAGTTTTAAGTCTTTAAATTGCCGAATGTGGAAAAAATTAAATCTCTGTGGATCGATCTGTAGCTCGCTGTTACAAGGGGGAAAATGTCTGTTTTTTTTTTGTTGTTTTTTTTTAAAACAGAAGCTTGCATGTTTTAAATCATGTAAGGGTTACCAATTTTAGCTGTTTGAAAGTCAAATTTTGGATGTGATAAAGATGTGAACTAGACAAGGATAGGTGCATTGTTTGTGTAACTTTTCTTTGAGATGAACAACACGGTGCACAGACGGGTAATCGTTTTATGTAGGAGAAACATGGGAACAATACAACAAATGATACATAGGGTTGAGTGAATGCAGACAAGATGAAATGATCTTTATCCCGATGTTTGTTGATTCTTCTGCCATCGGCCTGGCAAAGAATGCAGGATCACATCTTGTTTGATTGGGAAAGAGTCACAACTAGCGGGTTCATGTCGATCACGTGATCTGTCTTTTGTTTGGCCCATTCAACCTCATACTTTGCGTTTTGGCCTCTCGGGTGACCTCTCTAGTGATTCAGTCATGTGAACGATTCAGTTTTGCTGATTTTGTGTCACTTTTCAACCTGTACTTAGCTCGACCCTTGTCAAAATTCATACTAGCTGATTTACTCGCTACACAACATAATGTAACAATGTAACGTCAGGAAAGGATCGGCCATTGTTATTATTGTCATTGTTGTTGTTACTATTATTGTTATTGTTTTTGTTACTATTATTATTATTATTATTATTATAATAATAATAATAATAATAATAATAATAATAATAATAATAATAATAATAATAATCTGCTGTTGCTGCTGCTACTTCTTTATCCTGGCCAAAATGTCATCTGGTCTTTCACTGAGAGTTGTTGATATTTTATGCTGTTGCTGCTGCTGTCTCGGTCACCACAGTGGTGGTTGGCAAGAGACGGCTATAGACGGCAATGATGAATGTTGCTGCCATTGCTGTGATGATGATGGCGGCAGGAGAGAAAGCTATAGATAATTATGATGAATGATGCCACAGACAGCGGAGAAACTGTTATCATCTCCTTCATTGCTGTCATTGTGGCTGTAGAAGCCTGATCAGTCATCATCATAATGGTGGTGAATGACACAGCACCGACCAACAAGAATAACCACAGTTATGGCATGAGCAAGATATATATGTCGTTGTTGTTGTTGTTGTTGTTTTTGAGTGAGTCAGACATATGCATATATCTCACGAAGATCGTGCCTCAGGATTGTCTGGTCTTGCATGAAGTCCTTTTTATTGGTTGCAATTATTTGTTAACTTGCAAAACTCTGAGAACAGCAAAGTTTAGTGCTTGCATACGAAGTCCGGGAAGTTTTTTCCCAGAATACACAAAGCAATGGTGCAGAAGCAACATGCTACTTTCATTCCATTGATTTGCGGTTACGCACCTGTCATGTCTTCTCTTGTTACATGCAGAGGCAGAAACGACCAGAGGATTACGGATCCTGATGTCGACTCCTCCTGGATTTTCACAAGAGCCCTGTTAGCCCCTGGGTAGTTTTGACATTACCATGTTGCCATCACCCTTACCATGGTGAGATAGGGTTGGACTTTAGGGGGGTGGGGACTTGTAGTTGTTTTATTTGGATGATATGATTGTGTTGTGTGAACAGGAAAATTGACCTTGGTAGGAAACATTGATAAGCCCTGGCTTCTTGGTTTGCATGTGTGCACCAAACTGACCTTGATGAGAGATTGGAAGATTGGTTTACATGTGTGCAAGAAACTATGATATAGGTGAGAGGTATGAGGCTCCCTTGTTTGTGTGTGTGTGTGCAAAAAAAAATACCTTGGTCAGAGACTGGAAGAGATGATACTCGGCTCCTATATTTGCATTTTTAGGGTGTGCAAAAAGTTAACTTAAAAGCCTTTTTTGCACATATGTGCACGAAATGTGGCTGCTGCTTTCTTGCTGATTTACGTGCTGTCAAGTCTCTTTGCTTAGTGGCATCCGGGTCTCTTCTTTCTGATGTGCTATGTTCTTTTGTGTGCTAGCTCATCACATGCTTTATATGGCCATGAGATAGCAGGTGCTTGGTTTTCAGACACATTAGTCAGAAAAGCTCCTTATGGTTCAATGGTTCGATAACACTGATCAGTTGCTATTGTTTTGAGTTTACCCGTGCAGACGGCATTGAAAGTGGTCACCTGACCTATCTTCTCTAATTAGTTTCAGAATTCTTTTATTTTTGTAATGAAAGAAAAAAAAAAGTTCTTGCCAACAGTAGTATAACACCAGTTATCCCTTTTAACACTGTGAACTACGCCATTAAAAAAGGATCCCAATCCCCTGCGAAACAACTAATGAACATAACCTTACAGCGCATAAAACTAAAGATAAAACAATAAATACACAAACAAATCAAAAGTCATTGCAGCCTATTATGAGGACCAACTTTCAGACCAGATCTTTCATTCCAGATCTTAAATGGGAAACGTATATCCAGTCTGTTGATGGTAAAATAGTTGGATTACTGTACCATTCCAGATGTAATCCTCCACAATAGTCAGATACGTCCTAAGATTGAATACTGCTTCCACATTTGGGGAGGTGCCACTCGGAGAACGCTTTCTTGCCTTGAAAGAGTACAAACTCAACTTCGAAATCTAGTGGGGGATGATCTCTTCTCTACAGCCCATTACTCACAGAAGTGACATTGCTAGTCTCTCTTTATTCAATTGTTATTTCCATGAGTTACCCATTTTCAAAACAAATGATAGTGTGAGAATTAAAAAATCCAAAAAAATGGAAACAAATACGACACAACAGGTATCACCTACTCTAAACAAAGGAATGAACAGACAACAATATTAATTTTTTATACTAACGAGTCACCTCTTATCAAAGCCAAAAAGCCACTCGAGGATGATGAGTTTTTCAGTTGGATAAAGAAAACCACCCTGAAAAGATTGGAAAACGATGGGTGAAATGGGCAGAATTTGATTATCCAAGAGGATGGCTAAACAAGAATTTGTTAACATTGGACTTAAAAACGACCATGTTGTAGTCGCCCGGGAAGCAGCCCCGTGGTAGTGTGTTCCACAGACGAGAAGTTCTTGGAAAGAAACTTAATTCATGAAAGTTCCATTTGTTTTAGGGGACCAAGACTACAATAAGGACCCCAGTTCAGTAACACAACACGCAGAACATGTTCCGGAAGTCACCGGCGTCTTCCGGTTGACCTCGCAACGCAACCCAGAAAACACCTTTTATAAATTGTGCGACACCATCTCTGCACAATATCCATTTGTTTAACTGTATTTTGTTTCAATGTTTTGTTCCCTACATTAAAAACCTACCTTGTGTCTATCTTTGCCCTTGTAGGGAGGCGAGTAAATAACAAAGTTTTGTTTTTTAATAAGAAATAAGTTATAAAAAGATTTGTAAATAAAATTATGCATTTCTTAAATCTTATTTCATTTGTTGCTTACAGAAAAAAAGGACAAAAACTTTATAAACTTTAAATTGCTTCCGTTTAGAAACTGATTTTTGAAGTCTAACTCCGCCCTCGTGGGGAGGCAAAACGAAAGATTACAAGTCAGTCGATTTTAAAAAAAGCGTATATATTTCGTTTATTTATTAAAATAACTTGTGTAATCTTCCGTTTTGCCTCCTCGGGCTAGGAGCAAAGTGTAGTATGGAAAAATCCTTCTAAACTGAGGTAAGATCCAGAGTGCCCCTTTTTGGGAAGCTTGATTTTTCCCTACAAAACGGAAGATTACTTAAGTCCGGCGATAAATATTTCATACCACCCATTTCTGCCCTCGTGGGGAGGCAAGTAAATAGTGACACAAAAACATGTGACAAAATATCTTTTAAAAGAAAACATGTTAATATTTTATTTGTTTTATTTATGGACCCTCTGCCTTAAAATAAATATTAACATGTTAAAAGGAGAAAAAAAAAATCCGAAAAAAAAGGTTTATTTACAAATAAATAGCGACTACGTGTATTGCGAGGTCAACTGGAAGATGCCGGTGACTTCTGGAATATGTTCCGCGTGTTGTGTTACTGAACTGGGGTCCTTATTGTAGTCTTGCTCCGTTTTAGGTACACAGGGGGAGAAAGGGGGGTTCAGAGATTAGAGCTCAATCGAGCATCTACTATGAAAATAACGATAGTGTAGAGAAAGACTAGCGATGACAATACCAGAAAAATCACAACCAAAAACTAAGAATCAACAAAACAAGGCAATAACCCAAAAGACAAGCAAGGCAGGAACAAAAAAAGAAGATATTCTTGGGCTTTGGGCTAGGATTAAAGTGTAGCATCTGTTGTTCTCAGACGAGGCGAAATAGTTCAAGGCTGAGGTCATTTTAATTTTTGTCACAATCCAAGGTGTCTCTTTTTCGAGAGCTGGATTGTCCCTACATTAAAAGCCGACCTCGTTGGGAGGCAAGCAAAAATCCTCATACATAGTTTAAATAACAACAACAAAAACAAAAAATAAATAATTAAAAAGGGAAGATGTTATATTATTGTAGTTCAAAAATGTAAAGCAATAAGATACCACTTGATGGGAGAGGAAAATAAATTTTGCCAATATTTATGTAGAGAAAATAAGTTAAAAATACTTGCCAATTTAAGTATCGTTCCATATGTTAATTTTTTATTCATAACCATAGGAAATCTCATCTTAGAAATAAAAACCTGTGAAAGTTGATGTTAAAGTCAGTCTTGATTTTTAAGGGTGAAAAGTTAGATTTCAGCTCTGTTGAAGATAATTTACTTTTTGGACTTCCGAAGTTTGAACTGCCATTGTGCATTATAGTTGGCATATTTTTTTAGTCGATCCCATTGGACAATACAATCACAATTATAAAGTAAGAATATTTGATATGCCAACTTTATCATTTTAGCTGACCACGTGATGGACATGTTTTTTCTCTGTGCACATAGTTACCATTATTCGTGGGTGTTATCGTTTATAGGGGTTGGGAGTGGAAACAACTGGATGCAATAACATCTAAATTATTAATAGCTTGTCGTGGACAAATGTAAAAGGGGGTAATATATAAACAGTACACAAGAAATAAATGCTAAACAAAGAGTACATTTGTTCCCATTACAGAGGCATGAAAATAATGCACTGAATATGTAACGTTTTCTTATATGGAATTTCAATAGAGGTGGCACCCCACTCAAAGAATAATTTACAACCCTCAACCGCGTGCTTTGAAAATCGCACCAGAAAAAAGAAGAGTCTGGGTATATAGTAGTCATAAACATTGACATTTGTTTCCTCTGACAGAGACCAGCCCTAATGAGGTTGTTTGGTCATACGATGAATGATCAAACTCTAGGATGTAGTAATTTTGACCAAACTTTTTAAAGACTTCATCCAGAGACCTTTAGGGGGTTGCAAAGTAGTCAGACAGCTTCCAGGCAGCCACGAAGAAAGATGTTGACACTCTCTTTTGCCATCCGTCGACTAGACACTCTGGGCATGCCTATCTTCACTTGAAGATATACTGCTACAAGAAAAGACTTTCGGTAGCCGACACTTATTAACTTTAATTCCTTTCAATTAAAGAATAAATTCAATGTCACAACTTCCGGCAACCTACACTCGATTGTGTATGCCATATAAATAAATTTGTATAAATTCTTGGTTATAGCGATTCTTTTTTACAGATTATTGTAGGAGATAGTCTTATAATTTACGTGAAGATTAGCTCTTATAGGTAGAATAAGATTAAAGAATTATTTCTCTTGTGTTGGCACCGACAATATTTATCCAAGGGCGATAACTCTGGCCCAAACAATTAAGCTTGTTAGTCATAGCACTTAGTAATATCATGAGTCTTGCTGATATGTCTGCTGTACAGGAGAGTTCAATAAAGTCTTGTCTCGCATGCACGTTTACTAGTTGTCTTGTTTCTATACCTTTCACCATTTACTAGAATTATTTACGGCATAGATATAATAAACTTTTGCAGTTTTTTTTTTCAATCTTAACTTTCATTCCTTTGTTTCTTCTTTCTTTAAATAAAAATTTATATTTCCAACTAATTGAAAAGAAATGTCTGTTTTGGAAACATTTTCATATTAGTGCTAAAATGAGAACATTTTATATTCTCATTCTACACAAAATAGGAAGAGCATTTCCCAGGCACTTAGATTATAGCATGTGTACGTCGGCATCTAAAGACAACACGAAGAAGTGTGTTAAATGCCTGTGCGTTTATTCAAAGCTTACCTTTCAAACGACAGCACGATATAAAAATAAAAAACAAACTAACAATTAATACATGTACTAAAACAATTGAACGCACATAATAGTTACTCAAATAAGGAAGTAGCGTAGAACACACAAAGGGGTTACTTACAGTCGACGCATTGTGGTTTCCAGGCAGATTTCTCGAATCTTGCGAGAACTAGGACAAGGTCACGTGTCTTTTGAGATCTCGAGACCTGACCCTCTTTCTAAAGGGGTCCAGCTCTGAACATTAAAAAGGGAATACCCTTAAAGGGAAGTAAGTCTGTCGTCCCTAAATTAGCATCATCTTTCTTTTAAATAGACGTTTAGGATGAAGATAGCTGTGCCCAGATTGTCTAGTCGACAGGTAGCAGGAGAGAGTGTCTACGTTTTCTTTATTGTAGCCTGGAAGCTTTCCTACTGTTCTGTGAACCCATAAAGGTCTCCAGTTGGAATTGCAGCAGTTATATAATTACAATCGATTTTCTTTTGCATTGGTTTATCTGCACTTGTGGAGTGATTGATTCATGCTCTGCTCAGAACACTTGTGTGTGAGAGATACTTCGGCAAAACTTTTCTATTTTCACACTCTTTTTAAACAGTACTTAAATGTCAAGCTGACAAGGCGATATATTCTTGACCTTATAAGAAATCTATGGTAACCCTTTTTTCTTGTTACCCAGCAAGGCCTAGAGGATGGATATTTCTGCAACAACCCTTCCAAATGTCAATGTCTATGACTGCTACGAGAGGATTTGCTAATCTTGACATAAACTGTCAGGCTATCTCCCATAATAATCTCTAACAAAAGGAGCGTCAAATGAAAGGAAAACAATCCCTTTTATAAATAACAAATTATACATTTTTATTTAAGTGACATACACCGTTGGGTGTAGGTTACCAGAAGTTTAGACAGTGTCACAGTGAAGAAAGTAAATAAAGTAAATAAAGGTCAGCTGCCATGAGTATTTTCTTGGAGTAGTATATCTTCAAGTGAAGATAGCCTTCCTTAGTCACAGCAGCAGGCAAGAGTGTTGGCATCTTCGCCCATGAATCTGATTGGTCATCGTGTGACCAAACAACCTCATTAGCGCTGGTCTCTGCCAGAGAAAGGAAATGCCAATGTTTATGACTGCTAAAATTGTTTTTTCAAGGTGTCAAAGTCCTCTGTCTTTTTAGTCAGATCTGTCAAGGGTGTTGTAATCTTGGAAAATCCAGGAACAAATCTTCTATAATATCCCACTACCGCAATAAATCCTCTTCTAGTAGTCACAAATAATAACATAATAGCATCAGTGAGGTTGTTTGGTCACACCATGATGAATCAGTCTTTAGGGCAAATTACTAAATTTCGACCGGACCTTTTAAGGACTCCTGGAGAGCTTTAGGGATTTGCAGAGCAGTCAGACAGCTTTCGAATAACTATGAAGAAAGATGTAGACATTTTCTCCTGTCACCAGTCGACTAGACACTCAGAGGAGCACAGTTATCTTTGCTGGATATACTACCCCAAGAAAGGGCTTTCGGTAGCTGATACTTTAATTCTTTTAAATTCATTGCTGTAACTTTTGGCAACCAATAAATTTATATAGATTAGAAGGGCCTTGTTTTCTTTTCTTTAGCGATCCTTTTTCTTATAGATTATTATAGGAGATAGTCTTATAATTTACGTGAAGATTAGCTCCTAGATTAAAGAATTATTCCACCGGAAGTGACCTCTTGTGTTGGTACCGACAATATATACAAGGGAGATAACTTTTGCCTAACAATTAAGCTCGTTAGTCATAGTTATAATTTATGAGAAGATTAGCTCCTATAGAAGATTAACCACCATGCTAATCCACTACACAGACATCTTCAGTACTTAAAACAGCAAAAAATCATCTTCACCTATTTCTATACTGACCAACAGGGAATTTAGCAGCCAAACGCAGTACTAAATTACCCAGTACTGAAAGACAAGATCAACACTGAGATAATCTGCATGGCCACTAAAGGGATTATTGACCCTTGTACGAGCCCAATATTTACTTCGTTTAGCTTGTCATTTCAAGCTAGCTCTGAAATCATTGACTCGAATGTTTCATATTTCATGGTCTTCCATCGCCAAACTGGTGTCATTTTTTTATGCTTTGCTAGGGCAGCATCTCAAAACACTGCATAATCTGACCGTTTTGGGTTTCAGAATGATGATGGAAAGACACTAATGGTCAATAAAATATGCTTTGTATTATTTTTATTGTTCGGGCTACTGTTCTCATCTTGAATGTTATTCTCACAACGTTTCGATTGATGCAACCTCCGACCTTCTTCAGGTGCGTCTTGTCAAACTCGGAAATCTTTATGTTGAACTGTACAATGCGTACAGAATTTTGAACAAAACCCCTTGTTTAATGTACGGGGATAGACTGCTCTCATCTCATCAGCCATGATCGGGTAGAAGTTGTAAGTAATTTTTAATTAAAGGTTGAAGAATTTATGCAAATCGTTTTTAGTTCTATTGTACGCTTGGTAAATATAAAGAGAATTGTGAATGGATTTCATTTAGTAGAAATAATCTTTTTTTGTTACCACAGTAAAATGGAGAAGTTGGACCACGCAATTAATTTTTGTTTTGTTTTTAAATCCAAGTTAGTATCGTTTGATTATTATTTAACCAGATTCTTTTAAAATTATAAGTAGTTGTTTCAGTAATTTGGTAAAGACAATAAATGGCATAGTAAAAAAAATGCGAAACAAAAATTAAGATAAAAATATTTCTGGGTGACGTTGTGCGGGAACAGTTAATTTACTATAAAATCTAAATTATCATTTAAAATTCTTAAATATCATTTTGATCTTTCAGAAAATTTAATTTCAACGGAGAAATCAACTGTGGAATTTCCACGATGTTCTGCTCGTCAGTAGTAATAAAAACTTATAGGCTAAAAACATATTTATCAAAATTCCATCAAATTTGGCATGAAGTACCCTTGATATAAAGGGTCAACATTCCACGAAATAGAGCTGGACTAAAAGCCACCCCTAAAAACGTATCTTATTCTCAAAGTGAGCCATAATTGAAAAATGTTTGAATCTCTGGAGTATACTATTTTGTCATAAAGATTTTTTTTAAAACTTGATGCAACAGTCCAAGTTTTTGGAAAGAGATTTTTAGAAGTGAATGAGAAAAGATTGGAACAAATGCATAGAAGACATTGCCAAGTCTGCTGCAAAGAAGGTGGGCTGGAAAAATAATCACACCTGACAGTATCCTATATCTCTATAAAGCCAATATTTGCCCATGCATGGAATATTGTTGCCACATATGGCCGATGCCTCAACCATTGGACATTGGACAGAGCCCAGAAAAGAGTCTCCAATCTAATAGGTCCTGCACTGTCAACCAAGCTCCAGCCCCAATATCACTCAGACTGATGATTGAACTTTCAACCTCTAGAAGTAACGTAGTTCACCCCAAACAAGGCAGGCCACCACTGTAGACGTAAGGGGCTACTGAGAAGAAAGAAAAGGGGAGAAGGTTGTGTGTGTGTGTGTGTGGGGGGGGTCAACCTAAACTGGGATCTGCGCAGCGAGATGTCTGTTTACATTAATTTTAAATTTCTGCATATCAGTACTGTCGGGGGAAACAGGGGGCAGGGAGGGAGTTCCAGAGGCCAGCAGCACGAGGAAAGAAGCTATTTGAGTAGAAAGCTCTCCGGCATTTGGGGATCTCCACAGTGAATGGATGGGATTTAGTTGATTATCGAGTTGGTCTAGTGAATTTACGTCAAGGGGGCACCAGAGTGTCACCTAGAACTGGATGTTACTTAGTACTTTATCTGTTGCGCCATGGGTTCGAACATGCTACGCCCTATGCATGCTACGCAGTAGTTCAAATAATCCAAATTAAAAAGTTACGTTTTAACGTGAATTGCCGCAGACAGTTATTTGGCTTACACTTACAATGCTAATGTTTCAATCGACTGCTTTTCTCAGATAATATAGAAATGTGGTGCATCTATAGGAGCTTATCTTCACATAGACAAATAATAATTTGTAACAAAACGGCCTACTTGAAATATATACATTTTAAACTCAACTCCTTAAAAACTATTTTCATTCGCGGTCTATGGAAGTATTTTAAAATAGCCCTAATTCTCAAAATTACATCCTAATAGTTGCTTTTTATCTACGGTTGAACTGAACATCATTCTATTGGATTTACTACATTTTGAACATTTCCACGAAATCTCTTTTTTCATATTTAAATCTTTCGTCACCGGACACTTTGTCAACGGACATTCATCAACTGGACAGACTCTATATTTTGATAACCTTTTTACACACACACTCTTACTTTCCATTACTTTATATTGTTTCTTAAATTTTTCAAATTTTAAATTTTGGCTATTCCCCTGCCAACTTATCCATCTATGTAATTCCTCTGATAATAAGATTTTAATCTTTGGAAAGCCTGGCTTAAGGAAAGAAAAATAAACATATTTTTATCGAGTACACCTTGCATTGAACAATTCAAGATAAAATAGATTTGTCATCCGCACATCTTTATCTCTCTTCCTTCATTTATATATATATATATATATATATATATACATATATATATATATATAATCTTGATAAGCAACTCACTGGTAATGTATGACATTTGTACATGCTTAAGTGGAAACGACATCAGCCCTAGTTAGATGGGAACGGTGGAGGTCTTGGACTGCCAAAAGTGTTCAAGTTGGTAAAGGATAGGCATCCATCCGTAAAATTGCCTTAAATACAATGTCTAGTCGAAATACAGCAGGAAAAAAGAAAGGCAGTGCCAGTAGCACTAATGCTGCTGGTAATGTCTTGGGCTTCGTAGATCCCAGGATGCATGGATCTTCAGGGCCTATGGATTCCATCAAGCCTTGCCAAAGACAGGAGTGGAAAGGAAGACTTAGATTTTGAGACTAGACAATCAGGCCCCACCCTCATCAGAGGATTAATTGTGGCCTGATTCAACAAATAAACCGGTTGATGATGATGATGATGATGATGATAGATAGATAGATAGATAGATAGATAGATAGATAGATAGATAGAACTTAAATTCCCTTCTTGACGTGGTAATGTCTTGTGGCCGATTCGTTATGACGCTTGCAGAGTTTAGGTTGATTCTGTAGCAGGGGTTCGAACCTTGCTGAGATTATCTGAGATTGTCATTCCCTACACTGATGAGAGTGAAAGCTTGAAAAGCTGGCATATGTAGGTAAAAATATTTACTTAAAATTAATATATATATATATATATATATATATATATATATACATATATATATATATATATATATATATATATATATATATATATATATATATATATATATATATATATATATATATATATACAGAGATAGAAGAAAAAAGATTGATAAATATGCGACAATTGTCCAAATTTATTTCAAATTTCAATTGTTCAATGCAAGGTTGTCAGTAATAAACTAGTGTTTATTTTCCTTTCCTTAAGCCAAGGCTTTTCAAAGATCGAAATCTTATCATCAGAGGAGAAATACAGATGGATAAGTTGGCTTTCGAAAAAACCAAAGTTCAAATATTTGAAAAATATGAGAATTATTTTTAAAAATTATTAAAATAATTTTTGTCAAAAAACGTACTGAATGAAAAGAAAATTTCGTGAAAAAGAAATACAGTTGTCCGGGTGGTGAGTTTCCGTTGAAAAGGTTCGGTGAAATTGTAGAAAGTGAATAAAAACACTTTGCATGGGAGCAGGTTGGAAAAGGTGCTCAAAAGTAGATAAGTCCAGATGTACTTAAAAGAGGCTTTGAAGAGGAAAACAGGCCATTTTTTGATTTTCTTCCGGGCCTAGAAAAAACGGTAGGATCTCATACAAGGATTAACTCAGAATGAGAAAAAGCCAGAGTTTATGAAAGTTTCAGATTTGGGGTCAGGATGGGGGGGGGGGTTAGGAGGTGCGGGGTAGTTTAAAAAGTCGCTTTGTGAATTTGGGGGAAAAATAAGCCTTGGCTTAAGGAAAGGAAAATAAACACTAGTTTATTACTGACAACCTTGCATTGAACAATTGAAATTTGAAATAAATTTGGACAATTGTCGCATATTTATCAATCTTTTTTCTTCTATCTCTACTATTGCTCTATCTCGTATATTGAGCTTATCCTTTTCACAATAGGTTCCATCTACTAAAAGTTTTCACTTTGGTTTATTTTGATCCTATATATATATACATATATATATATATATATATATACATATATATATATATACATATATATATATATATATATATATATATATATATATATATATATATATATATATATATATATATATATATATATGCAAGTGAGGAGTTGCAGGTAGGCTGTGATCATGGAAAATGTTGTTCAATGCTGGGTTTAATTCATTGGCATGCGTTGATATCTTCCAAACAGGACATGCATGCAAAGAACATCTTAGTATGTGTGCTGACTTTCTTTTTTGGCTTTTTTATGTTCCTTAAATGAGAAGCTGTAGTCCAAGGTTACGCCAAGGTAGACAGTGTTGGTGTGGTTCTCAAGTTGTATTCCAAACCATGTGATGTTAAGAGGTCAGTTGGCTTCCCACTTCCTGAGATGGAACAAGCAGACTTGAGTCTTCCCAGGGTTAACATACAGATAATTGCTCTCATAGTAGAGGAGTAGCTCATCTGGGGATGAGTTGAGGTTTGTTTCTACTGCTTTTAACATACTCTCTTGGGATGTTACACAGAGGTCGTCAGCATAGATGAGCCGCTCGGTGTTCTGGCTCATTGGTTGGTCATTGGTTATGTTATACAGTAATAGAACTAGTACACTACCTTGAGGTAAGTCATTCTTTTGTCATGATGAGGTCTGTGAGTGCCAGGTCTTTTGTTG
This sequence comes from Sepiola atlantica, assembly GCA_963556195.1. NCBI lineage: Eukaryota > Metazoa > Mollusca > Cephalopoda > Sepiida > Sepiolidae > Sepiola > Sepiola atlantica. Next base: position 39,127,137 of record OY744550.1, read on the forward strand.
GCAGACAGATCAACAAAGACACCTCCTGTTACTAGTCTTTTCTGAAACCCATCTATGATGTGCTGAGTGAGATTCAGGAGTTAGCTTGTGAATTTGCCAGGCTGGAATCCTGCTTGTTGAGGGAGGATGGCTGGTCTAGCAATTGAGTCCAACCTGTTGAGGTTAGGCACTCAAACAGTTTAAACAGGTGGCATAGCAGGGAGATCTGGTGGAAACCCTTTGCATGCACTGGATCTTTTCCCGGTTTCAGAAGAACGATAATTCTGTTTTTTTTCTCCAGACTTTTGGGATGTTTTTTGCCAGCATGCAGTTATTTATCAGCTCAAGGATCCATTTTCATGTTAGAGGTTCAAAGTGTTTGATCTCCTCTGTGAAAATATAATCTAGGTCCATGGCTTTACCAACCTTAAGGGGACTAATGCCAATATCAACCTATTCAAGTAAGAACGGTTCAGTCAGTTCAATGCTGTGGAAGTATTGAAGTCAGTCTACATTTGGTCTTTTCTGTTTGTTGTGGACTTGCCATTGAGCAACAACTGATGTGCAACTTGGTTGGCGGTGATGGCCTATTGCTGTTGTATTTCAATTGATCGATCATTGCTGATTTTCTGGATTAAACTCCTTTTTGCTATTTTTCGTCATATTAGTTGTCTCCAACAGATTTTGCCATTTCCATTGGTGGCCTTCTGATAGAGAGATCAATGGTACTTTCAGCAAAGTGGTCAGGTACATAGAGTTGTTAATCTTGCTTATATAGTTTGCTGCTTTGGGCATCGAGTCCAGGTATGTATTGAGTGCGGCAGCCTCTTGGGATGTTTTTTCGGTCTGCTTAACATACAAACCTGGTGAAGCTATCATAGTTTTTAGGGTTCACTGCTAAAATCTTTGAATCATTAAGCAATCTAGCGATAGTCAGGCACCTAGTTAATGCTAAACTTCTTTCTGATCATCAATACAGATTCAGATAAGCACGATCTACTACAGATATCCTAACGGTCATCTCTGAACGCATATACCATACACTGCACAAGGCAGGTGAAGCTATGGCGGTAGCGCTCGATATATCCAAGGCCTTTGATAAGGTCTGACATGAAGGGCTTCTCCTAAAACTGCATCATATGGTATTACTGGACGAATATTTAATATAATTAAATCTTTCCTAACAAAACGAAAGATCCAGGTTGTACTCGATGGCCGTTCTTCTAAGCAACATGACATAAATGCTGGTGTACCCCAAGGATCCATCCTTGGACCTCTACTGTTTCTGATTTTCATAAATGACCTCCCTAATGTCATTGCGACTGAGATAGGAATATTTACTGACGACACCATGCTCTACTCTCGTCATATGGGCAAAACAGACGTGCACATATCTGAGGCAATGGCTGAATCCTTAGAAAATGACCTCCGGTCTGTAATGGAATGGGGTCAAAAATGGATGGTAACTTTTATGCAGCAAAGACTAACTAAAAGAAACCTCTTCAACCACCGATTGTCATGGCAAATAACACCCTACCTGAGAGTTCAACATTCAAACTCTTCGGCCTAACTTTCACAGGTAACATGAATTGGAGTAAATACATCGAAAACATTGCCAAGGCTGCTGCAAAGAAGGTGGGCTCCCTCTAACATGCCAGTAAATTTCTCACACCTGACATTATCCTATATCTCTACAAAGCCACCATCCACCCATGTATGGAGTATTGTTGCCACATCTGGGCTTGTGCATCATCCACTAGTCTCTCCCTCTTAGACAAGGTCCAAAAAAGAGTTGCCAACTTGATAGGTCCCTCACTATCCCCCAAGCTCCAGCTCCTGTCCCATCGCCGCAATGTTGCTTCCTTGTGCCTGTTTTACAACTACTTCAATGGATTGTGCTCTGATGAGCTTGCTGCTCTAGTGCCCCTACGACGTAAATTTACTAGACCAACCCGACAATCTGTCAAATCCCATTCATTCACTGTGGATGTCCCCAGATGCCGAAGAGCTTTCTACTCCAAAAGCTTGTTTCCACGTGCTGCTGGACTCTGGAACTCCCTCTCTGCTCCCTGCTTTCCTGACGTTACTGACATGCAGAAATTTAAAACTAATGTAAATAGACATCTCGCTGCACAGCTCCTAATTTAGATTGGCCTCCCCATAAACCATCACCTTTTTTTCTCAGTAGCCCTTACGTCTACAGTGGCGGCCTGCCTTGTTTGGGGTGAACTATGTTAAAACCAAAAAGATGGGTAATCTTCCTTTCAAGATCTCCTTGGAATCCAAGCCAGTTCGCTTTCTCAAAGTGTAATCTCCTTTGGAATGAAACTGTGGCTGAAATGATTGCAGCATTGGGTATGATGCCAGTGGGGCAGTGTTGTTGATTATATCCTGCTTTCCATCATCTGCTGCTGAAGGACTTTAGTTGCTTTGCATTGTTGATTATAATAGCTGGTTGGTTTCAGCTTACTTCCACTGCATCTCCATCTGCATTACTTTTAGCATAACCAAATTGGGTGCTGTGCGTGTTAAAGTCTCCAATCAGAATCTTTGGTTTCTCAGATGATGGAGGCATTTTTAGCATCATAAGTGATGTGGGACATGATTTATAGACTGAAGTGATGGTGCTTCCTCTGAGCTCAGCTGTTAGGACTTCAATGTTATTTTCATCAATCTTTGATGTTGATTCGATGATTGCCCCATTTTTGGCTAGCATGATGCTTCCATGTTTCTCGTGTGATCTTGCTATGATGGTGGTCATTCCATCCACATGAGGGTGGGGGTGTTTAGGTCCACAGTAGGTTGCTTGTTTGCAAAAAATACCACACTGATGCGTTCTGCAGAGTTTTGCAACACGTTCTTGTTTAGTTGTAGATAGTCCTTCAATATTTCGAGATACGATGGGCTATACTGGTTATGGATGTGGGCGTTGGCCTCTCTTCATGCTTTGGTCTGGTAAGCTATTGGCATGCGTTAAGCTTATAGACATCGCTTGTCTTTTAGCTCAACGATATGAACGTTTCTACCTTGATCCTCACATTATATATTAGATAACGATGTTAACGTTTCTACTTTGATCCTCACATTATATGTAAGATAACGATGTGAACGTTTCTACCTTGATCCTCACATTATATGTAAGATGACAATGTAAACGTTTCTACCTTGATCCTCACATTATATGTAAGATAACAATGTGAACGTTTCTTCTTTGATCCTCACATTATATATTAGATGACAATGTGAACGTTTCTACCTTGATCCTCACATTATATATTAGATGACAATGTGAACGTTTCTACCTTGATTCTCACATTATATATTAGATGACAATGTGAACGGTTCTACCTTGATCCTCACATTATATGTAAGATGACAATGTAAACGTTTCTACCTTGATCCTCACATTATATGTAAGATGACAATGTGAACGTTTCTTCTTTGATCCTCACATTATATATTAGATGACAATGTGAACGTTTCTACCTTGATTCTCACATTATATATTAGATGACAATGTGAACGTTTCTACCTTGATCTTCACATTATATATTAGATGACAATGTGAACGTTTCTACCTTGATCCTCACATTATGTGTAAGATGACAATGTGAACGTTTCTACCTTGATCTTCACATTATGTGTAAGATGACAATGTGAACGTTTCTACCTTGATCTTCACATTATATATTAGATGACAATGTGAACGTTTCTACCTTAATCCTCACATTATGTGTAAGATGACAATGTGAACGTTTCTACCTTGATCCTCACATTATGTGTAAGATGACAATGTGAACGTTTCTACCTTGATCCTCACATTATATATTAGATGACGATGTGAACGTTTCTACCTTGATCCTCACATTATATATTAGATGACGATGTGAACGTTTCTACCTTGATCCTCACATTATATGTAAGATGACAATGTGAACGTTTCTACCTTGATCCTCACATTATGTGTAAGATGACAATGTGAACGTTTCTACCTTAATCCTCACATTATGTGTAAGATGACAATGTGAACGTTTCTACCTTGATCCTCACATTATATATAAGATGACAATGTAAACGTTTCTACCTTGATCCTCACATTATATATTAGATGACGATGTGAACGTTTCTACCTTGATCCTCACATTATATGTAAGATGACAATGTGAACGTTTCTACCTTGATCTTCACATTATATGTAAGATGACAATGTGAACGTTTCTACCTTGATCTTCACATTATATGTAAGATGACAATGTGAACGTTTCTACCTTGATTCTCACATTATATATTAGATGACAATGTGAACGTTTCTACCTTGATTCTCACATTATATATTAGATGACAATGTAAACGTTTCTACCTTGATTCTCACATTATATATTAGATGACAATGTGAACGTTTCTACCTTGATTCTCACATTATATATTAGATGACAATGTAAACGTTTCTACCTTGATCCTCACATTATATATCAGATAACAATGTGAACGTTGCTGCCTTGCCCCTCACATTATACATTAGATAACAACAAAATCAAAGACTTTTTCTGTGAATTGAATATGTATTTTCGCTGCTTAGTTCAGTGTTAATTATTGCTCTGTTTTAACCATCTTATCTTTAGTAAAACAGAAATTTATACGAATTGAACATTCAGTTTTCCTTCTTTGAACTTACATGTTTAGTTTTGGATTTGAATGATTGGTTTAGAAGAAAGTCAGGATGAACTAATTAACTGGCTTCATCTGATTGAAATTGAATATCAAATAAGCAAAAGATCACCATCTTTCATGAAAAGACACCAATATCTCCACTACTAAATATGCATCAACTTTTATTCAAGGGAACACGGGTACATAACGAGAATTGTTTGGTAGCTGGCTTTTGTCGATAACCAACATTATCCCTCTCCCCTAAAATGTTACTTTGTTTTTCTTGTTTGTTCTATATATATTTATCCTTTCTTTTACTATTTCATAAATAAATATTGTTTGAATCTTAACTTGGTGTTTGCGTCGTCTTTTACCTGCTCGTTATTCTTCCTTATTTTCTATGTGATGTCTTGAATGGGAGAATCCCCTTCCCCCTGTAATCTGTTGTGGCCTTGTAATATATAATACACCAGAGAAACAAGGGTGGTGGTACATCAGTCTTGACTGCCAGTATAGACTGGGATTGATTCAGGTATTTAATTGTTGTTTGTTCTATATATGTTTATCCTTTCTTTTACTATTTTATAAATAAATATTGTTTGAATCTTAACTTGGTGTTTGAGTCGTCTTTTACCTGCTCTTTATTCTTCCTTATTTTCTATGTGATGTCCTGAATGGGAGAATCCCCTTCCCCTGTATTCTGTTGTGGCCTTGTAATATATAATACACCAGAGAAACAAGGGTGGTGGTACATCAGTCTTGACTGCCAGTATAGACTCGGATTGATTCAGGTATTTAATTGTTGTTTGTTCTATATATGTTTATCCTTTCTTTTACTATTTTATAAATAAATATTGTTTGAATCTTAACTTGGTGTTTGAGTCGTCTTTTACCTGCTCTTTATTCTTCCTTATTTTCTATGTGATGTCCTGAATGGGAGAATCCCCTTCCCCCTGTATTCTGTTGTGGCCTTGTAATATATAATACACCAGAGAAACAAGGGTGGTGGTACATCAGTCTTGACTGCCAGTATAGACTGGGATTGATTCAGGTATTTAATTGCTTCCAACCGCAGGAATATGTGGCACAAGGCCGGAAGGTGGGGAGAGTCAAGCCAACGCCTCTAAAGAAGGAACATTCCAGCCTCTAAAAAATTGCCTGACTACCCCGTCGGCATTCCCCGGTCAGGACGCTTCAGGCAGTAAGCAATAAACTTACTCCACCCCAAAGAGGGGAGGAAAGGCCTGGGAGGATGGACCTCCTAGCATTACCCAGGACCAATACCTCAGCCCGACAGATAAAAGGTTACCGAAATTCATGGTGAATGGAAGAGTCCAAAGTTTGTTATAGGTAAGGTACAATAAGCCTCTCCCAAGGCTTTCTTCCTCAGGAGTCACAGTATAGTTTCCTTTTTGGATTGATTCTATTCTAAGGCTGCTTGAGGTAGCTGTATGTCGAAAGTGTTGTATCTGGTAACCATAACTTCGTTCCGGGGTGTGCTGTCGGTGTCTTCTGATAGTCGTGGTTTAGGTGTCTCTTATGAGAGAACTGGGGGCCTCTATTAAATTTAGATCTGATATCTTCAAATTTTTTTTATTCTTGACTTCTGATTTTGGAGTCCATCTTTAAATTTTGAAAAACTGTCTTCTTTGCTTCAACATTCAACTTCAAGACAAGTCATCTTATATTTCATAGCCTTTAGCGCTTCTAAAAACTCTTTGAATTAAAACTTTAACGATTCCAGCTCTGGAACCATGAATTCACTCTCTTTAACCTTATCCAAAAAATGTGACTTAAATTCTTTCAGTTTAGTATTAGTTATTTGCAGTGTGAATTTTGTGTCCTTATGTGCTTTAATTTCTGTCGATAATTTATTTTGTGTCCATTTAATGCAATTTTTTAATGGTTGAAACAAATTCCTTCTTTCATTTTTCTGACTCAATCGTCAGGTTTTTTATTTTCTGGCTAAAAATCTTGGTTGGTAACCCCCAGAAATTGAATAGCTGCATAGGTCTGTGCCAAATAAATTATTGGTGGATTTTAGTATAAACAGTTTTACTTTTTTCATAGTCTGTTTAAAGTAATATCAGTAATTATTTTCCACTCAAATTTATTTTTTTCATCAGTCACCAGTTGGTTGGTTCTTAGCATGGTCGGTTTTCCCAACTTTGCATGTTGATAATCGACACGTCTTAACCAGAATTCAATAGTAATTTTACTTTTTATTTTGGATTTTTACCTGAACATATTTTCTTATAATTCTGCCACCATGTTTGTTCGTTTTTGTGGATTTAACCTGAGTTTTATTTCCTTTATTCGTTCTGCAATGTGAACTTTTGTGTCCGACTTTTTTACAAATTAGACAGGTTTTAAAATGGTATGGGCAATTTGTATCCCAATGAAGGCTTCCACGCCGGAAACTGGGCTCAGCCATTATTTATCCTGTTTTATAGGGCTGGTTTGTTTGTGTAGGGCGTGAAAATAATCCGTTTTTGTTTTAAATTTTTTTTTTTCGAGAGAGTTGAATTTCGATTTTTGACATACTTTTCTAATGTCTGCAATCCTCGACTCTTCAATGTCCTTTGAATCCTGTTTAACACATATACATTTCTGGCAGTCTTCAGCTAATTTCTGTAGTGTCAAATTCAGTTTGCTTTCTAATTTATTTAGAACTCTATGGCTGATTTCAGCATGTTTTCCTGATCCAAAATCTTGTACGAAAATTAAGCATTTAAAATTATCAACACTAAGTTCGGCTAATTTGAAATAGTCACAGTGCTTATTGACGATTGATGCGAACGTTGAATAATCTTCGTTGTCTTTTTTTGACCAGGTTCAAACACTTCCAGTGTTTGTGAAACAAAGAAGTTTTGGGGCTAAATAATTCAGTTAAAAAATTAACAGCTTCAGCAAAATCAAGTCGCTCGTTTTTCGGAGCAAAATGAAATCCACGAACTTAGTATGTTCGGGGATGCCTAATTTTCGGAGCAGTAGGCGAACCTTTTTAAAGTCTGCCAAATTTTCACAATCTATTTTGTACAGATCCTCATATCTTCTAAAATATGAAACAAAGTTTTTATCCTCATCTGGGGAATAAGTGAAATTATCAATTGCACTCCAAACGGCATTCTACGAGAAAGCATGATCGTTTTCGTTACTTTGACCCCTAACCGATATTGTTTGCAGTAATATTTACATCTTTTCGTCGGTTTCTTTTTTTTTTGTCCGAGAAGTCTTTCTTCTGTTTTTTTGTAGCCTGTTGTCAGCTTCTTTTTTGTTCTAGTAGAAGCTTTTGAAATCTTTCATCAGTTTTCTGTAGCCTTTCGTCGGCCTCTTATTTTTGTTCTAATTGCTGTTGCATTTGAAACTTCATCAGTTCTGTTACAGTAGCTTTAAAATCTTCCATTTTTAAACTGTGTCCTTTTAGAATACGGCTTTTAAAAAATTCTTTCTTCTATATTACGCTTGCTAAACGTAATCTTAGTTGTAAAAAAGTATAAAACCTTTTTTCCTCAACCAAAAAAAACATCCCTTTTTTTTTAGTACGCTTTTCCTGTAACTGTAGAATTTGCAGTCGACACTTTAAGTCAACAGAGAAAAAATTTAAAATATGATTTTAATTTTTTTTCTTTCGGCAGTAGGATTTTTCTCTTTTGGAGAGAAAAGAAAAAATCATGTATTCCCTTCTTGTTAAAAATTAACAACAGTGTCGGAATAGCAATAAAAAAAAAATCACTGCCATTTGTTCAATGATAAAAAAAGGAGTTGATCTTTTACGTTATATTTTTGCTTTTTTCCACTGGTAAAGCCAGATTTTAGAACTAGGACGTTATCTGGTGAATTTGTTGTTGATTTCTCTATGTTTGTCCTTTTTTAAGGTTCTAAAAAAAAACCTTAATATACTTTGTCGCCCGTTGTAGCATTCAGTTTAAGGTTGTTAAGAATCCTTTACTGCAACCACGTCGTCAGTTGCTGTAGAGGTGTAAGTCTGCCAGTTGTTGTCGGGTCCTTCTTAAAAATGTTCTAAAAAAACCCTTAATGTTGTTGTTAAGTTCAGTGTAAGTTCGAATACCTCGTAGCCAGTTGTTGTGATGTCCTTTTTAAGTTTTTTCGAGAGTTGTTGTGGGGGCCCATGTAAGTTCGAATACCTTGTTGTCAGTTGTTGTGGCCCTTTAAAGAGGCCAGAATGAAAACACAAACTCAAGATTTAGGTAAAACAGGTATATTGGAGAAAATATAATACACCAGAGCAAGAATGTGTGGCACAATGATGGAAGGTGGGAAGAGTCAAGCCAACGCTTCTAAAGAAGGAGCATTTTAGCCTCTAAAAAATTGCCTGGCCAGCCCCGTCGGCATTCCCCGGTCAGGGAGCTTCAGGCAGTAAGCAATAAACTTACTCTACCCCAAAGAGAGGAGGCAAGGCTTGGGAGGGTGAACCTCCTAGGACTACCCAGGACCAATACCTCAGCCGACAGATTAAAGGCCACCGAAATATGCCAGTTCCTGTCGGACTGAGGTTGAGGTTGATTAAATACTGAGAAGCAGTATTCATGGACGGCGGCCCCCCCCCACCTTACGGTCATCAATAATGAAGTTATATATGCATGTGTTTAACCGGGCCTCTCCACTTTTTAGGAAATCCCCCCCCCCCCTTTTATGACTGTTCCGCCGGTCCTGATATTTATGGTGAATGGAAGAGTCCAAAGTCTGTTATAGGTAAGGTACCATAACAGGGCCCTAGAAACTTTTACTTTTTTTATATTTATCATTGTCACACTCTGTATGCCACAAGATATATATATATATATGGGAAAATGAAAAAGGAAAACCAAAAAATGGATGTTTTTTATGTGTACATCAACGTTTCGTCTTTATTTATAAGACTTCATCAGGATGATAAAATAGAGAAAAAATGTCATGCAAGCACAGATACATGTAGGGTAGACATATTGGGAAAAATAGAATGAAATAGTGGCCAACTGCTGGGTGGACGTCCGTATTTGTTGGAGAAATAGAAATGAATGTAGAAAAGAATGAGTGGGGAAAAAATGGAAGGATGGGGTGAGCCAGGACTACTGTGGCTGGTGGTAAGAGAAAGAGGTGGGGGATGAGCAGGGGTAAAGTGGATGGCAGAGAGGGAGGTGAGGAAGAGGGGGGGAGGGGGATGTGTGACCAGATGGCTGCGGTTCAAGATTGAAGGGGAAAAAGTAAGTTGGAATGTTTGTGTATGGGGGGGGTGTATGCAGGGAAAGGAGGATGGGTAGAGAGGAAGGGGGGGGGCTGTGATTTTGGTGGATGGGCGAAAGTTATGGTCTTAGAGAGCGTTTTGAGAAAATGAGGGAATTTAAGAAGGGGTATGGGAGAAAATAGTTGAGTGGGGGAGAGGGAGGATTTGTTGTGATAGGGTGTGAAATATTTGAAATATTTGGAAAATGATAGCAATGAGTGAGGGATTGGGGGGGGGAGGAGGGCGGTGATTGAAAGGGTGGGTATGGAATATTTGAGATATTTGGAACATGAGAAAGTTTATTTGTATTAAAAGTGTGAGGAAAAAGTAAGGAGAAAATGAAGATTCAAGGAGAAAAAGAAAGGGAAAAGTAAATGGGAGAGTGTTATAGAGGTTGGAGATGAAAAAAGTTTAACCATGATCAGGCAAGAGTCTTTTTCCCCACTCATTCTTTTCTACATTCATTTCTATTTCTCCAACAAATACGGACGTCCACCCAGCAGTTGGCCACTATTTCATTCTATTTTTCCCAATATGTCTACCCTACATGTATCTGTGCTTGCATGACATTTTTTCTCTATTTTATCATCCTGATGAAGTCTTATAAATAAAGACGAAACGTTGATGTACACATAAAAAACATCCATTTTTTGGTTTTCCTTTTTCATTTTCCCATCACGTCGGATTACTTTCATCCTTCTCTTCCCATATATATATATATATATATATATATATATATATATATATATATATATATATATATATATATATATATATATATATATATATATATATATATATTTAAAATAAATAAGAAGAGGTTTATTATCAAAGTTTTACCAAACAAGGATTTTCAGGTATATTTCTTAATTCAAGGATTAATCAGGTATTATTTCCTAATTTTGTGCAACCTGTGTAAGGAACTTATTCATTTGAATTTATATAAGCCCTGTATATTTTTATGGTGAGCACTTTTTAATATTTCTTATTATTTGCAGCTCTCAAATTATTCGCTTTATTTTTACAGTGTTCTTTCTATATATATATATATATATATATATATATATATATATATATATATATATATATATATATATATATATATATATATATATATTGTATTGGAAACGATCGTACACCAAATAATCGTTGTGGTTGAATTCTTGGATATGGTATAAATAATGTTCTAATGTCTTGATGTGTTCAAAGTTTGTTTTATGGATTGTGATGTGGTTTGTACTGTTGGAATGCCTAGTTTGTTAAGTGTGTTGCATATGGATGTGTTATTGGAATGTGTGGGTAAGAGAAGGGGTCTATCTATGAGAGAGGTGTTTGGTGTTTGATTTTTTTGTGTGTTGTTTTTGAAGAATATTTGAAAGGCTTTCTTCTTGGCATTTAATATAAAATCACCAAATACATTCACATTAAACCTCGGCGAAGACTACTGGAAACCGCACTAATCACAGCCTCCAACACCATCAGACAACGAAATGGCTTCTATAATCTATCCCCCTTAATAAGCAAAATTATCCTGACCGAATAAAAACTGAACCTAGATCATGGCTAACCTCTTTTTCTCCTCGCTCTCAGTTGCACTTACACACAAGTCCCAGCATGTGAACACAATCTAGATACCCTCACAAATATTTAGATATTTAAACCCCTTTTTTGCCCTCAATTTAATCTCAAACCATCATCACTCCATGCACAAAAATACCAAAATCACCTAAACTAATATCATTTCTCTCCTTCTGTTTCTTTTTCTGTTTTCTTTCCTCCTCTCAGTCACACTCTCAGCACATTTCAACATTTTCCTTCTAACTTACTTATATCCAGACATAGCCAGATGGTCAAACAATCCTACTCTCCAAATTTCACACCTAACCACAACAAAATCTCCCCTCTCCCCCTCACTCATTTCACCCTTTCGACTACTTCTTTCACACTCTCACCCTCCAACTTCCAATCACCTTCATTTTTTCAAATCTTTTCTAAAAACCTACACACCAAAAACACAGTGCCTCCCAGCTCCACTCCTCTTTCCCCACCCCTCCACTTTTTCACTCACAGCCATCCACATTATTCTCATTCCATGCCACCGACTTCCTTCAACCCAAACCTCGGTCCTGTGCTCCCAGTAGTGGCTACTACTTCTTCTCATTAACCCATCATGCCAACCCAATATTTTCATGTACTTGTATGACATTTTTCTTAAAATTATCATCTTTAGGAAGTCTTACAAATAAAGACGAAACGTTGATGAATACATAAAAAAACATCTTCTTTTTTTTTTTTTTCCATTACGTTGGATTACCTTCATCCTTCCTTTCTCATATATATATATATATATATATATATATATATATATATATATATATATATATATATATATATATATATAGAGAGAGAGAGAGAGAGAGAGAGAGAGAGAGAGAGAGACATGTTTGATTAAACAACAGGGACAATTCCTGTTTTCTGATCCATCTTTTCATGTTGATGGACTAATGATCTAATGTTAAGGTTAGTGGGAGAGAACCCAATCAGAGTGCTCGATTATTAAGAGAAATCCCAAATAAGAGCATAAATTTATTTATGTACGTATTACAGAAGATCAGAACAACATCAGTACCGTCGGTTTCAAATCCGAACTGTAGCACAGAAGACCTATAATTAGTCTCTTCTACTGGACTCTCTTCAGCCTCTGATGCTACACACACACACACACACACAATATATATATATATATATATATATATATATATATAATTTATTTATTTGATCAAGTTCAAATATGTTAATACAGTAAGTTGAGATAAACAAAATTAGAACATTATTTGTACCATATCCAAGAATTCAACCACAATGATTATTTGGTGTACGATCGTTTCCAATACAATATATATATTTATATATATATATATATATATATATATATATATATATATATATATATATATATATATATATATATAGAGAGAGAGAGAGAGAGAGATAGATAGAGAGAGAGATGGATAGATAGATAGATAGATAGATAGATAGATAGATAGATAGATAGATAGATAGATAGATAGATAGATAGATAGATAGATAGATAGATAACACCAGACACCCGGAAACTAGCTCGCAGAGTCGAGACAATGATTAAGAAAATAATGAAAAGAGAAAATATCGCTGTCTTTAATTATATATATATATATATATATATATATATATATATATATATATATATATATATATATATATATATATATATATATATATATATATATATATATATATATATATACCCACACAGCAAGAGGATGTATATAATTTGTGTGTGAGTGAGTGAGTGTGTGAGAGAGAGAGATAGAGAGAGGGAGGGAGAGAGAGAGAGAAAACGAACGCGCCCTCTTTCTGGTCACATAAGAAGTGCGTTTTAAGAAAATGGCGCCGCATTCAAGGAAAGCATCTCTGAAGAGAGTTGCTACTGGAGAGGACACTAATCATCTGGTAAGGTATCGATTCCTGTGTCTGAAAATTGGTTTTATTCAAACCTTTATATAACCTTTGGCAAAGCCTTTTATTTTGGTCAATATGTTACCAGTTTGACAAAAGTTTTTTTTTCTCTACGCGATGGTTAAAAAAGTAGTGTTGTTGGTGGCGAGAGAGAGAGGGAGGAAACGATTGTATCGTAACGTTCTCATAGCTTTTTTACTATCATGTCGGATCTCTCGCTTTTTATGGACAAACACTCACTTTTTATTACGCGTGTTTGTGCATATGTAATTGTACATTTTTGTTGTTAGCTGATCGTTTGCTTACTTTACTGCCAATATTAGTTTTCCTATGGTGTCATTCTTACCATGTAAATCTCTCTCTCTCGTATATATATATATATATATATATATATATATATTTCTACACCATGAATTGGTAAGTGATTAGAACAAATAATTATGAAAATGTAGGAAGGAAATGTTTACTTAAAAGAAATCCTTCAAGTCACTTTGACAACTTACGCAAAGACGGACAAGCCGTACACGCACATAACCAAGAAGAAATAAGGGAATGTGTGACGTCTAAAATCAAAAAAGTCTCATTTAGTTGGTAAATTTAAAATTAATCGAAAAGAAAACTTGGTTATTTTATAGAATAATTCCTGTCCTCAATCGGGTGTTTTCTTTTTTTTTTATTTCATGGAATAGAAATCGTTCTCAGGCCACTCGAGAAAAAAAAATACCCCCCCCCCCTCAAAACCCCACCCGATTAAAGACGGTGGGGGGGGGGGGTCTATAAAATGACTGAAAACTTAATCTTGTAAAGTCAGTAAATGTTAAAAAAAACATATGTATATAGATATATATATATATAGTCTCGAATTTAGCAGATATTTTTTTGCATTGTAATAAATAAAATTTAAAACACCCACAAAGCACGTCTTTACGGATACTGATAGTTTTTTGTTTTTTTTAATCTTATCAGGTCCAGTGTTACTTTTACGTAACTGTTACTCATTTTTGTTATAACGTATAATTAACAAAAAATAAAATAAATGCTCATTTTATTAATGTAATGTCCATAAATTGTGGTAAAAATGCTTGTATTTTTAAATACTCGTGGCGAGTTATTAGCGTAGATTTCTCTTCGCTGCAATTCCACATTTTGTTCAGACACGGATTTTACTCGCTAAACGCACTTTTATGCACGCCTTTTTAATAAATTCTTGCGTGATTCTCTCTTAATAATACTTACATTTAACTGTATACGTTATATTCTTTTTTTCAATCGCCTGCACACCAATGGCATAAAATATATAAATTTACATTTTTTATTCAATGACTATATATATTTATTTTTACCTGTGAGTGTGACTACGTCAGTGTTTTCGTCCACTTCTACTCGGTTTTATCCCAAACTTAAATACTAATTACATATTTCTTGACAGCTAAACTTAAATATTATTTTTTGTCTGTCTGTCTTTTCGTCACCTACAATTACTTTTATTTTGTAATTTGTACGTATTTCAAAGTCCTGTAATTTCTAATTTGTTCGCCCACTTTCAGTAATTTTTGTATCAGGGTCGTCTTCCCCTTTCCCATCGCTAGAAATAATAATCAGCCAGCGTGTAATACTTTTTTTCTATCTCCAGATCCCAACTTACTTGGCCACACCTTTTTTATTTATTTAATTTCATCGACCTCCAAAGTGTCTTCTGGCAACTTCTGCCTTATAACAAGCAAAACGAAACAAACTTGCATTTTTCATTTCAGCTGAATTAAAACTCCTAAATACGTTTTCTTTTCTTTTTTCTTTTCTTTTTTCTTTTTTAAATGTGCGTTTGTATAAGTTGCAATATTATATATATAGTATAAACTAAGTAAGCACGAGTGATGTTATTCCATCGAAACTAATCATTGCGGATTAAATATACAAGAGAAATACTGTTTTGAAAAATTAACTATGGCAATTAGGGCTTGTAATGAATGGGTATCTAGATGATTTCAGTACTTATGGAGTCAGTCCTGAGTTTCGACAGAGAATATTGAGTCAGTCCCGGAAATGATCGAAGCAGTTTACGACTTGAAAGTCACTATTTAAAAAAAAAATTTTTTTAGGGAATAAATTCTTTTCTTTTTTTTTTTAACTCTACCTAACCCTTTGCATACTTAGTGTAGTCTGCCTTTTTATTTTTACATATTTTTTTTCGGCTTTCAAATCGTAAACGTTTTCGACAAATGATGAGTTCGAAGGTGTAAACAGAATGCAATAAAAAAATATATATGTATAGGCGATAAAAATAGTTTTAAAAAAATTAAATGAGGAATCATTTCGAATTACCACGATTGCAGTGGTATTAACGTATGTAATCTGAAGAAAAACACACGTTTAAAATGTGTAAATATGCTAGAATAAAATTGAGATTTGTAACAAAAAGGAACCGGATATAGAGCATTTAGCTGATGTCGCTATGTTTTTTTTTGTATCGCTAAAGACGAAAAAAGTATTAAAACGACCCCCCACCCAATTACTACATAATATACTAAATTGATTTTAACTCCAAAACGTTCTTAAACGTTAGTGGAAGAGAATCCCAGCAGAGTACTCGATTATTAATAAAAATCGAAAATAAGAGCGTAACATTTATTAATGAATGTTTATATTACAGATGTTGTTCTGATCTTCTGTAATGTATATATATATATATATATATATATATATATATATATATATATATATATATCGCCTATACACCAATTTTATTAAAATTCTTGAAACTGTTTACACCTTCGAAATCATTAACCACGGCTTCGATCATTTCCATGACTGACTCCGGATTCTCCGTCGATACTCTGGACTGACTCCCTAAGTACTGAAATTCTATGGATATCTATTCCTTACAAGTGCCTTTTATTTCTTAATACACATGTAAAAAACATTTTGGCACTTAGTTTATGCGTATCTTCTTTCTATTTTTTATTTCTTTAATTTTATTTATAGCCTACTTATTCGACAGTTAGCACTTGGCAATGTCTATTGTGGCCTCTGAACCTTCCATGGTGCGTTATCGTACTTTTTCATTCTGTGTAACTTAGTAGTCCGAATGTGTATTGTGTATAGCCACGTCAATTTATTCGATCAAGTTACACGTAGTACACAACAAATGAAATGTACTTTCAACGATTAAGTAAATAAGTTATTATTCACCACGGTTCAGTTTTCAAACTCTCACGAATATGAACCAGATAATCAAAAATATTAAACATTTCAGTTTTCATTCAAAGATCTCTTACTCGTTTTTATTTAATACTAGTAGGGCTACCCGGCGAACTTAAAACTTCTATCTCTCTCTCCCCATGACCCCCCCCTCCTCTTTCTCCTCCGCCATGCTCATTCCTTTCTCTCTGGACACCCCCCCCCCCACACACACACCTTTATATAGATTCCTCGAGGCATAGAAGAAATAACTCCTTGATAAAAAATCAGTTACTTCCCTTTAGTTAGTTGTTGGGGAAACAGACCCCACCCCCCACCCCACCCGCTAGTTTAAGGGAAAAGAATAAATAATTTTTTGTCAATTTTAGATATTATTCCACCAGGGCAACGCCGATCAAGAATATACCAACTTTTGTTTTATCATTTTTTAGTTTTAGCTGGACATACATATATACACACAGACAACTGCCTTTTTATATTAGAGAAGATTGCTGTTTTGGCAAGGCCTTGCTACAAGAAAATCTGGGGGATTATTAAAAAAACCTACCCTTACTCATTTAGTAATTAACTTTGTCTTTTAATTATGTTTAGGTGTTCTTAAGTTAAAAATTAAACCTACCATTCCCCATCTCTAAGCTAGCAGTGTTCAACTAGAAATGTCTCAACTTTTTATGGTAGTTTTATAGAATCCCCCATCCCTGTCTCTAAACCGGTTAGTGTTAATTATTAGACCCCCTCCTTGACGTCATATGACTTAACAACCAAACTACTTATTTGCAATGATTTTTTTTTTTCAATGTCAAATTCGTTCTCAGGGCACACGAAAAGCCCTACGGAAGTGATTCTATGAAATTATCCATTTTACAATATTCTTGAGCATTTGTAAGTGCTTACCTTAAATTGAACCTTGCATGCAGAATAGAAAACAACTTTTTGAGAACATTATTGGCCCCATTTGAGATATGGGGTTCTAAATCAAAGGTATTAAAATAGTAAAAAAAAATTATCTGAGCTTCACTAGGCGCCCTATTTGGAAAATGACCTTGTGTGACATCTTTATGAAAAAGTGTGTAAATTATATCGGGCATTCGAATGATATGAAAATTTAACAGATGTGGTGAGGATATGGCATTATCAAAAGAATGACAGTCTATCCATACATAAATGTATCCAATTGATAGAACATCAAAAGTAAAGAGTTGAAAGTGTTGTATGTGTGTGAACTTGTGTGTGAGTAAGTTTGTGAAACTTTGTGTATAAGCTGTTATGTTTAGTAGAACATGACACTGTCATGTGTCGTCTGCCGAGATGCGGACAAAGCTAGATTTAGTTTACCTGCAAAAAGTCTGTAGTCGTGTTGTAACTGACAAGGAGTAGTTACCTGCTGGTTGTGCTTGGATTCTCGCTTATGTAGTCAATGATAGCAGGTGCTCGGATCCCAGAACAGGTCTTTCTGATTGGTTGAAATCCAATTTCGGTAACCAATCGAGCTTGTCTTTAGATAGAATTGACCAATCAGTATTAAGTATTTCAACCAATAAACATTTCATAGAGATAGTTTCTCTGCTGCTGTTTTTGTTATTGCTACTACAGGGGTCCACAAACGCACATCGCTAACCAAAATGTAATGAAAAAAAATAAACATACACTTGTGTAGTTTGAAAATTAAGATGTGGAATGATCTTTTGAAGAGCCTCATTAACAACTTGTTTGAAAATTAAAAAGAAAAACTAGCGCTTACTGTAACAATGGAGATTTAAAATGCGTGGGCTGTTTCGCATGTCAGACACTCATTTTTCAGAGAAAAAAGAACTTGTCTTTGCAGTTGGATTTTGATTAATTAGCATATTTGGAGAACAACTACCTTCAGAAGGGCGAATTGGGGAAAACAGACAGCTGAGATAGAGGATTGTAGTTTGAGATTTGTTGTTTGTTGCGGTGTTGTTGAAGAGGGGGTTCACTATTTTCATTACAGACTATTTCAGTGAGAAATAGAGGAGAATATGGAGTCAGGAATTGTGAGACAAAGGTGATGTGGTTGAGTGGATGAAGAAAGTGAAATTGGTGGCTAGGCTACAAAAAATGCCAGACCTTGCTAGTTTAATTCGACTTTTTCTGCATGGAGATGTACTTGGTCTCTATCTTGAGATGAGTGATGAAGACAAATTAGATAAGGAAATGATAGAATGGAGACGAGAAAAGGTGTTTGCTGAAGGGCCTGTTGAAGCATATAAAAAGCTAAAACACGTTCAGTAGACTGGAGAATCAGTGAATGTTTATGCCAACACTATCAAAATGTTGGCTGAGCTGGCAGGATACCTAGGGAGAGGGCTAGACCAGAAGGTCAAATTAGTTTTCATTATGTGATTCCCAGATGATGTATCTGTGGCCCACGCAAAGAAAATGGACATCAGCCAACTGATACCGACTGCACAGTTTTTAGTCCGCAAAAGATTTGGGGAAACCAGGAGAATGGGAGCAAGTGCATCGAAAAACAAGGGTCAAATAGAATCATCAAGCATTCGGTGCTTTAGATGTCTAAAACTGCGCACTTATTTAAGGATTGGAAGGAGCCACTTAGACCTAGAATAATGTGCTACAATTGTGACGAATTGAGGCACATTGCAAGGTATTACTCTAAGGCTCAGAGAAACGAGCAAGGGAGAGGTTTTCACCAGTATCTACCCTGGGAATAATTTACTGAAGTTAACAGAATAAAAAAAGGGGTAAAAGCAAAACAAATATGCAACAAATAAATGATACCCAAAGCAAGATAAGTTACTCTTCTACCTATCCGGATAAGTTTTTTTGTATTTTAAGTTATTTTTAAGCGTTTTTTACTTCCAGAAAAAAAAATAGATTTCAAGACATCACATTAGAATGACTTAAAACACAAAAAGGTAGGTAGAAAGGTAACTTATCTTGCCTTTGGTAACATTTATTTGTTGCATAATTGTTTGTTTTTTTTTTACCCCGTTTTTATTTTGTGAATAATACCCGCTACCCCATCAACAGAATGAAGGTGCAGTACCGACATATTCCAATGCTAGACGTATCAGTGGATGATATGATAGTGATGGCACTTGTCGATACCGGATGCACCACCACTTTACTCAATCCCAACCCTGCGAGTCGATGTGATAGGAGTGGCACTGAAAGCAGTTGATGGGAGGGACATAAAGAAATAAAAGTATGTGGAGTGCTACTAAAAGTGCAAGCAATTGATGATCGACAATAGGTGTGATTATAAAAAAATGGTGAGGTGAAGTTTGGAGAGGTGTCGTAGCTGGCCATGAACCAAACTGTTGCAGAACTGAGGATAAAGACTTTGAAGAAAATTTTCATGGAAATCCTCAAATGTTACAATGCAAATTATTATAAGAATTTCCTGGAGGGTGAGAAAAGAGTACAGTTTGGGAAAGATGGATAGTGGACAGTATTCTCTTACCATAGAAGGGTGAAAAAGGTGTGACACTGTCGATGGCAGTGCTCCAGGTCACAAAATAAAAAGTGAGGCTAGTGTTAGACTTTCAGGGATTGAACCATTTTGTAGCATGTCATATGGGGAGCGACATAATAGACGTGTGTGAGGAAAAAATGAGAAAGTGGAGGTAGAATTGCGATAGTGGATTTTAAGTCTGCCTACTTGCAGCTACACGTGGCAAAGGAACGTCTTCTATGAAGGAAGAACTTACTGCCTGACACAGTTAGTGTTTGGAATGTTGCACCAGAAATTATGGCAGCCAGCCTAAAAACTGTGTGAATGAAAGGAAGTAAGACGAAAGAGTCCACTGATTTATACATTGACGGCAATATGATAGATGTGACAAAGATATCGGAGAGGAAATAGTGAATCATCTTTAGAGATTTTGACTGACAGCACTGGGCCTTAAGTTGAAGAAAGAAAAAATGGGTGAACTGGTGTTCAGAAAGGGCAGCAAAGTCCTGCAAATGACAAGAAATGAGTAGGTGGCAATTGTTCTGTCTGCAGTAAATTGCTAGAGCACTCTCCAGTTGCTGTATGGCTGCGACTTGCACACAGCTATGTGAAAAGAAGAGCAAGTGGAATAGACTGGAAAAGTCGATGACGAGACGGTAGGTGATACAGGTAGTCTTAAATGATGCTGAACTCTCAGGTCGTCCAAATTTGGCAGTTGTCTCGGAAAACATAAAAAAAAAATCCACTAACATGTTTTAACCGATCATAAATTGAAGTTACGTGCGATAGCAAAAGAATTGAAGACATCAGAAGGCGAAGGTGTATTCACCATTTTGCATGAATATTTGTCAATGAGAAAGCTGTGTTCAAAGTGGGTGCCACGTTTGCTCACAGTCGATCAAAAACAACAATGCATCGAAGATTCAGAGCATTGTTTGCCAATGTTTCAATGTAACAAAAAAGAGTTTTTGAGTCAATATGTTACAATGGATAAAGCATGGATCCACCACTTCACTCCGGAGTCAAATCAGCAGTCAGCTGAGTGGACAGCAGCAGGTGAAAGCTGTCCAAAGCAACCAAAGATGCAAACATCAGCAGGCAAGGTTTTGGCCTACACATTTCGAAATACGTAAGGTATTTTGTTCGTCAATTACCTTACAAAAGGAATAACCATCAATAGTGAAGATTATATAGCATTATTGGTATTATGAACATTTTTTTGCCCCTTGAGGATAATTCTCTAATTGCTTGAAATGTACTTTTTTCAGTTTACAATCCAGTGCTTCATATTGACAATTGTTCCAAGCCATAAATACTTTGCTTCAGTTTGCAGACAAGGTGTTTTTTGTTTTTAATCTCAAACTCTTCTTGCTGCTTCATAAACTTCATCATTCAGCTCACCATTTAGGAATGCAGTGTTTATGTCCAACTGATGTAGCTTCGTCATGTTTTGCTGCTAATGCAATAAGTTATTCACACTTATTTCTGAAACCTTAATTGAACAAACAGTCTTGTCATAGTCAACTTCACATTTCTGAAGAAAACCTTGAGTCAAACTTTGTTTCATGTCTTCATCAGCATTTTCTTTGAACACCCACTTAGCTTTCTATTTTTTTCCTTTTTTTTTCCAATTTCTTATCTTTGTGTTTTTTTGCTGGGGATGAGGCATCTACCCGGATGGACCCATCACCCGCTATTTAAGAGACTCTAAACAACAGATCTTTTCAGGATTCTAACCGTCTCTTTAAGCACAATTGTTTGTATTTTTCTTGCACTTGGTTCACTGGGTATATTTGCCATGTAGATTCTGAAATTCTTTTTCATGAGCTCGGTAGCTCCTGTGATTACTGGAATGATGGATTCCAATTTCTTTTCATGTCATACATAAGACCTTGGTATTTAGTTATTTCTTGAGTATATCCTCCAGTGTGAAATATCAAGTTGAGTGTCAAAATGTTGTTATAAAATTGAGTTAGTAAATATTTTAGTTATCTTCTCCCTCTCTTTAAGCTAGCATTATTAGAGACACTGACTTGAACTAGGGTTGCTACTTTCTCCTTCTTGTCCCATGTGGACAATTCAGCTAAGTCGAATACTTTATTACTATGTAAGGAAGCATTTTCACTTTCCACTGCTTTCATGCATTCATTTTTTTCTCCACAGAATTGGTGCGTCTTTCACTGTCAATGGGTCGTTTACGTTGTGAGCAATATAAACTCATTTATCATACTGATCTGGAGATTCCGTAATCCTTGGTTAACTTTGTGGTTCTATTTTCTCGTGTGTATTTTCGCTCGTCACAGATGTCTTCGCATTCAAATTCCACAAGAGAACTTCCTCTCTCCTCTGTCCACCTATGGAAGCCGATTTATTCAGGATAACATCTCGGTTACAGAAGATGACTTTTTGTATCATAGTCTATATATACTAGCATTACAAGCTGATAGCATATTGCTGTTGGACATCAGCAAAATTTCACACCTAATATGCTTAAACAAACCATACCTTATTTGTGAGTCATTTTATTTAAAACAATTATATGAATTGAAAAAGAATAAAATAAGCATTCCAATGATTGTTTTTATACTCCAATGCATTGTTAGTTTTGACCATTGCAATGGTCAAAACTAACAAGAACAGAAAAGGAAACCGTTTTAAAATTTTTAAATTTCATATTTAATATTTCAATCAAAATGCACAGGGTTAATTGGTTGAATATTGCTGAAATTTCACAGGTTGTTAAAACCTAGATGACTCGTTCTACTGGAATTTTATTTGTATTTCTATAATCACAAAGTTAGGATCGAGCAAAGTCAACAAAGAATATTTCGACATTGATAAAGTATATTGCAGTATATCATAGTTTTCTATAGATAATAGTTTCAGAATTATTTTTATGTATAATATTTAAATATTTAATAATTTTCAATTAAAATTTTCATTTGCTAAATTATAATTTTTCTTTAAAACGTTATGTTTTGTTGAATTCTGAATAAAAAGTTGAACGTGCCGAATATAGATACTAATGTAAACATGTCCTGTTGTAGTAGTAATAGCAGCAGAAAGCAACAACAACGTTTTAGCATCGCTGTGTTCGCTTTATTTTTCTCTTTTTCTTTCTCTTTTTTTCTCTTTCCTTTTCTCTCTTTCGTTTTTCACTTTTCCCTTTGTTTTCCTTTTTGAATAAATATTGATATTCTGAAAACTAAAAAAAACTTTGCTTCAGTGTGATCATCTAAAACAGTAGAATTTGATTTCTTTTTATTAAATTATTTCGTAAATAAAATAAAATGTTTATTCTCTTAAAAAGAAACTATGCTAACTTTCCATGTTTAAAAGAATTTTGTCTCACTTTAATTAAAAAAATAAATTTCTTTAAATGAGGTTGCTGTACCATATTCGACGACCTATGATCCTTTGGGTCACCAGTTGTCGAATATGAAACAAGAACCTTTGGGTCGTAGGTCGTCTATGATCTATTCTAATGGATAATGTCATCCTTTATGATATCGTAAAGGATCTTCCCACTGTATTCAACCAAGTGAATAATTAATACGTTCATGAATAGGCTCATAATCTGTATGATACAATGTGCCAGTTTTAAAAACTTTGAAATTTACACATCTTAAGTTATAATTCATGGCTTAAGGTAAAGAGATAAATAAAATCTACCTCCATGATCAGAAAGAACGCATAATTTTACATAAGAATACCAAGTTTTGTGAGAATAGCTTAAAAAATAAATAAGTGGTGGAGAAATTATTAAATTTCTTGAAATAATATGAGGTCCATATTTTGGCCCACTTTTTAAAAGGATTTATTAAAAAAAAATATCCAAGGACCCCCCCCCCCCCCATTTCTGCATTTTAAATTCTTATAACTTTTGAAGAACCACTGACGGTATTTGCATGGTTCAAACGGTTTTGGGCTTCTCTTACACAGCTCTATTCACCAAAGTTGATAAAAATAACAATTAACTAAATAGAAAACATCAACTTGTATACCCTTTGACTTCAATACCATATCCGAGAAAGATGCTCTTTGTTTTAGCATCCATTTTTTATCTTTTTTCCTTTTAGTATGTACACATATGAAGTTGATGAATCTTCTGTCCTAAATTTCTTAGGCAGCTTTGAATCTGACAACATTGCTCATACTGTTTCCAACAATGTTCAATTTCTTCTTTCCGCTACTCCATTCTGCTCTGGTGTCTTTGGGACAGTATGTTCATGGCGAATACCTTCCTTTTTTAAATAATCATTAAACCCATCATTGTCAGTGTGTACTTTTCCACCATGGTTATTCACTCTTTGAACTTTTTGAAAACTTCTCCATTGTGATTGAGCACCTATATCCACATAAATATTGATTTATTATCAATTTGGCTTCATCAAAAGAGTTTGTCTCTATTTTTCCACAGACATCATGATTCAGAATTTAAAGTAATTGGGTGAGTCACCTTCTGCCAAATTTTGGAAATGAGGAACAATGTTTTAGTCATCCATGTATGGCTCAATAAGTTTTGTATCTTTGGTTATATCATCATCAAGGCCAGTTACCAGCTCACAATTATAAAATTTATGCAAATACTTTGCTACAAGATGACCAAAAAGTTGATGCTAAATCTTTGTTTTTACTCGCAGCAAAAGGTGCGTTTTTTTCCATTTTGCTGCTGATAAAATAAAAGTAAAAACAAGACATTTTTAGATAACAATTTTAATTACATAAAAATCCTTCTTAAAGTCTGCTGCAAACAGAAGGCTATTTTGGATTTTATGACAGTCATAGAGCAGCATGTTCCTTCTGGTAGAAGCATCGGTTTACGGCATACACATGGGCAATGTTTATGCTTATTTTTTAATTTTTTTTACTATTGATTAGGGTAAAAATGTATTACCACACACCAGAAATTCTGTATGAGTCGATAGGAGTATATTTGTAAATATTTACTCAGAAAAGAGTAAAATTTTACACAGTATGCTAAGTCCCGAACCCGAACAAATGAGACAATTTTTTAGGCGATTACATGTAAACAGCTTGAAAAACTTGGTGCTAAAAATTAAAAAAAAACAAAACAATTATTTTAGAATATAGAGTTGGGGGATTAGTTTCACATATAAATTTAACGTAAAATGATCACCCATTACTGGTCCATATAGAGTTTTTAAGGGCATATAACTAATTACATTTTTTAAAGAAGATAAATTGTGCATGTGTATTTTTTTGTTGGGAGGGGAGTGGATAACAAATCTTACACATTTTTTATGCCGCTTACATGTACACAGCTTGAAAAACTTGGTGCAAAAGAAACAATTATTTGAGAATATAGAGTGAAGGATCAGTTCCACATACCGGGCCAGATAGCGTTTTTAAGAACATATAACCTAATATATTTTTTAAAGGAAGGTAAATTGTGCGTGTGTACTTTTTTTTTTTTGGTGGGAGGTGGATAAAAAATCTTGGGCATTTTTCTGTGCTGAAAAATAAACATGTAATAAAAAAATTACTTTTCATCACTTACAAAAATAGGTAGTTCATGATAGTTAATGTGGTAAAATATAAAATTGTACCTTTGCCCCATATACTAATTGACACTAAAATAAAAATAAGATTCTACTTTTTTTAGGCGATTACATGTACAGAATGGGAAACTTGATGGTAAAAACAAAACAATTACATCAGATACGGGATCGGTTTCGTATCTAAATTTAACGTAAAACCCATTTCTGAATAAAGAAAAGCAATATTTGTTGGAAAGATAATTAATTCCTTGATGTAGAACAGACACAAAATTTGTCTTGGGGAGTGATAAAATTTCTTTGTTTTTAGCACACCACTTCTATTTTTTTATTTTTATGGCTCCTGGCAATGCAGGGTACCACTTTCAATATTATGTACTAATTTAGAAATAAAATGCCGACTTATTCCTCAAGGAGAGTGTTCTGCGTGTATTTCCAGAGAGATGAAATGGGCTAGGCTGCAGAGAGGGAAGGGGGAAAACAGGGGAAGGGGCCCTGACAATGCTGAGTAGTTCTGCTAGTCTATTATCTATTATATCAAGATAAGTGTCTGTGTGTGTGCATGTTCAGCGAAAAGTAAAAAAAACTAGCAAAGAAACACCCACAAAGTTGGTATATTCTTCATCAGCGTTGCCCGGAATGAATATCTCAAATTCAGAAAAAAATATTTATCCTTTGAGGATAAACTGGCTACGATTTTGTTCGAGGGGGGTTAAGTTTTTCATCTTTTTCCCATAACTAAAGGGAAGTAACTCTGATTTTTTTCTAATTACTTATTTCCCTTACACCGACTCATTCCTTGAGTAATCTATAAAAGTGTGTATGTATACACAGAGAGAGGAATGAACTGGGCGGAGAAGAAAAATAAGTGAAGAGGAGGAAAACAGGGTAGTGGGAAGAGAGAGATAAAGTTTTAATACAACTGTTACACTTTTGCCCTAGGCAACGCCGGGTAGCCCTGCTAGTCTATTATATAAAGGGAAGTTGTATGTGTGTGTATGTTCAACTTAGGGTCCCAAACTACTGAACAAACCTTCAAAAAGTTAATATTTTCTTGATTAGCGTTGTCCGGAATGAATAATATCTCAAATTTAGAAAAAAATATGCATTCTTTGACCCTAAAATGCCGCCAATTTCGTGGGGGGTTTGATTTTTTTGTATTTTCATGTTGTAATTAAAGGAAAGTAAGTCTGATTTTTCTATAAAAAGTGTATGTCCAGAGAAAGGATTGAGCTGGGCAGAGAAGAAAATGGATGGGGAGAGGGGGCCGGAAAGAGATGGCTAGAAGTTTTAATAGAACTAGGTTACACTTTTGCCCCGGGCAATAGTCAATAAAATAAAGCATGATATGCAGAAATCTATAATATTAAGGGCAGTTGTTTGTGTGTATGTATGTATGTACGGCTAAAACTCAAAAAGGACAAAACAAACACCCACAAAGTTGGTATTTTTTATTAGCGTTGCGCGATTGAATAATATCTCAAATTTAGAAATAATTATTCATTCTTTGACCCTAAACTGGCACTAACTAAAGGGAAGTAACTTTGATTTTTTTATCAAAGAGTTACTTCACTTATGTTGACTCATTCCTCGAAGAATCTATATAAGGAAGAGTTGTGTGTGTGTGTGTTTGTCTGTCCCCCCCCCCCCCCCAGAGAGAAGAAGGAGGCGGCGGAAAACGGGGAAGAGGAAAGAGAGAAGAGATAAAAGTTTTAATAGAAATAAGTTACACTTTTGTCTTGGTAGCCCTGCTAGTCTTATATATAAAGTAAAGTGAATTTTTTCCCTATTTCATTAATGCTTATAGATTTCTGGCCGAAACTTGCATACATGGTTCTGCTATCTAGGCCAATTCTTGATACATGTTTTTGGAAAATATGTATTTGTTTCATTCGCTTTCCATATTTTTTTTACATTTTTCTGGTTTCTAACACTCATCTACACAGAAAGTTGGAGGTATTTTCATGCTCAGATCTGCAACAACTGCCACCCACGTAGACTAGGAAATTTCTTTCATAGGTTAATTATTTCATTGTAGTATTTAATTTTGTTCACTCTTCCTATATTGTCTCTTAGCTGTTCTACATTTTCAATCTAACTTTACTTCATTTGGCTCGTTTTGATTAGCTCTTCTAAATACTTTCTTTTACATTTACAGTCTCTCCCAGAGATGAGAGTTCTTCGCTTTTTAGCAAAATTCCACTTTTTTTCTTTAAATTCAGAAAAAGTGCTTTCTGTTTAAATGTGTTTTTTCTTTTTTTTTCTTTCTTTTTTTCTTTTTTTTTTCTTTTTTTTTCCTGTTCTTTTCTCTCTTCCTCTTTGCCTCTAGCAAGCGACTCACGATACGGGTAGGAGAGGTAAAACATTTTTGTTTAATCAAAACTTCTTGTCTCCTTCCCCCCACATAAGCACTTAGGGTATTTCTTTTGTTAACAGCATAGTTTTGTTTTTCTTATTCATTTTCAGATCAAACATATTTTAATGTTTTCAAATTTTATTACACACAAAAACAATCTTTGAACATTCCTTTTGTTGTCTAATAAACTAAAAAAAACAAAAAAAACAACATACTTTCGCAATGATTGTTCATAATTTATGTAGAGAAAAAACGAAAATCCAATATAAATTTAAATAAAACTTAATTAAATCTAATATTAAGGGATGAGAGTAGCCAATGACAAGAAGAAACTGAAATCAAGATGAATTTCCCAACCTGGAGGCAATGGCCCTGTGTGTGGGTGTGTGTGTGGAGAGAGGGCAGCACAAAAAATAACTTGTTTTCCTAAATAACTCCAATAAGTTTCAACTAAGAAAGTCAAAATTAAGCGAAAGTCACCAAGTATGAATGTGGAAGCGGGGAGAGAGAAACAGGAAGTCATTCTTTGATGAAACAAAAGTCATCTAATTCCTCATACCCTCTTCATGAGATGTTTGAAGTCTTAGTCTCGACGGCACAATTAACATTTTCAGTAATCAGAGAGAACTGTCATAAGAAGGATAAATCAACTTTTTCTTATTTAAAAAAAAAAAAAAGTAAAAAAAAGTGGATTTCGACCAAAATACTGAGAACTGGCATATATAGGAGGCTGGAGCGATTTAAGCTTGTTAGTTAGAAGCATTTCTACCTAGGAAAATAAAATATAAATATTAAAGGGAGATAACTTGTCAGAGTTACTTCCCTTGCAAAATTGAAGAGTAACGTCCCCTTGGCTTCCTACAGAGACAGACATTTTGTAAAGCCGTATCAAGCTCCAACATAAATGTTCAATTAATTAGTAAATCCTCTTCTTCCAATTGTAAAAAGTAAATAAATAAATAATTCTTGACCATACTAAGTTTCCTCATCAAATTCATTCGCATATTTTTGTTTATTAACTCACATTCACATATTTAAACTTACACCCACTTAGCATCTCTTCAATAACCGACACGGTCACTTCAAAGCTGAAATCCTTTTCTCTGGGTTAAAAAAAAGAGGTGGAATCCTGCTGAAAGCAGAGAACTCACATCCCTGAATATATACTAAAAATGACAATGTTTGTTTACTAATGCTTTTTTGCCTATATACTTATTCGAAAGATTAAGACATATTACTGCGGGAAGAGGGGATGGTCACTGACTCCTGTGCTCAAATAAAAAAAAAACAAGAAAAAAAAGGCTGACAAGATAATATATCATTGAATGCGGATAGAAACTGAATTTTTCTTCTGGAAGCACGTATTAATAAGCAATTAAATCACTGCCATAGTGAAGAGGGTGACTGAATGGAGGGGTTTGAGTGGCGTCCGTACAATGTAATGAGGCTTGATTTGTATCAATGGACAAAGGGGTAGTCTGCCACAATGATGATAATGATGGCGACACAGAACAATTACACAGCGACAAGAAGATCAACACATGTGCGTTTCTCATTAACCTGGGTTAACTATGTAACATGGGTGTATAACTGATGATATATACAAATTTATACGCGTAACGTAACAGAGAGTAGGGATGTGAGCGACCAATGGCAAAAAAGGCTGAAATCGAGATAAATTTCATGCCCTCCCCCATGCGCACGTGAAATTTAACATAAAATGATCCCAATTTTCAGGCCATTCTTGCTTTTTAAGACGTTTTTTTATTGGGTAATACTGAAAAGTTAGTAATAAAAAAAGTACATTATATTAATCATTATTTGTTATTGTTTTTAAATCTAATGATTGTTTTAATTGCAATATAACAAATAGTTCTGTTTTATTTGTGGACAAAAGTTTAGTATTTGTGTTTGAACTGTTCCTTTCCTTCCTTTTATTTTGGGGGACTGACATGATTTTTAACAAGTTGCAATCTATTTCTAAGTTAAAAACAAATCGTCCCCTATCACAGAGGCAAATTGATTTTTTTCTACCCGTTTTCTTTATTTATTGAATACATTTGTATTGAAATAATAAAAATGTTAATGTTTAACTATGTATATGAATAAATGCAACACTTGTTTCTTGTTTACAACATAGTTATGAATGAAATGTTTATTATTTAAATTGTTTGTATCAAGTATTTTATGTAGCAAACTTTGCGAAGCGGTAGCGAGTCGGCAAAGCCAGCTAGTATATATATATATATATATATATATATATATATATATAATTTGTAAGGGTCGAAATACAGTAAAGCATGAATGTGCAAATATGTGTATGCATTAATTAGAACAGCATTGTTTTTAAAAGGCTACCAAGATGTATGAGTGTAAAATGGTGTATATAATATGTATTAATGTTCATAGAAGTAAAAAACTTGAATGTTGGTCAATGATAAGCGGTGTTGAACTTTAATCATTTTGTTGCATTAATAAATGCTTGTTATTTGTTGCCTCATCGTTTTTCTATACCTGTTCAAATGTTGATTGATAAAAATCATGCAAGGAATATCCAGTTATTTTATTTGTGTCTTTTATTTTAATTCAATTGTGTTTGGCTTCCGGTCGGCCCTCGAACCAGTTTGCCTCGACATGGGGATGGCAAACAGCCTGGTGGTGTTTCCCATTGCAAATGGCAAGTCACTTATATGAGATGTGACTTGTGTCAAGACTTTTGTGCCGTCACCAGTAACAGAATCAGCAACAAACCATGAAGCAGAATCAGCAGAGAACCGCAAACAATCAAAATATGCTGGTCTTCTCAACAGATTTGTCTTTCAATTGATTGCCATAGAGCGATAGACCCTGCTACGCGTGATTTCTTCAACAGCCTTGGCCTGTTAATGACACGCCACACCGTGGACTATCGTGAATTGACTTGGCTTTACGAGTGCCTCTCCATCTATACGTGGAAATGCCTTGAGCTTACTCTTGGCCTGCCAAGTCAGCCAGAAATCCAATGATTGCATATTGGTTTTGAAAAAGGACATTATTTAAAAAAAATTATTTGTTAATATAAATCCCTATTTACTTAAACACAAGTTTTGTTAATATAAAGCGTTTCACTTGATTATAACATTATGAATTGGAGATGGAAATACAATTTAGTAGGTATCACAAACCAGCCTAGAGTTTAGTGTGCCAAAATGGGTAAATAAGTATAATTCCCTTCAATTTCAACTTGTGATGTCTTTTTTTTTTGTTGTTTCTGTATTTTTTTTAGATATTTTGATAAAATTTAAATGTAAACAAAATGTAACTTTTTCTCTTTATAAATGTACAATTCTTTTTCTTGTGTCATTAATATTTTTTTTTCCAGGCTACATGAAGTTAGGTTACTATTTTATGTGACGAGCGATTTATTTTTATATGTAAAAAAAAAAAAATGTTGGTGTTGGTTTTCAAATTTGGTGTGCACAATATTATGTGTCTCTATGTATATAAAGATAGCCCGTCTTAAATAAAAAGGGTCACTTGTCTGGTTGACTTAAAATAGGGTTTAAAGTTGTTTTTTACAAAAAAAATTCAAGGTGAACATTTTTGAAATATCAAAGAAATGTGTTCCTGTCTTTTTACATGATCCAAATCTGAGGTTTTTTATTGATTTACTATTAAAAGAAAAATCTAGCTTGATCTCTAATGTGCTATGAATCATATTTAGAAGATTCAATGTATTAGCTGTTGAAATGAATCTTATATGAACAGTTAAATTTGCATTTCATGTCATTTTTGTACTTTTTTTTGAGGGGTAATGCAACTTTTTTCAAAGGATGATGGGATTTTTAAAGCTGGTTTGATCTAATAATTATTGTTTCTATTATGATTAATTTTCATTTACCACAGGATGACATTACATTTGTAAGGATTTTTCACTTGTTTGAAGATTGTATTTTTAGTTATACACAGTGAAAATTGGATATTTGACAAATAGCATACATGATGACAAATTTTCTAATTTCCAATGAACTTTGAACAGTCATAATTTGGTGGCTAATTGTGCTACCAAAAATAAATTTGGTATCATTGTTTCTGTTATGTGGCCACATTACAAGTTTTTTTTTTTTAATACAATGAAAACAAAAGTTTGTTTTTCATTTATGTAGAATTTCATATGAAAGCAGTTAATGAAATTAAGCATTTTGGCAACTATGTTAATCAATTCTATAGTTAACGTTATGTATAAATCTGTTATTTTTGCATATTTTAAGCATTTTTATCTTTCTTTAAATAAAAAGATCTTAATATACCTGTTGGATGGATCACAAAGTCCATCTAGGAAATAATGTTTAATGGGAAATAGCTCTTGTACCTTAAAGTTATCTCTCTTTCCAAAGGACATTTTGAAGCATGATTGATCTGACCAGAGTTATCTGCCCCGGATTGACCAGACGCCAATAAACAGGAAAATTCAATGGCGGACACTTACTTGAAACTAGTTTAGCAACAATTAAAACCTCCTCATATAATATTAATTCTCCCAGTTGTAAAATTGTCAATAAATCATTTTATCTTTATTGATCTACATAGAATAGTTTTCAGCTATTTATTTCTTCATATTTGTGTCTTACCAGTCACAAACCACTTTGCAACAATACCAAAACTATTTTCTCCCATCATCTCTATTTATCCTTCCAAAATCATGCTTGTTCTACAGTTATAATCCAACCACAAAGGATATTTTTGAATGTAAATAAAACAAATTTGTTTTGATTTTTTCAAAAAAATATTATAGTGCAATTCAGTAAGTTATAAATGATTAAATTTATTACTTTTATATTTTTCTTATTTAAAGTCTTTATACAAATACTATTTGCAAAAGTTAATCTCTTTAATTAAACATTTTAAGAAGTTTTGCATACAATGAAAAATTTATATAATAATACACTAAGACATTTCATGTTCGTACTTACGTTATGACCTTTCACACACAGTTAAAAAAAATGAGATTATCCCATGAGCAAAGACAGTAATTGATGATTAATCTGATGTCAATAAGGTAAACAATTCCAACATTACCCATTTTAAAAATGAATTATTCCAAAGTCAAATTATGTCGTCCAGTCGACTGAAACAGTACCATTTTAAATAAATACATCTGTTTTATTGATTTGAAGAATATTTAGCTGACAATCATTTTTATGGTAAGACACATATTCGTTTTATTTAAAGAATACTTAGTTGGCAATGGCAATTATTTGTATGGAAGACTATTTTTTCTTAATAGTATTGACCCTGGCAGACATTATTTCTGAAAGGAATATTATTAATAGTAAATTATACAGATTGATGTAAAAGGCACTGGAATTTCCACAGAGTCCTGTGAGTGTAATTTAATACTGTAACAATATTGAATAATTTTGTTAAAATTTTTTTTTTTTCATTTCAGACACTTGGCATTAAAGAGGTCAGATTTGTATCTCCAGATTATAAAACCAAACACCATATTGGCCGAAGAGGAACACATGTACTTACTTATAACGAGACACTGCTCCACTATAGAGTAATGGCAAATGCATGTCTAGAAGAATCAGGAGTGAAGCAAAAAATATCTGGAAAGAAACCTTTGAGCAAAATTGCTTTAAAAGATAAGACGAAGAAGTCTGCTAAAAAAGTGTGTTCAAATGATTCTCTCATAACATATGCAGCTAAAAGTTCCTCAGTTAATGGTTTCAATAAGGAATCTCTAATAAAACGTTCTGGAAAGAGATGTCCAGTAAAAGATTCCATGAAGGTTTCTAAACGAAACAGTTGTATAAAAAGGTCTACAGCAAACAATCCTGTGAAAAAATCTATCGCAAAAGAAACGCTAGCACAAGGTTCTACTGTACGTGGTGCAGTAAAAAACTATGCAAAACCATTATCAAGAAAACATTCTATTAATTACTCCCTCAAAAAGAAAACGGTGAAAACTGCTTGGAAATTTTCTTCGAAGCACATAAAAAAAAAATTATCAAAGACTTCAGATCTTCCTACTATAGAAGAAAATTTATTAGAACTGAATCAATGTAAACAGTTATCTGTCTGCCTTATTCGTCTCAAACGAGAAGCTAGTTTGAATGCTGCTGCTAAAGTCAAATTAATATACAATGAAAACCAGCAGAATTCTCCAGAAAGACGAAAAACTCGTGATTCAGAATCTGGAAATTTTCATAAAATTAAAGACCCCCCAGTTCTAAAGAACGGTCAATTATTCAAGACTTCTAAAAGCCACACATCTGATAATAAATGTTCTCTTTCTCTGTCGAAAGAAGATGGAGTTTGTACGAATAAAAATAAAAATTTTGATATTCTCCCTTTCAGGACTGTGAAGCCATTTATAATGAGGGTTAGTGAAACTTTAAAAAAAGAAACGTGTAAAGAGAAATCTTGCTTGATAGAGAACAAAACCAAAGATATTACTTCTATGCAAAATAAGTTTAATCGGCGGATTCAAAATCCATTCAATGTGTGCAATTCACCTGAAAACACAACTATGCAGAACAAAGAAAAAAGAAAAGGTAATAATTCAAATAAAGGATTTAGCAAGAAGTCTAAGCGGTTTAATGGTTACGAATGTAATGAAGAGTGTATAGCTTGTCATTTTCATACGAATGATTATCTCGTTGGTTTTGTTGATCAGACCAAGCAGAACTGCATTAAGCAATCAAAATGTCAGTTTATTGAGTCTTGTATGACTACAAAAGATGATTCGACTCCGAAAGAGAGAAATCCTAGTTGCTTTCTTCATTTTACAAATAATAACCGAATCATTTTTTCTCCACAAAAAAACGTTTTGAGCAAATATGCAAATGCTTATGAAAATGAAGACGTGAAATTAGCTTATGGCAGCCCAAAGAAACAATCAGAAAGTTGTTTTTCTGATTACAGAAATCTGAAAGGATATATTCGTGATAATATGAATGCAACCAATAACGATCCATTGACCGTAGGAACTGCCCAAACTACTTGTCCGAACAACTACCGACACGTGAAATATGCTGTTAGAGATCACGGCTTACATTTTGACAACGGTTCCACAAGTGTGAATTTACCTTCTAATTTCTATGGTTCCACAGCACCGCATCTATGCAAAAGCGACAAAGAATATTGTTGCGCAGCTACAAAACATGATTTTTGTCAAAAGAAATGTCAGAAGCATTGTGCAGAAGATTCATCAGCTGGAAAACTCTCTAAGAGGATAGCTAGTCTTAATGCACAAGCAATTATGGATGCGTGTCAGGAATCCCAATATTCAAAGCGGGAATTATTGCAGAACAGTCAACGTTCAGCACGTACACATTATATATTCTCTCCGAAGAGACAGTCGTGTCGATGGGTTGATGGCCTTGGAGGGATGTATCTGACAAAGGATCTTCAAAATTCAAGTTCAAACGATTTGAAGCAAAAAATAATTGTTTCCTGTTCAGCCACGAGTGCCAATAGTAGCAGTAACATTGGCAGAAACATGTCCAAGAACTGCTCGATCGCTAGTAGTAACAATCTTTCTCCAGATATAGAACTTCAAACAAAAATTCACGAAAGGATTAAACAGAAAGCGGATACCTCATTTCAAGGAGCTCCACAATCTTCCCAGTTCACCAATGTTCTCTCTACTCAAGGAAGACAACAAGAAATGGTATCTTGTTGTTCATTTCCTTATATGCATGGAGAAAATGTGTCACCAACAAAGTGTCAGACATTTACATTGAATGGTGTAGGAAGTATTAGCAGTCGACCGTATCAGCCTTATAGAAGTCATTTCAGTCTTCACTGTAATCATGCCAGCATTCCACATTATAGTAAGTTTATCTTTTATTATTCCTTACATGTAAATTATTTCTTAAATCATCATGGTAAATATGTTGCCCGCCTTCAAATTCTTCTCTCGAATCTGTTTATCAAATTGTAAGAATTCTTTCATTAAAAATTTTTTTTTTTTCTGAGGATGAGGCATCCTACCAGATGCTAGACATTCACCCGCTATTACAAAGACTCCAACTGAGAGATCTTTTTAAGATTCTAACCGTCCCTTTAAGTGCAGTTTCTTGGATCTCTCTTGCACTTGGTTCACCGGGTATATTCGCCAGGTAGTTTTTGAAATTCTTTTTCATGCGCCTGGTTGCTGCTATCATTACTGGAATGATCGAAATCTTCCTAAGGTTCTAGTTACTTTTCATGGCATACATAAGACCTTGGTATTTAATTCTCTTCCCCCTCTCAGCTCTGTTTAAGTCGGCATCATTAAGGATGCTGACTTTAACTAGGGTGGCTACTCTCTCCCTCTTGTCCCATATCACTATGATTTAACAGCTCCGTTTTCTAAGTATGTAAGCTGTAGGGATTCCATAATCATATTGGATGGTGTATAACTTATTTCCAACTGAAATTCTTTCTGGTGTATGTTCTCAGGACTTTTTGTTACACTTGAAGTTCAATTTTTTACAGATAGTCTAGTGGAGATATTTACACACTCCATTGTGTAGTATTCCCCCCCCCCCTCAAGCAGAACCTTACAACTTGATGTATCTTAATAAATGCATGGTGTTATATTTCAGATAACTTAATTCTGACCAACAGCATGGATTTAGGCCATCCCGTTCTACTGCAGATATCCTAACGGTCATCTCTGAACATATATACTGCACACTGGATAACTTTAGCAATACATATGAAAAAATTTAAATTGCTTAAAATATCTCAATAATGGCATACATAGAAAGAGCTTGATGATCTAAAAAAGAATCTTTTTAAATCTGACTAAAACTAAGGAAGTTATGACTATTTTTGTGCCTCGCACGATTGGATATTTTCCCCTCTTTAAGACCATATGCGTTTCGTCACATTTTTTACACTCATTTTTCAGTAAAAATGTTATATCTTTGTTAAAACACAAGATTAAGTGTATTTTTGTACAAAGAATCAGAATATGCCACTAAAAATATCCAGAAATTAATGTTTTCCAAGTAATCTGCAGTAAATACACATAAATATGCTGCAATACCTTAAAAAATACCATGTATCCATTAAAAAAAAAGAAGTTAGAGAACTCAGAGTTGAACTGTAATACATTTTATGTACAAGAAACTAAAATCTAATACTAGGACTGTTTAAAAATGAATATATTGCAAGATTTCTTTGGCATTATTCTGCTAAATCACCCCCTTGCCTCTCCAAAATATGAGATTCTACTTTTTTTTTTTTGACAATTACCTGTT
Organism: Sepiola atlantica; assembly: GCA_963556195.1. Taxonomy (NCBI): domain Eukaryota; kingdom Metazoa; phylum Mollusca; class Cephalopoda; order Sepiida; family Sepiolidae; genus Sepiola; species Sepiola atlantica. The sequence goes on from OY744550.1 coordinate 39,164,239, forward strand.
AACACCCTGAAAAACTTGGCAGAAAGAAAGAAACAAAAACAATTATTTTAGAATTTAGAGTGGGGATTAGTTTCACATAAATTTAATGTAAAATAATCCCCCATTTCAGGGCTATTCTAGCGTTTTAGGGCAGTTAATCATTTCTTTTTCTATGGGAGATAAATCCTGTGCGTTTTTCTTGTTTTTTTTATGGGGGGTGGTCTCCTTTTTTCTTTTTCTTTTTTTCTTCAGAAGATTATGTGTGGTTTTAAGAGGGTCTTTGTGGGAGGAGGGGGACTTACCACTTCGACTTCTAGTTAGTGGTAGAGCTAGAGGAAATTAAGTGTGAACACCCTAAAAACTTAGCAGAAAGAAAAAAAAACAATTTAGAATTTAGAGTAGGGGATTAGTTTCACATAAATTTAATGTAGAATAATTCACCATTTCCGGGTCATTCTAGCGTTTTAGGGCATTAATCAGTTTTTTTTCTATGGGAAATAAATCCTGTGCATTTTTTTTTTCCTTTTTTTTTTTTTAAAAAAACTGACGTAAATGTCCAAAAATGACGTTAACATTTTTATGACTTTATTTGCTTAAAACTCTCAAAATATATAATGTAGATTATTATTTATGAATGCATATGAAAGGATATTCATTCTGAACAAAATGGTGGTATTTTGACGACTTAAAGTACTTTGGTTTTTAAAATATGACTATTTTAGTAGAACTACCTTGAAATCTGTGATTATCCAAACTGTTTTATGGTCGATAGGTATTGCTAATAAGTTTACTGAAGCTAGGGCGGTAGCGCTAGATATCTCCAAGGCCTTTGATAAGGTCTGGCATAAAGGTCTTCTCAGGAAAATCAACTTGTATAGTATTATTGGATGATTATTTAATATAATCGCATCTTTCCCAGCTAAAAGAAAGATTTGGGTCATTTTTGATGGCCGTACATTCAAACAATACCACATCAATGCGTGTGTATCCTATATTATTCCTGATCTTCATAAACGACCTCTCCAATGCAATCGCATCTGAGATGAGTGAAATTTGCTGATGACACCATACTTTATTCCCACACAAGCAAGGTAATGGCTGAATCCTTGGAAAATGGATGGTTACATTTAAAGCTACCAAGACAAGGCTCCTTTCCTTTAACAACTATAAGAAATCTTTGCAACCACTAATTGCCATGGCCGGTAACATCCTTCCAAAGAGTCCAACATTTAAGCTCCTCAGCCTGTCATTCTCAGGTAACATGAATTGGAATAAATACATAGAAGATGCTGTCACATATGCCACAAAGAAGGTAGGCTTCTTTTATCAGGCTAGAAAACTTCTCACACCTGTCAGTATTCTATATCTCTATAAAGCCACCATTCGCCCATGCATGAAATATTGTTGCCATATTTGGGCTGGTGCACCAACCCCTAGCCTCTCCCTCTTGGACAGGATGCAAAAAATAATTTTTAACCAAATAGGTCCTGCACTGTCTAACAGTGTTCCATTCCTGTGCTGGTTTTACAAGTACTTCCATGGAATGTGCTCCAATGAATTTTTACCCTCTCAACGTAAATACCCCCGACCCATACGAATAGCAACAAAACTCCACCCCTTCACTGTAGAGGTTTCTAAGTGCCAGAAGAGTTTCTACTCTAATAGCTTCTTTCCTCTGACCGGTTGCCTTTGGATTTTCCTGGCTGTTTCTCAGATTGTACCAACAGGCAGAAATTTACATGTAATGTGAACAAACATCTCGTTGCCTAACTCCCCATCCAGGTTGCCTCCCTATAAATCTGGCACCTCTAACAGTAGCCTCTTATGCGTCGGTGGCAATATGCCTTGTTTGCAGACATTTTTGTGTTTTCTGGGACAACTGCCGAATTTGGGCCACCTGAGCATTCAGCATCATTTGTGTCTGCATGATTGTATTTAAAGTCAGCTTAAATATTGTTTCCGACTGAGCAGAGTCCGAATAACACTTATCAAGCCATTACGTTGTTTGAGCAATAGTTTTTCCCCATCAGAACGCAATGCATTATCAACACACAAAATTCAGATTTTTCCATGGTTTTGAAAATTTGCAACAGTAGCTTCACTTAAATAACATTAATTTGTAAACTAATAATCTGATTGGTCTCAAATTTTGACTCTTGTTTTATAAAATGAAACTTTGTACTGGAACAGTAGCAGAAACTCACTATGAAGCGAGCGGACAACAGAAGATATTGTTGTTTGGAAGAAACAGGTTACCTTGTGGGCTTGTATATATATTCATGTTTCTTCGGCTGTTTTCACTCGTGGAATATTTCATTCCGGCTTCCAGATAATGTTGAGTTATCAGGAGAGTATGCACCATTTCGGGCCTTCCTCTCGTCAGCTTTTTCGCATATCGGCCCCCCTCACTGATCTAAGCCGCAATTATCTGAATTGCATTTCAATCAAATGAACTGTTCAATAAAATAAAAACAACTGAATGTTTAACGGCTTAGTGTCTTGCGTGTCGTTTAACAGCTGAGCATGTTACGTCTTCATTGCGTGAAAACATGCTCTTATCGGAAAAAAAGGAAAAAATATTTTTTCTCTCACAAAGATAACTATACAGTGGACACTTGCTATTATATCATCATGTGATATTCCTTTTTGCCAAGAGCCACATTGCACATTGTTTAGTTATCTCTCTGAGGCGTTTTCTAGCTGTACCTCTTTATTGGCTTTTAATTATAAAAAACATGGACTTTTATTAGTGGTGCCATCTATATGTAAGGCTTAGGGCTTATTGAGTGGTATATTATTTTAGTCCGTTTTCTTTCACGTAAATTTGTGAAAAGAGATAGCTTTAGGGATTTTTTGCTTCAGCAAAAGATTAGAATTAAAGAAGGTGCATGCCATTTTTTTATAACTTTAACATTTATAGGTATTTTTCAGCAAAATTTAACCCATAAAAATAGCCATTCTATCCATTTAATTACTAATTTTCAGCACTTTAGTACTATTAGTTTTGGAGATATGACGTTAAACACTAAATATGGCAAAAAGCAATGTCGTTTAAAGATCTGTCTCTAACAATTATTGCGGGCACATTTGCGATAGATTCAAATGGAATTGTTAACCTTTGACAGTCATATAATTACCATAATTACAGAAGGTGGAATTTTATATTTAATTAATTGAGTAAAAATTATAAAAATTATTATATTATTCAAAAGAGCTTTGATAGTGCAAAAATAACTTTGAAATAAAATTAACGTTCTATCTTGTTAAATATATTAATAATTAACTAGCAGAAATTCCACAGTTGCAGTTCATATTATATTCCAATAACCATGGTTTTATTTTATTATTTTTTATTTTTTCACATTTCCAAAAAACATAACATTTCTGTGAGATATATTTTTTACGGTCTGTTTCATTTGTCTTGTGCCAAACAACATTTTTATGTCAATATTGTCTCTGCAACACTACAAATTCATCAGAAAAAATTCACAAAGAGTAAAAAGTTCTTGGATTAAATTGTCTTGAAAAAACCTACACTATACAGTAGTTCATTTTTGGGTGAAAACAAACAAAAAACAAATAAAAAGAGAGCAAAAACTCACACGTGGGGGAACCCACTTATATTTGCTCTGTTATCAATAATTGACAATCATTGAGCTGAATCTTTTAAGGAGACTACAAAGTAAAAGGAACTGATAGTATATGCTAATGCATATATTGTCATTAATAATTATATATATATATATATATATATATATATATATATATATATATATATATATATAGGAATGGATGAAGTAATAAAACAAAAGTAAAGTTACATACTTCACAAGTTTATTATAATCATCAAATGTTTAAACAAGGAATAAAATATGAGATGGTCCTTTAACCCATGGATTTTCAAAGAAATAACTCTTATCCTGAAAAGGGAAAAAATAATAAATTACTAAGTATTGGTAAATTATTAATTTATTGTTTTTTTTTTCGTTGATGAATGATGCAGCAGAAAAGCTAAGCACTTTCTGGAAGATTTAAAATTCTGAATTTTATAACAAACGTTATGGATTTTTTTAGAAGATTTAGTTTGAGCACAAAACTACATGATTGGTTGAATTGTCCAGAGACATTCACACATCTGCATTATCATTGTTTACAAATGTTGGAGTACTAACTTCTAAATTATATGGTGAGGTAATTTTATATATAGACTTATTATTAGGTCTCTGTTAATATTTTTTGCATTTGTCTATTTTTTAAAGAGTATGTTTGTGTATTTAGGTGTTTTTTTTTTTATGCAAACATGAACCATTATAATATTACTACTTAATCTGTTGCATTTGGCTCATTGTATGTGGTATGTTATATATTTGGAATGTGGTATATATATTTTTTCTTGCACATAACTGATCTACCCAGGCCTACGTATTTGACACATACTCATGCTTAAAAAGGCAAATTTATGAACAATATCTAATATATAAAATCAAGTCTGTCAGACTTTCTCAATTAGACCTAAATAGCATTGTATCTGACAAGCATATTCTTTACATAAAATAAATAAATTCCAATCAATTTTATCGATTACATAGTCTATCTAGCCCGATAATTCTTTCAGTAACACACATTCACCGTTTCTTACAATTGGTAAAATCAAATTGGCATCTACAATTGCTGGGTATGTACTTATTCAGTTCTTTTAATATATTTACATTATGACTATGAATTAGATTACTTACTATATATGAGATTTGTTTTTAACAATTTTTTAATTTTTGGAATCTTTTAATTTATGACAAACAGGAATTCGAAGGTCATTTTTAGAGCTTAAACTTCAGACTACAACAAAAGTTTGTGTTGACATAAAATATTACAGAGAAACTTAAAATTGATAATTCTCTGCTTCTTTCATTCATTCAATACATTTTTTTCTTTCATTGTAAATACACAAGCAAAAAATAATTCTTTAAAAATAAATCAATTGGTTTTCCACAATTTTTTCATCTTTTGGATTCTGTTATTCGGTATCAGAAACCAGCCAGTTTAGTGTGCGAAAATGGGTAAATATAGTGAAATACCCTTCAATTTCAACTTTTTATTTGTAGCGGTTATTTTGATAAAATATGGATGTAAACAAAATTTTATCTTTATCTTTATCAATGTAAATGTGTTGTAAATAGATTTTTAAAAAGATTTTAAAAAATATTGAGAAAAAAAATCTATTTTAAGTTAGGTTACTATTTTTAATGACTGGTGATTTATTTTTTATGTTGGTGTTTTTCAACTTAATGTGTACAATATTCTGTATATCTATGCATATAAAAAAATTCTCATCTTAAAGACAAAGAGTCACTCGTTAATATGGTGGGCTTAATATACAATTTTAAGTTATCTTTCACAAAAAAATAAAAGTTGAAAACTTTAGTGCATGAAATTTTTGCCTTATCAAATTGTGTTTCTGTCTCTAGCTTTATCTCTATTGCGCTATGAATCATATTACGAAGATTCAATGTGTTAACTGTTTAAATAAATCTTATATGAACAGTCAAAGTTGCACTGCCGTGTCAATTTTGTACGTTTTTTTGAAGTAATGCGATTTTTCCCAATGTCTATGTTGGTTTGATTTAATAATTATTGTTTCCATTATGATTAATTTTCATTTAGCACAAGATGCCATTTTCATTTTTTCGAAACCTGCATTTTTAGTTATTCTGTGAAATTTGGCTTCTGGATCAATAGCACATAAGACAGAAAATTTTCTAAATTTTCAACAAATTTTGAGCAGTCATACTTTGGTGGCTAATTGAGCTACTAAAATAAATGAGGTATCATTGTTTGTTTTGTAAAGATCTATGTGATCATAAAAGTCTTTAGATATAATGAAAATAAAATTTTGATTTGAGATACCTACTATTATGTGACATTTGGAAATTTTCAGAATTTACACATGTTAGCATTGCACCCCTTTTGCTATTATGACTAATAGTGTCTCTGGCAGAACGCTCTCAACATAGAAGTTTAATACTGTGTATCAAGTTCAGTGTTTTAGGGGCATCACTAGTATGTGTACCTGTTTGGAAACATGTTGTAAATTTAATTATTTTCTAAACTAGCTGGTTTTGCCAGCTGACTATTGTTTCGCAAAGTTCGCAAGTTGAATAATTAAACCAAAATTTTAAATAAATATTTCATTCATAAATTTTTTTTAAACACAAGACAAAAACTTTGGCATTTATTCATATAAATAGATAAACATTAGCATTTATTTATGAAGGATCGTAAAGAAATGAAAAGAAAGAAAAAAATCGATTCACCTGAGCAATTGTGTGTGGGGGTGGGGGGGCTCTTTTTTTGTTTTACTGATAATTTAGAAACCTCTAGAAACGCACATTTAAACACAAATGCAAAACGTTTGTCCACGGGATCATAACAATCATTGAATTTAAAAACGATTAAAAAGAGAATATGCCATCGATAATGGGATGGAGGAAGGTGGAGAGGGATAGAGCAAGCAGTCATCCTTTCCCCTCTCTGCCAACTCTTCTTGTTTATGCCTTGTTGGTATATATTTCTTATTTTAAATTATCTTCTTTGAAAATTAATGAATACATTTTAAGATAAGTTTTAGTAATGTTTTCTTTTTTATTAAATCACTTTAATTACTGTTAATATCGACAAAACTATTGCATATATATTGGAAAAATGGGACAATAAAATTACAAATGAATAACACCAAACATTAATTTATTATGAATTGTTTAAAAAATAGTTATGCAAATTAGGCATCACAAATGGCTGTCTTTTAATCTTTCATCTCTACTATGTATTTCAAAATGTTTTATTATTGATTTGAATAACAGTAACCTCTTTTGATGGTGATAAATGACAATAACCTTCATATTTATTCATTTAGAAAATATAAAAGGCAAAGAGAATCTGTTTATAAATGCAACTTTTAACATGATTATTGCACTGTCTGAACAGTTTGAAAGTTGCAATTTTCTGCGAGGAATATTAGAACTTTTAAGTATTGGTTAAGGCACTCACTTGGTTTCTGATGACAAATGGCTAATACATCTCTGGCAAAAATTTTGTCCTTTGGCTTCATGTAATTCCTTGTTAGGGTATCACTAACATTATCATAATTTGGAAGTTGCCTCTGTAATTGATCGCCCGAGGTGAGATATGATTAATTAGTAGGTTGAGGAGATTTAGATCCTCATTCCATTGTAGAAGAACCCTAAAGAAATTGTTGAATGTCTGGAACCAGTGGAGCCACACACTCATTGCTGTGTTAGTGTAAGGTTGAAAATTGATGAGGCCACTGCTTGCACCCTGACTTCAACGTGACCGCAAATAGAATCCACGAAAACAAAGAGCGATCAAAACTTAAAATAAATGTCTTTTGAAGTTTTGTCAGAATATTGAGAGAAGAAATCTTAACTTAAAGAAAAGCTACCTCCCCAACCGGCAACAGACACAAATAGCAGAAATGTTTCACCCGGAACTTCAACACACATACATACTGTAAAAGCACATTCTCTCTAACTTGTGTCTTGGCAGCATCAAGTCCAGCAAAATAAAAATCCCAAATGGTAAATTCTTCTTTTTATTGAACTTAATAATGACTTCTTCAAATAACTTTATTTCCTGCCAATGTTTTCATATCACTAATCATGCAGAACGAATTATTTGCATAACCCGACACGTCTTGCCCCACTGTTCCAGATGTTTAAAATAGAGACATTATATGAGTTGTTGTTGTCACCTCAACCGGTGCTGGTGTCTGCAAATCATCTCATTTTCCCCAATGAATAGCACCCCTATGTTCATTATATTTAGTTTGGTCAGCAATCATGTCTAAAATCTACTTTTAAAAAATAAAATCTACTTGCACAATCTAATGTGTAATAAATTGAATTAAGGAAGACAAAACGAAAATTGGTCTAATAGACTTTAGTAAACTTCAATCAACAAAAAAAAAAGAAAAGCAAAGAATTACTAACTTGTTATAATAAGAATAGTTCAAGTTTGAGTTATAAGGGTGGTAGTCTCTTCTACCTAATTGCAATTGTTTATTACTAGTGTATAATCAAAAATGTTTAAAGCTAACATTAATCTTTTCGGCAAATATGTAGTGTAAAATTTGATTTTCGACTGATCTGTATATTTTTAACTTACTGAAAATTGTTTTAAAGTTTTTCTTTATTTCAAAATAAGTTGCAGTATCTCAAAGCTTTTGGCCTAACATGGTCAGCCGTTATTTTTTACAAGCCTTTGAGGCTCCGATACAAACAGCTGAGAAATTGAAAACAACCAAAATATATAACAAATAACTTACTAAATGCAAGAAAATTTAACTTTTTACCTACTTGCATAGTTTTAATCTTCTGAAAGTGCTTTAAAGTTTTTCTTTTTCAATATAAGATTGCATCTGTATTTGTCTCTTGGTACTTTTGCAGTTTATGATCTGTGCTGAAGTTGGCATCTTCTGGCAATTTATGTAAACAGTCAGGAAAAGCCGAATGAAAACTTTGTGGTATCAAAATCAAAATAAGACGACGCTAGCAAACAGGAAAAATTAATGGAAAAATATGTATTTTTTGACAAAGACGTTATAAAACTGGAAAGAAAGTCATCTTATGGTATTTTAGATGAAATTATTTTTTGTTACAAAGAAAATATAATTCAACAACTGTTCGCAACAATTTTTTTTTTAATTGTACTCCTTTTTAACCCAAGCGACTAGGTTAGCAGCTTTCGAACCTGACCGATTATGTTAGGGTGTTTTTTTTGTTTTTTTTTTGTTGGGTTAGGGTAAAAAAGAGGATGTTTTGCAACTTATCTTTTGGCCTATAAGTTTTCTTTTGACAAAATTCCATAATTCCTTCCGAAGACTGAAGTGTCTGTCCTAACTCGAAACTCATGATTGCTTTAATCAATTTTCTTGATGAATTTTATGCTATATTTAATTTGCGATTGCCAATTGTTGTCTGCTGCAATCTGATTGGTTAAGTGTTTTGGTATCTTCCGGTGGTTTACGTAAATTGCTGGAAGATGCTGATGAAATGTCGGTTTCAGCACAGGTCGTAAACTGCACATGAATCTGTCTCTTTAACGTATAACAATCCCAGATGGCGCCGTCAGATGTGGCCTTTAGCTTCTATGTCTCATAGATAACTGAGAAATCGAAAATTTTAAAAGAATTACAACTTGTAACACACATTAAAATTTGATGTTCGACCGATCTCCATATATTAAACTTACTTAAACTGTTTAAAAAAATTTCTTTATTTCAAAATAAGTTGCAGTATCTCAAAGCTTTTGGTCTAAATGGTCAGCCATTATTTTTTACAGGCCTTTGAGACTCCGATAAAAATTCTGAAATTAAAAAAAAAAACTTATAAAAAAGTTACAGAACTGTAAAAATATGCAGGTTGATAGAAAATTAAATTTCTTGCGTTTGGTAAAAGTTATTTGTTGTATATTTTGTTTGTTTTCGATTTTAGGCTGTTAAGTATAGTACATCATTACCAGCTTTTCTTATTGAACTTTTTAACTTAGTGTTATAACAGGTTAATAAATCTTTTTCTTGTGTAACATGCATAATTGTTTTAAAATCAAGATATTTTTATCAGAAAAACTGGGCAAAGTACCACTGGTACTATATTTATCCTCAGACAAATGCAAGAGAAGTACCTTGGTAAGAAGAACCTGTATCTTGCCTTTGTGGATCTAGAGAAAACTTTTGACAGTGCCAAGAGAGGTTGTCTGGTGGGCTTTGCATAAACTAGTGGCAAACAAGTGATTGGTAAAGGTTGTTCGAGCAATGTACAGAAATGTTCATTTAGTGACAACATTAATATTAAAGTAGGAGTACATCAGGGTTCTGTACTCGGTCCATTGCTTTTGATTTGTGTCTTAGAAGCATTGTTCAGAGAGTTCTGTACAGGTTGTCCGGAAGAGATGCTATATGCTGATGATTTAGTACTTGCCTATGAAACACTGGATGACCTACTTGTTAAATTAAAGACTTTGAGGAATGCTATGGAAAGTAAAAGTCTGAAAATGGATTTTACCAAGACCAAAGTGATCATCAGTGTAGTGTTGGAAAGCCCCCCCCGAAAAAAGGAAAGTTCCCCTGATCAGTTTGTGGAAAGCGAGTAGGATGCAATTCAATTTTTTGTGGTACCTGTAATTCCACTGCACGTCTTGTGTACCCAATAAGCATTGAGTACACAAGAAGTGCAGTGTAATTGCAGGTAGGTTGAGAGAGAGGATAACCAATTTGTATGCAAAAACTGTAAAACAATGGTAATGGATGTGGACTCAGATATGGAGAAAGTATATCAAAGCTATTGTGGTTGTCAAGAAGTTTGTTATCTCGATAATACCGTTGGAGCACAGTGGAGCAGGTGTTAGTGTGATTGCAAAAGTTAGGAGTGGATGGAGTAAATTCAGGAAACTTCTGCCATCATTAACCAGCTGAGTGTTTCCACTGTCAACCAAGCATGTGTACGCAGTGTGATGATGTATGAAAGTGAAAACTGTCCAGTGATGGTTGAGGACATGCGTTGCATGGAGAGAAATGATATGAGAATGATACAATGGATGTGTAATGTGAGTTTTAAAGACAGGCTTATTTCTGATGACCTCAGAAGAAGATTACATTTGGAGATGTGTGCAGAACAGGAGACTTTGATGGTATGGCCATGTTGAAAGAATTGATGAGAGTTCTTGGATCAGTAGATGTAGAACAAATAACATAGCAGGTCTAGTACACAGGTGAAGGCGAAGGAATGTATGAGAGAAAGTGATAAAAAATGGACTTGAGAGAAAGAGGGATAAATAAAGACGTTGCCAGAAATAGGTTAGTTTGGAAGTCAGTTTTTAAAGCTGTTTAACACATGCCAGCATGTAAAACAAACTTTAAACCGATGATGATGATAGAATGCTGTTCATTGCAATGTAAAGATAGAACTTAAAACAAGTGATAATGAAGTAAGGGTTGCATAATCCCTTGTGAACCAGCATTGCTTGACTACAGTGGCAAGAAGAATTCCAGGTCAACTGAAAGCAATGCCGGGATCAGTAGAGAAAAACTGGTGTTATGTTTCGGATTTTTTTATATGAGGATTAATACTTTGGATTATCTTTTCTCATATTGGGTGTTATTCTCACAACCTTTCGGCTAATGTAACCCCCGATTTTCTTCGGGTGAGTCTTGTATGGAATTTGAAACAGAACTCTTTATTTAATCAATGTTTAATAGCTTGCTCTCGTTCCGTCAAGCATAAATGGGTAGAAGTCTTAAGTAATTCTTAATTATATTCTTAGTATTGTCCATACTGAAGATTGAATCTTCAACTTCCAGAATACTGTCATTTTGAACTGATTATTACTTAGCACCTTTATCCGTTGCACCACGAGTCCTTGCAGACAATTTGTATATAAATTTTAGGAGCCATGAACTTATTCATCCAAGATGAAAACAGTAGTCCGAACAATCTTAATAATACATAATGTTATTTCAGTGTTTTCCTTATCCTAGACTAGTTGCACAATCACGGCTTGAGTCTAGTCTCTCCTACTATTTAATCCACAGCTGGAGGGAGGATATGTGAATTAATACCTTTCCCAAGATAAAGTGATTTTATTTAGACAAAAGTAAAAAAAAAATTACAAACAAATATTTTAAAAGAAAAACAATGCACATAAAATTGGTTACATTTGTTCCAGGCATGATCGGTGTGGAGACCGTTGGTCATAAGATTTGTCATACATTGACTTTACCCTAGGCTAGACACTCACCAAAATACCTTTAAATGAATAAATGCAAAAGTTTTTTTAACTTATCACTCCTATATTATCATCAAAGCGGGTTACCGTTATTTAAATCAATAATACAACATAGTATTTTGAAATATATAATACCGACGAATGATACAAAGACAATAATTGGAATACCTAATTTGCGTAACTATTTTTAAACAGTTTGTAATGAATGAATGTTTGGTGTTATTCATTTGTAATT